>JARIHS010000019.1:1200000-1802632 GCA_029320655.1 Mycena floridula
TCACTGACCGTATTACCTAGACAACTACATGGACTACACAACGGTAAATGCAGATCCCTTGCATCCCCCACTGCAACTGAGGACATTATATAGGATGCTTGCTACAACCAGTTCACTGCTGGACAGATCACCCGTCTCAAGGCCCAGATGGCGACCTACCGTGGCGTTTCTCTGTAAAATAATTATACTTGTGGCGCAGGTTATCTCGAATAAATTTGCTGTATATATGTACACGGGCCCTTGCCAAATCAAATTAGTTATCTCAGATCTCAAAAATAGTTCCCCAGGGAGCTTTCCTACAGAGAAATGGTCAGCAAGGTGTCTCCCGAACCTCAAACTTACCACAGGGTCCATCGATGGTCGTCCTCCTATTGCTTTTGTCGATTGTTACTTGCCCTCGTTTTTCGTTCAATGAGGATGTACATCAACTCTCCGATATCGGATGATCTCCACTGCAAACTTCCCTTCTGCTCTTGCGAATACTTTCCGACTCTGGTATCCAAATATTGCTCCAGAAACTGTACCAGAGCCATGATTTTGCTATACCTGCAGGCTACAGGTTATGCACATTGTTAATCTATGCGATTATCGATTCAGATTCTCCCGAATCCCGTGTGATTAAAAATCGCGAGGCGGTCAACCTGGCTGAATCGTCTCAAGGATCTTCGATTCGGGTGGATCTGGGCTGGTGTGACGGCCAGGGGGCGGCGCTTTCAAAGTTGGCGTACTTAAAATAGACTTGGTCCCCCGGTTTTGAGTTTTCTGGGGGCTGAATCAGTCCCATTCTCCCGCGAGTCCGTGCAGTCACCTGGACAAAGTCAGTTTTGGATTGAATAATGGAGAATCCCTGGACTCAACCTTATTCAGGCGAGCTCAACCGCCTTGATCAGTGGCTGATCATTATCTATTGCAGAAACTGGTCATTGGTGCTGTGCCCTTATACATCTGTATTCTCACAGAAGATACTAGAGGACAAATGAGAGGAAAATCAATCATCTTGAAAGTGGGAACAATAATCATCCAGTTCAGGTTTGGTAGCCGACATCCTTTCGGCACCGACACCTGCAAGAACTGTGGTCATATATAGCTAACTAGCACCGGGGGCATCAGCCAACACACTCCAAAATGGAGTGTGTTGAACAAGTATCAAAGCACTGGGCAGGCACTCCGATCCGGATCAAGCACTTCAGGTCACTCAGTCATAGTACTGGCAGTCACAGATCGGAGGAAAAGGATACAGAGAAGCACACTGGTCATTTCATCTAGGTTAAAGCCTCATCAGATATATTGAACATTTCTTCTCAGCCTGAATAGATCGCTATACTGTAAGTATATATTTATGAACTAGGTGCAGTGTAATTTCAATTTCAATTCTTTTCAAGACGCACCAGGTCATCGAATAGGGCAACCGCTGGACAACGCGGCTGTGAAAACAACCATGACCGTGAGGCCGTCATACCAATATATACGGGCAGTCAGCTATCTCCCACCATGGAAGTGTCTGTCGAAAGAACAACTTGAAAACGCGATGATAAGCGCTTATCTTATCTACTAGAAATGAACGAGTGACTTGTCACATCAGTGACCTGGCAATTTTCCGCAGTCCTCCATCCAATCCAAGGAATACTTAGCGGAGCGTTCAGCAGAAACCTTTCCTGAATGAATCTCTATAGATGGGCTTTGTATGTCCTCCCATGGCTGAGGTCAATCCCGTCGGCTGAATTCAGGCTTTTGCTAGCACCGCCTCAGGTCGTGCTGCAGGATCACATCTCGTCGATGACGTCCGCGAAGGTCGCGGGATCAGATGACAGCTTCCTACTACTCGTCAGATCTCTGGTAGCCCTATCCTCGGTCCGTTGCTGCGGAGACGTAGAGGCATATTGTGGCACTTGTGGTGAGATTTCCCTGTAAACCGTTTTCTTGGGCAAGGCGCCGACTGATTAATCTCGCTTTCAGTGTATATGGGTACCATGTTGCTCTCCGATATATCTGGATACGCTCTGCTTGTATCTTGCTTCCGCCCGAGAAGAGCTGCGCTTTTTCTTGATCTCGCTGTCACCGACTGATGCAGCACTGCCTCCGAACGATTATTTATACCACGAGCTTGATCTTTGCTGTCGCTTCCTATATCTCCTCTTCGGCGATGTCAAGTACTACAATCCGTCTGTTGACTCCAGAGCAGGTCATCGAGGTTCAGCAGTTTGCTGTTGGAGCGACGGCTTGTGCTGCACTTGGATATGGTGCGCAATCCAGTTACCTGTAATCATTGAAAACTAATGGCCACGTAGGAACATATCTCATTCTGAGCTTCCGTGCCATGTATGTCCTGATGTCAGTCTGCATCTCCCTCTTATTCCGTAAACGACCTCAATGTTGTCCAGTCGTCGAGGACTTTGGGAGTCAAGACCGAGATGCGTGTTGCTCGCTGCTGTGTTGATGATGTTCATCGCGACGACGACGGTTTTCGTTGGAGATATTGGGATAGCACTGAATCAGGTTAGATTCTTCGGAGAGAATCCCTATCCGACCGGTCCCCGCTCGTTTGATCATTCCAACATTGTACGCAGCGTCGCGAGTCGTATACTGGTAGGTCGATGTCGATTCCGCTGCGAAGTTTGCTTATCACTGCACTAGGTGTTGTTGAGTGATGCAATCATCGTCTGGAGGGCCTGGGTGATATGTAACCGTCGAGCCTTGAAGATCATCTTGTCCTGTTGTATGCTCGGTGCCTTGGGTATTTGTACGCCCGCTTTTCATTGGGGTCTGTACTGATCATCAATACAGTAGGCACCCTCTTCGAAGGTATTAAGGTTCTCAAATCCCTCGCTGCCGGAAGACCCTCTGAAACCATGGCCGTGTTTCTATCTATGATGTTGCCGATATTGACTACAAACCTTGTGGCGACTTTGGCTATTGGACACAAGGCTTGGTAATACTGACTTTTTGGTGTCGATTGAGTCTACCGCTGATTCCTCATGCAGGGTATATAGACGCACCGTCAGGAATAACCCAAGTGTGATTTCAGTTTCGACTGAGGCCCACAACAAGGTTTTTCTGCTTTTCCTTGAATCCGGACTGTTGTATCTTGTTGTTTGGGTATGAATCTCTTAATCATTCTATCATCTTTCATATTAACTTTGTATCAGGCCTTGGACACCACGCTAGGCTTCATCCCATCTGCAAACCTCGCGTATACTTATGTCGACATCACTGTCAGCTATTTGTTGGTCCGTCTTTCAGTATCGGCGTCTTTTCAATGCTAAGTAATTTGACAGGCTATGTATCCTGCTGTGATCATCATCCTTGTCACTCAGCGGACGCCGTTGTTGGAAGATCAGATACACGTTCCTTCAAATACACAGATCCATATGATTAGCACCCCGCTGCGCCCAACAGCTCCTTCGATAAGATCTACTGTGGTCAACATTGGATTCGAGTCAGAGGTAGTCAATACTGGATTTGAGACAGAGCCGAAGAGGCTTCATATGTTGGTATGATGAACAATAGGACAGTTGTATTAACTACTCAATCAAAACTGTAATATATGTCGGAAAAATCTGATCAGCCTCATGAGAGTTTCTGTCTCATCAGCCTCGCGAAGTGTCTCAAGGTGTCTCACGAAGCTTCAAAAAGATAATTTTTGGATTCAACTAGAGTATCCCATACCTCATAATGCCTAATGAGACAGGCTGAAAACTCATGAGGCTATTTTTCTTTTTCGGACATACTGTAGTCGGATGCTATTCCAACGCAATCTTGTTCGCGTGTCTTACCTTCGTAAAATTGACCTTCAACAATGCCTCTTTCTGGGATCTAGTTTGGAAGGATTGGAATTTGCTTGGAAAGGTTTTGACTTGACCCAAGTGTTATGGCTTCAGTTCGGCTCAAATGTTCTGGAACTTCATCGTCGCCATGTGATGCTCAACCCTGGCCTGAACTTAGTTCGATGACTGACTCTCTAACGAGCGGCAAGCCTCTCGATAGAGAGTCCGGTCACATGGCTAGGCTTGCCTCTACCGATGTTAGAGATGTGGTAACGAGCCTAGCCTGAACTGAGGGCATGGGTTTTTTAAAGAGTCAACTGAAGAGTGTGAAGAAAATCAAAGAAAATTGAAGAGTCTAGGAAAGAGTCCTGAAGAGTCAGTGAAGAGTCAAGAAGAGTCAATTGAAGAGTTGGGAAGAAATTCAGAACATGTCTGAAGCATGATATGTTCTATATTTGAGCCATAGAGTACTAGATGTGGTTTTCATGAGCAGTCGAACGCAAGTTGGCGTGACGGTCACAATAACGTGACCTCAGGAAAAATGTTACCGCTTGTTTCCCGCCATCGCATCGCTTTTCTATGGTACTTGTTAGCCTTCATTTGTCTGTATTCTATATACCTTTCTGAAATTCTGTTTGCAGGGCTTCTTTCAACATCTTTGGTCCTACTATTTCTTACTTTGGTCTCTCAAAGCGCAGCCCCAACTATCACATGTACAGTGATCAAGTCAACATGCCAGTTCATCCATCTCTGCCTCCAACTCCGGCGGATTCAAAGGCAAGAGCCTGGCCATGAGTGAAGCATAGAAAAGGTTTGATGTGTTCTGATGCCCATTTGGCTTACATTATGAACTACATTGTATTCAAGCTGGTTGAGAGACCCGTATTCAGGACAGAAAATAACATTGTTGATGCATTTGGTTTGATATGTCAAGAAAATGGCCCAATGGGCTACTTTCTGACTAAGCACAAACAATATGTTAAGAAGTGTGAGAATGAACAGAAAAGACCCTTAAAGAGTACTGAAGCAACATTGAAGCAGACTGAAGAGTCACTTGAAGAACATGAAGAAAATTTGAAGAGTCATGAAGAAAAACTGAAGTCATGAAAAAAAAACTGAAGAGTCATGAAGAAAGACTGAAAGAGTCCTGAAGCAATGGTAAAGAGTCACAAAAGAGTCTGGTCTAAGTCAATCCTATATGGTGTACATTGATGAAACTGATTCAAAGGTGCTTCAAAACATCAATGGGTGCTGCCAAAGACGATTATCAAGAGAATTCATCTATATCATCACTCAAGACATACTTAAAAGTGGGATAACACTGCAAAACAACAGTTATGACCTGTCAAATAGACCTGTTAAGGTATCTACACCCATTCTAAGGACCTATAATGACTGATGAAGCTTAGAAACATGCTCGATAATGATGCGGTGAAGCAATGAACTATGTCAACAATGATGTCATAATATGGCCCAAAAAGGAAACCGAGAATCGAAGAGTCGAGAAGAAATTTTGCAGAAAACTGCTTCTTCACCCTTATTCTTCAATTTATCTTGTCCCCCTGAACTGCCACGCCAGCAGGCTAAACGCTGCGATGCTCGTCCGATACGGACATTTCGTCTATTTTGCAAGCGGTGAGGTCTGAGGATTATCTCTATTGATAGATCCTAGCTGGACCCGACAGTAAATCTGCTGAACAATGTACCAGACAGAAATTCATCAGGCCTTTCTTTTGTCCTAAAGACCTAAAAAGCAAGCGTAGAAAGGCGTTTGGCTTTGAATTCGTCATGGAGACTGGTAAGTTGAGGATGACCGTCCACGATTCTCTTTCGTCGTCACCAATATTCCTCGGAATGCCAATCACGGATGAACGAGCCGGCTGTGGTCTCGTGGCGACTGGAGAGGATGCCAGCTGAAGCCTGGGCCGTCATCGCGTAACAGCAGTGATATCTGGACCTGCAATTTACAGATTGTAGAGCTCGTTCTCTCGATGTGGTTCTGGTCACATGGATTACCAAGTGCGATATTCGCCGAACCAGGGCAACGGCTCAGACCTAGATCAGATCTATCAGATCCGCCTCAAAGCGGCATCGCCCAATCTAGATCACCGCCGTGCTGTTTTCGCTCCGTTGGACCAACGCCATTCATTAATTTGCCCAACAGTCCCTAACGAGGAAGGGCCTTCATAGGATCCGTCGGTACCATCATAAGCAATAGCTTCCCTTGATCTTAAAGCTTTCACTAACCAGTTTTGCATTATCATAGAGGTCGCCAAATTCAAGGTTACCGGCAGCTCATCAGACCTCGAGGGTATACCAGAAGACATTGTCCATATGTTATGAGCAACATCGTTCACGTTTGGTCTGATCAGACAATGGGTAGCTGCTTTTCTTTGGATACTGTATAGCCTGTACCTGGGACCTGAAAACGACTATGACGGCAGAATGACGGCATCTTAATAGAGGAAAAACAATACTGTAACAACATGACCGTAAGTTCAGTAACGCCGTAACAGGCACCCATGAACTCACTTCCTACCGGTGTTCGTAACGCGTAACAAGACCGGCTGAACTGACATTTTTCGAGCTCCATAACGTTTCAGGGCTACCGGAGCGGCCGGCTACGCCGGCACAGGCCAAAAAATGAACTGAACTTCAAGCCGTAACACCAATTTTTGACGGCTGAACTGACTTTCGGCCAAGTTCAGCCGTAACGCGTAACAATGGGTGAACTTACGGTCATGTTTTTACAGTACCTGTGTAGCTGCTGTGTAGCTGCAGAAACCAACGGAAGCTCCAAAGGAAGAGACAGCGGGATGTTCAGAACAAGAGATTCTGGTTGCCTTGCGACGGGAAAAGCGAAAGATTGAAGGTATGTCCGAGGTCTCATCCAGCCAATTGGTCTCGAGTCTCTGACAGCCTCCATGATCTTAAACACCTCCAAATGTACTTGCTACCTTCATCTGTCGAGTCAAGATCGTTGAATTGGATGAACATATCTATCGTCTCGCCCGCTGGGCAACTGGGGTTCATTCAACATCATGTTGCTCCCCTTGGGCTCCTGGCTGAGCCAAGTACTGAACTGCTGAAAAATGCAGATCCATCAACGTTTAGCAAGGTTCTATGAGCTGGCAGTCAAGGTACCATCATGATGATCTTGTTCAGGCTTTTCGTCATCTCCAATGATCGGCCGAGTACTTATCTGCAAAATGTCAGGTGCCGGCTCTTCTTCTTACTCTCCAGTTCATCTTGTGCTCAAGCGTTCAGAACTGTGAACTCTGCAGATTCAGACGAAGCTCGCCCATACCGAACATCTCAAACTGTCATGTCAAACGAGGTCTGATGATATCGGTATGTCAGTTGCTTCTTCATCAGATTAATTGAAACGCTCAAAAGTGCCTCTTTTCAGCGACTGAGGTCGAACTTCTCAGCTCCTCCTTGACCTTGACCTTGGCCTGCAATGTCCGACTTGGAATTGATTGACAGCCCCGATTTCCAACGACAGCCGGTTGGTGTCGCTCTCTGCGCCGCGCTGGGGTATGGTAAGTTTCTCAAATCCACTGCAATGTGCGAGCTCTCATCCTTTCAGGATCTTATAGTGTTCTAGCTATAATCGCGATATATGTCCTGATGTAGGTCATTGCTGCATGATGATATAACGCCACCTATATCTTTGGCCCTACAGCCGTCGTGGGGGACTTTATAAATCATTGGCAAGACGTGTTCTCCTTGGTTTTATCATCACGATGTTCCTGGCCACAACAGCTTGCTTCGTCGCCGATGCGGGAATGACAATACTACAAGATGAACTTCTCATGGACTCAGCCATAGCTTCGAGTCAAAGTGCACTTATGGCGAGGAATTGGAAGCGCTTTGGTGCCACGTATGCCATCATGTCCCACATTGTGGTGTGTTCCCTTGCAATATGATCGGAATCTCATAACAAGTTACATGACAGTTTTTGATGAGCGACATGATCGTCGTCTGGAGAGCGTGGGTTATATGTGACCGTCGGTCTGTCCAGGCAGCTTTGTCATTCTGCATCTTGGGTTCTATTGGTATGTATTCCAATTATTACATTCAGGCCGCTTACTCGTATTGAAAAAGTTGGGATTGTTATTCATGTCGAAAAGCAACTCACGTCTTACCTGGAAGGATTCTCAATTATCATTACTATTGTGGCGTTCCTGTTACCTCTTGCCCTGACCAACTTCGTGGCGACATCAGCGATTGCATACAAGGCCTGGTACTTGAACATTTCTGAATCTTGGGTGCTCTCACTTATTATCACCTGCAGGATCTGTCGAGTATCCGTACGAAAACACCTTAGCAACACCTCTCAGATGACAAGAGCCGAGAAAGTTCTGCTTCTGCTTCTTGAATCTGGAGCTGCATACCTGGCAGGCTGGGTGCGTGCATCTCATTGATGCGAATTATGTGACTGACTGTACAATCAGATAGTAATAGTTATATTACTGCTCCTTGGTCCTTCGACTCATACAATCTACCTCTATGCGACTGAGCTTAGCCCATACTGTGTAGTATGTTTTAAACAATTGTCAACCTACACACAAGTGACTCATTTCCTTTCTCAAGGCTATACACCCTGCCATCATCATTCTCCTTGTTACTGGCCGAGATGCGCCCTGTGAAACCGCATTCAAAGGCGGCGTATCAGCTGTGCCTTCAAGTTCCAGTTCAGAATTTATTGATAATGGCACTCCTGATTCTGCTGCTACTCCCATAACCCTCACCGGTTTAAATGGTGCTTCGAGGGGCGAAGCAGAGAGCAAGGATATCCCTTCACTTACAGTTTAATACCCTAGTGGGTAAATTGGAACTTTCAGAAGTCTTGTATTCCTATTTATGTAGAAAAGATGGAGTCGCCGTGAATTTAATGTTCAAAAATTGGTTCAACCAGGACTTGAGTCAGATGAAGAGCAGGATATACTTGGTTGCAAAGGGACCTATCATTGTTCCCTTCCCAGGGAACAATCATTTCTCAGATTTTATTCAATGCTGATGGCCCTCCGGAAACCACCGGATGTTTGAGGTGTAAGATTGGTCCTCCACCGCAGCTTCACTAGCTAAAATTCCTATTTCGGGCCGTCTTTCAATCTGGGTCCCAAGACCAAATTCAGTCCTAAGCTCGGCGCAGCTCTCCAAGACAAAGTAGAAGGCATTTGTAACACCAGACCCCTAAGCAATATGGAACAAGCCGGAGTTGCACCAGCTTAGCCACTACACTAGAGTGTCCCATACTGCCGAGTCTGTGTTACACGATCATATGGTCCAGTTTCCGATGGACTAGGCCGAACTGCCGACCCTATTCTCTGCCTGTAACGTCCGGTATCACCGACCCGTTACAGCATTACAAAGGTATTATTTATTGACTGTGAGCAATCCTGGTCATGTCTGGCTTCCACTGACCTTGTCACAGCTCCTTGTTGGATGTTACAGCTCCTTTCTTTTTGTTGGACGTTGCGGCTGCCACGTTCTTTTCATTGGATGTGAGACTGGATCCAATCATGCAAACTCAAAAAGCAGAGATAGAACGATATCTGTAGTCAGTTGTCGGGAGCTGTTGAACTTGAACTTTGAATACTTGGTCAAAGAGAGGGTAGAAAACAGTTAAGAATCACCAGGGGTAGAGGTCAAGGTCCAGAAGGCCTGACCTCTACCTCTACCTCTCTGACCTGTGCCTTTCCCAGAGGTCAGACCTGGAACCTCTAGAGGTCAGCACAGGTACAGACTTGTTGACCCCCAGGTCAAAACCTCTTACAGGTTATGTCTTTGGATGGTCAAAGTTACATGAATTTAGTGTTCAAACAATAATATTTGACCAATTTGAGTCTAAATATATAGTTTCAAGTGCTTTGAGGACTCATATCAACATGACAAGGCCAGATTATATCATATAGATAGCCTCAATAGCTGCATCAAGCCCAAAGTAAGATCACAGCTTCTGTTTATCCACAGGTTTTGTATTTTGGTTCCTGTCTTCAAGGCCCATGTTCTCTGGAAGAGAGAATTGAGAAAGAACTACACTCAACAGTTACGAGTCCTAAAAATTTATTTTAGTTTACTTGTTTTTTTGTTACCACTACCTTGCCTTGTACTATCATTAGCCTGGATATGATAATCTTCATTTTTTGCTCCCTCAAGGCCCCCGTACCATCCTAGGAAAATCAGCAGATATGAATAAACTATGAAAGAGTGTACATGCAGGATCTTGAAGCAATCCACTCAGTGAGCATCAAATGAAAAATGTAAGAGTCCTGAGAATTTGGGTGAAAATTAGTTCCTTGGTCACCGTCTTTGACTTGACCATGTTTTGGGTCGAATCCTCTCTGAATGCTTGAGATATGACATTCAGATAATACAAGAATTTTTTATTTGAGCCAAAAGTGATGTAGAAAGACCTGGAAATGAAGATTATCACGAAAAAAATAGGGTGTGACAGCGTGACAGAATTATCATATCCCAGTCCTGGTGTCCCCAGCGAAGCCCAGCATTGGAAAAAAATAATTGACCTCATATTTGAGGTTTTCCTAGTCTATAGTCCATATTCACCAAGTTTGGTGACCATGCTATCCGCATTGAAGAGTTCCCAGGGTCATTATCATATCTAGGCTAATGATAGTACTGAATATAAAAGACAATTGGCATTCCCTATGAAAAGTCCGACATTTCCCCGGTCGTGTGTTCGATCCCGTGCTTGACCTTCTTTTATATTTGGTCGTTCCGCGTCTTCTTATCTTTTACTCCTTGTGTCTTTGACATCATGCTTGTACTGGTTTTTCTTTCATCACATTTTTAATTCAATATATACATATGCTGCCCTATAGTGAGATGAGGACTGTTCCAATTAGTATGAGCCGAACACTACTGGGGAATGAGCCTCACTGTAGATAAATACCTCTGATTTGTCCAGCGGCATCAAATCTGGCACAGACTGGTCACGCCGGCGGTGGGGATGGCTATGGGGTCAAGCGTTAATCATGCACAGGGCGAGTCTCTGGATCCATCAAATTCGGTCCATTATCAACTTTTACATGGATGACTCGCATGCCAAAGAGCACGCCGGGATCATCTGATTGGTGAAACTGGAAGATGCGAAGAGCACGGAGTTGTTGATTGGGTATACGAGGGAGGCTACGTGTATGTCTGGCTCTGTTGTCTTTGTCTTTCTTATCTCTGTTGTCTTGCATTTCGTTAACGCTCATCCCCATAGGTCTAAACCCCCAATCCACCGGCCACTGACGTGATGTCTCCATCATCACCTAGATCCCCAGGGAACCGCCCCCCCCCCCACTGCAAGCCAACCCCGGTGATCGTATTTGAGCGAGTTTCAAGAATGTCCATCGGAATGTAAGTCCCCTACCTCTTTTACTTCTGGCCTCATCAACTTACATCATTTGTTTGTGTTTTCAGTCCGCAGACTTCCCCTCTCCCTTCTCCATAAACCCTTGGCCCCAAAGCCTCCTACAATCTCAACGGCATAAGCTTCCACCTCTGCGCCAGCATCTCCTACACTGAGAAAACCATCACCGAGATTTTGTACATTGTATTCTCACTCCCGAATGTCTGACGCGCCCCGGGGAGCGCCCGATTACTCGGTGGAGGCGGAGATAGCTTGGAGGCGATGGAGGTTTCACGGCCATGGCGAACAAAGCCGAGACAAATATGTACTTTGGTCCGAATGGGTTGGTGAGTCGGTATGACTTTGATTGCAAGTCCTTCTTTCTTTTTGATTTCTTTGGGGGGTTTGTTGATGGATTTGTAGTACGATGTGTGAGTCAGTGAGAGTGTGATGTGTGAGTCCCTTGGGAGTATGGTGTTTGAGTCAGTTGGGAGTATGATGCCTTGATTTATTCCAATACGTCGCTTAATTTCGGAAAGCCAGTGGGGATAGAAGCCGACTTTCAGTGGTAAATACGAGTCCCTATTTTTCAGCCATGACTTGCTGTACCAAGCAGAGTAACTAGAGGCTACTGCTGCGAATGAGCCCACCTTCTTGAATTCCCGCCCGCTCATCATCTTGAATGAGAGAAGGCCCGAATCCCAGTACCATGATTAAGACAAAGGGCAATAATGAATAAAATAGCTCAGTTGGCCAAAGCATTACATCTACTGGTCAAGCAACAGGTCAAACTTCGAAGTTCATGGTATCTTGACAACAAAGAGCAGAATCTCAAGGATTTGACAAATCTGATTCTGTCTGGTGAGACAAACAATCACTGAAACTCACAATTAAGACATGCAGTAGCAGATCAGAAAAAAAAGGACATGAGTCTATGATTGAGGAAAATTTAGGACACTGGAAATACTAGTACCAGAACATGAAAAAGGTGCAGGAATCATGCACAGTCTACAGGAAAGAAAGAACATTGTGAAGTGTAACTGGTGAATCATCAATCAATCCACCTCAAGACCTGCAAAATTGATGGAAATAGCAGCAAGCCTAGGAAGCACAACTTAGTGATGCGAAACTCAGACGCTGGCACCGGGGGCATGTGCCAACTAACTCCAGAAGGAGTGCCTTAAACAAAGTATTGATGCACTCACTGTGACAATAGCCATGACAACATTGAAAGGTGCCATGTTTCAGCATCATGCTTAGCTAATTTAGATGAGTCAAGAATAGACTCAATTCCCGTTTGCACTCTCCCACCTATGCTGGTTCTCCAATCATCCACTGTGTGTTGGAGCTCAAATTTTCTGCAAAAAGACAGAAAAGACAAAAGAAAGAAAGAGATTGATGACACCAGCAACACTGACAATACTTGAACTACACCACTTGCTTTGTCCCAGTCCCACATCTCTTTTGATATGCAAATTAGATTGGTTGGGATAGCCTTGTTAACCAGACTCAACAACAGGTGAAGAAAAGTGATTATGCACATCCAGATGAGAGCTAGTGCTAAGTCTAGATTGGGCAGAGGCATGTGGGACTGGCAAAGCATAGCAATCATTTATTTCAGATGCCTATACTACAGCTGGGAAAGCTCTCAGGCATTACGAGTCCTACTTGTAGCTCGTTATTTGTTACCACCGGATCCGCAGTTCGAAGTGAATATATAAGGAAATTTCAATATGCTATGATCTATCCGACATTTCGCCGACCCTTTTTATCATGTGATCTTATCTTTGGCCCTTTCTACCCTTCAGTTCTTTACATTGTGTCATTTATGTCATCCTCATGTCATAAAATTTAGTCGTAAAATTTAGCCGCAGCTTGAAAGTTCTCATCGCTCTCCTTGCATCCTTATTATTTGTTTAACTGGAGAAAACAATATATATGTTGCCTTGTAGAGAAATAATGACTGTTCCAATTAGCATGAATCAAAATCCAATGAGCAATGAGTCTCACCGCATACAGATACATCTGATTCGTCCTCAACCTTGGCTGCTTGATAACTTTTTTAGTTGTTAATGGATTGTGGCGACAGCAAGTGAAACTGATAGCACTCTGGCTTCCGGAATTCATCATTGGCATAGTAACAATCAGATCTCCTATGTGCTGAATCATTAATCTACATTGTCCATGAATGCTATCATCTCACGGTCCTTGGTCTGTCTTTCTGTCCGGGTGTTTACCGGATCGATGGATCCAATTTGACGGTGAATCTGTCCTCGGTCTATGGTCGTTGTGAGAGTGTATAACATTCATTTTATTACAACATATGGAAAATGATGAAATTGAATGCATGGCCTGTCTTTGTCGCTAGACCTCCTGATTGTGTGCATAATGAATCTAGAAACTGATCCACCAATCTCCATCTTGTCTGAGCATGTGCCCAATCCTGTGAGTCCTTGTGTACCTGTTATAGCCTTCTGTTAATAAGGTCAAGACCGCTGAAAGATTGGATGATGTACCTTGTATTTGGTTGTCATTTGACATTCTGGACAGTGTTGTCTTTGGATGAGGTTTCGAGAGGTATTTCCAACTTAATTGAATATTTATTTAAGAGTTTCAAGGGCTGATCAGAAAGCGCAGCAATTGGATATTCAGTCCCGCTGCCTTTCCAGGCGTGGGACAAATCAAACCCTTGATCAGTTTCAAGTGCCTACATGACGTCAACAGGTCCAAGGTGATTCGAAAATTTGGACCTGTTGACGTCATTTCTACCGCCTTTTGCGCTTTCAGGAGTCTGGTTGTCCGCAACTTCAACCTCTTTGAATTGAAACTCTTTTCCTGCGGTCATCTTCAATCCTAATTGGTACTTTCCTTCCTACCTTAAAGTCAAGTCTTCTAATATTCATCAGACCTTCTTGCACATTACCATTGTTCCATTTATATGGCCAGTCTTGTGAAACTGACTCAACCGGCAAAGAACATTACATTGGAGGGACTGCCACTAAATGTTGTTCCAATTACCAGATCCACCATGACCATATCTGTTACCTTTCCAAATGGTAATGTACAGAGGATATCACATAGTCAAGTGCATGTTATCTTGAACTTCAGCATGACAGACTATAACTCTCAGGGGAGAACGCGTGATCACAATGTTGTCAACTTGAGTTCATCTAAGAATAATCAAGCTATGTATGTTGCCTTGTCATGCAGTTCGTCTAGCCAAGGTACTGTTATCATGCAGGCTTTGACTCCAGGAGGCATTCAAAAAAAATAACCAAAGGCATTGAAGGAGATCTGAGACAAGAGTTGCATGAATTGGAGTTGCTGGACCATATCACTGCCCTAAAATATAATGGATTATTACCAGTGGAAGTTGAGGGTCACCACGTTTCACTGCTATATTCTCCAAGGGGAAAGTTACGCGAAGGCTGTTCGCAGGGTGCGACTAGACTTGGAGGAGGTTGGAGTAGATGGTCTACTCCAAGGTTGGACTAGCTTGGTGTAGATGTACCTGAGGGAGCATCTACACCAAGTCAATAAATATATATATAATGCATTGTTGATCTGCAACCAGCTTGATTATTGGGCACGTTTAAGGTCAAACATAATATCACGGGCTGATCACGGCGCGTGACCGCGTGACGAGGTGACGTCAATTTCAGTGACATAAGTTCAATTTGACATGAAGACAAGCTGGTTTATGGAGAAAAGCAGAAATTAGGACTCCTGATCACCTTGCTGGTCATCTTCATTATCAAACAGGATTATATGCTATTATAAATAAAAAAATTGAGTATCTTGAACCCGGAAAGTAAGGCCGCCTTACCCGAGTCATATTGAACGAAGCAGTCATTACGTTGATCTGCATGCACGTGGCAAATCAAATTGAACCAAAACGGGCTCAAAATGGCCACAACAGAGGGAAACCTGAGTTTACAAAATAACTGGATGAGGGGGACCTATTTCAATGGCTGGAAGACAGGACCTACTCGAACCTACATGATTTCTAGCAAATCTATGCGAACCTCGGAGTAGATGCCGTACTCAAGGCTTAGAGTAACTACCTCCGCAAACCTACACCGAGTTACCCTAATCTAGTCCATCCCTGAGAATAATTCGACCTGAAACATG
Source organism: Mycena floridula (assembly GCA_029320655.1). Lineage (NCBI taxonomy): Eukaryota > Fungi > Basidiomycota > Agaricomycetes > Agaricales > Mycenaceae > Mycena > Mycena floridula. Next base: position 1,215,259 of record JARIHS010000019.1, read on the forward strand.
GTGGGTAGTACCCGCAATGAGCTTTTGTATAACTTTCATCAATACAAAGGTCGGAACTTTGTTCCTGAGGCTGTTCATCCCAAGATCAAATGGGACAATAGATCACCGCTGGCCATAGAGCCCAAATATGATCCTGTGATGTGGACTAGGATTCGGCCGATGGATAATGAAAATACAATTAAACCACTGAAGATGGCTCAGTTGTCAGCCACTTACATGCCGGCCACTGGGTCCAAACGTATATGTACTGTGAATGAGGATTATGGACAATCTGAAGCACCTCATGTCAAACGTGCCCGGCTGCTCAATTTGGAACCTAATCAATGGGGCCCTTTGGGATTTGTATGGGACAACGAGCATTACAGCTGTTCTTATGATGCACTGCTAACAATCCTGAGTGACTTGTGGTCTCAGAATCCTCCACGATGGGCCACAACATTCACTGATATGAACAATTATTTGCAGGTACTGTCACTTGGTCTGGGGGAAGTTAGCCTTTAATTGAGAACAATGGAGTCCGTTCGAGATGCGGTACATCATTTTCTGTTCAATAAGGATCCAATTATATTCCATATGAATGCAGCAGGTACCTATTTAGATTGTTTAGCAACAGAGCTGCTGCATATGACACATCCTTTGACAACTGAATTCAGTTGTACATTGTACAGGATGCAGGGATCAGGCACAACAAGGTTCTCTGACATATCATCATCCGGTAATTCAACGATGTGGGGGGTGGGGTACAGCACATGCTATGAATTATTACCAAACTCGACTTCGTAAAACATGTCCTATATGTCAACATATGATCTCCCACCTAAACTAATGACTATGGAACTAGCATTAGCAGATGCAAATCATTATTACCCAGCTAAGACTATCAAAGTCCTACATGGCAATAACAACACTGCAGTGATGGCTTTGCGCAGAATTGCCTACTTTGTCCATGGAAATCATTTTTCGGCCCGAGTGACTACAAAGGACAATGAGGTTTGGTATAATGACGGTATGGTGAACAATGGTTGATCTACACTGGAAGGTAAACTCATGGATTTCAGTGTAGAAGAGCTGTCCACCTGTGAGGGGGGACGTGCATCCATAGCAGTATACTCACATCTCTAGTCTGATAACCTCTAATCAAGGTTCAGACAGGTATGTACTTGTTGTAAATATGTCAATAATATGGTGTTTAGATTTGCCTGGAATATATGACTTGATAGACTCACTACGCAAGTGACCTGGACCCTGGAGGACTCGTACCTGCCATCCTTGGAGTGGCTATTCATTCAACTTGTCCCATTCTGGTATTTCAATCTCTGACTAGTAAGACATGAAAACCATTGCTTGATGCTGACTTGGGAAGATGCGGCCAGTCTTGTAAATGGGTCCTCATCAAAGCCTTTGGCCCATTCATGACTCTCTGGGAGCATATATGTATTATATATGACCATATCCCCTACAGTCTGCCTTGGACCGATCCTTGAGCCACTTTGGTCTACTTGATATTACTTTGTGACTCATCCAAATTAGCTAAATGTGATGCTGAAAGATGGCATCTTCCAGGGTTGAGACTCATGTTGCCATGGCTATTATCACATCCGGCAATCCAGAATGCATCAATATTTCATTTAAAGCACTCCTTCTGAAGTGTATTGGCAAATGCCCCCAGTGTGGACAGAGCCGGTCGAGGACAATGCCGGAATAACCGAAGCAGATGCCTTCGTTGCGGAGAAACATCGACAGTAGGCTTTCGGAGATTCCTGCGGTTGTAATATACCAAGAATTGCAGTATATTGAAACAGAAAACGAGCCAGAAGCAGGAGGCATTGGATGGAAGGTCAATGTGTTCCAAGTCAGAAAACCCGGCGCAAACGACGACGGTACCACTGAAACTACTACAGCCTTTATACACCAACTAAATCACATAATGATCCATACTTGCTCATAACAACTCATTGTTGGCCTTATATTGGTGTAGCACTTCTTTCTGTATTGCTTGCAAGATGTTCAACCAGGCCTAGAGTCAGATGCAGAGCAGGGCTCTTGGCCAAAGGCTGAAAAGGGATGTGCTGTCAAAGGGAGGAAGATGAGAAATAAGGGATGAAAAGAGGACCCAACCAATTTCTACCTAGAGAGACATGAGTAAGAATAGACTATGGGTCATCAAGTAAGGGATCAGGAGAAAGAAATAATGTAAGTACCTCAGTCAGAGTTGAAAGACTGAGGATGAAACAAGTACTACGAGGTTTAAATACTAGGAGAACCGTGTGAAATAGATAAGATATTAAAGATAAGATGAAAAAGGATTGAGACGTCACTTCCGCTCAACACATGAATGTACGACGAGATGGTGCAGCTGGTGGGCCATCTCTGAATGCTGTTACACATGGCGCATCTCGGCCAGTAACAAGAAGAGTGATCATGACGGGGTACATGGCCTTGAAAGATTGTCAGTGCTGTATGTAGGATCACCGTGATTTTGTTTGCATACCATACTATATGGAATGAATTCGCCAACATAGACATAGGCCAGCCCAGTCGAGGGCGCAAGGAGTGATATCACCACAAGTATCTGAATTCAACAATCACTGGTCACGTAGTTCAAGGTCGTGACGCACGCACCCAGCCTCCCATATATATCACTCCGGATTCAATCAGTAGAAGTAGTACCTTCTCAGCTCTTTCTGTATGGCCCGGCACACCCTAGCAGCCGTGGTACATGAAGATTACTACTAACCGATGAATTTGAAACTTACCAGGCTTTGTGGGCAATGGCTGACCAGTGGGGATAGAGGCCGTCCTGCGGCGGCAGATACGAGTCCCCAATTGAAATCAGTAACATCAGTGAATTTTCTGATTACTTTTTGCGCTTTTTTAACTTGTACACATGCAAACACACTTACATAAAATATGCGAAAAAGCGAAAAATACGGAAAAAGCGGAAAAGGTCAAAAGATGCCTTTTTGCCAATAGCGCAAGGTCCGAAACCCATATACTCTACTGTAGTGGCTTGGTGGTGATTTGATTGTAACATAAAGACAAGTGGCAAAGGTGGAACCCGGGATGGAATGGTAAAATTCGGATGAACTGGCAGCCACAGAATAATGGATCGTTCATGTTACCACCAGGACAGCTACTGGACGTGATACTGCTGTTGAGTCTGGAAAAGGGAATTGAGCTTGAATGCGGATAAAGGGCATTGTGTCTCACCTTTTGGACAATCACAATTCTCCCATCATCTCTCGTTTCCTTCCCTGTTGCCAGAATCAGCAGCCAGATCATTCTGCTGTTGCCTATCTGCTCCGAGATAGCGCCAGTAACAATGCTGTGAAATCCTCTCAGTGAGCTCCAAGGGAGACAGAATGAAGAATATACCTAGCTTCAGCGAACACTGTTCTCGGCCAAATCAGTGTGCAAATATAGAATTGATGACCAATGACCTGGATTTTATGACACCCACTTGTACATGAGTTGCGCATGGCAGGTGAGGAATAGAAGGTCAGTGACCTTGTCTGAAGCCTATTGGGCAAGCAAGTTGCATTTGATCGTAAAGAAAGCAACGGTCATCACCAACAAGACTTGTCAGGATTTACAGTGTCTAAAGAAAAATGTCAGACAATGGGACTGCATCACAAGTGACATACCTATATGAAGCCTCCAATGACAGCAGAGCCAAAGTACAGTAGGCAGATTGGTCGAGGTTTGATTTTGAGCTCGGGGCCGATTGGTCATGTCAGTTCCGGATATTGCTGAGTGTAATTCACTTTGATCAAGCAGTGATTTCAAAACAATGAATGGTTCATAGGCAAGTTTTGGATGATCTATGGGTACAATTATTCAACCTCATCACCTTGAGTCTTTGTCAGAGGCAGCAGGCTCATAGCGGCGCACCGGTCAACACAGTGATATTTAGTACACCTGAATGATCCCGGTGGTGCTGAGATTCGTTTTCCGGGAAAGCGACCCCCAAAAGTCCGCGGCCATCTTACTGGAATTGGAGTATACACTAAAGCCCTGAAAATGGGTGCCGGTGTTGAATTGACATCTATAGAAATTGGTGCCATAGTTCTGGTCATTTGCTGCATTACAAAGTGGTGCCTAATGCCCGATGTGCGTTGACAATTGGCCATGTCTATCTGGACATGGTTGAGAAATACAATTACGGTACTTCACACAGATGGTTCCAGTCTTCCTGATATGGTCAAATTCTCAGAAATTCCAGTACAGATGACAGTTGATGGTGGCTCAGGAACAGGAAAAATGTACGCCATGCAGGTTGCCCTCCGGTAAGAGATTCTATGATCACAGATGAACTCTAAGCTGATCAATGACCCAGAGAGAAGTACCTTGCAGAATATTCTATTAAGGAGGTTTCGGCATTTACTACTCTCAAGAGCACAGACAATATTCCGATTGAGTCTGCTTAGTCCTATATGGGCAAACAGATTGGCTATGATATCAAAAATATCTTCCTGCTTGAAAAAATCAATGGGTACTTCAATGGGGCCATTGAACTACATGTGTAAGCTTTATCGATCATCTGTCACTCTCGTGGTTGCTAAATATTTTTAGGGCATTGTTTCGTTGGCTTTGGCCCCAACTTGTGCAGAAAGCTCTTAGGATTTTGTCCAAAACTGAAACTATCACCGAGTGAGGATCCAGCAGTACAAGAAACTTCCCTCTGGAGTGCTTCCTGAAACCATCTTCAAGTTCCTGCAGGACTATGGTCTAGCACATGGCGGCATTAAGGTAGAACAGGAAATAGTTTATGCGCTTCGGGGAACCATTCCTATCTCCAGAGATGAGTGTATGTGATGGGTAACAGATGAATTCAACGTTGCTGCTACTGCAGCGGTGAATGGCCGGACTATCTTTTTACTTATGCTAGATGTTCTCAGTCTAGAAATATAGTACAAGCATAGGACCATCAGAATTTAACCCCTTGTCTCCTTCCTGTGGACACCTTAGCAGCGGTTCAGCAGCGCAGATAGCATGCAAACAAATTATAAGCAAGCCATGAGTTGACTGTGAGAATAAATATTCCAATTCCGACCGGCCGAAAGTCCGATCAAACCGAATCAAACCTCGACCAATCCGCCTACCGTAGCCAAATAGACGAGGTTCACTCTTCACAACAGATTTTTATGACATGAAAATGTAAATGCATTGGACGAGAGGATCGAACTTGCGACTCCGAGCAGGAGTCACAGTGGGTTACCCCACATGAAAATCACGGCTTACATGACACACCGAGCATTCTTGATGTTGGACGACATGGGTCATTCCCGATAATGTGACACAGGGGTCGGTAACAACGGTATATTAGATCGGACATTCCATACCATGTGATTAAGCATTCTTGTCCTTAACTATGACATTGTCCCGCCTTCCTTGCTCCCCGTCAATCTGAGCTCGTACTGTTCAACACTTGATTGGTAAAGAAACAAACCACATCCAACAAACGATTCCCATGGGGTGGGACTCCTAATCCTAGGTCTGGAAGGAGTGGGATCAGCAACCTTAATTTATACAAACAAAAATAAGGATTTGATATAAAGATCTCTATATATACAAACTAACAAGCTTCATGAACAGCTGCCAAACCCTCGTTTCAAGAATGTAAAAACTTATCCTTGTTGAACTGGTATAAATATTTCCTTGCCCAGAAACCTGGGAGCAACTTGGCTCAGGTTCTGTCGCTGAATATTCCTCCCCGATTTACGTATTGTTTGCGCACCATGTCGGACCGCGGCCAACGGTCTCTAGGACAAACGGCTATAACGGTCAAAGGACAGTAGCTCAGGACAAAGACGATAGCGGCAGATCTGATGCAGCTACGGAAACCAAAGGACCCTTCAAAAGAAGAGACAGTGGGATGTTCAAGGGATCCTGGCAGTTGCCTTGCGACCCAATCAAAAGCGAAAGATTGAAGGTATGTCCGAGGTCTCCTCGAGCCACTTGGTCTCATCTCCCCGACAGCCTCCATTTTGGCAGGCACATCATCTTCCCCTTGCTACTGGGGAACTGGAACTCCATTCAGGGTGCCCTCAACTGACATGACAAGAATTTCATGATCAATGTCTAGGTTGCCATTGGTGTAACATCTTTCTGGTAATCTAACGATCCCGCGGTAACCAACAGACTCTATACATCAACTTGTTGATCATAACGAGTGTGTCTAGGAAAGACTAGGTTCGAGGACCTGACAGCTGTGAGAGTGTGACCACAGCGACAATGATCAGGACCCTTTCCGGCATCCCACAGGTGCCGATCGGCATCATAGAGCCTCATAGAGCTCTCACGTCCCTGTTGAGACGTTACAGCCATAAAATCAATCTTCACGCCCTGCATGGCTGCTTTGATTATCTCGCGCTTTTCACAAGCTGAAATGCGCAAAAAGATGACAAGTTAATTACAATTTTGCTTATGCTCGTTGACATGAAACCGATCCATTTACAGCTGTCTTTTCGGGATCATGAGTGGTTCTAAATCGATTGTCCCCGCATTGGTAGAACTCGTGTCGCTTGTTGGTCGGCTTCCTTGAATGGCTCCAGTATCGAACAGCACTACTTTTATCAGTGCTCGGTGCATCTTATCAGTCATTCCGGACTATTCCCATCCCGTTACATCAGACAGGTTGCCATTGTTGTTGCCATTCATCCAACTTTTGCAACCGTCCGGCGTCGCTACTCAATTTTTTAAGATGGTGGTCTTCTCCACATTCATTTGCGATATTGGCTGCTATCATGATGCTCACCTTGTTTTCTGGGCTACTATGGTCTCTAACAAGCGCTAAAGTGACTTTCAGACTCAACGTCGGTAGTTTCTCATCGGGACCGTGAACCTTACCGATGACCGCATCAGCACCAAGCCAACGACCTTTATCTACTGTCAAAGAGGACCTGATATTATTAGTACCGTAACTCTTTTGCTCATCCATCAGATTCAACAGAATCCCTCATATAAATGGGTCTTTTCAGTAATTGTTGTCGTCTTTCTCAAAGACTCCTTGGCCTTGACCTACAATGTCAGACCTGCAGTACATCTTTGACCGAATCCTAGTTCGACAGCCAGTTACAGCAGCTATGTGCGCCGCACTGGGATATGGTGAGCTCCCAAGAATTGACTGTGATGTGTGAGCGCTCATGCTTTCAGGATATTATAGTATTCTTGCCCTGGCTGCGATATACGTCTTAATGTAAGATATTGCTTCAGATGATGCAGTCTTCCTTACCTTTTGTCTTGTAATCGTCGCTGTGGACTTCGTGAATCACTGGCAAGACGTGTTCTCCTTGGTTTTATCACACCATGTTGCTGGTCTCGACGGTTTGCTTCATTGTTGATGTGGAAATGTCGATATTGCAGGACAAAATAGTCGCAGCCCCTGCTCAAAGTTCATCCTCAGCTATCATTTCTTGGAAACGATGTGCTGGCGTGTATACCATCTCAGTGCATGTTATGGTAGGTATTTTCTTGCGCCATGATTGTCATTTGAACATAATTTCATAATGACAGTTTTTCATGAGTGACTTGATCGTCGTCTGGAGAGCTTGGGTTCTATGTGACCGTCGCTCTATTCACGTAGTTCTAATTTGCTGTATTTTGGCTTCCATCGGTACCAAAGTTGTTCTCGCTCACCGTGAAAAAAGCCGGGAATGCTATTCATGTCGCACAGCAGTTCAAATTCTGAGATGATGCGACCCCAGAAGGCTCGCCAAGAATCATTACCATTACCCTTCCAGTATTGTTGTTACTCGCCTCGAGCAATGTCGTGGCGACATCAGCCATTGCCCACAAAGCCTGGTAAATTTCAAATTCTTTGGTCAGTAGTAATTTTCATGCACCATGGCCGGTAGGATGTGCAGGGTATTTGTGCGGAAAGAGCTATGCAACGTCTCTCAAGCGACAAGAGCTGAGAATGTACTACTTCTACTGATTGAATCCGGAGCGGTATATCTCGAGGGCTGGGTACGTGCATCATGAACTCGAATTACATGACTGACTGTTGAATCCAGATAGTTGTGGTGATACTAGTCCTTGTCCCCTCGACTGGGCTGGCCTATCTCTATGGTGCCGAATTCGCTCCTTATATCATGGTATGCAAACAAAATCACAATAATCCCACTCTACATATCGGACTGACAATCTTCCCAGGTCCTGTACCCCGTCATCGTCATTCTCCTTGTCACTTGTCGAGACGTGCCATGTGTTACAGCATTCAGAGATGGTCCACCGGTTGCACCATCTCGTTGTACATTTATCGAACCTACTCTTGATTCTTCTCCTACTCCCGTGATTCACATCGGGTTCAATGAAGCTTCGAGGAGCGAAGCAGGGAGCAGGGATATTCCTTCACTTACAGTCCAATACTCTAGTTGACAAGTTGACATTTTCAAACTCTTTTGATGAATGACTCATTCTTGGAACTTATCTTGGTGCAACACTTCTTTCCTCTACTCTCACAGACTCTTTAGGACTTTTTACCATGTCTTCCTTTACAACACTTGAAACTTCAGGTACCCTTTACTGTACCAGTGGGATAGAGGCCACCAAGTGGCAAATATTATAGGTACTGAGTCACAAATATGCGAGAACGTTCGGAGATGAACTCGAACGTTCGAGAAGAAAGACCATTCGAAAAGAAATCAGAAAGAATGAGTAAAAGGGGAAATTGAGAATCAGCGGCAACGAGAACGGGACGACTCCGGACCGGATATCCATAACACTTACTTCATCTACAAATATTCTACGGGCTATCCATTCAATCGCTTTACGAGCTCCTAGCGCAGCCTCTTATATTCAAGGACTAGCTACTACAGCTAGGAAGTGGTAAGAAAGACTGATACTTCCTCTAGTTTGGAACTGCCAGTCCCCGTTGGATTAGCCAAGGACAGACGGAATATATTGTAACACCCGATTCACGAGCGGGCTGTTACAGGCAGCAATGAAGAAAAGACTGAAAACACCATAAGGTGATCCTCTGGGGAGCTGAGGAGGTTTTGTGGATGAGCTTGAAAAGACTTCAATACTAGGTTCAACACATTGAATGCAAGATCTACAGGGAAAGCAATTCCATGTTAAAGAGCTGGTGGAGAATGGACTGGTTCACCTTACAATGCACAGATCAATGATCACCTGGAGCTAGCTGGTGCAAGGTCCGGACCATATGTTTCTCTCATTACTAGGGCAAGTTTTTAGCCTTGGCTGAGGCCTTGTAGAATAATAGAGCAGCAATAGATCAGACCGGTATCTAAACATAAATACGATCATGTATTCCCACAGTTTCCTAGCTAAGACAAGTAGAAGTTGTATAGAGGTCTTCTGGAAATTTCAAGTAATAAAAGAAAAAATAGGAGAGAGGGAAAGAAGAAAAGAATCCTTGTTATAAAGACAGCCCCAAAACCACCTATACAGCAGAAATAGACAGATCTTTTGGCTCAGATTCATTCAGTTCTTTGTTGCCAAACCCAATGTTCAAGATGGTGGATCTTGGTGAAGCCACAGCCTCTGAAGAGTGCGGCAGAGGAAGCTGAGCTGGAGTCTCTAGCAATGAGGTCCGCTGAGTAACAAGGATGATGATAACCGCTGGATACATGGCCTAAGATGAGGGCCAAAAACTTCAGTAAACATTGTGATAGGCTAGATCTGGAGTACACACCAGCATGTATGGCACAGAAATATCCATATATATATACTCAAGGGCTGCTGATGGGCTAAACCACAGTGCTGTATATATGGCCTGATATAAATGTGTTAGGGATCATACGCAGTGGGAGTTACCAAGGCACTCACCCACATCACAATATAAAACAGGCCAGACTCAAGCAAGAGCACCAGGATATGGTGTGCTTTGTTTGCACTTTTCTGGACTGTTTGGTGATATATCCTAGAATATGGAGGATTGAATGAGAGTTTGGCTAGCGTTTCAACACTGCTGAAAGATGTTACCAAGCCTTGTGGCCAATAGCCACAGTTGCAAACAAGTTGGTACCCAATATAGGCAATAGCATGGGCAGAATTGATGAAATTGTGTCATAGTGTTGTCCAGTGGCCAGTAACCGGTGGGTGCAGATGGCACACTCAATTATGATACCGACTGAAGGTATTAGTCATTTTAGGAAAAAGAGTCTCAAAGGAAATAAGCTTACTCAATGAACTGACCATGGAGCAAGAGAGAACAATCTTCACCCAACGCAGGTCACAGATTACCCATGCTCTCCAAGCTACAATTCCATCACTCATCAAGAGCTAGCATTGTTGAGTATCGCAAAGTGCGGCTGTTGCAGATTGACTTGCCAGTCCACGAGATGCAACAAGACCGATGACATCAAAATGCTGAAATACACGCAATGAGTATCCAGTCTGGCTGAAGGACGCTAGATTGTTCAGTACGACACCAATATTAGCAACAAAGACAGCAGTTACTGTCAGACTCATTGAAATCATAGTGATGAGCAAGACACATCTGGGTCTTGAATTTATGATTCCTCGCTGACTGTGAGAAAATTTTGAACATGTCCGTCTACCAATTAATGGAATTCTGCTCACATCAGCACATACATAGCTCGTAAGCCGACAATCAGATACATGCCTGCAATTGTCAATAGGACTTTGTTAGGTCCCAGATGAGTCAGAGGTCACATACCATATCCAAGGGAAGCACAGATTTCAACTCCGACTATATACTGCTGAACCTGAGCTTCCTGGTCAGGTGTCAGGAGATGGATTACAGTCGAGTTGGTCATAACAATTGGGTCCCACAAAACGGGGGAGGGAAGGAAACTGAGCTATGTCCAGATATATATTTCCAAAACTGCACCCGCGAGCGATGAGCGAAGTGGCAGATGTGGGAGAATCAAAATCCAGTATTCCTTATGCTGGTGAAACTGGGTAAATATTATTTTCATCACTTTCATTCAATTTCACTCTTGCACCTGATACAACTTTTTGATCTCGCGTGTGTTTCAACTTTTTGATCTTGCGTGTGATTCAAAATTTCACATCCCGTGCCTGATTCAAAATTTTACATCTCATGCCTAACTCAACTTTCAAATCCCGTGCCTGATTCAACTTTGATTCGACTTGTGAGTCTTGCGCTAATTCATCTTGTGTCACCACTCACTCAGATATGGTGAAATCTGGGATTGGTTGATAATGCCTCTCAGCACTCTTAACAACCATATATTGAGCCAGATTCATCATAAAATGTGGGTATCAAATGTCTATGCTGGTGAAACTGGGTAAATATTATTTTCGTCACTTTCATTCAATTTCACTCTCGCACCTGATTCAACTTTTCGATCTCGCGTGTGTTTCAACTTTCTGATCTCGCATGTGATTCAAAATTTCACATCTCGTGTCTGATTCAACTTTTTGATCTCGCATGTGATTCAAAATTTCACATCTCGCGCCTAACTCAACTTTCAAATCTCGCGACTAATTCAACTTGTGAGTCTCGCACCTGATTCAAGTTGAGTGCACCTAACTCAACTCATGTCTGGACCCAAGTTATACGGCTGAATCTGCACTTTGAACTTTCATTCTAAGTCATGAAATCGTGGAGGTTATTGGGATGTCATGAGACACGCAGCAAAGATCGTTTTGCGTCACTTATGTAAAATTTGACTGCAAGAATGTTGAGTTTGTTGGGATACTTGGTACATGTTCATTGAGTCTGGATGATGCATTACTGCTAGAAATTTCATTGTCAGAACCCAATTGAGCATCTTTCGAGCATAACAGAATGATTTCACTGCATTACCATAATTGGCTATGCTGGTGAAACTGCTGAATTATTATTTTCACCACTTTCATTCAATTTCACTCTCATGCCTAATTCAACATTCTGATCTTGCGTCCAATTCAACTTTTTGATCTCGTGCCTTCACATCTCGCACCTAATTCAACTTTCGGATCTCGCACATAATTCAAAATTTCAAATCTCGTGCCTAACTTGACTTTCAAATCTCGCGCATAATTCAGCTTGTGAGTCTCGCACCTCAATCCAAGTTGAGTGGGCACCTAACTCAACTCATGTCTTGACCTAAGCCATGAAATTGTGGGGGTTATTGGGATGTCATACGACCTGCCAGTGTTTCAATGTCGCAGCAAAGACCATTTTGTGTCACTTAAGTGAGATTTGACTGCAAGAATGTCAAGTTTGCTGGGGGTCTGATACATGTTCATTGAGCTCCAGATGATTCATGACTGCTAGAAATTTCATTGTAAGAGCCCAATTGAACATCTTTCGAGCATAACAGAATGATTATACTGCATTACTATAATTGGAATGCAGCGCTGGCGCATCATTATGTCCAATTCATGCGCACATCGGGTCACCGCTGATGCGTCAAGCTCCATGATCAGCGATTCGAGCTATGTTCTACCCCATGGCTGGAATCACGGTTAGAGGATCTTGAATATTCAAATTCCGCATTGAAAGTCGGAACAAGCAGTAAAATAGGTGCCTCAGATGTGGTGCAAGACATTCAATACCCACATTTTATGATGAACCTGGCTTAATATATGGTTGTTCAGGGTGCTGAGAGACATTATCAACCAATCCCAGATCTCACCATATGTGAATGAGACTCACAAGTTGCAAATAGGCGCGAGATTTGGAAGTTGAGTTGGTGTGAGATTTTAGATTTTTGAATTAGGTGCAAGATCCAAAAGTTGAATTAGGTGCGAGATGTGAAATTTTGAATTAGGTGCGAGTTCCAAAAGTTGAATCAGGTGCGGGATCAGAAAGTTGAATTAGGCGCGAGAGTGAAATTGAATGAAAGTGACAAAAATAATATTTCAGCAGTTTCACCAGCATAATTGGCATGCAGCGCATCATTATGTCTGATTGATGCGCCCATCGAGTCACAAGCTCCATGATCAGCGACTCGAGCGATGTTCTACCCCATTGAGCATTACATTGGCCCAAATAGGCTGGAATCACAATCAGAGGATCTTGAATATTCAAATTCCACATTGAAAGTCCGCACAAGCAGCGAAATAAATAGGTGCCTTGAATTTGGTGCAGGTGCAAGACATTTGATACCCACATTTTATGATGAATCTGGCTTAATATATGGTTGTTAAGAGAGCTGAGAGGCATTATCAACCAATCCCAGATTTCACCATATCTGAGTGAGTGGCAACACAAGATGAATTAGCACAAGACTCACAAGTTGAATCAAAGTTGAATCAGGCGCGGGATTTGAAAGTTGAGTTAGGCATAAGATGTGAAATTTTGAATCAGACGCGAGATCAAAAAGTTGAATCAGACACGAGATGTGAATTTTTGAATCACACGCGAGATCAAAAAGTTGAATCAGGTGCGAGAGTGAAATTGAATGAAAGTGACAAAAATAATATTTACCCTTATTTACCCAGTTTCACCTAGTTTCACCAGCATACTTAACTTTTTGATCTCACGCACCCACTACCTGATCTTCTGTCATCAGAGATCATTTATACTTATTTTTGTCACACTTGTCGGAAATCAGTTTTGCATAGAGGTCGCCAAATTCAAGGTTACCGGCAGCTCGTCAGACCTCGAGGGCATACCAGAAGACATTGGCCATACGTTGTGAGCAACATCGTTCACGTTTGGTCTGATCAGACAATGGGTAGCTACTTTTCTTTGGATACTGTATAGCCTGTACCTGGGACCTGAAAACGAGTATGACGGCATCTCAATAGAGGAAAAACAATACCTGTGTAGCTGCGGCGCAGTTGCAGGAATCAAGGCAATCTCCAAAAGAAGAGACAGCGGGATATTCAGAACACGAGATCCCGGTTGCCTTGCGACGGGAAAAGCGAAAGATCAAAGGTATGTCCGAGGTCTCATCCAGCCAATTGGTCTCAAGTCCTTGACAGCCTCCATGATTTTCAAGCACCTTCAAATGTTCAAGATTACCGGGTTGGATGAAGATATCTATCTTCTCGGCCACTGGGCAGCTTGGATTCATTCAACACCATGATATATATGTCATGTCACTCATAGCCATTCTGGAACAGTCATTCGGGAATCTCGGTATGAGACAAGTGCTTGGGCGCTAGGACGGGCGGCTTCTTGAATGTGCTCATTGGAATGCACCAGAGGTATCAGTGCCTTGTATCAATTCTGGACTCTGATCAACCATCCTAGCAATAACCATGCCCTTGGGCTCCTGACTGAGCCAAGTACTGAACTGCTGCAAGCTGCAGATCCATCAAAGTACCATCCGGTGAGGCGGCATATCCGGTTTCTGACGCTGACGACGGACTTGATCATTTTCCGTTGATGTATTACATAATCATGATATTACTTGTTCCGAACTTTGACCTCGCCCGAGCCCGTCGCTCTCTTTGATGCTCATGATGGCTGGGCACCCGTAAACTGCCTCGACTCTTCTTCATTACCGAAGCCTCGTCGATGGGTCAAACGATCCCTTTCACCAGGGATACAGGCTACAATAATATTCATAGTTCAATAATACATTCTTCCGTTCCATTCACCTTCGGTCCCTCAACTCTACCGTGACTTTGGACCCTTGCTTCCCACATCATGATGATCTCGCTCAAGCTTTTTGTCATCTCCAATGATCGGCCATGTACTTACCTTCAAAATGTCAGGTGCCGGCTCTTCTTTCTTACTCTCCAGTTCATCTTTTGCTCAACTATGGCCGTAATAGCGTCGCAAAATCCCACTGTTCTTTAGGTTAACTTCGTCCATTGTGAGTGCTTTTGATACCCAATTTCAGTCAAATATGAGCTGGAAGGTGGTCAACTTGGCAAGATTCAGCGGGTAACTTGAATTGCCCGAAGCTGCACATCTCAATTTTTCAGGCCAACTCGGACATTTCATTTGCGAGTACCTTGGGAGGTGATCATGACAAGTGGCGGATAACTTAAATTCCCCTGAAATTTGCAGTCGACTTTGCTTCCCTAGTTATCGAAAGTGACACCAATACTACCAGTATGCAGCTGGATCCTGCTACTGCATTAACTAGTGCAAGGTAATCTCAATTCTACGATGAGTATTCGTTATCTAACGTTGCTTCAGCCTTGTCACGCCCGCCGAAGCTGCTCCAGAATCAGACAACGAGCCTGCTTTGGAGTATTATGATCCTCCGGCATCGCTACTTGATGACTTTTCTCAACTCGAGGATCTCTATGAATTCAACTCACAAAACCTTGTTGATTCATTTCTTGGTTTCCCCGATTTTGATGACTTCAACTTCTCCTAGGACGCTCACAGTGATGGTTCTGCTTGGGGTGGTGAAGTTGACAACTTTGCTCTCTTCGGCGGTCACTCCAGTGCGGGCAGCTCCCTTTGGAACAGCGAACCTAGCAGCCCAACTTCATCTTCGCCTGTTCTGCCTGCGGCACCGCTCTACGATTTGCGGGCTCATCATTCAATATTCTACCTGATTTGACATCCAGCAAGAATGCTCAGGCTGGTCCCTCCAATCCGTTGGAGCGAACTCGATCACTTGGTCTCGACTTCGATGAGAAGAATATCCAAGATGGGCCTCGGGTTCGAAGACATTCCAAGTGCGGTGAAGGCGAAAACTAATGTGAGCACTCTTTGCTGATTTGGGTCTCATTTTAACCATGTTTTATTCCAGTTTGTCGTCTAAAGATGGTCGCGCAGTTTGTTGCCTTGGTAAGATGGTATCTTCTTAATATCATGTCAATGTGGATTTAGTGATTTTACGTGTATTCTAGGGTTGGAACAGGTGACCTCTCGGCGGCATGTAGCACATTTCTACCAAATCTACTCCAACCTTGGGAATAGATGACTTGTCCGGCGGCCTCGGAATGGCTATCCCTCCAAATCTATCCAGACTTGCCCCAATCTGCTCCACCCTTGGGAATAATTCAGCCTAAAATGTGGTGAGGTCTCTCCTTCCTTCCTTCCCATGAAACCACGCCCCATAGCCCCAACGAAATCAAAGCATCATACTAGAATCCCAATCGGAAGTCAAACTTGAATCAAAACTAGTACCTACCACCAAGTCATATCCACAGGCCACGGACTCACCACCCCATTCGGGCCGAGGTACATATTTGTCTCTGTCTCGTTCACCGTGACCGTGAAACCTCCACCGCCTCCAGTGCTACCTCCGTTGCTACCAATCGATCCTGGCAAGCTACCCCCGCCTCCACCGAGCAATCCGGCACTACCGGTGTTCGGGAGTGATAAGACAATGCGCTGTGATGGTGTGATGGTTTGTTCGGCATACGCAACGCTGGCGCAGTTGTGGAAGCCCGTGCCGTTGAGGTTGTAAGAGGCTTTGGGGCGGGAGGGATTTATGGAGAGGGGGGGGGGGGGGAAATCAGTGGCTGGATCAGTAAATGAAGAGTAAGAGAGTCAAGTGAGGAAAGAATAAGAGAAATAAATAAGGAAACTCACATTCTGATGGGCATTCTGGGTGGCGACGGAATCAGACGGATACGTCGCGCCAGAGGCCGGTGAATTGGGGGTTGAGACGTATAGCCTCCCTCGTATACTCAATCAACAACTCCGTACTCTTCGCATCGTTCAATTTCGCCAATCGGATGATCTCGGCGTGCTCCTTGGCATGTGAATCGTCGAGGTAGAAGTCGATGACGTTGGAGAAAATAGATCACTTTCATATCACTCAGAAACACTCGAAGACCGAGTTTGATAAACCAAGAAACTCACCCTGTGCATAATTAAGACTCGACCCCACAGCTAATCCTACCACCGTCGCGACCAACTCATTCAGCGGGCGTCCCGTATCGGCGAATTTGGAGAGGGGGGGGGGGTAGCAGGGCTTTTGGCTGGCAGGCCAGAGATAGTTAGTGGCATGGGAGACGATGGTGGTGTTGGCGTTGGGAGCGCTACCCAGAGCCACCTCGAACACCGATTTCGCTCTGAGACCCTGGATGACGCCATCAGCCTGCACAGCGGTGTATCGGAACAAGAAGCCGTGTTCATTTCTGTCGATGTTGAGGAATGTTAGTTGGAACTGTGAATAAGGATTACTGTCTTTTTCCGACCACAAGTTCATCATTCTAATGGGAACCTCCGTGAGAACGCAAATTTGCCTGATCTTTGGGGCAAAATAAGGCCCTTAATGTCCATCTTTGGTTCCGATTAAGAGGCAAAACACCTTAAAATATCATTTTCTTGAACTTGGCCACCAAGAAACCTTCAAAAAGCGTGGGAATCCCGAAAATGTCACACTAGTTCAGAGGTCCGTGTGACATGTGATGAACTTGTGGTCGGAAAACTACAGTAGTGTCAGGGTGGTTAAGAGTAGCAGCGAGGTAGAGGCCAACAAGTGGCAAGTACGAGACCCCGGTTGATTGACTAGAGCTACTGTACTTTTGTGGTCCAGGGATTCAGAATCTCGGTAGTCTCCACATCTGCAAAGAGAGAACCAGGAGACAATAAATGTAACACAAACTGAGAAGCATTCAAGCAATGGTTGTTGTCAAGACAAGCGGGGCAAATCCACCTTCCTCTTTGGGCGACACGTTCCCAGCCTACCTGAATTTTTGCTCTCTCCTAACAACCAGTGAATTAAAGGCCACCAAGTGGCAGGTATGAGTCTCCCACTTTTTTTATTGCACCAAGGGCTTTGACAAGCTCCGCAGGAGCGGGTCAAAGCATCACTGGGTGCTAAGACAGGTGAAAACACGTTTACGGACATCGCCGTGCCAGTGGGAAAGCCATCATATGACATTCCCCATTGGGCGCACTGTTCCCAGCCTACCTGAATCTTGCTCCCATCCAACAAACGAGCCACTCACGTGGTCTCGTAACTTTGCATTGGCACATGCCCCTAGTGTGGATAGAGCTGGTCGAGGACAATGCCGGAATAACCGAAGCAGATGCCTTTGTTGCGGAGAAACATCGACAGTAGGTTGTCGGGGATTCCTGCCGTTGTAATATACCAAGAATTGCAGTATATTGAAACAGAGAACGAGCCAGAAGCAGGAGGTGTTGGATGGAAGGTCAATGTGTTCCAAGTCAGAAAACCCTTCTTGCGATGCAAACGACGACGGTCCCACTGAAACTACTGCAGCCTTTATACCCCAACTATATCGCATAATGATCCATACTTGCTCATAACGACTCATTGTTGGACTTATATCAGTGTAGCACTTCTTTCTGTATTGCTTGCAAGATGTTCAACCAGGCCTAGAGTCAGATGCAGAGCAGGGCTCTTGGCCAAAGGCTGAAAAGGGATGTGTTCGTCGAAGCGAGAAAGATGAGAAATAAGGGATGAAAAGAGGACCCAACCAATTTTTCGCACTCCTTGTCAATTCCAGCTCCATAAAGTACCTGAAAGAAGGGATACTGATCAGATTGGGACTCAAAAGTACACGGATATGGGCTGAATACATCGGTACAGTAAAGGGTACCTGAAGTTTCAAGTCGTTGTAAAGGAAGACGCAGTAAAAAGTCCTAAAGAGTCTGTGAGAGTAGAGGAAAGAAGTGTTGCACCACGATAAGTACCAAGGATGAGTCATTCATCAAACAGACTCTGAAAATATCAACTTGTCAACTAGAATATTAGACTGTAAGTGAAGGGATATCCTTGCTCTCTGCTGTGACCCTCGAAGCTCCATTGAACCCGATGTGGATCACGGGAGAAGGAAAAGAACCAAGAGTGGGTTCCATGAATGTACGACGAGATGGTGCAGCTGGTGGGCCATCTCTGAATGCTGTTACACATGGCGCATCTCGGCCAGTAACAAGAAGAGTGATCATGACGGGGTACATGGCCTTGAAAGATTGTCAGTGCTGTATGTAGGATCACCGTGATTTTGTTTGCATACCATACTATATGGAATGAATTCGCCAACATAGACATAGGCCAGCCCAGTCGAGGGCGCAAGGAGTGATATCACCACAAGTATCTGGATTCAACAATCAGTCACGTAGTTCAAGGTCATGACGCACGCACCCAGCCTCCCAAATATATCACTCCGGATTCAATCAGTAGAAGTAGTACCTTCTCAGCTCTTGTCGTTTGAGAAATGTTGCCGAGCTCTTTCCGTACGGATACCCGGCACACCCTAGCAGCCGTGGTACATGAGGATTACTACTAACCGATGAATTTGAAATTTACCAGGCTTTGTGGGCAATGGCTGATGTCGCCACGACGTTGCTCGAGCCGATCAATGATAGTGCTGCAAAGGTAATGATCTTTGGCGAGCCTTCCAGGATTGAAGTTTCCCAGGCTCTGATCTGTTCTGCGACTAGAAGAACATTCCCGGCTTTTTTCGCAGTGAGCGAGAATATCTGACCAGACGGTAACAGAATGCGTACCAATGGAAGCTAAGATGCAGCAAAACAAAACTATGTGAATAGACTGGCGGTCACATAGAACCCAAGCTCTCCAGACAACAATCAAGTCGCTCATGAAAACCTGTCATTGTGAACTTGTGTTCAAATGATGATTGTGGTGCAAGAGAATACCCACCATAAGATGCTTTGAGATGGTATACACGAGAGCACAGCGCCTCCAAGAAATGATGGCTGAGGAGGGATTCTGAGCAGAGGCTGCGACAATTTTGTCCTGCAATATCGACATTTCCACATCAACAACAAAGCAAACTGTCGAGACCAGCAGCATTGTGATGATAAAACCAAAGAGAACACGTCTTGCCAGCGATTTACGAGGTCCACGGCTACAAGACAAAAGTTAATGGGAGACTGCGTCGTCTGAAACAATATCTTACATCAAGACATATATCGCAGCCAGGGCCAGAATACTATAATGTCCTGAAAATATGAGTGCTCACACATCACAGTCAATTCTTGGGAGCTCACCATATCCCAGTGCAGCACACATAGCTGCTGTAACTGGCTGTCGAACTGGAATTCGGTCAAAGATGTACTGCAGGTCTGACATTGTACTTGAGTCAAGGTCAAGGGATGACAACATCACTGAAAAGACCTGTTTATATGAGGGATTCTGTTGAATCTGATGGATAAGAAAAAGCGTTACGGTACCAATAGCATCGTAAGGTTCACAGTTACGATGAGAAACATATTCGAGGAATCTAATAGCGAATATTGAGCTGAAGATCCAGAAGACGGAAAGAAGAGTAACCGATTGATGTTATGAAAGTTACTGCGGCACTCGTGGGAGACTACCTTGTCCTAGACAACGAGGTGAGCATCATGATGATGCACTCCCGGCGGTGGGAGAAAAGTATGCCAATATGACAAATGAATGTTGAGAAGATCTGCAAAAGAAGGATTAAGTAGCGACGCTGGACAGTGGTATAAGATGGTTGAAGATGGCAACAGCAATGGAAACTTGTCTGATCATTAATATTGTTAAAGATATCCTAGCAATTCATTGTTGAACGGTACGAGCTCAGATTGACTAGGAGCAAGGAAGGCGGGACAATGTCATCCTTAAGGACAAGAATGCTTAATCACATGGTATGGAATGTCCGATCTAATATACCGTTGTTACCGACCCCTGTGTCACATTCTTGGGAATGACCCATGTCGTCCAACATTCATATGGTCACCAGTGGGATAGAGGCCACTCTTCGGTGGCAAATATGAGCCCCCTTTGGATTTTGTTCCTTTTGGACTGCCTGTGCCCAAATGCTACTGTGGATTCTATGAATCAATTCATTAGCTAGACCACTCAAAATGGTCATGAATAAGTGGACACATCAACCTTGGTAGGACTACATTTACAATGGCTTGATTACTAGTGGGATAGAGGCCAACCGTTCTGGTGGCAAATACGAGTCCCCAGTCCTTTTCAATTGCAAGGGAAAAACATGAATTTACATCAATATACTAAGTACTTGAAATAAAGTGAAAGAGCTATTTCATTCATTTTTGTTACCTTACCTCAAGTTGGCAAATTGACCAGGAGCACACCTGGCAGTCAGTCAGCAAGGCAAACCATGATTTTTGCTGGCTGTACTATTACAAGCTTAGGATAGTCTAAGAGAGAGGCAGGGAGGAAAAGATGAGATGAGAAAGTAAATTCCACATGAAAAAGCCAATGGTGGGGCCCGATGCAATGCATGGCCATAAAGAAGATTTTGAATCAAGAAACACCATTCAATTGAGCAGAGCAATGAGCGACCAGGCAACAAAAGATGCAAGGTTGTATCTCATAGTCAAACTGGAAAGGCTGCGCTGTGAGGGCTATGGTCAGAACACTCAAATCCTGGACTGTAATGGAAGGAAACAGGAGAGAAACAAGGTAAAAAGCCGGGAAGATGCCGTTGATTGAATGAGGATCCAAGTAAGTACAAAGTATGACGATGTGATTGCTCATCGCACACATGATCGTTCGGCAGCCAAGTGGCAAGAACAAACCGCCAGGACCGGAAGTCGTTCAGACTCGGAGATCTAAATTAGCTGGATATTGACAGATAAAGGCACAGGCCAAGGACAGAAAGAATATTAGCTGCTTATTGTAGACCTGCGGTTCACTCTTCACAACAAATTTTTATGAGATGAAAATGTAAATGCATTGGACGAGAGGATCGAACTTGCGACTCCGAGCAGGAGTCACAGTGGGTTACCCCCACGTGAAAATCACGGCTTACATAACACACCGGACATTCTTGGTTGGTAAAGAAACAAACCACATCCAACAAACGATTCCCACAGGGTGGGACCCCTAATCCTAGGTCTGGAAGGAGTGGGACCAGCAACCCTAATTTATACAAACAAAAATAAGGATTTGAGATAAAGATCTCTATATATACAAACTAACAAGCTTCATGAACAGCTGCCAAACCCTTGTTTCAACAATGTAAAAACTTATCCTTGTTGAACTGGTATAAATATTTCCGTGCCCAGAAACCTGGGAGCAACTTGGTTCAGGTTCTGTCGCTGAATATTCCTCCCCGATTTACGTATTATTTGCGCACCATGTCGGACCGCGGCCAACGGTCTCCTGAAACAGGAATACCATCATGAGGTGAGATTCCATAGCTTTCCTCTCTTTGGGCCTCTCAGGCCGACTTTGCATAGACGTCGCCATTGTCAAACCAACGCCAATCTCAAGGAAACCTTCACCTCGGCGCAGGCCTCTAGGACAAAGCTATAACGGTCAAAGGACAGTAGCTCAGGAAAAAGACGATAGCGCCAGATCTGATGCAGCTACGGAAACCAAAGGAACCTTCAAAAGAAGAGACGGTGGGATGTTCAAGGGATCCTGGCGGTTACCTTGCCACCCAATCAAAAACAAAAGATTGAAGGTATGTCCGAGGTCTCCTCATGTAACACCAGACCCCTAAGCAATATGAAACAAGCCGGAGTTGCACTAGCTTAGCTACTACACTAGAGTGTCCCGTACTGCCGAGTCTGTGTTACACAATCATATGGTCCAGTTTCCGGTGGACTAGGCCGGACTGCCGACCCTATTCTCTGCCTGTAACGCCCGGTATCACCGACCCGTTACACCTCGAGCCACTTGGTCTCATCTCCCCGACAGCCTCCATTTTGGCAGGCACATCATCTTCCCCTTGCTACTGGGGAACTGGAACTCCATTCAGGTGCCCTCAACTGACATGACAAGAATTTCATGATCAATGTCTAGGTTGCCATTGGTGTAACATCTTTCTGGTAGTGTAACGAACTCGCGTCGTTTTCGCCCACAGGGACTGCCGTTAAATCACGTTTTCTTCGGGCTTACATACAAAGGGGGAGACAAGAAAGAAGGGTTCAGTTGGATTTGCGACGCGGCTAGCAAAGCCTCAGTGCTTAGCAAGCTGCATAGCAGTTGGAGGACTTCGTTCAACAGCGACTGAAGCATTGGATCTCCATGCGAACCTCTTACCAGTCACGCTACATCTTAATCTCTCCGCATTTCGCTTTGCAATTTGTCTCTGCTGCATACCGACCTCTCACCCGCTACACAAGGTCGTCCAACGATGCAAATATGTTCCGAATGCTCACAAGTCCCCGATTCACCAATTATTCAAGGCCTTTCCGGAACTATTGGACGATCTGGAAGTCATCGACATGAAACCTATTCCTGATGTCCCCGACACTTTGTCCTTCGACATCTCCAGCAACAAGGATGCAGCAGAGAAGTTTGTCATGAATCTGGACCCAAGTCTGACCTGTGTCTTCTCCGACGGGTCAGGCTTCAATGATAACATCGGGGCGGCAGTGTGGAGTTCATCACAAACTGCCCCGAACGGGGAAGTCGTTCGTCGAACCTACTTGGGACACAATACTTACTACACTGTCTTCCAAGGTGAACTGACTGGTGCTCTACTCGGTCTAGACATTATCGAAAGCATCCCTCGTCTCACAAAGGCCGCTCTTCTCATTGATTCTCAATACAGGCTCAGGAGACATGCTAGTCAGGGAGTTCTACAGAAGGTTGGCAGCGCTGAAGAAAAAGAGGAAGTCCCTGAGGATAAAGGTGGTTTGGGTCCCTGGACATAGAGACATTCTGGGGAACGAGAAAGCAGACGAACAAGCAAAGAGAGCCACCCAAGGTGATTCCTCGTCCATTCATAATCCCAGATCTATCCTTCACCACCCGCTTCCCTTTGGGAAATCAGCCATGATTGCGTCAAAAACGAAATCGACACGCCTGCTCCAGATATCGAACTGGCAGGAGCCCTCTAAATGTCGTTTTGTCAAACTTATTGACCCTTCCCCATCGATCCCACGACTTCAGCGAATCTATGACAACCTTTCACGTTCCGAGGCCAGCATCTTTACGCAGCTCAGAACAGCCCACATTGGCCTAAACGCTCACTTACACAAGATCCATGCTGTCGATTCTCCATTATGTGATACCTGCCGTACACCGGAAACGGTCTCCCATTACCTTCTGGCCTGCCGTCGATTCGACTCTCACAGAACTAAACTCCGCGAAGCGACCAAGCTTAGCTCGCTTCAGATCCGCTTCCTATTATCAGACCGAAGCAAACATGCCAAAGCGCTCATGGCCTTTGTGCGC
Source organism: Mycena floridula (assembly GCA_029320655.1). Lineage (NCBI taxonomy): Eukaryota > Fungi > Basidiomycota > Agaricomycetes > Agaricales > Mycenaceae > Mycena > Mycena floridula. The sequence continues at coordinate 1,239,180 of JARIHS010000019.1, forward strand.
TCTTCAAACCGATTCCTGGTCATCTTCGGAAACGGGGGGGGCCGCTCTGGGGAATTGTCCCAAGGAAACACTCAAGATACATCAGTATAACTGTGCCTTGGGCATGCGAGGAGGGAGGTGATTTCACAGATCACCTCTCTGTCCTCCTTCGGGAGGCCAGTGAATCTCTTCCAAATTACTTACAGCGCTAACCCCTCCCGAGCTTATGTGCTAGAACCAGAAATTTCAATCTTTTCATCACTTTCTCTTTCATTTCCGACTCGTCATATCCGAGTCTAGTCCAGGCGCCTGCTTTCACCAGAAACCACGCGAAACTCCTTCCTCTTCCTCCCAGCGCCACCAGCAGCGACCTGGACCAAACATCTCAACAATAGCACAACACTCGAGCAGAACCAACCTCAGTACCTAACAGTAATGTCTTAATGCGAGCTTTGACACCAAACTACGAGCCAAGTATATGCATCAACCAACGACAAGATGACTTATCACGCCAAGTCAGCTTTCCTTACCTTTTCTCTCTTTCCTCTACTTAGTTTATATGGGTTACGGATCAGTGGGAGGCAGGGCAGGATTAGCTTAGCACTATGAAAGACATGTATATGACCCGGCGACATGGGCCCAAATGGGCCTAAATGCGACTATGATTTTCATTCAGTCATATTATTTATTTCTATATAGTGACTATCTGTGACACTATGGATCGAATATTTTCTTACAAGTGCGACGGGGCGAAAATATAAAAAGGGCAATACAAATCTGGGGCATGGCTACAGGTCTTAACAGGGAGAAAGAACAATAAAGAGAGAATGATGTCGACTCATAGCTAAAATTGCCAGTTGTATTCGCCTGATGCGGCATCATTGGCATACTAACTTTCTGGTGGCTGTTCTGGAGATATGAGGAAGAATCTGGTAGAGATGTTGTAGAGGAAATATCTGGACATGGCAAGCTTCTTGCCCGAGTGATAGACGTGTCAGAGTGAGAGAAGAACTGGGTAAGCACTAGGTTCAAATTGAATTTATGCTGAACAAGAGCTCGTTTGCGGCTGGCGTGCGACTTGGAGTACATTGAGCTGTCGACTGGCTGTTGGTAGAGACATTGTATGGAAAGCGGAGCAAAAGGGTCGACTAAGTACAGTCAATGAAGAGCAGAAGGAAATGGTGATGCCCACGTGCAGTGCAAATACAAAATATCAACAATAAACAGGGTACAAGTACAGACTTTTTGAATAAATATTAATAATTAATAATCGCCGGTCTCCGGATGCCATGTGACTTAGGCAACATTTTGGCAGAGCCCCTGTGGACGAAAAGGCAACAGTGGTCTAACGACCCCGCGGTAACCAACAGACTCTATACATCAACTTGTTGATCATAACGAGTCTCTAGGTTCGAGGACCTGACAGCTGTGAGAGTGTGACCACGGCGACAACGATCAGGACCCTTTCCGGCATCCCGCAGGTGCCGATCGGCATCATAGAGCCTCATAGAGCTCTCACGTCCCTGTAGAGATGTTACAGCATAAAATCAATCTTCACGCCCGGCCCTGCATGGCTGCTTTGATTATCTCGCACTTTTCACAAGCTGAAATGCGCAAAAAAATGACAAGTTAATTACAATTTTGCTTATGCTTGTTACATTGCCATTTCACGCACATCATCTTCCCCTTGCTATCTTTATCTGTCAGATCACGACGTCTTCTCAACCGCTGGGCAACTGGAACTCCATTGACGGTGTTCTTGACTGGCATGACCAGTATTATCTCAATGTCTAGGTTGTTGGTGTAACATCTTCCTCGTAGGCATTCTAGGCCTTGTTGGCATGAAATCAATCCATTTACACCTGTATTTTTGGGATCACGAGTGGTTCTAAGTAGATCGGTTGTCACCCACATTGGTAGAAGCTGTGTCAGTTGTTTGTTGGCTTCTTTAAATGGCTCTTGTATTGAACAGTACCACTTATATCGGTACGTTTTATCTTCATTCTGGAATGTGATGCGAACCCGTTGCTTGGGTACCCATCCTGCTCCATCAGACAAGTTTCTATTGCCGTTGCCATCTTCTCCATCCATCTTTGGTCACCGTCCTGCGTCGCTACTTGATCCTTCTTTTTATGATGCTGATCTTCTCCACATTCCTTTGTCATATTGGCATACTTTGCTATCATGATGCTCACTTCGCTGTCTGAGTTACGGCGGTCTCCAACGAGCGCTGAAGTGACTTTCAAAATGTTAATTGCTCACACTTCTTTCCGTCTTCTGAATCTCCAGCTCAATATTCAGTACTACATTCTTCAAATATGTTTCTTATCGGAACTGTGAACCTTATGATATCATGTCATCGGGGGAGCACCAGGCGGATAGATATCATTGATACTGTAACTCTTTTGCTTACTATCAGATTCAACAGAATCCCTCATATAAACAGGTCTTTTCAGTGATTATTGTCCTCCCTCCTAAAGACTCCTTGACCTTGACCCAAGTAAGATGTCAGACCTGCAGTACATCCTTGACCGAATCCCAGTTCGACAGCCAGTTCCAGCAGCTATGCGCGCCGCACTGGGATATGGTGAGCTCCCAAGAATTGACTGTGATGTGTGAGCGCTCATGCTTTCAGGATATTATAGTATTCTTGCCCTGGCTGCGATATACGTCTTAATGTAAGATATTGCTTCAGATGATGCAGTCTTCCCTTACCTTTTGTCTTGTAATCGTCGCCGTGGACTTCGTGAATCACTGGAAAGACGTGTTCTCCTTGGTTTTATCACACAATGTTGCTGGTCTCGACGGTTTGCTTCATTGTTGATGTGGAAATGTCGATATTGTAGGACAAAATAGTCGCAGCCCCTGCTCAAAGTTCATCCTCAGCTATCGTTTCTTGGAAACGATGTGCTGCCATGTATACCATCTCAGTGCATGTTATGGTAGGTATTTTCTTGCGCCATGATTGTCATTTGAACATAATTTCATAATGACAGTTTTTCATGAGTGACTTGATCGTCGTCTGGAGAGCTTGGGTTCTATGTGACCGTCGCTCTATTCACGTAGTTCTATTTTGCTGTATTTTGGCTTCCATCGGTACCAAAGTTGTTCTCGCTCACCGTGAAAAAGGCCGGGAATGCTATTCATGTCGCACAGCAGTTCAAATTCTGAGATGATGCGACCCCAGAAGGCTCGCCAATAATCATTACCATTACCCTTCCAGTATTATTGTTACTCGCCTCGAGCAATGTCGTGGCGACATCAACCATTGCCCACAAAGCCTGGTAAATTTCAAATTCTTTGGTCAGTAGTAATTTTCATGCACCATGGCCGGTAGGATGTGCAGGGTATTTGTGCGGAAAGAGCTATGCAACATCTCTCAAGCGACAAGAGCTGAGAATGTACTACTTCTACTGATTGAATCCGGAGCGGTATATCTCGAGGGCTGGGTACGCGCATCATGAACTCGAATTACATGACTGACTGTTGAATCCAGATAGTTGTGGTGATACTACTCCTTGTATCCTCGACTGGGCTGGCTTATCTCTATGGTGCCGAATTCGCTCCATATATCATGATATGCAAACAAAATCACAATAATCCCACTCTACATATCGGATTGACAATCTTCCTAGGTCCTGTACCCCGTCATCGTCATTCTCCTTGTCACTTGTCGAGACGCGCCATGTGTTACAGCATTCAGAGATGGTCCACCGGTTGCATCATCTCGTTGTACATTTATCGAACCGACTCTTGATTCTTCTCCTACTCCCGTGATCCACATCGGATTCAATGGAGATTCGAGGAGCGAAGCAGGGAGCAGGGATATTCCTTCACTTACAGTCTAATGCTCTAGTTGACAAGTTGACATTTTCAAACTCTTTTGATGAATGATTCATTCTTGGAACTTATCTTGGTGCAACACTTCTTTCCTCTACTCTCACAGACTCTTTACACCGTGGGTAAAGACTGAGGCACTCCATCTGGAGTGCGTAAGAAGCACTTTTGATGCATTTTGCATTCATGTCACTGCCACATGGAACAGCCTTTGTGTCTCATTTGGGGCTAGTCCTGGGAACTAAATACCCAACTAGGTGATGACACATTCATCTAACTCACTGTTGCTGTCATTTCTTACAAGTCCATTGTTTGCCTCTGTAGGCATTGATCTAGCTGTTATTGAGCTATATTGTATTTATTGAGCAATAAGGGTCATCAGGCAGACCATAATCCAGTTACTGTGTGATGCATACATAGTTTCCCTGATACAAGTAGTGATAAATGTCCATAAAAGGCTTCCAAAACCTCAAAAGTCCCAATGAGGGACTTGAGAAAAATGCAGGATAACAATGACTCAGACAAATGTGTCATCACCCAGTTGAGCATTTAGTTCCCAGGCCTAGGCCCAAATGGGACACAAAGGCTGTGCCACGTGGCGGTAACATGAATGCAAAGTGCATCAAAAGTACTTCTTACACACTCCAGATGGAGTGCCTCAGTCTTTGCCCCTGGTGTTAGGACTTTTTACCATGTCTTCCTTTACAACACTTGAAACTTCAGGTACCCTTTACTGTACCAGTGGGATAGAGGCCATCAAGTGGCAAATATTATAGGTACTGAGTCACAAATATGCGAGAACGTTCAGAGATGAACATTCGAAAAGAAATCAGAAAGAATGAGTAAAAGGGGAAATTGAAAATCAGCGGCAACGAGAACGGGACGACTCCGGACCGGATATCCATAACACTTACTTCATCTACAAATATTCTACGGGCTATCCATTCAATCGCTTTACGAGCTCCTAGCGCAGCCTCTTATATTCAAGGACTAGCTACTACAGCTAAGAAGTGATAAGAAAGACTGATACTTCCTCTAGTTTGGAACTGCCAGTCCCCGTTGGATTAGCCAAGGACAGACGGAATATATCGTAACACCCTATTCACGAACGGGCTGTTACAGGCAGCAATGAAGAAAAGACTGAAAACACCATAAGGTGATCCTCTGGGGAGCTGAGGAGGTTTTGTGGATGAGCTTGAAAAGACTTCAATACTAGGTTCAACACATTGAATGCAAGATCTACAGGGAAAGCAATTCCATGTTAAAGAGCTGGTGGAGAATGGACTGGTTCACCTTACAATGCACAGGTCAACGATCACCTAGAGCTAGCTGGTGCAAGGTCCGGACCATATGTTTCTCTCATTACTAGGGGAAGTTTTTAGCCCTGGCTGAGGCCTTGTAGAATAATAGAGCAGCAATAGATCAGACCGGTATCTAAATATAAATATGATCATGTATTCCCACAGTTTCCTAGCTAAGACAAGTAGAAGTTGTATAGAGGTCTTCTGGAAATTTCAAGTAATAAAAGAAAAAATAGGAGAGAGGGAAAGAAGAAAAGAATCCTTGTTATAAAGACAGCCCCAAAACCACCTATACAGCCGAAATAGACAGATCTTTTGGCTCAGATTCATTCAGTTCTTTGTTGCCAAACCCAATGTTCAAGATGGTGGATCTTGGTGAAGCCACAGCCTCTAAAGAGTGCGGCAGAGGAAGCTGAGCTGGAGTCTCTAGCAATGAGGTCCGCTGAGTAACAAGGATGATGATAACCGCTGGATACATGGCCTAAGATGAGAGCCAAAAACTTCAGTAAACATTGTGATAGGCTAGATCTGGAGTACACACCAGCATGTATGGCACAGAAATATCCATATATATATACTCAAGGGCTGCTGATGGGCTAAACCACAGTGCTGTATATATGGCCTGATATAAATGTGTTAGGGATCATACATAGTGGGAGTTACCAAGGTACTCACCCACATCACAATATAAAACAGGCCAGACTCAAGCAAGAGCACAAGGATATGGTGTGCTTTGTTTGCACTTTTCTGGACTGTTTGGTGATATATCCTAGAATATGGAGGATTGAATGAGACTTTGACTAACATTTTGACACTGCTGAAACATGTTACCAAGCCTTGTGACCAATAGCCACAGTGGCAATCAAGTTGGTACCCAATATAGGCAATAGCATGGGTAGAATTGATGAAATTGTTTCATAGTGTTGTCCAGTGGCCAGTAACCGGTGGGTGCAGATGGCAAACTCAATGATGATACCAACTGAAAGTAGTAGTGGTTTTAGCAAAAAGAGTCTCAAAGGACATAAGCTTACTCAATGAGCTGACCATGGAGCAAGACAGAGCAATCTTCACCCAACGCCGGTCACAGATTACCCATGCTCTCCAAGCTACAATTCCATCACTCATCAAGAGCTAGCATTGTTGAGTATCACAAAGTGCGGTTGTTGCAGATTGACTTGCCAGTGCACGAGATGCAACAAGAACGATGACACTGAAATGCTGAAAGGCACGCACTGAGTATCTGGTCTCGCTGAAGGATGACAGATAGCTCAGTCTGACACCAATTTCAGCGACAAAGCTAGCAGTTATTGCTAGACTCATCAAAATGATAGTGGCGAGCAAGACACATCTGGGTCTTGAATTTATGATTCCTCGCTGACTGTGGGAAAACTTTGAATATGTCCGCCAAGTATACCAGTTAATGGAATTATGCTCACATCAGCACATACATAGCTCGCAAACCGACAATCAGATACATGCCTGAGACAATTGTCAATGTGACTTTGTTTGTCCCAAATGAGCCGGAGGTCACATACCATATCCAAGAGAAGCACAGATTTCAACTCCGACTATATACTGCTGAACCTGAGCTTCCTGGTCAGGTGTCAGGAGATGGATTACAGTCGAGTTGGTCATAACAATTGGGTCCCACAAAACGGGGGAGGGAAGGAAACTGAGCTATGTCCAGATATATATTTCCAAAACTGCACCCGCGAGCGATGAGTGAAGTGGCAGATGTGGGAGAATCAAAATCCAGTATTCCTTATGCTGGTGAAACTGGGTAAATATTATTTTCATCACTTTCATTCAATTTCACTCTTGCACCTGATACAACATTTTGATCTCGCGTGTGTTTCAACTTTTTGATCTTGCGTGTGATTCAAAATTTTACATCTCATGCCTAACTCAACTTTCAAATCCCGTGCCTGATTCAACTTTGATTCAACTTGTGAGTCTTGCGCTAATTCATCTTGTGTCACCACTCACTCAGATATGGTGAAATCTGGGATTGGTTGATAATGTCTCTCAGCACTCTTAACAACCATATATTGAGCCAGATTCATCATAAAATGTGGGTATCAAATGTCTATGCTGGTGAAACTGGGTAAATATTATTTTCGTCACTTTCATTCAATTTCACTCTCGCACCTGATTCAACTTTTCGATCTCGCGTGTGTTTCAACTTTCTGATCTCGCATGTGATTCAAAATTTCACATCTCGTGTCTGATTCAACTTTTTGATCTCGCATGTGATTCAAAATTTCACATCTCGCGCCTAACTCAACTTTCAAATCTCGCGACTAATTCAACTTGTGAGTCTCGCACCTGATTCAAGTTGAGTGCACCTAACTCAACTCATGTCTGGACCCAAGTTATACGGCTGAATCTGCACTTTGAACTTTCATTCTAAGTCATGAAATCGTGGAGGTTATTGGGATGTCATGAGACACGCAGCAAAGATCGTTTTGCGTCACTTATGTAAAATTTGACTGCAAGAATGTTGAGTTTGTTGGGATACTTGGTACATGTTCATTGAGTCTGGATGATGCATTACTGCTAGAAATTTCATTGTCAGAACCCAATTGAGCATCTTTCGAGCATAACAGAATGATTTCACTGCATTACCATAATTGGCATGCAGCGCATCATTATGTCTGATCGCAAGCTCCATGATCAGCGACTCGAGCTATGTTCTACCCCATTGAGCATTACATTGGCCCAAATAGGCTGGAATCACAATCAGAGGATCTTGAATATTCAAATTCCACATTGAAAGTCCGCACAAGCAGCGAAATAAATAGGTGCCTTGAATTTGGTGCAGGTGCAAGACATTTGATACCCACATTTTATGATGAATCTGGCTTAATATATGGTTGTTAAGAGAGCTGAGAGGCATTATCAACCAATCCCAGATTTCACCATATCTGAGTGAGTGGCAACACAAGATGAATTAGCACAAGACTCACAAGTTGAATCAAAGTTGAATCAGGCGCGGGATTTGAAAGTTGAGTTAGGCATGAGATAGGTTCGGAGCAAGCCCCGATGCTCGCCTGAGCTCGCGAAGGGGCTTGGGACAAAGTGGGTCAAATACCTTATGTCATCAAAGCAGTTGCCAGATTCTCAATCGTGTTGGATGCTCTAGGATACCTGTAGCTTCAGTATCTCACTCAATAATACATTACAACATGATAAATATCCCACATCTTAGGTCTGGTGCAGAAAGAGCTCCAAGAACGATGGTAATGCCACTTTTTTGCAGGATGGTGGGCCATGAGAACAGTCTTTCTTTCGACCTGCTGGATGCCAATATCTCTCCAGATGCACCATCTGAGTAGGCCATATCATTTATATGCTTCTCAAGAGGAGATCTTCAACTTTGACCTAACGGAAAATACCAAAAATGAAGGGACTAGAGGTCTTCAAACATCTTCATGTTTTGATCCATGTTGACCCAAGCCCCTTCGGCGGACGCAGTGTCCAAATTTACACAAACACCCCAAAAAGGGAATTTGATACAAATATTTGTATTAAGCTGTGTCGGCCGAACGGGGCTTGGAACGAACCTAGGCATGAGATGTAAAATTTTGAATCAGATGCGAGATCAAAAAGTTGAATCAGACATGAGATGTGAAATTTTGAATCACACGCGAGATCAAAAAGTTGAATCAGGTGCGAGAGTGAAATTGAATGAAAGTGACAAAAATAATATTTACCCTTATTTACCCAGTTTCACCAGCATCCTTAACTTTTTGATCTTGCGTGTGTTTCAACTTTTTGATCTCACGGACCCACTACCTGATCTTCTGTCATCAGAGATCATTTATACTTATTTGTCACACTTGTCGGAAATCAGTATTGCATAGAGGTCGCCAAATTCAAGGTTACCGGCAGCTCATCAGACCTCAAGGGTATACCAGAAGACATTGACCATACGTTGTGAGCAACATCGTTCACGTTTGGTCTGATCAGACAATGGGTAGCTACTTTTCTTTGGATACTGTATAGCCTGTACCTGGGACCTGAAAACGAGTATGACGGCATCTTAATAGAGGAAAAACAATACCTGTGTAGCTGCGGCGCAGCTTTAGAAACCAATGGAAGCTCCAAAAGAAGAGACAGCAGGATATTCAGAACAAGAGATCCCGGTTGCCTTGCGACGGGAAAAGCGAAAGATCGAAGGTATGTCCGAGTGTCCCAAAATCTGGAAAAGACTGATCAGTCCTAACGCCCGCTGATGGACTGATCAGTACATTTCAGACCGGATCAGGTCTCTGCGAGAGGTGGTCAGCCCTGATTAGGCCGTATCAGTCATCGCGTCTAGGTCATAAGTGGGGTTCGGGACAAATCAGGAAAGAGTTGAAACATATAGAGAAAGACGTCATAGTCCTCACATGTTACAGGGGTACCAATAGTTGCCTCAAAGGAACATTTCATAGTTGGCACAGTCCACTAGCATGTAGAAGGATTGTTGCTTGGTTTCAAATGCTGGTGCCAGCAAGACACCTTGATTCTTGAGTGAAATATCCCATTGCCATGAAGCTCGGGTCTTTGTACTGCACAACACGGCAGCCATCTCACACAGTCCGTGACTTCCATTCTCGAGAATGGTGAAGATGACTGATGACAGATGCCCATCCAGTCACGTTAAATTGGGACATGCGATACAGTAGTTCTGGTCTTTCCTGTATCATCAAGTTCTTGGGCCCAGCAACCTTTTTGCTATCCCTCCATTGTTTCCATTGTCAAGAATTGTGCACATGACAGACTATTCAAATTCTGGAAAGGCAAATAGTGATCAGCCCTGATCCCCAGTGAGAAGTCAATCGATGCTAGTCGATGATAATGGATGCTGGTCGATGCGCATCGATTTTGGTCGATTTGGTCCGCGCGGTGCCGATTTCTATCGATTTTTATCGATGCTAGTCGATGCACACGCAGATCCTATCATCCCATCGTGCATCCTGTCGCGGGTCGGTACGATGGACTTGTGAAAATTCCAAGACCATCAAAATTCCCACAGTACTCGGTTGCTCGGTGCCATCATTGTCGGTGAGGTGGCTCTTCCCATTGCTCCCCATGGCGAGTAAGCCCTTCTTTTTCCACACCAAGCTCTTCTGATTATCATTTCAGGTTATTATCCTAGGTTATATTCTATTGGCCCTAGCCGTGACCCACCAACAGCCCGAGTAAGAATTTCACCCAATTCCAAGATTTCTCGCTCGTTGTCGCAGCAAGCTCTTTCCTTCGCAGCTCAAGGGTCCTTGGACGTCATTTGGAAGGCACTGAGAGCCTTGTATTCGCGCCCGAAAGCAGGTAAGTCATCGGTTGTCCGGTTCGCGCAAACGTCGCTTGATTCTGACGCGACTACAGCCCTATTGTGGTCTATTTTCCAATTTATGGTGGTGGAGATGCTAGCAGGTCTGGACTCGCTATGACAGGCAGGTAAGCCTTACGCTGATTTCTGTCTCAAACAGCACTCATATGCTTGTTCCCAGATTTTCCTATATTCCTTCTGCTCTTCCTCATCCATCCTCTGCTTCTCTCAGGATCATCACGGTAAGCCTGGCTCCCTGCGGAATACCAAATACCGAGGCTGAAGGCAGCCTTTGTCTCTTTCAGCTTGGCCGACCTCATGGATACCTGATTCGGTACGTTATCTTTCCTTTATCGTTCAACATGTCGCTTATCTGACCTTCTTGTCTCTTTCAGCTTCCCTGGACCCCATGGAATACCTGATTCGGTATGTTTCCCTTCCTTTATTGTTTGGTATGTCGCTTATCCAGGACCTTTAGCGCATTCCACGTCAGGACTCGACTCGATGGACGTTGGGAGGACTTGGTGGCTTTTGACGTGATGCGCGATGGGACTTAGGTGACGCAACGGCAGTGGACAGGGACTTGGTGTCTTTTTTTTGGTTTGTCTTACGATTACCTCTTCATATGTATTCTATACTACAATAAAACTGATTTCTATCGATTTCTATCGATTTTATTCAAGGACCTAATAGATACATCGACAGGCATCGACCTACATCGACCAGCATCGACATAAGCGGAATATTTCCGATGGTAATCGAGGCAGGTCGATTTTCCTCGATGCAGGTCGATGGTAGTCGATTATCGAGAGGAATCGACCGGCATTGATTGGCATCGACTATCATCGACTACCATCGACCGACTTCTCACTGGGCCTGATCAGCCCTGATCAGTGAATGGGTATATATACAACAAGGTAACATATGTTAGAAAAGCCTCCTTAGTCTAGTAGTATAATGCGTCTGCATATTTGACCCTGCTGTTTTAATGGCGCAAGTTCGAGACCGCAGTTAGTACAATATTAAATACCTAGAAATTACATACAATACCTCCTATTCTGATTGCTCTCACTGACAGTGACGACACCTAATGGTTGGCACTGGAAGTGGTGGGACCCTTTTGCAGCTCTCTTTTGCGATTTTCTGACCAGCCCTGATGCCAGCATATCACCCCGATCAGCAGAATCAGTGCTGATCAGCGGTGTCAGTCCAAATCAGCACTAATCAGTACCTTTCAGGTTTTTCTTGCCACTGATCAGTTTCATTATCGCTGATGGACTGATCAGCCCGAATCAGTCCATTTCAGACCTTTTCACTCTTTTTGAGAAATTGGGACAAGGTCTCATCCAGCCAATTGGTCTCGAGTCCTTGATAGCCTCGATGATTTTCAAGCACCTTCAAATGTTCTTCTGGCTATCCTTATCTGTCGCGTCAAGATTCACCGGGTTGGATGAAGATATCTATCTTCTCGGCCACTGGGCAGCTTGGATTCATTCAACACCATGATATATATGTCATGTCACTCATAGCCATTCTGGAACAGTCATTCGGGGATCTCGGTATGAGACAAGTGCCTGGGCGCTAGGACGGGCGGCTTCTTGAATGTGCTCATTGGAATGCATCAGAGGTATCAGTGCCTTGTATCAATTCTGGACTCTGATCAACCATCCTAGCAATAACCATGCCCTTGGGCTCCTGACTGAGCCAAGTACTGAACTGCCGCAAGCTGCAGATCCATGGGCATAGGTTTTTTGAAGTGTTGCCTGAAGTGTGTGAAGAAAATCGGAGAAAATTGAAGTGTCGAAAAAAGTGTTGAGAAGTGTCAATGAAGTGTCGAGAAGTGTTGGTGAAGTGTCGAGAAGTGCCGATCAAAGAGTTGAGAAGAAATTGAAGATGATTTTGTCAAGCCAGTCAGAACATGTTTGAAGCATAACATGTTCATATTTGAGCCATAAACATGATGTTCGTGAGCAGTTGAACGGCGAGACGCAAGTTGACATGACAGTCACATCCACGTGACCTCGGCAAACAATTTCGCCGTTTGTTTCCCGCTATCGCGTCGTTTTTCTATGGTGCTTGTAAGCCTTTAGTTTGTTGGTATTCTGTAAATCTCTCTCAAATTCTGTTTCCAGGGCTTCTTTTAACATGTTTGGTCCTACTGGGATTCCGGCTACTGCGGCTCCTCCAGTGGTGTCTAGCTCTTCAGGAGCCCTAGTCCCATTGTATAACAAGCAAAGTCAGTCCCTCCTGATCTTAATAACCACAGTATTCATGTCTTCTGCAGATGTTCACATTGGCTTCGTTCAGACAGGTCCAACGGTCCCCGGAGCCGTTAAACACAAACCGGCCATTGGTCCTGTTCTCGTTCCCTCATCAAAGCTTCCACAGCTTGTTGAACCACTAGTTAGATCCATTCTCAAGCCACAGACATGGTTGTCATCTGCTCAATGTAGCTCTGTGCCCAAAAAGGTGCCCTGGAAGGGATATCCAGACGGGAATCTCGAGTTCAATTTCAACGAGGATGAAATGAATCAAACTGGAAGGCTTATGACACACTGGGCTTGCAGCAATTATGGTAGTCACACTGGCTCACCAGGTGCTGATACCTGGCAAAAAGGACAGTGTACGACACGGACTTGTCTCGGAATCATGTTTTGCGACAACGATGATTGCATGATCAAGAAGAGACAGAAGAACCTTGAAGAGTACTGAAGTGTCACTTGAAGAACACAAAGGGAATTTGAAGTGTCATGAAGAAAAACTGAAGTGTCGTGAAGTGCCGTGAAGTGCCGTGAAGTGCCGTGTGAAGTGCTGTGAAGCAGTGGTGAAGAGTCATGCATGAATTGGCCCAAAGTCAATCATACATGATATAAACTGATAAAAGTTCTTCAATGGTGTCTTAAAACAGCAAGCTTTGCTGCCAAAGGTAATCATTGAGAGAATGCGGGTCATAGTCCTGCTCATGACTTATTTGAGAGTTGGAAAATACTATGAAGTGATGGTTTCAGCATGTGGGGACCTGTTAAGCTATATACACCCATTCTAGGAACTTACAATGACTGATGAAGTTCAGAAACTCACTCCATAGTGATACAGCGAAGCAAGAAATATTTCAACAATGATGACATAACATGGCCCAAAAAGGAAACCGAGAATCGAAGTGCCGAGAAGTGCGAGTGAAGCGTCGAGAAGAAATTTTGCAGAACTTTGGTTCTTCACCCTTGCACTTCAATTTATCTTGTCTCCAGATCCATCAAGATACCATCAGGTGAGGCGGCATATCCGGTTTCTGACGCTGACCGCGGACTTGATCATTTTCCGTTGATGTGTTACATAATCATGATATTACTTGTTCCGAACTTTGACCTCGCCCGAGCCCGTCGCTCTCTTTGTTGCTCATGATGGCTGGGCAGCCGTAAACTGCCTCGACTCCTCTTTGTTACGGATGCCTCGTCGATGGGTCAAATGATTCCTTTCGCCAGGGATACAGGCTACAACAATATTCATGATTCAATAATACATTCATCCGTTCCATTCACCTTCGGTCCTTCAACTCTACCAGGACTTTGGACCATTGCTTACATCATGATGATCTTCCTCAGGCTTTCTGTCATCTCCAATGATCGGCCAAGTACTTCCCTGCAAAATGTCAGGTGCAGGCTCTTCTTTCTTCTTACTCTCCAGTTCATCTTTTGCTCGAGCACCCAGAACGGTGAACCCTACACATTCAGATAAAGTTGGCACATACTACACTGTCTCGAACTGTCAAACAAGAGCTGATGTTATCAGTATGTCATTTGCTTCCTCATCAGATTAAGTAAATCCTTCATAAGCACAGGACTGAGGTCGACCTTGGGAGCGCCTCCTTGATCTTGATCTTGATCCTACGATGTCCGACTTAGAGTTGATCAACAGCCCCGTCTTCCAGCGTCAGCCGGTGGGTGTCGCTCTCTGCGTTCTGGGGTATGGTAAGTTTTCTAGATCTACTGTGATGTGCGAGCTCTCATCCTTCCAGGATCTTATAGTGTACTAGCTATAATCGCGATATATGTCTTGATGTAGGTCATTACTGCATGATGATATAACACCATCTATATCTTTGGCCTTACAGCCGTCGTCGGGGACTTTATAAATCATTGGCAAGGTGTGTTCTGCTTGGTTTTATCATCACAATGTTGCTCGCCACAACAGCTTGCTTCGTCACTGATGCCGGAATGACAATACTACAAGACGAACTTCTCATAGAACCCAAAGCTTCGAATCAAAGTTCATTCATGGCGACCAATTGGAATTGTCAGGACGAACATTTGTTCGTACCTTGTTTCGGAGCGAGCTCAAGCCTCGTGTTTCTTCGGGCATCTTATCACAGGATCCGCGGTACTTATTCACACGGTTTCTCGTACATACATAATGCCTTAGTTACGTGTGTCGTACCTTACCCTTTTGACCTCCCGCAATATTATCTTCGCCGTTCTTCTCTTCACCGGGATGCTTGCTCTGAGGGACTAGATGCATTCTGACACAAATGGGTCCTCTAGCTGGTTGTGAACCTAGCCGTTTGGTCAACGACATCGACTCGCCTCCGAGGGCGTCATCTCTTTCTGCGGCCATTTCTATATGGTGCCATTTTCGGCCGTAAGCGTCTTCTAGCGGTCTCATCTCTTAACTGGGATATCATTGTCAAGCGGTGCTGTGATCCTATGGTCCAGCAAATTCCAGTGGCTTCGTCTCTTAACCGGGACCAGCACAAATTCTAGCGGTGGTGAGATTTTTCCTCAGCAGGCCTGCTGCAGCCTTATGCTTCTCGCGCAGCGTCAGTATCTAGCGCTCATTCTCGCGGTCATCGTCGGCTCTCTCCGACACCCAACAACTTTCCTCTGGGCAGCTGTATTTATCCAACACAGTTGTTTCCTCTCCTCACAGTGGTCGATTTCATTGCAGACAGCTCATCTACTTTCCTCACCACATTCCTCTATGTGACTGCTGTTATCTTTGTCAAGCAGCATTTCATGGAAATCTCTGGGACGACATCATTGCTCGTCTCTTCACTCATTTCACCCAGAATCGCTCCCGCCATTGGAACTTGATTCTCTTATTCATTCTCCCAGTCAGACATTGATTCCAGCATCTGTCTTGACTCCGAATTCCTTTCACGGTGCCGATTTCATTTCGGAACCTTCACCATTCCTTTCCTTGATGTCAACATCTCATTTCACCTCGTCGACATCATCCATTTTCCATTCCGGTGAATCTGTCACTTTGGTCGGCAATTACGTGCACCCCGAGCATTATGGCCGGTTCACATTTTCACCATTTCCGCGGTGGTATTATTGTGGCGCATTCATGGGGCCTTAGTTTGAAGGAGGGTTAGATCTTCTCTGGTTGAACTCTGGAGCCAGATTTGGGTTGTCTGGATGCTCTCGCTCGAAGGAGGGTGTCAGGACGAACATTTGTTCGTACCTTGTTTCGGAGCGAGCTCAAGCCTCGTGTTTCTTCGGGCATCTTATCACAGGATCCGCGGTACTTATTCACACGGTTTCTCGTACATAAAGCCGTAGTGAGCTCTCTTTGCTGATTTGGGTCTCATTTTAACCATGTTTTATTCCAGTTTGTCGTCTAAAGATGGTTGCGCAGTTTGTTGCCTTGGTAAGATGGTATCTTCTTAATAAGATAGACGCAGCCAGGAACACGCACCCTTAGATAAGCATGCACGTGATATATCTTACAACGGTATCTCCTCTGAGGACAAACATATTCTCAGACATTTGGCACCTGAGAACTGTAGAATAGGACCTATTTAGCAACTCCCTGAGGACAAAATTCATCTATCTGGAAAATCCACTGAGGAGATACTGTCACAAGAAAATGTCACACTTGCCTTTTCTGAGTATTTAAAAAGATGTTTCAGGCCATTTGGAGCATTTTTGAATTTCCAGCTGCCAGATTTGAAATGCTTACTAAGGCATGACTAAGCTGATAAGATAGATAAGATCACATGCAAGAGCCATCTCATCTGCCTTATCACTTGGTGAACATCAGTGGGATTATTTGGAGGGTGGCCAGACCCATCCTGCTGGCTGTGAAGCATAGTCCTTGCTGGTTCCAAATCCTTTTGGCCGGTTCCATAATTTCTTGAGTGAAAAATGTCCGTGAGATGTTCGGACAACCGAATATTACCTCAAATTTGAAATGCTGACTAAGCTAACCCTATCCCTAGCACAGCATTACATAAGGGTGCCTGTTCCTGGCTGCGTCTATCTTATCATGTCAATGTGGATTTAGTGATTTTACGTGTATTCTAGGGTTGGAACAGGTGACCTCTCGGCATGTAGCCCATTTCTACCAGATCTACCCCAACCCTGGGAATAGATGAATTTCCTGGCCTCGGAATAGCTATCCCTCCAAATCTATCTGGACTTGCCCCAATCTGCTCCACCCTTGGGAATAATTCAGCCTAAAACGTGGTGAGGCCTCTCCTTCCTTCCTTCCTTCCCATAGCCCCAACGAAATCAAAGCATCATACTAAAATCCCAATCAGAAGTCAAACTTGAATCAAAACTAGCACTTACCACCAAGTCGTATCCACAGGCCACGGACTCACCATCCCATTCGGGCCGAGGTACATATCCGTCTCTGTCTGTCTCGTTCACCGTGACCGTAAAACCTCCACCGCCTCCAGTGCTACCTCCGCCTCCACCGTGCAATCCGGCACTACCCGCGTTCGGGAGTGAGAAGATCTGTGATGGTTTGTTCGGTGTAGGCAAGGCCGGCGCAGTTGTGGAAGCCCATGCCGTTGAGGTTGTAGGAAATCGGATGATCTCGGGGCGCTCTTTGGCATGTGAATCGTCGAGGTAGAAGTCGATGACGTTGGAGAAAATAGATCAGTTTCATATCACTCAGAAACACTCGAAGACTGAGTTTGATATACCAAGAAACTCACCCTGTGCATAATTAACACTCGACCCACAGCTAATCCCACCACCGTCGCGACCAACTCATTCAGCGGACGTCCCGTATCGGCGAGTTTGGAGAGGAGAGGGTGGCAGGGCTTTTGGCTGGCAGACCATAGGTAGTTGGTGACGTGGGAGATGATGGTGGCGTTGGCGTTGAGAGCGCTATCTAGAGCCACCTCGAACATCGATTTCGCTCTGAGAGCCTGGATGATGCCATCAGCTTGCACAGCGGTGTATCGGAGCAAGAAGCCGTGTTCATTTCTGTCGATGTTGAGGAATGTTAGTTGGAACTGTGAGTAAGGATTAGTGTCAGGGTGGTTAAGAGTACTTAGATGAGCAGCGTCATGTTTAACAATTGATGGTGTTGAGATCAAAGCGATAACCATTGGGATGGTAATGCGACCAAGTGAGATGACGTACCAACGTAGTAAACATATCATACACTTCCTGCTCAGTGTACAATCCACTTGGGTTGTTCCGACGCTACAAATGAGTATGAAAATCATATTGAGACAAGGCAACTTAAAGGCTTAGATCGGTCGGATGCTGTGGGACGACCGGGTCAAAGCGATGGCTGGTTTGGTACATCCTACCAAGGCTCCAATAATAAGGAACACGATTTCGGTCGCCAATTCGGGGGAACTGCAACTCGGGGCCCGGCATGGTCTTTCAGTCGTTGGCTCAGAGGTCATCCAGTGAACGACGACGGAGGAGCTGAGATATCTGTTGACTTATCGTCGGTGGCAGAGCAAAGGCAATTGCCGGTAGTCACGTGTTACCTTATACCGCCCGGTCCCGATCCGATCTCTGTCGCTCAATGATCTAGTGCGCGCCAGAGAGGCCAGTATTCTTCTAGACATCCTTATTCACAATGACTTACTTTATCTACCAGACTCATATTGTATTCATCTAGGATCTGGCTCTACAATACTTATCGTTGATGAAGGTATCCAGGATTTGAATGGATTCCATAGGTTTCCGTCTCTTTGGGCCTCTCAGACCGACTTTGCATAGACATCGCCAAACCAATGCCAAATTCAAGGAGACATTCACTTCGGCGTAGGCTTCCAGGACATAACAGAAGGTACTAAGTAGCTACTGATTGTGAGCTATATCATAACCATTTACGTTTGGCCTCATCTGACGATATGGTAGTTCCTTTTCGCCGGATATGGGCTTATTGCCTGGACCGGGGACCCTGGAAACTCCCTACGATCAAAGGACGATATGGCAGTAGCTCAGAGGAAATACGATACAAGCAGATCCGTTGCAAGCGAGGGAAGCTCTGAAAAAAGAGACAGCGGGATGTTCAGAACAAGAGATCCCGGCGGTTGCCTTGCGACCCGGAGAAAGTGAAAGATTGAAGGTACATCCGAGGTTTCCTCCAGCCACTTGGTCTTGTTTCCCTGACAGCCTCCATTTCACGCACATCATCTTCCCCTTGCTATCTTTATCTGTCAGATCACGACGTCTTCTCGACCGCTGGACAACTGGAGCTCCATTAATGGTGGTCTTGACTGGCATGGCCAGTATTACTTATCTCAATGTCTAGGTTGTTGGTGTAACATCTTTCTCGTAGGCATTCTAGGCCTTGTTGGCATGAAATCGATCCATTTGCACCTGTATTTTTGGGATCACGAGTGGTTCTAAGTAGATTGATTGTCGCCCACATCGGTAGAAGCTGTGTCAGTTGTTTGTTGGCTTCTTTAAATGGCTCTTGTATTGAACAGTACCACTTATATCGGTACGTTTTATCTTCATTCTGGAATGTGATGCGAACCCGTTGCTTGGGTACCCATCCTGCTCCATCAGACAAGTTTCTATTGCCGTTGCCATCTTCTCCATCCATCTTTGGTCACCGTCCTGCGTCGCTACTTGATCCTTCTTTTTATGATGCTGATCTTCTCCACATTCCTGTGTCATATTGGCATACTTTGCTATCATGATGCTCACTTCGCTGTCTGAGTTACGGCGGTCTCCAACGAGCGCCGAAGTGACTTTCAAAATGTTAATTGCTCACACTGCTTTCCATCTCCAGCTCAATATTCGGTACTACATTCTTCAAATATGTTTCTTATCGGAACTGTGAACCTTATGATATCATGTCATCGGGGGAGCACCAGGCGGATAGATATCATTGATACTGTAATTCTTTTGCTTACTATCAGATTTAACAGAATCCCTCATATAAACGGGTCTTTTCAGTGATTGTTGTCCTCCCTCCTAAAGACTCCTTGACCTTGACCAAGTACAATGTCAGACCTGCAGTACATCCTTGACCGAATCCCAGTTCGACAACCAGTTCCAGCAGCTATGTGCGCCGCACTGGGATATGGTGAGCTCCCAAGAATCAACTGTGATTGCAAACACTAATGTTTTCAGGATATTATAGTATTCTGGCTATGGCTGCGATATACGTCTTGAGGTAAGATATCGCTTCAGAGGATGCATCTCCCCTTACCTCATCTGGTAGTCGTCGCCATCGGCTTCGTAAATCATTGGCAAGACGTGTTCTCCTCGGTTTTATCATCGCAATGTTGCTGGTCTCAACAGTTTGCTTCGTTGTTGATGTGGAAATGTTGATATTGCATGATGAAATCATTGCAGC
This sequence comes from Mycena floridula, assembly GCA_029320655.1. NCBI lineage: Eukaryota > Fungi > Basidiomycota > Agaricomycetes > Agaricales > Mycenaceae > Mycena > Mycena floridula. The sequence continues at coordinate 1,259,172 of JARIHS010000019.1, forward strand.
CTCTGCTCAAAGTTCATCCTCAGCCATCACTTCTTGGAAGCGCTGTGGTGTCGTGTATAGTATCTCAGTGCATGTCATGGTAGGTATTCCCTTGCCCCACAATTGTCATTTGAACATAATCTCACAATGGCAGTTTTTCATGAGCGACTTGATTGTCGTCTGGAGAGCATGGGTCCTATGTGAACGTCGGTCTATTCGTGTAGCTTTATTTTGTTGTATATTGGCTTCCATTGGTACGCATTCTGTTACCTTCTGGACAGTTATTCTCGCTCATCATGAAAAAGCCGGGAATGCTATTCACGTCGCACAGGAGATCAGCTTCTGGAATGATGCGATCCCAGAAGGCTTGTCAGGCTCATCGCCAAAGATGATTGTCTTTGCAGCACTGTTATTACTCGCCTCGAGCAACGTCGTGGCGACATCAGCCATTGCCCACAAAGCCTGGTAACTTTCAAATTCTTCGGTCAGTAGTAATCCTCATGTACCATGGCCGGTAGGATGTGCCGGGTATCTGTACGGAAAGAGCTTGGCAACATCTCTCAAACAACAAGAGCTGAGAAGGTACTACTTCTGCTGATTGAATCCGGAGCAGTATATCTGGCGGGCTGGGTGCGTGCATCATGAACTTGAACTACGTGACTGACTGTTGAATCCAGATAGTTGTGGTGACATTGCTCCTTGTACCCTCGACTAGGCTGGCCTATTTCTATGTTTCTGAATTTACTCCATATATCATGGTGCACACCCACAATCACAATGATCCTACATGCAGCGCTGACAATCCTTCAAGGTCATGAACCCCGTCATCATCATTCTTCTTGTTACTGGCCGAGACGCGCCATGTGCAACGGCATTCAGAGATGGTCCATTGGCTGCACCATCTCGTCGTACATTTATGGAACCTACTCTTGATTCTTCTCCTTCTACCGTGATCCACGTTGGTTTCAATGGACATTCGAGGAGCGAAGCGGAGAGCAAGGATACTCATTCACTCACAGTATAACTTCAACTTCATAATACAAGTGGAAAGTGTAGAGCAGAAGCAGCAATGACTTACTGGAGCGCTACCCGGCGCCACCTCGAGCACCGATTTCGCAAAGAGAGCCTGGATTATGCCACCAGCCTGCACAGTGGCGTAGCGGAGGGAGAAGCCGTGTTCGTTTTCGCCGATGGCCAGGAAAGTCAGTTGAAACTGTGCAGGTCATCCGTAAGCTGTAGATGTGACGAAGTGAGATGAATGTGACAAACCAATCTAGTAAACATATCATAGATCTCCCGTTCAGTGTACAATCCATTTGGGTTATCCTGGGAAGGCCGCACTGGAAGCGAGAGCGTCAGCGTCAAGCAAATCAAAGTCGAACGCAAGAGAAGAAAACACATACCAATCGATGAGCGCTCAGCAGGTCAATAATGCACCGAAACCGCGTCAACCAGATCGCGCGTAATATCCACATAGCGCCCTGCACAGCGTTTTACTTCCACGAGCGCCGGGGCCGTTTATGTAGTGCACATGACGTTATGTTGTTCCGACAGCTCCGGCCCGTTGCCGACTACAGCAATTTGGTCCAAACAAAATACATTGTCCGACTTCAACAGATAGTCTACAATCAAGCTGAAGCGGGGAGCTCAAATTCACCAAACTCCTGAATATCCAGTGGCTTTGGCTTTCGTAGAGACGAAGCGGGAATAGCGACGAGTCATCTCAAATCAGAGGCATGAAGGATTGACGACGATAAGGTCCGTCAGACTTTTTGCCACCGCCACGACTTTCCGCCGAACAGCCTTGTTGAGAAAGATGACTCTGGCTGGAAGATGTGGAGCCGAATTGAATCAAGTCATCCTGCTGCCACAGCGAAGGCATGTGGAAACCCGGTCTAGCTCGTTGAGAGGAGTCGGAGACCACGAACGATAGATGTACGACTCGTTTGAACCCAGAAATCTCGTCAACAGTTGGAGTGAGAGCTGGGCCCTCATCGATTCCACTATCACAGCTTCCCGACTCCTTTGCTTCTTTGCTTCATCTTCAATGTGTCATGGTCTCGACAGCGACGACGAACACCTTTCCCCGATGCCGTTGGCGCAATCTCGGCCACCGGCGTAATGTTTGGTGGCTCCGGTAGAGCAGACGAAGGAATGGCTCTGCGCCATTTGTGAACTACCTGCTTGAGCTGAATGTCCCAAGGTATCACAATGAGAATCTTTACTGGTGCTTCTGGGACATCGATTTGTGCTCGATTTGTGGACATTGATGGCGAGAACAGCAGAGAATTTGAGGGAGAGACTGGGCTGGACAAGTAGATGGTTTCGGAGAATCGACCTTGGGTAAATGGGAGAGCTTGAGACATTTGACAGGACCATCCTCGCAACCATCGTGTGGTGTCGATGCTGAAGAACAAGGTCAGTCAACTCAACGACCTGAACAGAATCCATGACACACTTTTTGGCTGCTTCTTGCAGGGATGAAAATCGTACACGACTCTTTCTTCCGATACGAATTGTCGTTTATGGATGAGAGACCAAGCGAACACCTGCAAATCAGTCAATGACGTTCAGTGGCACCAGAGAAATTCGTGTACAGGTCTACGCCAGTGGGATATTTTGCCAGCAGCAAACGGATGATGATTTCGGTTTTCAGCGTCGCTTTAATGCCTTCGCGCTGTCTCGTCGTAAGCTTCGGTACTGGTTCCAAATCATTATAGCTCATTTTGGCCAAAGCTTGGATTTGACATCGAGCCAACCTGCGAAGCTCGCTCTTCTTGGCAGCTGTAATCTTTGGCATTGATGAAGGAAATGGAGGCTATTGAGACGATGGAGATGGTGGTTCGGGTTGAAGCAGATGTGGCCCAGTCTTGGCTATTTTTGACCATTGTCCTCGTCGGAGGCCAAAAAGACAAGGCGAATCACATGGTGGTTATTGTCTTGCTCTTCTCCAGGTGGTTACGCGTGAAGGCTCAGCGAGGTTCAGGCCTATGTAGACTTATCAGCTAGATCAACGTCACGAAGAAAGCGTTCGCACCGATAGCTCCTCTATCTTTTCCTCATCAGACACGACCCCATTTCTCTTTTGCGGCCTCGCATCTCCTCGAATATGCGCCAATGAATCGAACCCTTCCTTCATTTGGTATGGTCGATGGGTCTGGATTTCGGAGAAGGCCAGGCGCCACTGGGTCATTTAGCTACCGTGCTCTCCAGAATGCTCTGGATTGCTGGTCAGGTCGAATTGGTAAAAGACAAGGTCGTCACAACGTACGGTGAACCGTTGTCTCACGGATTTTACTCCTTTGTATCTCCACTGAAATCGTCTATTTGGTGCCATATCGCTCGATAAGGTTGGAACAGAGACCAGAGATGTCGAACTGGCTATAAGAAGGGATCGAATCCGGTAAGGAATCCGCTGGACTGGATGGAGTGTTGGTCGATATAAGGATCCATCATCCGGCCATATGAACGACAGACGATCGTTCCTGTCCTCGACGCTAGGGCCCTGTGAAAGCGGCGGTCAGAAGGAATATCAACCATGATAGAGTGAAGTCATATATACCTCTAATCAAAGCAGGGATTCTACAGTATATCATGTCAGATGCACGTTCAGTTTTTGCGCTGAGACCAGAGTCAGGCATTTAGATGTTGAGGCACGGTATTAGCTAGCGAGCCTGGCATTTGGGTGAGGAATATATCAGAGTAGTCGGGGAAAGCGATTTGGCAGTCGCAGTAGGAGAAATAGATCTGAAACCAATCTGAAACGCGAAAAAGCAGGAGATGTCACGGCGATCACGAGACGTGACATGTAAGTTTATTTCTTCCACCATCAAACGATATCAAATTCCGCTTCTAGCAGGTGATTGTGCAAAGAAATCTCCGCCATTCTGCATACAGTGGATGATATATTTGCCTGCCCTACTTTATTGAGTCACAAGGCTTACAAGATCAAAATGTGTCTGAAAGAACCTGTCAATCTGATCCGGTGACATATTGTGCCCAAATTTTAGCAGCAGGTTATGACCAGAAAATCTCACTTTGTCACAGCAGGTTTTAAAAATTTTCGGCGATGGGAGGAGGTGACTTCCTGTCATCAAATTTGAAACTAATTATTATGAGACGCGATCGCGACGAAGAAGATTTGGATTTGATGACCATGCGCGACGGGAAATCTTTCACCCTCGGCCGCCATGCTTCGACCCGAGATGCGATCGCACGGCCGGACTAGGGACTAACGGGCGGACTAACACGCAAGCTACTTGAGAATTAGACCAGTCCTGACCTCCCAATCCACAATTATAGTCTCAAGATAGTTGGGAAGTGATAGGCATGCAAAATATCAAGACTTGCTAGTTTAATCCCGTACTAGGCCATCAGAATGGGCCAGAACTTTGTTCCATTGTTATCACGTGTTTAGGTTGATCAAATGGCTTCACAGCCACAGTCTGCCCTATAAAGAAGCGAGCTGATTTAAAATTCTCTTGGCTCTAGCCTCTTTTCCCCACCCTTCCTGATTATTTCATTTTGCTCGAGCTACCATCCTGGCCAACAACAAGACTATTAGCTGACTTTGGAATCTGAGTTAACAGTGAGTCTTTCTTGCCTCACAGTCTGCATGAGTGCTCAGACCAATATAAGAACAATTTGTGTCTATATTCCCCTGTTTTTCAACCTCTTTCTGTTTTCACCATGGCAAGACATTTCTATTCCTTCTTGATTATGATTGATAGCAGATCAGAAAAAGTCCAATCTATTGCTGAAAGCATTTGGCAGCAATGCAGAGGCAGTAAACTATCATTCTGCAAGGGTCAGTGGCACAACTCTCTGTTCAAAGTTGCCAATGCTGATCTTCTATTGTTTATAGAATATAATTCTTAACCTCACTGAAAAGCACCTTCCAAAAGCCTTATCAGGCTATAAAACTTGGCCACAATATCCTGCCTCTTCCAAAGAGGCCTTTTTTACAGAGGTAAATTGAAATATGCTTTTTATTTGATAACTCTTATGCATTGAGCCCAGTTATTCCAAACTCCTGGCCTTGAAATGCTGTCCAAAGACTGTAGAAGTGATCTCACACTCTATATGTCAACCTACCTGGGAAACCTTCATACCAAAAGGGCCAGTGGTTTAAATTGATTGAGATCCAAAGTTCTTACTTCCTAGAAATAGAATATGACACTCAAGAAAAGGGAACCAGCTGCTGCACTAACTCAAAACCCAGAAGAACCGGTTCCCACTCCAAAAGCAACAGATCCTCATGTCATTGAGCCTCTAAAAGTGGGATTTCTGTCTTGTTCTTCAAAAAAGTTGAAACTGATGGAAATTGCAGCCCTCTCCTGATGATATCAGAGAGTTCCTGGCCTCCTGCAACTTGGAACATTTGACATCTGCCTTGATGAAGACAGGTTGTCACAACATGAAAAACATAACAATCATGTGCAGGTGGGATGGCCAGAAAATCAAACAGTTCCTCAGTAGGAACATGTCAGCCACTCCCATGGAGATTGAGATCATTGGAGACTGTTTTGTGGATTTGGGCAAGGAGATGAAGAAACTAGAGGATGTAAAGTGTAGTTAAGGTTGAATATTACATCATGATCATGAATGGTTGACCTTGAGAAACCATTCACCAATGTTCAAATCCTAGGTCTGGAAGGAGCGGGACCAGCAACCCTAATTTATACAAACAAAAATAAGGATTTGATATAGAGATCTCTATATATAAACTAACAAGCTTCATGAGCAGCTGCCAAACCATTCTTGAAAAATTGTAAATAATAATGTCATGGGTTTGGGTCAGAAATCTGGCTCCAACATTTTGTCCCAATGTGTCGTCTAAAATAGTAACCAAGAGCCAAAGTTACCAAGTGTAATCTGACCAAGTTATTTTGTAGATACCATTCATAGTGCCCAATTCCATCACAATGGCTCACCCAGAAAAGTGTGTTATTAGCTGCTTGGCCAATTTTGCTTCCACAGGAGCTGGAGGCATCAAGGGGATAGCTGAGCACCTTGCCCCAAGGAAAAAGAAGAAGCAGAAAACAAATGACAGGAGCAAAGAGAATACAATTGTGCGCTATTGCAATGAGATCCCCTTATAGATCCTGCAAAGAAGTATGATGGGCATAGAACAATTCCTATGTCCCTTCTCGAGGAGTTTGAGCATGAAAAAAGTCAATAGTTGACAAAAATACTTTATATTTTACTAGTTTGCTTAATAACTTGATGCAATTTGCATGCTGGAGTTCAAGGAGTGATATCCAGCACTCCATATATAATCGGCACAAAATTTTGGAAGCAGATTTTGAGTACTGCTTCCAAAATTTTGACTAACGGAAGAGAACAATTTGATTCAGTATTTTCTATATGTTTTTATCTACTTTTGGAACATGGGAAGTCACAAAGTAACGGCATGTGACATTAGCGACATTTGGATGTCGTCAATCTTAATCCCACTCTACATGTCAGACTGACAATCTTCCTAGGTCTTGTCACTTGTCGAGCCGCGCCATGTGTTACAGCATTCAGAGATGGTCCAACGGTCGCACCATCTCGTTGTACATTTATCAAACCTACTCTTGATTCTTCTCCTACTTCCGTGATCTACATTGGATTCGATGGAGCTTCGAGGACTGAAGCAGCCTGGAGCAAGGATATTCCTTCACTTACAGTCTAATACTCTAGTTGACAAGTTGACATTTTCAAACTCTTTTGATGAATGACTCATTCTTGGAACTTATCTTGGTGCAACACTTCTTTCCTCTACTCTCACAGACTCTTTAGGACTTTTTACTGCATCTTCCTTTACAACGACTTGAAACTTCAGAGGCTTCAAGACTCTACTTGTGCTATTCCACTGGAGTGGAGGATTAGGTATCAATCATGCCAAATTACAGCCTTTTTCAGAAACCTTGTCCGAGATTTTTTTCTTTTTGTGAATAAAATAATTCCAGAAATAGTAAGTGAGATTATGTGAGCCCGTCGGAGCTAGAACTCCTTCAAGTACCAGATGCAATACACATCCTTTGCTGCAAGTTCATCTTCAGAAAGGGTGAATCACTTCTTGTCCTTCACTAGAATCCCCCTAGTGCAGAATCAAGTAGGTGCTTGACCCTCATAGGTGGTAAGCAGAGCAACTCTATCGTTGCCGCTGGGTCGTCTACTAGATTGGGATATGATTTTTATTTATTTTCTTTCATCAAAAAAAGTTGATGATGGACAAGGTTTCTGAAAAGAGCTGTAAAAAACAAAAAAGTAGCAGCAGACGGGATCGAACAACAGACCGCACGATGAGGAGAGGGTCACGTGCGATACGCCGGCCATTCCTTCCACTTTGGGGGAGCCGATGCGGCCCTCCACAATTTTGCTCACTCCCAACAAATGAGCTACTCACGTAGTCTCGTAATCTGTCAGGTTAATGACCTCTGGTCAACTGGAACTCCATTCACAATGCTCTCGACTGGCATGACTAATATCTCAATGTCTAGGTTGTTGGTGTAACATCTTCCCGTAGCCATTCTAGGCCTTGTTGGCATGGTGTCAATCAATTTACACCTGTCTTTTTGGGATCACAAATGATTTTAAGTAGATTGATTGTCGTCCACATCAGTAGAACCCTGTGTCAGTTGTTTGTCGGCTTCTTTAATTTAATACATGGCTCCAGTATTGAACAGTACCCGGTATATCGGTACGTCCTATCTTCATTCTGGCTGGACTATGATGCCGATGGAGTGCTTAGGACCCTATCCTGTTCCATCAGACAAGTTTCCATTGCTGTTGCCATCTTCATCCATCTTTTGCCACCGTCCAGCATCGCTACCTGATCCATCTTTTTTGATGTTGATCTTCTCCACATTCATTTATCATACTGTATCGCATACTTTTTTCGTGCGCATCATGATGATGCCCACCGATTGTCTGGGCTACGGTGGCACTCTTCTTTCCCTCTTCTGAATCTCCAGCTCAATATTCGCTACTGGATTCTTCAAATATGTTTCTCATCGGAACTGTGAACCTTACAGATATTATTGATACTGTAACTCTTTTACTTATCCATCAGACTCAACAGAATTCCCATATAAATGTAGCCTCGTTACCAGGACCCTCGTCAAAACCTCGACCGAGGGCCTGGTAAATCTAAATTTATTTTTGGCGTTGACAGTTCCGACCCGACCCGGCTGAGTCATGAAGCCCATATCCGGTATTCGCTCAGTCGGGAAAGGGGTCGATGGCCTTGTAGCTCTCATATTACTTGTTAAAATGACTACTAGCTCTTGGATTCCTGGTGATATATGTCAGATGTCAATGCTATGCACCCAAAAAGCCATGTGTTGACATTTTGTGGACCAATGAGGCGGCTTGAATTGGCATTGTGGATGGTGATGAGGCCACGGAAGGCCACGTTAGGGTTATGGAATTTATTTGAGATGATTTGGGATTGTGCGGGGCATGTCGAGCATCACAGAACAGCAGGAATCCCAGATTTGGCTCAAGATCTCGCATTTCTGAGAGTTCAACTGCTGTTTTGGGAGAATAGAGTGGATGAATATTTGCCTAAACATTATTCGAGCTCAAGCGAACACAGATAATCACAACGAGAGTATCAAATGAGCCATGCTACCTGTGGTAAAGACAATAGCCAAAACCACTCGCCTAGCCCTGTCGTGCCCTGTTTTTTGGGCATACAGGGACTGATCACAGATATATACCTTGTATGTACCAGTGGCCGTCATTTTAAGAAGTAATATGAGAGCTATAAGGCCATCGACCCCTTTCCCGACTGAGCGAATACCGGATATCACGGTGGGCAAAGTCCAATGCACTGAAAAATGAGTGTGTTAACCGAATAATTGATTTAGTCACGGCACCTTTACTCATGCTGGATTCCCAACTCTGCCGATACAAGGCAATGAAGTGAGCCGGTTTCTCATGCAGTGTCACTCAAACTCTGTGATCAGCTGGCTGTTGATCAATATGAATGATTAACCTAGAATACATGCTGATGTACACTATTATCAATTATGAGTACAAATTCTTTCTTGATGTGACTTTAGGAACATTGGTGAAGAGAGTATTTGAGAAAACCTCGGCACAGTGGGAAACTTGTAGAATCCTGAGTACAGAAGCCGACTATGGAACCTGGGTCCCCAAAGAATCCCTGATCTATGAAAAGAGCTTGAACACAAGGCATACATATTCTTTGTTCTTGCATCAAAACTTGGTGATCAAAGCCCTTTGTGAGTGTATCAATCATTCCATTAATGCACTCACACCGCGGGCAAATCATGATGCACCTGTGGTACATGCAGTCAGGCTGCACTCAACTCGCACTCAAGTTGCACCTGCCAAAATGTGTGCTTCTTTTGGACACATTTTCCCACATGTGATGTGATCGCGGGCTGTGTAGAAAAGATTTGACACCAAGTCCGCTTTTTTTTGCTTGTATTGCATCATTTGTTATTCCTTGACTTGAAGGGTTGGTGTCATTCATGGCCAATTTTGTGAGCAGTTAACCCTAACCCTAATGACTGGTGAAGATTGACAAAGTACAGAAAGCATTAAAAGAGGGTGATCTCACAGTGTGTCATTGGCATCTCAGCATCACACACCCTCCAATATTGTTCACTCAAAATGGCAACTGTCAAGTTTCGGATCTATTATTTGACCTGGTGACTCAATTTTCAGGTGCGAGTTGAGTGCAGGTTGAGTGCAGTTTAGGTGCATGTTCCATGGTGCATCCTGATTTGCCCGCGGTGTCATTTCTGAGCTGCGTTGATTTTGCCTCCCATGTATGGGCTTCATGACTCAGCCGGGTCGGGTCGGAACTGTCAACGCCAAAAATAAATTTAGATTTACAGGTCTAATATAAATGAGTCTTTTCAGTGATTGTTGTCATCTCCCTCGAAGATTCCTTGACCTTGACCCAGGTACAATGTCAGACCTGCAGTACATCTTTGACCGAATCCCAGTTCAACAGCCAGTTGCGGCAGCGATGTGCGCCGCACTGGGATATGGTGAGCTCCCAAGAATCTGTGATGTGTAAGCGCTCATGTTTTCAGGATATTATAGTATTCTGGCCCTGGCTGCGATATACGTCTTGATGTAAGATATCACTTCAGACGATGCAGTCTCCCCTTACCTTTCATCTTGCAGTCGTCGCCGTGGACTTCATAAATCATTGGCAAGACGTGTTCTCCTTGGTTTTATCATCACAATGTTGCTGGTCTCAACAGTTTGCTTCATTGCTGATGTGGAAATGTCGATATTACAGGACAAAATTGTGGCAGCCTCTGCTCAAAGTTCATCTTCAGCCCTCACTTCTTGGAAGCGCTGTGCTGTCATGTATAGTATCTCAGTGCATGTTATGGTCGGTATTCCTTACGCCACAACTGTCATTTGAACAGAATGTCCTAATGACAGCTTTTCATGGGCGACTTGATTGTCGTTTGGCGAGCTTGGGTTCTATGTGAACGTCGTTCTATTCGTATACCTTTATTTTGCTGTATCTTGGCTTCCATTGGTACGCATTCCGTTACCTTCCGGCCAATTATTCTTGCTTACTGTGAAAAAAGCCGGGAATGCTATTCACGTCGCAGAACAGATCAAATTCTGGGGGGATGCGATCCCAGCAGGCTTGCCGGACTCGCCAAAGATCATTACCCTTTCAGCACTGTTATTACTCGCTTCGAGCAACGTTGTGGCGACATCAGCCATTGCCCACAAAGCCTGGTAGATTTCCAATGCTTCGGTCAGTAGTAATCCTCATGTACCATGGCTGGTAGGATGTGCCGGGTATCCATACGGAAACAGCTCGGCAATATCTCTCAAATGACAAGAACTGAGAAGGTACTACTTCTACTGATTGAATCCGGAGCGGTATACCTGGGAGGCTGGGTGCGTGCATCATGAACTCGAACTACGTGACTGACTGTTGAATCCAGATAGTTGTGATGATATTACTCCTTTTACCCTCGACTAGGCTGGCCTATTACTATGTTTCTGAATTTACTCCATATATTCTGGTACGCAGCCAAGATTACAATGATCCTACATACAGCACTGACAAAAATGTTCGAAGGCTATGTTTCCCGTCATCGTCATTCTTCTTGTTACTGGCCGAGACGCGCCATGCGCAACAGCATTCAGGGATGGCCCACCAGCTGCACCATCTCATCCTCCATTTATGGAAACTACTCCTGGTTCTTCCCCTACTCCCATCATCCACATCGGTTTCTCTGGAGCTTCGAGGATCGCAGTAGAGAGCAATGATGCTTCTTCGCTTACAGTTTGATACCCTAGCTGGCAACTGCGTCTTCGAAGTCTTGTATTCATAATTATGTAATTGTTTTTTGCATAGCACCTCAGACTCAAAGATAAAAGAAGAAAAAGTCGCTGTAAAGTCTATGTTTAAAGATCGGTTCAACCCAGCCTCGGGTCAGATGCAAAGCAAGATATACTTGGCTACAAAGGAATCTATTATCAAAAAGGACAATGAAGCTTAGGAGCAAGTAGTTTCTGATTACAGAAAAGCTATCTAACAGCAAGCACGTAGCTTCACCGGAAGTAACTATGAAAACAAGTGAGTCCTTGTCAGGATGAGCACTGACAGGGTTAGTTTGGTAGTAAAATACTCCTCTGTAGTTCACCTGCTATATAGATAGTGGAGAGCTTCGGAGTCGCTGACAGGCGGTCCTCAGTGCTGAAATATCACGTGGACTTCCGGTTCTGATACGCCATGCAAGCTTTTGCTCCTTCCCCAATCCTTCCCAACAAATGAGCCAATAAATTGGACTGGCTCTGGAGACCAAGCTTTACCACGAGGGACAAAAAACTCATCACTGACATAGTTTGGCTTACTTTCAGCTGAAGGTCCTCGCCTCATCACTTACATGGCACGTCTGTGGATCCGTAAGTTGGGCTCACTGGGCGGTAAGTTACCAACATCATGTGCCCTATTTTCGTTTTGGAGATCGACTCCCATGAGCTTCCTTCTCGTCTCGACCTTTGTTTAGTGCACCGATACAAGCCCGACAATGATGAATATTCTCAATGACATTGTATAAAACCAAGAGGGATCAGATTTGACCCCATTCTCATAATATCTGGTGCAATCAGATTTTCCAGATTCTATCACTGGCACTGCTCTGCCAAAGTGTTCATATCCCTGGGATGTTAAACATACATAGAACTGGCTGGACAGATAGAGAGCTTAGCCCTAGAGTGGGCAGAGCTTCTCTGAGCACCAATTTCATTACAGGAGACACCTGTTGACCAAAAAGATTGGGATTGCACTCAGATTTCACAGTGAAATGATGCTAAATACCACATTGAAACCACATTCAGTGAGTTTTAATGACCTCTTCATTTCCATCATGAATTTTCATTCTGTAAGTAATGCTGGCCACTATTCCTCAGACATTGTAGATAGGATGACATTGAAATTTTCGCCACTGGCGCTGAAGGTTGGCTCAAGGACTATCAAATGGCTGAATTTTCGGAGAGTCGATGGTCAATTTGTCATTGCAGGCTTGAGACAGCTGAAATTTCTTGGTACAAATATTAGGCTGCTTATAGTTCCGCAGAGCAGCTCGAAAATTGGGTGTATTTGTTATTCTTGTGTATCTATTGCCCAGTAATTACAGGAGCTCTTTCTCTATCACTTAGCACATTCAGGATTGGACATCATGTATCATCTGTCCAGGGTCAGGTTATGGAGGTTAATTTCAATGGGGATCCTTCTGTTGGGTCCAATATCCAAGTGGAAGTGAAGATACCATGATGCCACAGGCCTAGAAAAATGAGGCTAGCTGGGGAGTCAAACCTTTGACTCAATAGCAAAGTAGAAGTTGAAAGGCAGCTGAGTTAACATGTATACCGAGCAACTCTGTTAAACCACTCCACCTTAGCCAACTTAGATAAATCTGACCTGCCATGGATATAACACTTGAGCCTGTAGTTACAGTGTCTTGTAGTAACCAATGAAATGGTACCTGCTTTTAACTTTACAATACAGGACTAAGTACAGTGAGAACAGGGAGAGGGGGACTCGTATCTGCCACCGGAATGGTTGGCCTATATCCCACTGGTCATCTTTGGGAGCAGCTCCGACCTTTTTTTTTTGTAAACATCGCCAAACCAGTGGGTTAGAGGCCAGCTGTTCTGGTGGCAGATATGAATCCCCCCTTTTTGCCCATCTCAAAATGTTGTAAATGCTATTATATTACAGATTGAAATCAGCTAGTTTAATTACACTTATTTTGCCTACCTAGTACAGTCTCAGCTTGTCTACCTACCTCTTACACCCCTTACAAGATCAATCAACATGGCAGGATTGCAGGAACATATTATTGTCCAACTACCCTACTACTCCTGGAAACACTAGGACCATGAAGTAGAAACAGTATTGTGAAGAGTATAATGAATAAATAAGAAAGTTGAAGGGCTGCAGCAGGGAGACATTAAAACCTGACTGGTAAAACCACTAGGGAAAAAACCAAGATGCAAGGAAAACTTGCCACTGTCAAGCAGGTGCAAAGTTAATAACTACACTACATAAGCCTATAGACTAACCAATTCGGGTGTAAGCCGCAAATGCTGCAGTACCATCTTGCATTGAAACAAGTTGCTGTGGAGTAAACTCTTCAAGTTTACCTTCCAAACTTGATTGAGCATTGTTCAGCATTCCATCATTGTACCAAACTTCTTTTTCATTTGTGATGATTCTTGATACAAAGTGATTTCCAGAATCCATGAACATGATATACAACCCCATGGAGAGGCATTTAGACATTTACAGTGTTTTGGCACAAAATATCAACAACTTTGCTTGGTTCAAAATTCTGCCCTGCAAGTTCACAAACTAGTAGTTTGGGTGCAACATGATAATATCTGGTCATAGAACAGTTTTGTTGACTATGATGTCTGTTTTCACCATAAATGATCACTGGGCAGTGAGCACTGTCTGAGCATCAAATTGCACTGAGCACCTAGATTGTACTTTGCGATCAGCACATGGTTGATCGCTTTTCACCACTTTTCACTGACCACTTTCTGTTCCTTGTATGGTTGCTCTCTACCTGGTGTCTCAGAAACTGTGTTGCCGAAGTCACCGGGTCTCACTTAGGTTCTCACTGAGGTGGCTCAGAAACTATAGGAAACAATGATTCCATTCAGTTTCTTCTTCAAGTCTGAATTCAGGCATTCATCACTGTCTATCCACCATGGCCAGTGACCTCACTAATGATGGATTCATGGTCTTGCTTATTGTCATACTATCTATGGTAACCAATTCTAGAATATATTGAAGTTTGAAAGAACTTGCAGAATTCTTTGTGGCACTCTTCCGACTTACTCTTCTGGTATCAGGTGACCTTCACTTAAGTGCGACCCAAGTGTTACTTGAGTGAAACCCTAGTTGAACCCAAGTGTGCTCTAGGTACAATGTACTGAGTGGTCTGTATACCAAATGGCAATTAGTTAGTGTCCAGTGAACTACCCAGGATCCACTGCTGAGATGTGGTCACTTGAGAATGAGATCTGGAAATACTCGTGAGTGGTAACTGATGGCCCATTTTCAAGTGCAATGTGGCTGATGCCAAGTACAAATCTAACCACCAAGTGCCCAGTGCAAAGTACAAAAATCCAAATTTTGAGTGCTTTCTAGACTTTATGTTGAAAAAAGACATTATAGTTTACACTGTGGGCACTGAGTGCAGGATTCCCTTTGTACTTTGATCATTGCTGATCTTGTATTCATACTTGCAGGCCATCAGTATTCTGCAGTTTTACTTTTTGTACTTGCTCAAGTAAAAAAAGTCCAGTTAATCGTGCGAATTTAGACGTGCCGATAGATGCGCTTAAATTGACGGATACAGGAATAAGTTCCCACGGCTACCGAGAAGGCATGATACTGCTCGCTGGGCTCTCTGAACTGCAGGGAACCTTGTTGTACTGTCAATTACTATTATATGGATGTATAAAACATTATTGGGAACAATTCCTTAGGAGGATACACACCAAATGGACAACAAGTCTCTTTCTATTGTGGAACCAGGACATGAAACAGCATGTAGCCACGAAATTTTCAAGCAATAATACCTGGAAACACTTGAGAACAATGAGTGACAAGGGTGCATGACAATAACAGCTGCAGTTTATCAATGGCGCGCCGCAGGCGTGAGATTTTGAGTCAGGGCGGCTGTACCTGCCTTTTTGAGCCTAAATGCAGCTTAAATGCCGCTTATTTTGAACTTATTCTCACTTATTCAGCCAAAATGATGCTTATTTTCACTGGGATCACCAAAAACCTGTTTTATTCATGGATTTTGGGGTCAAACAATTATTGAATAAGGTAACTATAAGGTATTTATCAAGTATTGGGACAAGGGAACCCAGGTTGAGGAAGGAGAGAACAACTTGGCGGTCGCGCCAGCCAGCGCGGAGATGTCCGAGGGATCTCCGACGGAGATAAAAATAACTGATCATATGATCGTGGTAATAACAGCCTAAACGCACCGACATAAGTACTAAAAAGTACTAAAAAGTCAAAAAAGTCAAAATTCAAAAGCCAGGTTACCCTTTTTGAAAAGTCACCCTTGAGGAACCCTAATCTAGGGTCCAGTCTTTGTACTTTTTGCTACTTTTTTTTTTACTTTTTTACTTGTGGCAAGTCAAAAAGACCAAAAAGTAGAAAAGTAAAACTGCTTTTTACTGATGCCACTTGTTGAGGCCAGACTGAGCCGAAAATCAAGTCCACCATTTGTAATGATATCTCCACAATGTGTTTTCACTATCTAATCATCTTCAGTGACTTGCTCTATTGTCATAGATTCAGGACTCCAAGAGAGATGAAGAAAAACAATGAATCGTGTTTGGACCCGAGAGCTCGTGGGCGGTCAAACAAATGAAGAACAAGTACACCAGGGCCTGGTATATAAGAGAAATAACCGAAGGCTGTACGTGATGGCAACTGATAATCAAAGATGAGTACGAATGAGGCTTGATTAGCAATCCAACTCCAATATGCTCACCTCCTTCAACCACGTCAATCCAGCGCTGACCATCCCTTGAATTCTACATTGCTACTGCATGACAATCTTCGAGCTTTGACGATAATCTCTTGATATCCTCAGCCAGTTCCCACATATCCGGCTCTCCCATGGGATGACCCGAATCCTCGAGGAATACCGTCAGCTGCAAGAAATCTCTCCGAAGGACATCTGGAATGGGCCCGACTGGATTTGGAAGCCTATAGGCCAAGACGATACGTGGATCAACTATGTGGTAGATTGAGATGAAACGGAACCGTGAAGTTGAGGGAGTACAAGATCAGTAATGGAGATCAGAACTGGATACGAGTTCTCTGAGATCATGAAATGTCGCATGGTAGAAGGCTGACAGGGCGAGATGCTTCAAATGTGCGAAATGATGCAAGTCCTTCAGGTTTCCAAGGAGTCGGTCTGACCGGACCCCGTTCACTTGGAGGATGAGTGACAGACTGAAAGAGAGCGGTTGAAATGGATGATCTCCCAGAAAGGGCGCCCGAATTTTTTCACTTGGAGACGAGTGGCAGATTTAAAGTGAGCAGTTTGAAATGGACGAGCTCCCAGGATTTCAATGTTGCTGCGCATTTTGGATGGATGCCAAAACAGTGCCTCCTGATCGAACATCTGCTGATCATGTCATCCAGTAGGGATCGCCCAAAGTCGAATCGGAATCTACCGCCCCTTGATCCAGTACCATTGCTCATCTGCTACGAACATTACATTGATACCCTTGCTTCTCTTTATCTAATGCTCCGAGTCTCGTTACGATTATTTACGATAACGATTCCGATTACTTTGTCGTGACTTTACGGTAATGAATATGAATTGTTTCGAACCAGAATGACTCGGATTAGATTGAAATCTCCGAACTCTCCGAAGGAGAAGAGAAGGTATCTGTAGGTAACGGAGCGACCTCGGATGCACCGAGATGCACCACTGTTGCCATCAGCGATCAAATAATGACTTTTTTGTACGCGTGGAAATTAATAACTGACTGATGAGTAAGCTTTTGACCTTGAAGTCAAGAAGCTGAGCTGGGGGGGTCGTGCAAAGAAAGCGACATTTGACAAGGACAGTTGGAAAAGGACATTGGTGGTCCATGGCGGATACACTTTTAGATAATTACAAGGCAATATTCAATTAATTTATTCACATTATTGTATGCTTCTCACATGGATTATAATAGACACCTATCTGCGAATCTTTGCTGCTTGTCTTGAATAATACTTACGGAGAGTGAGGGAGTTTGGCGCTTGCGCCGCTAGGGATCGACATTTCAACGGTCGCTACAGAAAGACCGAGCGAATGCCGATATCTGTCCGAGCACAATGACGACTCTTTGATATTGCGCTTCTCTTCAGGAATCACTCACGAGCTCTTCATACTGGTCTGGTGATCACAATTGGATCACAAGGTCATCTTCTGACTTTGCTTCTAACCTTCTGGATGGTCATGCACCATGATCACGTCCGACCATCTTGTGTTGGAGTCAACCATTCATATAAATCTATGGCCTCACCTGATTATGTTTTACTTGCAGCTTCCTCGAGCATCTCTCCATGAAACTGTTTTCAACCCTTCTCTCACTTGTTGGCCTCGTCGCCGCCGCAAATCCTCCACCCCCGTTTAGCACGTTCAGCCGCAACGTCATCTTTCAGCCCCCAAACAATCAAGCTGTCAGCTACCCGCGATACGTCCAGCTCTCCACTGGAACTATCCTCGCGACTACGGCGTACAGCGGTCCCTCTCCGCCGTTCTTCCCTGTCTTCGCATCCAAAGATGGCGGTGCTTCGTGGACCTGGCTCAGTAACATCACCGATAAAGTCAATGGCCTCGGCTTTGCTGCGCAACCTGCGCTGGCGGAATTGCCGTTCGATGTAGGCAAGTGGAAGAAAGGAACGGTGCTGGCGAGTGGGAATAGTTTGGGGAGTAATTCAACGAATATCGATCTTTATGCGAGTACGAATGAAGGGACGGAGTGGCAGTTCGTGGCAAATGTGGCGAGGGGTAGCCATCCGGATACGAGGAATGGGAATCCGTGCATTTGGGAACCGTTCATTTTGTAAGTTACTTGTTTGGAATGGGGATCGGAGCTAATTTTGATGATAACAGGCCATTCAATGGAACCGTTGGCGTATTCTATTCTGATCAGAGGGACCCCCTTCACGGTCAGAAGCTCGCCCATCAGGAGTCCACCGATCTGGTCAACTGGGGTCCGGTCGTTGATGATGTCGCGTATCTCAACTACACCGCTAGACCCGGGATGACAGTCATGGCCTACGTCCCACCTTTGGAGAAATGGATCTTCGTTCACGAGTTCCCCGGTGGCGATAGCTGGGAGGGTACTGGGTACCCGGTTTACTATCATCTTTCTCCCTCGCCTTTCACGTTCCGATACTCGTATGGAATCCCGATCATGGCCAACGGTGTCCAGCCTAATGCTTCACCATATGTCGTTTGGACTCCATCTGGTGGACCGAATGGGACCATCATCGTCAGCGATGCGGACCACGAGGGTGTCTTTATGAATACCAAGGCAGGACAGCCAGATCAGTGGGAGCTTCACGATACGCCGCAACCTCCAGCGTACAGTAGAGCTTTGGCGATTTTAAACGATAATCCAGACCACTTGATGATATTGGGTGCGGGTGTTTATGGAAACACGCCTGCATATCCTCTCTGGACTAGCGTTGTGAGCGTGACGGAGACGTTGAAGAAGGGAGTTGGGTCGGAGGATGTTGGGGTGAATTGATTCAATCGAAAATGTAATTGCGCACCGGTACTTGCAGCCATCATTACCAATGTAGGAAATTGTTATAAGATTAGTGTATCTATGAGACTTTTCATAAAAGTTATCTATGTAAGGCTCTTATGCTCAACCCCCATTCCTGACTGGGATACAGACTCGCCTTCATCTTCCCCGTGTTCTCTGATGCTCGTCGTGCATCTTCTGCATCACATCAGGATCAACCTCCTCCTCATCTCCATCCTCATCTTCTTCATCTTCCAAATCCAACTCGTCCGCCGCTGTCCTCCACCCCTCCAAACGAATCTGAATCATCTGATTGTGAATAATGTGATATTGCACATCTAACCTCTCCGACATTGGTAAACTCTTTTTTGCATCCATATGTCGTATGAAATCCTCCCTTGCCTTCAATATTTTGTCAAATTCGGCCTGAGCTTTGGCCTTCGTTCTCATCGGCATCTCTAGCTGACCGCTCTTCGATCCCCTCGTCCGCCATACCAGAATGTAAGGGTCAGAGGAATTACAGCTATTTCTGGTACCTAAGGCGCGGCATCATTTTTGATCACAAATTTGATGCTACCAAAGAATAAATCATAGCAGGTGCAAATCTTGTTGGATTAGCTTCGGAATAGGCTCTAATTTTTTGTCTTTGAAAGTTTTAAATGATAGGCTACTTTTCTTCAATATACCATGTGAATTTCAGCAAGGTACAAGGAGGAGGGGTGATTTGATGAAGTCTGGGACCTAGAACATACAGGACACTTTGAGGACTCTCTGGAAAGGACTAAAACTTCAGGTATATGTATCATATACCTATACAAATTATCCCAGCAGACATATATATTTCATTCTAGATAGCAAACCCAGTAGAAGGTACCTTCAGGCTACAGCTAATTACTCAGTCTCCAGTGGTCTCTAGATGCTTGGGGTACTTTATAAGACATATTATAGTGTACTAAAATGTTTACAAACATGTCTCAAGGGAAATTGGGATGCTTAGAGCCTTCTACTGCCATTCCAAGAGACAGGGGATGGATGTCACACAGTGTGACATAACAGTCCAAATTGGTCCAAGTCTCTGGGAATGCTAGTACAATGCTCTATGCAGCCTCATTCCCTCAGAACATCTTCTTACAGATACTAGGACACTATACCATTTGTTACCAAGTACCCTGAGTATCCAGAGACCATTAGAGGCTAAGCAATTAGCTGTAGCCTGAGTGTACCTCCTACTGGGTTTGCTACCTAGAATGAAATATATATGTCTACTAGGATAATTTGTATAGGTATATGATACATATACCTGAAGTTTTAGTCCTTTCCAGAGAGTCCTCAAAGTGTCCTGCATGTTCTAGGTCCCAGACTTCATCAAATCACCCCTCCTCCTTGTACCTTGCTGAAATTCACATGGTATATTGAAGAAAAGTAGCCTATCATTTAAAACTTTCAAAGACAAAAAATTAGAGCCTATTCCGAAGCTAATCCAACAAGATTTGCACCTGCTATGATTTATTCTTTGGTAGCATCAAATGTGTGATCAAAAATGATGCTGTGCCTTAGGTACCGGAAATAGCTGTAAAACCTCCAAAAGGTAAGGGCCACCCCAAGGAAATGCGCACAAGGGTCAGGTAAGTTCATCGTTATACCTGAGGGTCAGACTTATCGACTTCGGAGTCCGACTCATCCTCGGAGATTGGTTGCGCCACAGGTTGCCTTGTCCTGCCGGGCTTAGGTGCTGTACACCTTGGTCCTATACCCACCAAAAACTTGGGATTCCAGATCCAATCATCTGGAAGTGAAGCTTTGTTCATCAAGGTTCTGCTTCATGTTTCCAACACTACACTTCTTGGTAATGCTTTGGGTCCGTGGCGGAACCGACTTGTGAGCAGGCAGTCAGCCTGAAGGCATTCATTTACAGCACGTACCCATTTGTGGTGAGTCTCTAAATGACTCGGAATGTCTTTTCCTTTAACCACAATATCACAGCGCACTTTCCAGATGATATGGGCTGAGAGTGGAATCAGGGTATGGAATAGCCGGGTTAGTCCTAGTCGCTTCTTTTACTTGTCTTCTTCTTCCTCATAGAACTCTATTAGATTGCATCCAAGTATCAATGGGAAGAGATGTTCCTGGCCATGCTCCTCCCTTTTTCCTGAAGAGAGTACGGGCTAGATTTCAAACAGTGCGTTGGATTGGTAATTCATACTCAAAGAGGATATGGCTCATTGTTCCCAGAGTACCGGGACATTTGTGGCAGAATTGTTGGTCGCTACATTCAGGGATGTGTGTCCACCAATAGCCGATCCTCTGACCTTGATGGATCGCTAGATAGTACACCGGGTCGGAGGGAGGGAGGTTCACCGCCGGAGGTGAAGAAAATTTTTGCAGGTCATGGTATCAGGTCCGGATGGCTGCTAGTTAATCAGAGAAATCCTCCAGGAATTCCCATGTCTTTAGATGTGTCAGGTACTAGGTACACCTAAGCACCCAATACCTGACAGTTATTAGTGACTGGAAGAGCACCACAGATTTGGTTTCACAGACCTCAATGGTTCTGTGTGCCTAACAGGCATATAATATATTAAAATACCTAATAAATGACTGATAGTGCAGTCCTGGATGGAGCTCTCTCTATGGCAGACCCAGAAGGCCCAGCAGCTCAGGTAGTTGCCATATAAGGTAATTCCCATGGAGGGGGGCAGGGGGGTCGGGCTGAAAAGGGCTGAAAAAAATAAAGGTACATTGTGTAATTTTTTTTTGATCCAGTTGCCCCTTGGGTTCTCCGTGTGTGCGAGCTTCAGAGGTAGTTGTTGAATTGTACGTTCTTCTTCAGCCTCAAAGATAATTTTTGTGGTGGAAGGGACCAGTTGAAGTGCTAGAAGGACCGCTGCTAAGACACCATGTTGACTGGTTTGTGTTATAGATAGTGTTGCTGCGGCTAGGCTAACGAGCAGCTCAGAGCGGTAGCCGAGCCGAGGTTTTAGCCAGCCGTAGCCGACTTTCGGCTACGGCTCTACCGGCTACAGCTTTAACAGCTCAGCAGCTTGAGCACACCAAGCCAACATTAGTTTGTCTGGTTTTTATTATACAGCCTATGGCATGCACCAGCAGCATTCAAACAACCTTCAGAGCCATTTTATTCAACCATGGACAAGATCACATGGACATGCACATGGTGATCCAAAATTGAGCTTGTGCGAAGCTCATTAACCTCCATTTGCCAATCTCTGACACAAACTAAGGTAAGGACAGCTTGAGGGCCTATTTCTGAAAGGCTGGATAACCATTTCACTCCTTGGCCGCACTCTGCCTGCCTGAGCTGACTATTTATTGATGTAATTTGCAAGATGAATATAATGGATGTTTCTTCAGTTCTTCAATATCCCATTGATGAAATAAGGATGAAATAAGACATTTTGAAAAAATAAAGTCGGCTCTAGCCGGCTCGTAGCTGCTAGCCGACCATCAGCTACAGCTACAGAGCCGAAGCCGCGGCTAAAATCGGCTTCGGCTGCATCAGCTACAGCTTAGCTAGCTGCGGCAACACTAGTTATAGATACTGGTACACGTATTTCCCTGTTCCATAGATTGCCATGGCTGAACCAAAGGCTTCCTCCTGCTATAGCATCACCATAGCCTTCATTCTTGGAGCTCCCAGCGACCCAGACTGATATTGGGCTGGTTTCAACCTCAAGGGGTTGTCGCCTCTAACTGTTCCCGACCGGATTATGGACAGGGGTTTTGCCTGTTATGACTCGCACCGCCTCTGATTTTGTGGTAACAGAGATATTTGGTCATATACATATCATATTCTGGTCTTAGGATGGATCAGGCTGTAGTTGGTTTAGTCTTTGCCGAGCTTCTGCAGCACATTTGTGTGGGTTTTTGCAGGTTCTATCTATTCTATCGGAGAAACAGTCCAAACAAGGGCATAGTCTTGTTGTATCATCATGATTTTAACTATCCAGACGTGATTGGATAATTGGATTGCAAGGAGGTCTCCAACTGAGAGGGCCCCCATGGTTGGACCTCACGCAGACAACCCTGTGTGTAGTTGTCCGATTTCTCATTCCATTCTTTTCTCTTGGATAGACCCACGCTGCCATTGATACCTGGGTATCTCGAGCAGGTTTAATATTGGGAAATTCTACACCATACTTTTCAGTAAGGGAGGCAGTTTCTGAGTGTTTACCCGCTATTTCTCAGTAAACATGTCAGAACAGATATTCTTGTCTTCGGTTGCTTTTAGCTTCAACCTACGGTTGCGGATCAAGATGTCAGATGTGAAGGTCCAAGCTGGGCACCAGTGAAATAGAGGCCAACAAGTGGCAAGTACAAGCCCCCCATTTCTGGCTCTATTCACCAAGTTGCGTGATCAGTGAGAATAAGGAGGGATGGGAAAGTGTGCGCTGCTCATCGTGTACCTGCGGTACACTCCTCACACCGCCCAGGCTGTATCCCAGGACCCAAACCTCCACTGAAGCCAAAATAGCTGATAAGTAAATTGATGAATAATTTGTCAAGAAACCACAACTGGTTGGTACAATGAAATTCAAAAGAAAGAGGTGCCCAGAGTCACTAGTCAGCTTCAGAAGCTGCAGAAGTGAGTTCACTCAAGGGCTACGTCATCGGTGCACGTGCCTGGCCGGATATCCCCACTAGGTTCTCCGATGCGGCTCTCCTGAATTTTGCTCACTCCCAACAAATGAGCCACTCACGTGGTCTTGTAATTCAGGGTCATCTCTCAAGTATGTTTGCAATCTCTTGAAATCTATAGCTTTGTTTCTGGCAGGGATACTTAGCATTTTCTTTCCTCCCTGTGCAATTGCTGCTGACATGGTATCCACATTGATTGAGGGCACTTTAGATTCCCATATGAAGTTCTTCTGCATCTTTGTTATGTGCTCTTCCACTGTCTTTGGCAGATACACAAGTTGCATACTGCATCCGCCCTGCTACTATTAGCTGTGTCATAAATCTCTTAGCCTCCAGCGTATGGTGCAATTGTTGACAGTGCTCCAAGGATACTTCAATTTTCCCAATAATTGGAGTCCATATCTCTTCTTTCTCTTGTTAATTTTTCGATTCTGGCTCCCAGAATTTCAAATGGACATTCCTTCCTGTACAATCTGGACTTCTTCAGGAATTGCTGGTGAATGATCATTCATCTTTCGTGTCCTGATAACTTTTTCTCTGTACTCTTTTTCCCCTGTAGGGATGAGGCCTGACTTACCTACATTGAACCGAAAATTGTTGTGAGCTATACCATTCACGTTCGGCCTCATCTGACAATATGGTAGCTCCTTTTCCTTGGATATGGCGGTGTATGGCCTGGACTGGAGACTCTGGAAACAGCCATATTTGGGAAATTTGATGGGAGCATTTGGGAGATCATGGGAGATTTGTGGGAAAAAATGATGAATGGCCTATACATGGTCAAGTAGGGCCAACTGGGGACCATTAACTTGATGGCTGTGGGGGAAAGGAGGGCATCCAATGTGGCCTGGAATAACACAGGGAGCCCTCAGTGAGCATATCCCAATAAAGGAGAAGTCCCATCACTTCAAGCATTGAGACAATGGGAGATGACTGGGAGATCAACTCACCAAGTCTCAACTAAGTTTGTGAGCATATCCCATGGACCTGAATGAACCATTTCGAGTGGAATTGACAAATGGTCAGAACCAGACTTGAGCAAGTAAAAGACATTGATAAACACTACTTGATTGTATAACACAACTGGAGAAGTTGTATAATGCAATGAACAAGGCCAATGAAATCAGTCAACTGATTACATAACATCACTGAAGCCATGGGAGATTTTGGGTCACATCTCTCAAAAAATCTCCCATTTCTCGTGGCCCTCTGGAAATGACTATAACGGTCAAAGGACAGTAGAGCAGATCCGGTGCAGCTACAGAGACCGAGGAAAGCTCTAAAAGAAGAGACAGCGGGATGTTCAGAACAAGATATCCCAGCGGTTGCCTTGCAACCCAGTGGAAGCAAAAGATTGAAGGTATGTCCGAGATCTCCTCTAGCCACTTGGTCTCATCTCCCTGACAGCCTCCATTTCAGGCACATCATCTTCCTCTTGCTACTCGGCAACTAGAACTCCATTCTAGGTCTTGTTGGCATGAAACCGATCCATTTACAGCTGTCTTTTCGGGATTATGAGTGGTTCTAGATCGATTGTCGCCTGCATTGGTAGAACCAGTGTTGTTTGTTGGTCGGCTTCCTTGAATGGCTCCAGTATTGAACAATACTACTTTTATCGATGCTCGGTACATCTTATCAGTCATTCTGGACTGAGATGCAAACGGGCTGATTAGATTCTCATTCCGTTACATCAGACCATCAGACAAGTTGCCATTGTTGTTGCCATCTTCTTCATCCAACCTTTGCGACCGTCCAGCGTTGCTACTTGACTTTTCAGGATGGTGATCTTCTCCACATTCATTTGCAATATTGGCATACTTTGCTATCATGATGCTCACCTTGTTGTCTAGGTTAATGCGGTCTCTAACGAGGGCCAAAGTGACTTTTAAAACTGGCTGCTCAGATTCCTCAAATATGTTTCTCATCGGAACCGTTAACCGCACGGATGCCATGTCATCGCAGGAGTACCAAGTGAACAGATATTATTAGTACTGTAACTCTTTTGCTTATCCATCAGATTCAACAGAATCCCTCATATAAATGGGTCTTTTCAGTGATTGTTGTCGTCTTTCTTGCAAACTCCGTGACCTTGACCCAGGTACAATGTCAGACCTGCCGTACTTCCTTGCTCAAATCCCAGCTCGACAGCCAGTTGCAGCAGCTATGTGCGCCGCACTGGGATATGGTGAGCTCCCAAGAATTGACTGTGATTGTGAGTGCTGATATTTTCAGGATATTATAGTATTCTGGCTGTGGCTACGATATACGTCTTAATGTAAGACATCTCTTCAGAGAATGCAGCCCTCAACCTTTCCTCTTGCAGTCGTCGCCGTGGATTTCATAAATCATTGGCAAGATGTGTTCTCCTTGGTTTCATTGTCACGATGTTGCTGGTCTCGACGGCTTGCTTCATTGTTGACATAGAAATGTCGATATTGCAGGACAAAATCATTGGAGGCTCTCTTGGAAGTTTGTCTACTGCCATCACATCGTGGGAGCGCTGTACCATTGTCTATGTCATCTCAGTGCATATTATGGTGGGTATTCTGTTGCGTCATGACCGTAATTTGAACACAATTTCACACTGACAGTTTTTCATGAGTGACTTGATCGTCATATGGAGAGCTTGGGTTCTATGTGACCGTCGGTCTATTCGCATAGTTTTGTTTTGCTGTATCTTGGCTTCCATTGGTATGCATTCTGTTACCTTCTAGCCAGTTTTTCTCGCTTACCGTGAAAAAAGCCGGGAATGCCATTCATGTCGCACAACAGATCAGATTCTGGGATGATGCGATCCCAGAAGGCTCGCGAAGGTTCATCACCATTCCAGTACTGTTATTACTTGCCTCGAGCAACTTCGTGGCGACATCAGCCATTGCCCACAAAGCCTGGTAAATCTCAGATGCCGCGGTTAGTGGTAATCCTCATGTATCATTGCCGGTAGGATTTGCCGGGTATCCGTACGGAAAGAGCTCGACAATATCTCTCAAACAACAAGAGCTGAGAAGGTATTACTTCTACTGATTGAATCTGGAGCGGTATATCTGGGGGGCTCTGGGGTGCGTGCATCACGAACTCGAACTATGTGACTGACTGTTTAAGGAATCCAGATAGTTGTGGTGATATTATTCCTTGTACCCTCGAATGGGCGGGCCTATCTCTATATTGCCGAATTCGCGCCATATATCACGGTACGCAAACAAAATCACAAGAATCCAACTCTACATATCGGACTGACAATCTTCCTAGGTCCTGTACCCCGTCATCGTCATTCTCCTTGTCACTGGTCGAGACGCGCCATGTGTTACAGCATTCAGAAATGCCACCGGTTGCACCATCTCATTGTACATTTATCGAACCTACTCTTGATTCTTCTCCTACTCCCGTGATCCACATCGGATTCAATGGAGATTCGAGGAGCGAAGCAGGGAGCAGGGATATTCCTTCACTTACAGTCTAACACTCTAGTTGACAAGTTGACATTTTCAAACTCTTTTGATGAATGACTCATTCTTGGAACTTAGGTGCAACACTTCTTTCCTCTACTCTCACGGACTCTTTAGGACTTTTTACCGCGTCTTCCTTTACAATGACTTGAAATTTCAGGTACCCTTTACTGTACTGATGTATTTAGTCCATATCCTTGTACCTTCAAGTAATGTTGCCGCGGCTAGCTAAGCTGCCAGCCATCGAGCCTTAGCCGCGGCTAAAGGTCGGCTACGGCTCTCAGATATATAAGGGCATTTTCATTGTAAATTAATTTTTTGGAAGTCAAGTGGGAACTCAAAATATTGGGATTGGATGTTGTCTAAATTCACATGAGGAGTGGTAACTGCTACCTTACTACTGCCAAGGTCATGACATCTTGTGGCAAAGCTCTGCGGCTCTTTGGGCATAAAATCAAGCCAGGCTGCTCAGCCCGAGTCTTTAAACAATCTTAAGCCTACTGTCAGTTGAAATTTCTTCTTTCTTTTGCTTTCTTATTGACTGATATGCACAGCTAGCAAAATGATCAAATATATATCTGGGCTTGGACTCACCATCGGGGGAAGGCGGGATGCCCTGCCTCAATATGGATTTTGATCCGAGCTTTGTCCCAGGATATCGGCCCGTCTCCATCGACCCGTGAAGATGAGCAGCGCCCTCTGAATTGTTTTGACTTTGAATCACCTGATTTCCCTTAAGATTCCTTAAGATGGTTTAAACACCCCTGAAGAAACCTTATCAAACAACATCTAGTCAGTGCTCATTATAGCTCTGACTGTAGCTTCAAGACTGTAAAACCATCACACTTTGGACTGCTCGCTCTACAAAGTGTCAATATACAGAGCCATCAAGTTTTTAGAAAATCAGCAGACTTCAGTTAGCAGTTCAACACTTAGTGACCAAAACTACCTGTGAGTTGTGAGTTGCTAGTTAAATTTCGGCCTGTCACTTGATGGATGAAGTACATTTTGATCCTGCCAGTTGAATAAATGATGAAAAATGCCCTCATAGAGGTATCTCTCCAAAGGAAATCTGGAATAGACCTGACTGGACTTGGAGGTCTATAAGCCAAGACGATACGCAGATCAATTGGGTGGTTGATTGAAGTGAAAATGGAACGGTGTAGTTGAGGGAATACAAGATCAATAACGTGGATGACGATGGCATACTCGAGATCAGGACTGGAGCAAGTCCCATGAGATCATCAAATGTCGCATAGTGAACTGACAGATGCTTCAAATGTGCGGGATGATGAAAGTCCTTCAGGTTTCTATAGAGTCACCCCGTTCACTTGGAGATGAGTGACAGATTGAAAGAGAGCGGTTTGAAATGAATGAGCTCCCAGGAGGGGCGCCCGAATTCGTTCACTTGAAGATGTGTGGCAGATTGAAAGAGAGCGGTTTGAAACGGATGAGCTCCCAGGAGCGGCGCCCGAATTCGTTCAATGTTGCAGCGCATTTGGGATGGACGAGCCAAAATGGTGTTTAAAATATGTGGCTCGGGTAGTGGGCTGTCATAGTGCCACAGTATGAAGATTCGGGAAACTTTCTGATATGACTGTAGGGATAGAGCCTGCGATGCAAATTAACCGAACATGGTTTTCGTAGAAGGAACCAGGGCGACATCCATGATCCCGATTCCAGCATGGTAGTGAAAAGCTCGACTTCAAGGCGATGAACTTTCAGGACAATGATACGGTAGATCAGTCTCTTGAAACTCCAAATATAGAATTAGAGGGCAGGTTGAAAGAAAAAATCAGAACAATCACATTGGGTGAATGTCCCGGGACAACCGGGCCCACTGCCAGTGCACAGCTTCTGCCGGTGGGCTGCATTCTATTGGAGTCTCGATGATGAGGAACACGAGTTTTGTTGGGAATTCCAGGAATAGTGGAGGCCGAGGCGCCCGCGACATGGAAGGAAGGAACCCGGGCTCCAGCGAACGGTGGATGGAGAGCTAAATATCCCTGACATGAAACTCAGGATATATACCTGCGGTCGGTTCACCAGAACCGACAATTACTTTCTTGAGATTCGTTCCACAGCGAGGACACGAAAAGAAGAGACAAAAAGGAAAGCCGCAGGCGCCAGCACTGCCACCGTCACGCCGTAACGAATACGTCTCGTGCTTCACGTGCCTTGCACGTGCCATATCACAACGAACCCTGGTCCTGACCAAAATCCTGTTTCAGCCACTGCAATCGCTTCAACTCAGGCATAATCCTATTCCCTGCCACATCTAGCTTTGTATCCAACCGCAACCTGCTCTTTTTTCTCTGAGGAAAGCTCAGTATGCGGGCGCTTGGACATTCGCAACATGCTCGGGGCCCAATCGGGGCCGGATATGAATTCCATAGCACCGCTCCTGGTGGTCGTGCTACTTCTACCTCATTCTCTGATTCAATATACTGCAACTGTCTGTGTATTTCGATCCCTGGAAGTCCCCAAAACCCACTGTCAACATGTCGTTGGATTCTCTGAGAGCAATAAAATCTCGTTTCAACAATATGAAAACTCATCCTTATTGACCTTGTATGGACATTAGCACCTCCAGAAAGCTGGGACTGAACTGTTCCAGGTTCCGTCGTTCAAGATTTCCCCACTTTACATTGACTTGACCCAAACTTTACACCAACTTTACATCCCATGGCGAATCATGGCGAACGGTGATATAAACCAGGAATGGGCTGCATGGAATCGTTGGGTAGCATTGTGAGTCCAGATTGCATAGGTTTTCTTCCTCTTTGGTGCCGGCGCTGAACAATTTTTGCATAAACGTCACCAATTCAAGGCAACCGCCAGTTGACCGCCAGCTCTCCTGGCTCCAGGACATAGCAGAAGGCAGTGCAAAGGCACTGTATATGTATTGTGAGCAATACTGTTCATGTCTGGCTTCCGCTGACCTTGTCGTAGCTGCAAGTTCTCATTCAACTAATAGGCTGGAAGACTGGACGTGCGCCTGGACCAACTGGGATCAATGGCGACAGTCTCGGTACAGCTGTAATCTGCAGAATCTCGTGGTCCTCGTAAGCTCGAAAAGCTGAAAATGAATGGACTCTAAAGGCAGAAAGGGAATGAGCCCTCATACCAGACGCCAGCACCGTCTGGTCATGGGCTGTCGAAGACCGCTAGGGAAAGGCTTGACCCTCATTTGGACTCATCCCAAACTGAATGTAATGAGCATAAGGTGGATTAAAAAGGTATAACGTACATTGCAGGGTATATACGGCTCGACCATGTACCGGTCAAGAATTGGGTATCTAAAGTCGATCTAAAGTCGCGGTAAAAAGTCGTCATAAAAGTCGATAGTGTAAAAAGGTTCAACAAGACCAATGTCTCGGCCCTCAGCACAGATGTGGAAGCTGGTAGAAGAAGTAGGTAAGATGCGAAGAGACATCAAAAGAAACAGGAAAGATGTAATCGAGGAAGGCAGAAAGAAAAGCAAAAAAGATGAGCAGACAAAGGAAAAGACCTTTTCGCGCCCAGTCTGGCAGCTCGTTCATTCTCCTTGCTTTCATCCGTCGTGCCACTGGCGGCGTCGTCACAGGACACCTTGGGGATGAGAGAGCGACGCTTGGACGGCAAAAGCAGCTGCGAGTAAATCGACAGCGGTGCCCAGACGGAACCGCTACTGCAAAAGCAATGGACTAGGTGCTGGACTGGAGGTGGATTTTCGCTCAAAGCAGAGCTCGAGCTAATGATTTCGACTGTCTCCTGGCCCAAATGAAGCTCATCCCCGACACGACCGACGAAAACCTTGACGAGCCGTTTCCAGCGAAAAGATCCTCGGCGGCCTCTTCACCCCAACATATGGCACGCCTTCCGTCCACCTCTGAACCATGGCATTAGTTTTCTGCCGAGCAGCGAGAATGTGCTCCTTGAATATGGGATAGAGGTTGTGATACATGTCAGGAGTAATTGTGAAGCGAATTGTTAAGCGGGGTTCGGGCATTACTGGCGCTTCAGGGACTGGTATTCGCAATACTGGGGGTTCTGGCATGAATGGAATTGGTTCGTGTTTGGGCTCTCGACAAGTAAGCTTGACGCGTTTGACAGGAGACGCGCTGGCTTCACAGGATCCTATACAAAAGGTGAAGTGAAACTTCCACGAAAGAGGGAAAAACGCACGTTTTCGGCTGCTTCGTGCAGGAATGACGATGGTAAGCGGCTCTTGCTTCAAGCATGAACCAGAATCTTTGGTCTGACGAGGATGACTGGAAGAAGAAGCTGGACCTGAACCTGGGCTACAAAAAGAGGTCAGTCGTCTTCAGTGGCTCAATATAAAAGATGATCTTACAGCTTGACGCCACCAGGACATTTAGCCAGCAAAAACCTGATGATTTCCGTGGTTTTGAGGTTCGCTGCAATGCCTTCCCGCTGTTCATTCCGCAGTCAGTCGTCGTCTCAGCGAAAAGAAATCAGGGTTCACCTTTGCGAGACCTTGGATTTGGTAGCGAGAGAGACGACAAAGGTCTTTGGAGCCTGCTGTGATCTTGGGCATGATTCACCTTGGTCGACGATGGGAAAGAGGTAATTGAATCAGACGGTGGTCGCGATGGTGGTTCTGGTTTAAAAGCGCTTTGGTGGCCAAGTCTCGCTTAATTTTGGCTTTGGCCATTGTTCTTGGCCGCACGGCCACGGCGCCGTCACATGCTGACGCGTCGCGACAGAAAACAAAAAAGACAAAAAGAAATTGAGAACAAGAGGTGATGTTACGGTCACGGTCACAAAACATTTTCCTCTTGACACGGACCCACAGCAGACAAAACGCTGCAATGCTCGTTACCAACAGACCTTGTTGTCTTTTTTGCGAGCGAGAAGGTCTTGGCAGTCTTCCTTGACTGATCCTAACTGGGTCCATCAGTGTTTCTCTTGACCGATAAGTTTCTCTTGACCGATAAATCAGAAATTTACCAGGCCTCTTCTTTTGTCCCAAGACCTGAAAAGCGAGGATTCCGTTTATAGTGCTCATAATCCTCTTTCGTCGTCACAGGTGTTCCGTCTTGGAATGCGGACGGGTGCGAGCAAACGTGGATGATCAGTCCCAGTCCTTGCCAGTCCTTGACCAGGATTCAACCAGGATTCGGATCCGTCTCCAGAAGCCGCAATCCCGGACCAGCCAATCGGCTCTGTATGGCAAGACCGCTTCTAGGTCCAAGGTCGAGCACCCGCTGGCTTTGGATTAGGGAGAGGTGTTGTTTCGAAAAAATGACCCTGCGGTGTCGTGTCATACTTTTTCCGACATCGCAGGGTAGACGACTGAGGAGCGGTTATGGGACTGGACGAGTTCATCCTTGAGGGCAATTTGCAGCTCACGTTTCGTGACACTTGATTCAGACTATTCTTTGTCTGCTGTGCCCAATTTTTTTTCACCTGCTTTCTTCGGAGAGCTTTCTATGCCGGCATTCCGAC
The DNA here is from genome assembly GCA_029320655.1 of Mycena floridula. Taxonomy (NCBI): domain Eukaryota; kingdom Fungi; phylum Basidiomycota; class Agaricomycetes; order Agaricales; family Mycenaceae; genus Mycena; species Mycena floridula. The sequence continues at coordinate 1,291,496 of JARIHS010000019.1, forward strand.
CATAGTAATGAACTTGAAGTGGGTCGCTAATTTTCCCGTGTCTTATGCATTCTAACATTTTACAAATTGTGGACATGGCTTGGCGTAATACCTGGACCTGTATTCGTGTCAAGAAGCAAGTTTTACAAAAGGAATGTCGATATCTCGGTAACCGAGGTTTGTCAGGCTGACCACAATACGATGACAGCGTCATTCCTATTTATTCTCTCGAGCGGCCATGAAAAGACCCCAGAACCTTCCCAACCTCTCTCACTATCGCAATGAAAGTCCTCGTTCTTGGGTGAGCGTCTTCACCTTTGCTTTCTTCATGTCTCACTGTCCTTTGCGCGCCTCCTCGTCACAGGTACCTGGACCGTCTCCTAGCTCTACTGGCTTCATCGGTAAATCGATGCTGTCGGCGGTGGAGACAAGGGCGCCATGGCTGGTCCTATTCTCACAGCATATACCGAAGCTGCCCAACTGCGCGCCACAGGGACCCCGAAATTGAGTTTGATTTTCACCTCAGGGACATGGGTCTTTGGCGAGAATCGTCTCAATATCGTCAGCGATACCTCTGCAACGCCAACACCTGTCGACCTCATCAACTGGATGCCAGGCCACGAGAACGCAGTGACCAATTCGATCATCCTGAATGGCATTGTTATTCGACCAGCTATGGTCTACGATCGTTCAGGTTCGCTCACAGCTCTGCTCTTTCAAGAAGTAATTCAAGCCAAAGAGTAGTCACGCGTTCGCTGGGACCCTAGGCGGGAGATTTGCTTTGGTTCACCAGGACGACCTTGGAGATTGTTATCTCCGCATTGCAGAACGAGCTGTGACCCTCGGTGGATTGACCTTTATTGCTAGTAATGACTTTACCGAGTCTACCGGTGATCTTCTGCAAATGCTTGCTGAGCTCGTGGGTGTCGACGGGTATGAGTATCGCGCTCCCGCTAATGGTGAGTCAAATCCCAATCTTGCTTCCTTGGGTTAGAACATAACTGAATGTATATCTCAGCCTTTGAGGCCGCAGTCGCGACCACAGCACTCATCAGGCCTTACCTTGCCCGCTCACTCGTGGGCTGGCAACCTCGAAAAACAAGCCTCATTGATGGACTCGATGTCTATTTCGCAGCATTTCTTGTTTCTCAAGAGTAAATAAGTGCTTACTTGCTTCCTAACAGTAAAAATGAACCAATACTTCGTTTTTTTTGGCAGCAGGATAGCACGTGTCGGTTACGTTCTTATCTCATCGTTTTTGTCCCCATCTCATCTTTTTATCTTATCTCAAATTTTTTTCTCCCTGCTCAGACGTCCGCTGGATCCTTGACCGTGACGAGGAGATGGGTTGATTTTGCCTCTATTTTGAAATATTCTGACATTCTTCAAACAAGTTACAGGTCTTTAATAGAGCAGAATCATATAGATAGCCCCACGGCTTGATATCCGGATGCTACATATGTCAAGAAGCTTTGTCGGTTTCCGTGTCAAGAAACTTTTGACGACACAGTACGTATCTCATTGTCAGACTCCTTCCCGCCGCTCCGCAGTGTTCATCTCTCGTTAAACCCCAAAACGAGAGATGAACACTGCGGAGCGGCAAGAAGTCTGTCTCGAAGATGGCACGAATCCATGTTTGGTTCGAGTCCATGTCAGGACTCAATAATACTTCTAAGTATCGTCGGCGGCCGCAGTCGGATTTCTACGAGGCCTGGAACTGCACCGCTTTGGTTCTTCCCAAACTTTATCCTTTCCATTGGACAGGCTTTCTAACGTGTAGCGTTAATTATCGGAAATTCCTTGTTGATCGTTGGGTCTGGCTAGGAGAGACTACGGAAATTCTTCAGTTGTTTCGAGATCGGGGATAGCACGTGCCGGTTACGCTTATCTGATCTTTTTAATCTTATCACAAGTCTTATTATTTCAATTTTTTTTTTCTTCTTCCATTCAGTGTCGCTATTCAGACTTCACTGGCTTCAGGCTTTTGACAAGACGAGTGATTGCAACTCGGAAATCCCGTCTCCACAGCGTCTCCACCAGTTTCAGCTCTGGGTTGCCTGGGAACCACGGTGGAGAAACGCCGTAAAGCTGTAAAAGAGACGTAAGGGAGCATAAGGGCCGTTGCATCGTGCACGGCGGCCTTTTTCTTCCTTCCTTCTTGCTTCTTCACCCATTTTCCATTTCGTTTGTCCGTCGTCACCCATTTCACGGCTCCTTCGTCGCCGTCAACCATGGACTGCCTCTCCTCTTGCCTCTTCTGTACGTCCTCATCTCTCACATTGACGGGCGACATATGGCTCTCGCGTTGACGAATTATGGCTGACCAGACCATCCCAGCTTTTCGCGGTCAATCTGGGTGCCCGAGTGCGTACCATATTCTTTTTCTTTTCCTTGCTTGCTGGCTTTTTCGTGATGCTCGTCTCTGCGGTCCTTTTTCCCTCTCGCTCGCTTGCCATACCTGTTCTCTTTCTCTTTTCCTCGCGATTCCCTTCGTCCTCGTGATGGACTAGTGGCTGACTCGTTCCTTCTATTCCAGATCCCTTGAAATGGTTTCAGAATGACGATAAAATGCTCGACAAGGTGGAGAGGGATCTCCAGAGCCGTGCTCTAGCACCTACCGACCAGACCAACCAGGCTCTGGCACCAACGACGAACCAGGCTCTCGCCCCGACACCACCGATGGACGCAGCGGCAGGGAATAGAGAGGAATCAGAGAATAGAGCGGATTATGCAGGAGGGAATAGGAAGGAACCATACCGGGATTGAAGGAATCATACCTCGGTGCGCTATCCCAGTGACCATGCTAATTTCTTGTCGCTGATTCCTTTTCCTTCTTTTCAGGCTCGTCGACCTGCTAGCAGGTTATTATCATTGTACATTTTCTTCGCGTCTTATACCAATCAATGCTTTCACGCTTTCATTCCTTTATGTCTTGATGCTTTCGCCCTTCGAATGTTCTCACAATACCATGCCGGCGACATCGGAATATTCTGGTTGCTTGGAATGATAAAGATACAGAAAGGCTGGAATGATATCTTGCATGAAGGGGCTGGGAACATTGGGCTTGTGCGTACGCTATTGTCTGTTTTCGCTCGTCTTGACCTGACCCGCGATTTAGGTCCTCTCGATGCTATTATCTTGACTCTTGGGGTCACTCCACCAACCGTTTTACTGCTCCACCGAATGCTTTGCCGCCGGCTCCACTGATTCTTTTACTGGGTTCCGCGACACAGAGTTTCGCCGCCAACAATCACAGTCACATTCTGCAGAGGTCACAGGAGTCAGCGTCCTTGTCTTCCAGGCGCGCATCATTCCTCTCATAATCATGTTTATGATTCAGCAGATTCTGCGGTCGAGAGAAAGTCCGAGATGTTTATGAAGGCGGCTGAAAGCCCTGATCGTAATTGCTCCTAGGGTGCGTTTTGACAGACAGACCCTTTTCGGCGCGTTTTGACAAACCCCTCAGTTTTGCATGAAACCAACGCCCTTGTCTCCCGCCAGCACCTAGCCTTATTTCATTCTTTCGGCACTCGCCGATTCCATTCGTTCGAGCCGCTCTCGATGGCTTTCTTTCCTGTTTTCCTCAGGTTTCTTCTCGCCGTTTTTCTATGCATTTCGGGAACCAGAGCGGCGAGCTGCAATCCGAACAACATTCCTTCTATCGTCGACAAGCTCGTGCAGCACAGTGCATATTCATTCTGCTCTTCGTTTGTCTCTTCTACAAAGTATTATGTGGCTTCGAGGACCACGAGAGTGACCGCGACGACGACGAAGACGGTTGGGACGACCACGACGACGAGTCGCGATACCACTACGACAACAGCAAGTGCTGTTGTGACAAGTACGACGACGGTTTATACGACGGTGATTACACCGACGCCGACGCCTTCAGGTAAGATTTTGACCATAAAGAGAATACAATATCGGCTTACCCCTTTCAACAGCATTTGATTCCTCGTCGTCTGATTCCTCTTCTTCTTCAACGACTTCTTCAGACTCCCCTGCCCGTCGAGCTCATCATGTTCAACGAGGTCACCACGATCGTAATCTTCCTGTATTCGCCGATATCGAAGCTCGCGCCATCGCAGTTCCAACTTGGCTTCCTTATTCCAAGCCCGACATATCTTGCGCCTGCAATACCTTTCTTCCCAAACGGACCAAGATCCTCACGTCTCTTATTACGTCGACCCAGTCTCTGACGGCTACAGCGACGAAATTCACGACTGTCAAAGTTACGACTACGACGACTAGTGTCGCTTTTGCTACATCGACGATTCGGGTTTATCAGGAGACAGATATGTATAAGGGACAGGATTTCTTGGAGTAAGTCGCCGAACGTTTGGCTTCTGAGTCTTCAGCTGACATTTTCGGTGCAGTCAATGGGATTTCTTCTACTGGGCCGACCCGACTCATGGCAGCGTCAATTATCAAACCAAGGATTTGGCTATATCCAAGGGGCTGGCTGTGGTCGATCCCGTCACGAATGTCGTTACGCTTTCCGTTGACGATTTCAGTACGCTTCCATATGGGGCTTTTCGGGATTCGTAGGTCTTTATCGGACACTGTTGAAGAAGAAGCGATTGAAGATATACAGGGTTCGGATAAGCACCAAGAAGCAGTATACTGGAGGCCTTTTCATATCCGATTTTCTTGCAATGCCTTATGGATGCGGTACCTGGCCTGCTTACTGGTTTGTCTTATCATCTTCCTGGTTTTCCAATCTTGACGATTCATTCACAGGTCTTTCGGACCCAATTGGCCCAGTGCTGGCGAAATCGACGTTTTGGAAGGCGTCCATAATTCCAACACTAATCAACAGACGCTCCATACCGGACCAAATTGCTCTATCGTCAAGAATTCTGGGATGACTGGCACCGTCGTCAACGGTAACTCTGCTAGTTGCGCCATCACACCTGGGGGCGACAATTCCGGCTGCGGTGTCCTCGACTATGATGCTACGTCTTATGGCGCTGGGTTCAACAGAGCTGGGGGAGGTGTTATGGCGCATCTGTGGGACGAAACTGGGATCAAGATTTGGCATTTTGCGAGAAATGCGATACCGGTGGATATTACGCTGGGGGCGCCGACGCCACAGACGTGGGGAAAGCCTGTGTCGTTTTTCCAGAATTCGACTTGTGATGTAGCGAGTCATTTCCATGATCATAACTTGGTTATTAATACCGCCCTTTGTGTGAGCTTCTTTCGTCTTTTGTTCTGTCTTTTACCTATGATTGCTGACTTTGACGAATTAATTTAGGGCGATTGGGCGGGGAATGTCTATCAATGGTCAGGATGTCCTGGGACGTGCCAGACTGCTATGATGAATCCGGCGAATTTCGTTAGTAAGTCGTTTCGTTGGAATGGCGCTCGCGCGTTTCTCGCTGGAATTCTCGTTCGAGGGTTTCTCGTTGGAATGGCGTTTGAGCGTTGCATTGCATGCTCATCTATCATATCGTCGATTGAATGCTCACATTCATCACTCATAGATGCGAAATGGAAGATCAATTATGTGGCAGTATACAATTAGATATGGACTTTTATCGTTCTTCCTCGTTTTAGTAGATTTCATTTGGTTGATAGGAGAGATAGAGCATATAATTCCTCTCGTTGACTTGGAACGAGCATAGATGTTTCGTGCCATATTTTGTGCGCTATCCTCGTGCTCTTGTCTTGGTCTAACTCGGCATTAGTTCTCTTGGTGACAATATCGTTCAAAGACTGCTTGGTGCTGGTCTTGTCCCCATGCATTTAGCGGCGTGGCTGTGCGCTAGTATGACGGATGGGGAAGAGACTAGCTTGGTGCCATATCATTAGACCGCCTTATCATTGGACTCTTCGCTCCACTCATAAAGCCCCCAGCGATCGTGATCCTACTCCCTGATCGCCTTGGCCTTTGCGGCCCGACACCCTGATCGACTTTACGATCCAACTGTGGGTGAACTTGTCCGCAAAACCCCTCGATTTTGAATGGAACGGCAGCCTTTGCTCCCCCATCCTTGCTGCTCTCCGCCGATACATTCCTCTCGATTCCTTTCGAGCTTCGACTCATTTCTCCCAACTCGATGACAGTCCTCAGATTGCTCGTGGCAGTGATTCTGTGTTGCATCTCGTCATGCACAGCAGCGACGTGCAATACCAAGACAGTTCCAACTATTGTCAGCGAACTCGCACAGCGCAGTACCTCTGCCTCTGCCTTTTGCTCCTCCATCTCGTCGACCAATTCTTATGCTGGGACGAGGACTACGCGAATCACAGCGACAACGACAAACACAGCTACACTCACGAATGTTGTACCACAGACCATTACGACGACAGCTAGTACGGTGATGACGAATACTACGACGGTTTATACGACGGTTTATATTGCGCCGACGCCTACGGGTGAGTTTTCTTTGATAGAAATAAAGAGACTAACTGACTTCTAATAGTGGCTCGTCGGGGGAATCATAGAGATCTTCCCAGGAATCATTTAGATCATCGTGCAGTAGCAGTCCCGACATGGCTCCCATACTCCAAACCCGACATCTCATGCGCTTGCAGCGCGTTTCTCCCCAAAAGGACAAGAATCGTCACGTCGCTTGTTACGTCGACCAAGCTGGCTACGGCGAGGACGACGAGGACATCGATAATGAACACTTTGACTACGACGACTAGTGTCACGTTGGCCACGGCGACTGTTACGTCGAGTGTTACGCTGAGAAATTTCCAGGAGATAGATATGTATCGGGGACAAGATATCTTGGAGTGAGTCGTTGAACCTTTTGAATTCTTTTCATCAACCTTTGATCGTTTCGGTTGCCAACCACCTCTCCAGTCAATGGAATTTCTTCTCAGCTGTTGATCCGACACATGGTAGCGTCAATTATCAAACCCGAGAGGACGCCATAGCGAAAGGACTCGCTGTGGTCGACCCAATGACGAATGTTGTTACCCTTTCCGTTGACGATTTCAGTACTCTTGCAGAAGGAGCTTTCCGTGATTCGTATGTCTATCTTTTTTAACGCGACACAACTTGTTTCTGATTGTTCCACTCGATAGCGTCCGTATCAGTACCCCGAAACGATATACCGGCGGCCTTTTCATAGCAGATTTCGTCGCAATGCCATATGGATGTTCAACATGGCCTGCATACTGGTTCGTGTCCTTCTCCTTCCCCCTCCCAGTTATATTTATAACCAAATACAGGTCCATCGGCGTAACCCTAGCCACCGACGGCGAAATAGACATCATAGAAAATACGCACAATGCAAAGACAAACTACCAGACGCTGCATTCCGGCCCGGATTGCACAATGGCGAAGAATTCTGAGATGACAGGGATACTTGGTAATACGAATTGCGCTATAGCGCCTTGGGGGAATAGTTCGGGATGCGCTGTGCGAGATTGGGATACCACGGCCTATGGGGCTGGCTTTAATGCTGCTGGGGGCGGGGTTATGGCGCATCTGTGGGACAATACCGGTATTAAGATCTGGCACTTTTCCCGATCGAAGGTTCCGGATGATATTACGAACGGGACACCACATCCGGAGATGTGGGGGAAGCCGGTGTCGAATTTCAGGAATGACACTTGTGATATTGGAAGTCATTTTGAGAATCATGCGTTGGTGATTAATACGTCGCTTTGTGTGAGTGGTTTTACTTGTCGTTTTGCTTTTCCAGCGCTAACGGGGATCCAGGGCGAATGGGCTGGGGGTAATTATCAGTACTCTGGATGTCCTGGGACCTGCTCGACTGCTGTCATGGATCCTACGAATTATGCTAGTGAGTGGCTTTTTGCTTCTGCTTCTGTTTTACTTATGATCATTCACAGATGCGAAATGGAAGATCAACTATGTGGCGGTGTACAATTAGACGTTATTTCTTCATTTCATTTTGGGGTGGAGTTTCTATCGCAAGGTTTGTTACAAGGACGGACTACTAGACACATTCATTACTACAGTAGAACAATCATTATTAGATACATTTACAGGAATAAGCTGAATTGGTGTCTCTCGCGATGGTTCTAAGGATGATGAAGCTGGTCAGACATTGATCGAGAACGACAAAGCAACTCACTATCCAACAAGTGCACCAGATGGAAAACTCTCCGAAGAGAGCAAATAAAACGAAAAATTGCCACAGCGACAGATCATAAAACCGTTGTGGTTTTCCCTGTCCTCCGGTTACCACCCCTCGTCGCCGTCAACGACGCCATCCCCTGATATGTTCTTTACTCAAGGAAAGATTCCCATCAGAGGACGTTGTCGTCGAGCAATGTCATACCACCTTTGCAGCTCGTCAGTTCAGCTAACGGTCAGCTCAATTCGAACCAGCCAACGGCCACTTTTACTCGAGCCATCCAAAGCGCCCTGACTTATAACACCGCAAAGGAATATTCGTCGCGGAGCCACTAGCGCAGTATTCGTTGCAGAACCACTGGCACAGTATTCGTCGCCGAACCACTGAGGGCTGAGAAAGGCTTACACACTGTGAGCCGGTGGGGTATAGCTCTACAATGTGCATTGGCCGCCTTGCACTCCCCAAAAAAGGGAACACCGAGGTGACGACGAAAGAGAATTGTGGGCTCCTGACCATGCTGTGGTCGTCAAGACCAAAGATTCGTGTCACATCGTGACGGTGACACCTCCGAATTTTCAATCAGCGACAATCGAAACCTCATTAGAATCCAGAGATATCGTATATATTCTCAGTGCAGGGAAAGATTCTAAGGCCAGAAATAATCAATTGCAACCATTGAGGCTCCTCATCATTGAAAAGAACAATTAGAAAATCACTGCAGCTAATATTGTCGAGGCCGAGATTCGAACTCACGCTCGGGAATTACCGGAGTTTCCATCTTGACTCATATCGCCATGGACGACCGCGGTTTACAGAAACAGTATCCCTCATTTTCGTTCACTGATGATTCTTTCGACCACCTCACAACTGTCATTGTAACATTGGGACAGCTGCCGCACTTTCTCATTACCATCAAGTCCTATTGCTACTCTTTGACACTTTGAAATCTCAACATTGTACACATCATTATAAGTCGCACCATAGTGAGCACGTCTTCGGACATCGTCGAGTTTCGCTGGAATCGGATGCTATTATATAGGTTTCCATGAGTGACACCGTTGTGGCATCGAGGGCCTGGTAGTCTGTGATCATCAGTGGGTCAAGATGGCTTTGGCAGGCGGTCTGGCGCACCCATGGTCAGTTCTCCAATCCTGCCTTTCGTTGATGTCTATTGAAACCCAGTCAGTCAGTCAGTATCATAGTGAAAGCAATAGTACATATCTATGGCAGCCATCAGTGCCAACCTCCTCGGTCGGCTACCAAAACTGGATAATAAATGGACCTTTATTGTGCCAGGGTCTAGTACAGCTTGAAACCGGCAATGTTGATGCAAGCCGACAAGGTTTTACTCATTTTTCCTCGAATGTGAGTTGTTGTACTCACCACATGGGTCATTATCTCTTATGACCTTGAGATCCAAGAATAATAGCACTCCATTCCAATGAATAAGCCCATAAATGGGACCTGTAATGACTGTTCACGTTATTTATACCATGCCGTGGTTCATCCCTTCTGCTGATGGTGGGTACTGCGATGATCTGTACAGTAGCAACCGTAACACACAACACGACCCTCAAAAGTTGCTTGTCATACGTAACAACCTATTTTTGCCAGGCACAGAGCCAAAGGAGTTTCCCATTTCTCACATGGTTTCTCAGGTATAAGTTTGCAAAATGCCCACGGTATCCTTGTCTCCACAAGTTGAATATATGTCTGGTAAATTAGTCTGAAGACAGAGACCATTGCAACCTAAACTCCTTAGGATCTTCATCTATAAGCTGAGGCATATTATATATAATAATCACTCAAGGCAGACCTTGTAAGTAATGGGTCACAAAGTCCATGATCAGATTGAGGCTATAGATAGACAGTAGGAGTGCCGTATGACTGGCTAAAATATTCAGCTAGTTAAAAATAGCACCATTTTCACGTTCCTTTATTGACTTATAACCTACTGCGCTCTCGGTTGCAAACTTGTCTGTAGTTATATTGGACCATCCATCAGTTTAGTTTTTCCTCCGCTCATCTTTGTCTGAATCATAATGTCCAACACTACAATAGTTTATCTCTTGACACAAGAGCAGGTAGCTGCAGTTCAACTGTCTGCAGTTGGAACTACAGCATGTGCTTCACTTGGATATGGTATGCTGCCGTTCCAACTGGAATAACAACATTCACATTGGTCTTAGGAATGTATCTGCTTCTCACTATGAGGGCCATATATGTTCTAAGGTGAGCATAATTCCCTTGGTATAGAAGTCAATCAAACTCAGCAATTATGTAGTCGGCGAGGACTTCGAAAGTCGCAACCAAGATGTGTCTTGCTTGCTGCTATTGTCCTGATGTCTATGGCAACAACTGGACTTTTTGTGGCCAACATAAGCAATGCTCTGGCTGAAATATCATCTGTGGCAGATGCTCCGAAGTCTGATTCCATTTATCAACGCTTCTATCTTGGAGGTATCAGCACCAGCATTGCAGGTATCATCTCCGCGCATGCTTTAGTAAATTTATTTTATTTCCAAGCCCTCCATTCCTTACTGACCACTGTTAGATCCTTATCAGTGATGTGATTGTGGTCTGGAGAGCCTGGGTGATCTGTGACCGTCGATTGGTGAAGATAATCTTGTCCTGCTGCATGGCAGGCTCTCTCAGTCTGTTTCTGCTTCTTGCTCGGTGGATATTGAGAACTAAGAGCACAACTAGCTGGCATCATTTTTGAAGGTCTTAGAGAAGTGCAGATTGCCACTGGCAGTAGACAGCTAGAGATGCCAGAAATAATGACAGCAGGACTATCAATGCTGCTGCCAATGTTGGTTACCAACAGTGTGGCAACTTTGACTATTGCTCACAAGGCCTGGTAAGTTGCCCGATAGGAGCCTCTAGCATGAGTCTGAGCAGCATTTTTCAGGGTATATAGATGTACAGTCAGGAAAAACTCAGATTCAGGTTTCATTCCAAACAGAGCTCACCCCCTTTTGCTACTCTTCCTCAAATCGGGATCACTTTACATTGTAATATGGGTGAGTATTCCATTACGTGGCTCTGTGGACAACATGAAGCTGATCTGTGCTTGACAGGCCTTGTACTTCTTGTTATCATTGTTGTTTATACCGTCGGCCAGTATTGGCATGTCATTTCTGAACATCATTGTGGCCTACCTGCTAGTGAGTATTTCATGATCTACATATTAGAAATACTAACAATTTCTCTGTACCATTAGGCCTTGTACCCTGTTCTTATTATTATTCTTGTGGTTCAGCAGACACCATTGCTGGAGACTACAGTTTATGCTCCTCCAAAACAACCCCCAGACATCACTTTTTCATCCAGATCGACCATTTTAGACATTAGTAATGACAAAGCACTGTCCCAGCCCCAACCAAGAGAACTTTCTTCTACTTTAATAGTATAAGGTTACCATCTGCCAACTCCTTCAACCAGAATTTGTAAAAGTGAAAGAAGTATCAATAAATTATTTAGAATTTGAAATGGTGGTATATTTGGCAGAATTAGCATGTCTGATTTTGACCTGATTGAAGACTTGTAACTCATAAACTAGCTTTTCAAATACCTTGTAGCATTCTCAGAAACCGTGAAACATTAAAGCTTATCTATGAAAAAGCAACTCAAGCCTCCCAGTGTCCAATATTAGAATATGGTTCTGACCGCTATATTTGTCCTAATCATTGTCAAGTCCTTACTGAACATAATCACATTCTAACGGGATCCATAACCAGAGCCTTCACTGATACTAACCTGTGCAGTAGCCGGAACCAATCCCCTTGGACAACCATCATTATCAAGTTGAACCTGCGGAGAATATTTTGATGGCATGATGTAAGTATCTGGCCCTATCCAATTGATCAGCAATGCTGCACTGGAATTTTCCCATGATCTCCACTTTCAGATGATCATCTGAGCAGCCGGCTACAAACTTGTCTACAATATTAGGGTGTCACTTGTTTCTTTGCTTCTACTTTTGCCCTTGCTCGACTTTTGATGTCATCCAATTCTACAAGACTCCCTCAACAGACTCCAGATGACCATGGGGCTCTGGTGGGGCTTTTTGGAGAAGCAGTCTGTGCCTCCCTCGGATATGGTATGCATCCCACTTACAGCCTGGTATCCAAACAAAACTCACGTTGCATAAGGGATATATCTTATTCTTAGCATGCGAGCCATGCATTTGCTGGTGTGAGCCATTCCAGTTGTATATGATCAAGTCATTGAATCAATCTCATTGTTGCAACAGTGAACGTGGACTCCGAGAGTCCAGGCCAAGATGCACTTTGCTTGCCACCATTATTATAATGTTCCTAGCAACAACTATAGTTTTTGTGGGCGATCTCATCAACATTCTGATTCGAATATCATCACTTGGAGGATCACTCTATCCGATTGTCATTTCTCAGAACTACATCATTGCTGGAATCATTGCTACACATGTTCTAGTAAGTTCATTCGAAGTTTCTTCAAGTTCTTTGTTCCTCACTAGAAACTGGCAGTTTTTCATCAGTGATGTGCTTGTGGTCTGGAGGGCCTGGGTGATCTGCGACCGCCGATTAGTTAAAATAATCTTGTCCTGCTGCATAGCAGGTTCTCTTGGTCTGTTTCTGGTTTTCCCTAGTGAATATTGGACACTGAGGGCGCAAGTAGCTGGCATTATTTTTGAGGGTCTGAGAGAAGTGCAGGTTGCCACTGGCACCAAACAGCTGGAAATAACCACCATGGCACTATCCATGCTACTCCCTATTTTGATTACAAACAGTGTAGCAACTTTGACTATTGGTTACAAAGCCTGGTGAGCCAGGAGTTTGACCAGCGCTAGAATCTCACCTCTGTCTCCTAGGATATACAGATGCACTTTCAAGAAGAATCCAGAAGTAGGAAGAGTTTATCAAGTCTTTTTGCTCTTTCTTAAATCTGGATTGCTCTATATTGTGATATGGGTGAGCATCTATGTGGGCCACCTTTATAATATGAGGCTGAGATGAGCTTGACAGGCCCTATACTTCACACTATCACTATCATTTACTTCATCAGCCAGCATTGGAATGGGTTATCTGAACATCATTGTTGGCTACCTGCTGGTATGTATTCATTATTTGAATATATTGTTCAAGTGCTAATGGTCTGTCTGCAATGTCAGGTCTTGTACCCAGTTCTCATTATTATCCTCATCATCCAAAGACCACCACTTTCAGACAATAGGGTTTCACTGTGGTCTTCGGATATGGATCCTTCACAACAATCAATCATTTTAGATATCGGTCCCCACAAAGCCTGACTCCAGCCTGAGCTAGATGACTTTTCACTCCCATTACTGTATATAAGGTTGACATCTGATCGAAAGAAGTATCAATAAAATATTTGAAACTATGATGAGGTGTTACAATGTACATTTGTCAGTAGTCTGGTATCACAGCAGGTTGCCATCGCTATGAGCATCGCTGGCGGATGGGAATTTTGATCATGGCGCAGTCATTGTTACACATCTGTGTCCTGAGTCAGAAATATTCAGCGCCATTCAGTACAGAAGGATCTCATTATGAATGACATTAAAGGGTAAAGACCTATTGAATCTAGTAGGGAGCTAGACTACAAAATATAGGTTCATTTCAGCGAAAACCTGTATTGTTCTGCGCCCTGTAATTCACACCAATCCAAGGACATGTCGGTGTGAGTTAATTGATCATTATATTCATGACATTATTCATGGTTTTGGAACGCTCTATGTTTCTCTGAACCGTTGGCTGACCTTCGGTCAAACTCCGGTTGCAATTGTCTTGTCAGGATCATCATGTGATCAAGAAACTCCATGCGCTAACCATGAGTCATATTGATCACACTCAACCTACCCAAGCAGTTGCCATGATCCCAGCCTCTCTGACAACAGGTTTGCCTCTTGCTATATCAGGGTACGAGCTTAATTTGTCATTACAATCAACACGTCTGGCTTTGACCTGATTGAACACTTGAGAATTGAGAATTGTATACCAGACTGTAAATTTAGTTTGATGGCATAATGGTGCATCAAACACACTTACAGCCTTTCTCTGTAATAACCGTGACTTGTTGAAGCAACCCAGTTCTTCTGGGACGTAAAATTATTGTGCGTGAAGAATATGATCAAACCACTGTGTTATTGAAGCCGGATCGGTCATATGACGACCGCGTCGGTGCAAGCCTTTCCGACCGACTTCTTTTTATCTTCCATCTTTTGTTCACATGTTTCCCTGCGATGGATTCCCAGTATATAGGTTGTATCTTGATTTGATGCCACCTCAGACTTTCCCTCCTGCCCTGGAGTGATTCTGAGGTGAGCTACTTTACACCTGTATGATTACTTTGATACTTATTGGCGTCCTGTAGATATTACTCTTATAGGTGAATACTATAGACTTTCCCTCCTGCCCTGGAGTGATTCTGAGATATTACTCTTATATGTGTATCAATCCAGATGTTGTTCTGATCAAGTTCTCACAGCGTAACCAGACTACAACTGGATTCAGTATCCATTTCCATTTCCTTTGGACAACTATCACCACCAGATGATCAATCAAGATGGTGGTATCCAATTGATCAAAAATAGTACACTTGAATCTTCCCATGATCACCACTTTGAGATGATGTTAATTCACTCCAACTTATATAACCTGACCTCAAAAATAACTCTCGCAAATCAATCACCTTCATCTTCCAACTTAAATAACCTGACCTCAAAAATCACTCTCGCAAATCCTGCTACAAAATTGACTGCAATATTAGGCTGTAGCTTGCTTTTTTGCTTCTGCCGCTACCCTTGACCGAATCTTAATGTCACTCAACTCTACAAGACTCCCTATGCCGAATCGGCACATCCATGGGACTCTGGCTGAATTTTTTGGAGCAGCAGTATGTGCATCCTTCGGGTACGGTATGTGTCTGGCTTACACTTTCTACCCAAACGAAACTCATATTGCATCAGGAATCTATCTTATTCTCAGCATGCGAGCTATGCATGCGTTAGTGTCAGCAATTCCAGTAGTATATGTTCAGGTCATTGATCCTTTTGTTATGGTAACAGTCAACGTGGACTTCGAGAGTCAAGGCCAAGATGCACTTTGCTTGCCACTATCATTATAATGTTCCTGGCAACAACTATAGTTTTTCTCAACAATCTCATCAGTATTCTGATTGAAATATCATTCCTTGGACATCATACTCCCTATTTTTTTTCCATTTTTCAACCCTCGGCTATTGCAGGTGTCATAGCTGCAAAAGTTGTGGTATGCTCATTCAAATTTTCAAACTTCTTGGTTCCTTGCTGAAAACTAGCAGTTTCTCATCAGTGATGTGATTGTGGTCTGGAGGGCATGGGTGATCTGTGACCGCCGATTAGTCAAAATAATCCTGTCCTGTTGCATGATAGGCTCTCTCAGTCTGTTTCTATATTTTCTTCATCACATATTGAATACTGAGATCCATTTAGCCGGAATAATTTTGGAGGGTCTGTGGGAAGCGCAGATCGTTACTGAAACCGGAGACCCTCAAGCAACCACCATGGCACTATCTCTGCTACTCCCTACCTTGATTACAAACAGTGTAACAACTTTGACTATTGGCTCCAAAGCTTGGTAAGTTGTGAGTTTGATCAGGTCTAGACTCTCACCTCCATCTCCCAGGATATATCGATGCACCTTCAGGAAGAACCCAGAAGTCGGAAGAGCTCATCAATTCTTTCTGCTCTTCCTCAAATCTGGATTGCTTTATATTGTAATATGGGTGAACATCTAGGTTGGCTGCCTTTATCTCATGAGACTGAGATGACCTTGACAGGCCGTGTATTTCTCATTGTTGTTGTTGTTGATCCCATCCGTCAGTATTGGGATCGTTTATCTGAACATCATTGTTGGCTACCTGCTGGTATGTATCCCATTATTTGAATATATTGTTTGAATACTCATGATCTGTCTGCAATGTTAGGTCCTATACCCCGTCCTCATTATCATCCTTGTCACCCAAAAGCCACCACCTTTGGAGGATAAGGCTCTGCCGTGGTGCTCTTTGGACATAACTGGGCCTTCACAACGGTCAACTGTTTTAGACATTGGTCCCAACAACACATGGGTCCAGTTTGAACCAAGTGAGCTTTTTACTTCCGTTGTATAAGGTTGTTGTGTGCCATGTGCCCAAGGAAATACTTGACAACTGGGTTTTCATTTTAATATTGTCTGATCGTGTTCATACTGAGTTGTTGAAATTGATGTGTCATCCAGAGTACAAACATCGTTGTATGCATCTCTGGTATTCACAAGAAGTCATTGAGGTCACTCAGAGTCAGTGCATAGACTTGCACAGTTAATTACTCATCTGGAGTCATTGGAAAGTCATTGAGACTCATATGAGGCAGTGTTCCGGCACAGTAAAAATTAGTATATGAGTAGAGTACTTTGTACTGCAGTCCTTACTCGATTGCAAGAGCTCAGCCAATCGAGATGCTTTTCTAATCGTGATACTTGTGGACAGTCAGATGACTACCCGAATTTCTACATGAGTGTGCCCAAACTCCAACTGGATCCAGATTCCACCCTCAGATCAAGCTGTACAGTGGTAGCAACCGCTTCTTTTAGACAACTATCATGATCAGACTGCCATAGATAATGGTGTCAAGGTAACTGTGCAATGATTCCAAAATACTATATCTATGACATCCATTTCTTGGTATTCATGTCAAACTGATCATCTCAGCAGCGTGTTGGAAACTCAGCGTGAGTTATATTATTATAGCAGACTTTTGTTTTTGTTTTCTTTGCTTCTCCTTGACTCAATAGCAATGGGCAACATGACCACGATGCATCTCTTGACACCAGAGCAGGTTATTGTTGTTCAACAGTCTGCAGTTGGAGGTGCAGCATGTGCCTCACTTGGATATGGTATGCAGAATAATCATCTTGACCTGAAAAAAACTCATATTGCGCAAGGAATATATCTCATTCTGAGCATACAAGCCATGTGTGTGCTGGTGTGAGTATAATCATTGCCAATACCAATCCCGCTCAATTTGTGGTGACAGTCAGCAAGGGCTTCGAAAGTCAAGGCCAAGATGTGTATTACTGGCGACCATCATCGTAATGTTTCTGGCAACAACTGCGAGCTTTGTCAGCAATATATCCATTGCTCTGATGGAAGTAGCTCTCATTGGGGAGATCCATGACCCTGGCTTCTACCAGCTCTTCATCGTTGTGGGTATCATTAGCATCCGCATTCAAGTAAGTTAACTCCAACTTTCTTAGTAGTACCTTACACCAGGTTACACCTTGCTAATAACTTTCAGATTTTAATCAGTGATCTGATTGTGGTCTGGCGAGCTTGGGCAATTTGTGACCGTCGATGGGTTAAGATAATCTTGTCTTGCTGCACAATAGGCTCTCTTGGTCTGTCTCTCATTTTCCCTAGTAATATTTAACACTGAGATCATATCAGCTGGTATCCTCCTTGAAGGTGTTATAGAAGTCCAAGCTGCTATTAATGGTGAAGAATCTGAAACAACAGCACTGGCACTGTCTATACTCTTGCCTATATTGATTACTAACAGTGTAGCAACTTGGACTATTGTTCACAAGGCCTGGTAAGTTATCCAGACTGAAAAGAGACATGTTCAAGGCTCTGACCTCCATGGACTAGGATATATAGATGCACCATTAGAAGAAACTCTGATGCAAGTTTAATCCCAAGTAGAGGCCAGCAATTTCTGCTGCTCTTCATTAAATCAGGATTTGTGTACATCATCATATGGGTGGGTATCTGCATGAACTCTGTTTTATATCTGAGTTGAGATGTTTCTGATAGGCCTTGTATGTTACACTATTGTTTATCTCGCCAACCAGTGTCTGGCATCTATATGCTACTGTCACTGTGGGCTACCTCCTGGTGTGTATCTTCACAATAACCACAGCAACACTAGTCATTGACTTGTTGATTTCAGGCCTTATATCCTGTTCTTGTTATCATCCTTGTGACTCAGCGGGCATCGCTGTGGAATATGACAGTTCATACTGCTCCACAGCAGCATTTCCAGGACATGACTGCTTCCCCACACCCAATCATTCTGAACATTGGGTTTAACAACAAATCTGCCCAAGCCTGACTTAGAGCTACAGGAGCTTTCTTTTTCTGCAGTTTAGATTTCACAGATGGTTCATGTTAATAACTCATAAAACTGAATCTCAGAGTAATGCAGATATTTGATTCTCGTAAAAGAAGTTAACAGTGTAATCAACACATTCAATTTGGCGAAACCGCGTGGAAAATAGCATGGTACTTGTTCAGATTTAAAACTGAAAGGGGCTCGGTCAGGTCGCAGGTTCAATCCCGAAGTAGCACCTGAGTTTTCTGAAGTACAAATACATTCTTGAATCAATGCAAAGTAGATGGATATGGATACCTCCAATCACCGAATATCCTTCAGCTTTCCTAGTTCAACATCATTCCAGACCCCGAGCGCAATGACATCGCCTCCAAGGTTCATAAAGTCGACTACAAAGGCGTTTACTTGATATCGGAGATTCATAAGAGCCTGAGACACATACATCCTTGCTCAAAACGAGCTTGAACCTGTTCAGCGCTCGTACAGAACATCCCAGCATACTTTCCCGCAGATTTGGCTCCGGCGAGAACTCGCTTGATGCCGTCTTGGACTTCAGGGATATTCGCATGGTCCAATGCTGGGTATCCCATCGATGAGGCGAGGTCATTTGGTCTATATTATTGTGAGAGAGGATTCATCTGAAGAGGGAAGACTTGCCCGACGAATAACATGTCTAGCAATCAGGAATTAGTATATGTGGCGTCACAGAAACTCGACATACCTATCCCATCAACCTTTGCGATCTCTTCACAATTGTTCAAACCTTCGATGGTTTCGATTTGCACTGCAATGAAGATGTTTTTGTTCGCTGTGGCGATGTATTCGGCCATGCTTTGACCAAAGACAGCTGGAGCGAATGGACTTCCTACTCCGCGAATACCACCCAGGGCATTTGACCCCTCGAGAGCAGGGAACCTGGCATACGAGACAAGCGCTGAAGCTTCCGCTGCCGTGGACAACATTGGACAGAGTATCCCATGCGCTGCAGACGAGTCAACCGTAAATCCGAGATCACTACTAATTACCCACCTCCCGAATCCAGAGCCCGTTTGACAAGCCAGTTCTCTGCTGCCGCGATCCTCACAATGGGAGAAATGCCTTGGGCGGCGATCGCACCGACTGAAGCGTGCATCGCTTCATCAGCAATGTTACCATGCTCGCAGTCAACCAGAACAAACTTGCTTATATTTGAGCGCAAAGCACGTCAAGCAGGGTCTTATTGCGCACGTCAAATTCCATTTGAGCTACCATTCGCGCTAGAGAAGCTCCTGGGAGCATGAGCCACGATCCTGGAGCGCGATCAACTTTCAGGGCGCCTGATATCATACAAACTTGCCGACTACAGGTTTGTGAGCCTTGGCAGCATCCGCCATGACTTTCTGGAACCCCAAAAGACCATCTGGTGTATCTGCGTACCACATGGGATGAGGTGAGATGCAAAGACCAATGACCTTGTTCAAAGCATGAGAGAAATACAGCCGATCGGCTTCGGCCCGGTGCCTTGATCGAGTTTCGCACGATCGGCCGCCATTTCTTTTCTCACCGTTATTCGTGGTTTTTTCCAACCTGTTGCGATGTCAGCGCCTCTGGCCTCGAATGAGCCAGGGATAGTTGATGAGTGGGATGCTAGCGAGGAGGCCCGGCTGGTCAAGAAGATCGATTTGCGGTGTATGGTGCGCCGACCTGTTCAATGTTTCCCGCTCATTGTCTCATCCCGTTTCAGCCAGCTCTGATCATTGTAAGCTATATTTCTTGGGAATTGTGGCGGTAATTCTGAATGACGCTAGCTGTTCATCCTCAACTTTATTGTGCGTATATCCCTGGCTCTGCTCGTTTGCTCTGGCTCATGTCGATTCAGGATGTAAGCAGCCTTGTTATATTGTTTCGTGGCGGCTAAATTTTTAATGAATTTCAGAGAGGTAACCTGGCCAATGCACGCCTCAAGGGTCTTCAAAGCGATTTGAAGCTCGATGATACGCAATACGCGACGACGTTGTCTGTTCTGTTTGCTGGTTACATCTTCGTGTGTGGAATCATATCTCCTTGTATGGTCAGCTCATTAGATCAGATGCAAGTCCCGTCCAACCTAGTCATGAATTCGATTCCTCAACCTCGGCTCTTCATGTCGGCCGTCGTCGTTTTATGGGGCTTTATTTCCTCCATGACGTCGGTAGGTCCACGCGACTATCCTGATCCTAGTCTGACCGAAAACAGCTCTGCAATACCTTTAGCCGTCTCGTCGTATGTCGGTTCTTCTTGGGATTCGTTGGTAAGGACTTGGACCTTAAATAGTCCATATTGACTCGAGAATTACAGAGGCGGCGTTTTACCCGGCCAGCGTCTATTACCTGTCCCGATGGTATACGAGCAAGGAGATTGGTCTTCGTATTGCGTTGTAAGTCCATCTTTCTTCTCCTCTGCTCCTGGATTTCATTTCTTTCTAGCCTCAATGCGGGAAACATGTTAGCACAAGGGCTTGGAGGACTGCTTGCTGCTGGGATACTGAGTGGAATGGAAGGCACTCGTGGAATTCGTGGATGGCGTTGGGTATTTCTGGTCTTTCTGTTCGGTCTCCAGCGTCAATTTTTGACAGCTCTATATCTTGGAAGGGTGCATCACTGTCGCTTTTGGCCTCCTTGTTCCGCTCATCTTGCCAGATTACCCAGAGACGTTGGTCGTTTCCTTTCTTTGGTCGTTTAGCTTGCTTATGGTTTCTCAGAACCAGGTGGCTCTCGGAACGAGAGAGGCATATTGCACAGGGAAGACTTGTTCTCGATGTCGGTATTCTCGACAGTCCGGACAAGGAAGAGAAGTCTGCTGCTGGAGTACTCCATGGTCTCGTTTTAGCTCTTGCGGACGTCAAAGTCTGGGCTTTAGGGTGAGCTCGTCCCTGGAATCCAGAGCTTTTCAGTGATCCGATCAGTTTCATGTACTTTACCTACCTCATGGGTCTCTCTTTTGGCCAGTATTTGCCAACCATCACCCAGACCCTAGGTTTCTCGACAACCATTACGCTACTGCTGACATTTCCGCCGTGGTTTATCGGAACTCTTTTTGCTTTGGCGAATTCGTGGCACTCGGACCGTACTGGAGACAAATTCTGGCATATCGCGGTCAGTTATGGACTTGCGCTTCTTGGTTACATTGTGGCGTTGACTGGTGCGCCTCCCTTCGCTCAAATGTCAGTTTGTGCTCAAGAGACCCAAAGCCGAAACGGTTGCAGGGAAATACATTGCTCTTTTTGGGATGACCATGGGATTTAGTGGTTCGTTTTCTGTTCTCCGGCTTCCTTGTCGTCGACTTGATCTGAGAGCTTTTCCTATAGGTGGTATCATACTGTTATCGTGGACTAGCTGTTCGATCCCGCGTCCTGCTGTCAAACGAGCGGCGTCTATTGCATTTGTCAATGGATTCGCCAATATTGGACAAGTAGTAGCCTTGGTTGAGGTTTGAAGTCTGACATGCTCATAGCCTCCATAGATCCCCGCGTCATATCTGTGGCCTACCAGGTGGGGACCAAAGTACTGGAGATTTGCCTGCTTGTCCTGAGTCTCGCGATAGGACTCGGTAGGTATCCATAGCTTGCCCAGGTCAGGACTGATTTCTGTAGCCTACCGGCAGCACCTCGTTCAGCTGAATAAGAAGCTAGATGAAGGCCAGACTGAGACGTTTGACGCCTCGACTCGGACGGTGGAAAAGAGCGCAGAGTAAGTTTTTCTGGTGTCTGGATGCTAGGCTAGGCCTGACGTTTCGCAGATTTGTGCACAAGGGTGGAACCCAATCAATAGGCTCTTTTCGGTACTTGTATTAGATTTTCCTTTCTCGTAATACATCAATCCAGCGGGAGAAGCTAGCTGCCGTGAAGGGCGGGACCTGGTCTGACCTGGTTCTCTTTCTTCATGTCGCCGTGCCACGTTTTAACATATTATTCTCCTTAAATCACCTCAGTGTCGCCAGGGTCGGAGCCGAAATTTTGTTCTTTTGAGGATTTCTGGTCTTGTGTCTACGTTTAAATCGTTTTGCTTCCGTGTCGTTGGCGTGAGACCCGTCAAATGTATCCGCATTCAGCTGTTCCTTTGTTCCTCCCATCACGGTGCCGTTTTTTCGATGCTTCTCTGTCGTTCAGCTATATCGTCAACTTGGCCAATTCTGCAGCTTTTCGCGTCGCTGTACGTGCAATTGCGACCTCGGAAACGCTAGATGATCCGGTGTTCGGTCCGAGGGTTCAGCCGAGGTAGGATAGAGCGGAAACCTGAATGGGCGCTGGTTTGTTCTGGTTTTACGTGCCTCAGACTTCTCCTTACGTTTAAAAGGGCTTCTTTAAATCCCATCTCACCCGGAGTTAAAGACACATCTTGCTTCCTTCTTTCCTTCCTTCACCGACCTGTTGCGATATTATTCGCTCGAAGGCTAGTATCCAAAACGAAATTCGCCTAGGCTAGCACATTCGGTCAGTCAATTTATCGTGTAGATGCTGTCGTTTCTGACTGCCTAAATGCTAAATGCAGGGTTCGGATTCGACCCTTGCCAGCTCAGCGTCTTCTCTTCTTCTTGTCCATTACCCGTCATTAACAGCACCCACATTCCTTATTGTCTCTTTATTCGTTAACTATGGCTTCCGCAGCTATCATCTTATTGCTGGCGTCGATCCTCACCTTTCTCTGGATCCAGCGCTCACGCAAATCCCCCTCAAAGACCACTGGCCCCTTGCCTCCAGGTCCCAAGCCCGTCCCAGTCCTCGGCAATGTCAAGGATTTGACTGCCAAGGAGCTCTGGTTAAAGGCTACTGAATGGTCGAAGCAGTACGGTACGTCGCGAATCCTCCTATTGTCACTGATAGCTGACCCGAAGTTCCAGGCGATGTAACCCATCTCCACATATTGGGCCAATCCCTTATATTCCTTTCTTCTCCTACATCGACGCTGGATTTGCTGGACAAGCGCTCGTCGCTTTATTCCGACAAACCATCATTGGTCATGGCCGGCGACCTTTGCGGTTGCTCCAACATGGTCGCTTTTACGCCTTACGGCCCTCAATCAAAGCGTCAGCGACGTCTTATTAACAGCGCTTTTTCAACGTCTGCCATTCCCGCTTATCAGCCGCTTATCGTCACCCAGACCAACCGCTTTCTCGCCGGCGTCGTCAAGACGCCCGAAGCTGTCAGAGACCTGACGAGAATGTACGCTGGGGGTCTGACCCTGAGCGTCGTCTACGGCTATGATGCGAAAACGGCTTCAGATCCCTTTTTTGCTTTGGCAGAAGAATGTGTCGGGCTTTTGGCAAACAGGATCGCCTCGGGTGGCGGTCTCTGGCCCGTCGACATTTTCCCCATTTTGAAACATTACCCCGAATGGCTTCCCGGCGGTTCATTCAAGAAGAATGCCAAGGTTTGGAAAGCCAAGATGGAGGAATTCGTGGATAAACCTTGGGGCTTCGTCAGGGACAGCGTCAAGCAGGGCACTTTCTACGAGAGCTTTTGCTCAAAGCTCGTCGAGGAGCATGCGAACAAGGAGACGGAGATGGAAGGCGAAACTGAGTTTGATATTAAATGGACGGCGAATTCGATGTATAGTGCCAGTATCGACACGGTATGCCCTTGTCTTCTTCTTTCTTTTCTCCAGTCTGATGATTCGTCTAGACCATCACCGCGGTCTCCCATTTCCTGCTCGCCATGATGTCGCATCCCGAAGCTCTTGCTCGCGCTCAAGCCGAAATCGACGCAGTCGTAGGCACAGATCGTCTTCCCACCTTTTCTGACCGACCACACCTCGTCTATTGCGAAGCGTTGCTCCTAGAGGTCTACCGCTGGGGTGTCCCGGTACCGCTCAGTAAGCCTTTTACATCTTGTTTCATTCTTCTGTTCCTAAACGCCCGAATAGACCTTCCTCATCGTCTTTCGGCCGACGATACCTACCGAGGAATGCATATGCCTAAAGGCGCCCTCGTCTTCGGCAACATCTGGGCTATATGTCGCGACCCGAACATGTATCCTGATCCAGACAGTTTCATTCCCGAACGCTTCCTCGAGGAAGTCACGACGGAAGAAATCGGAGAGGAGAAGAAGGCAGCGGAGCGACGAAGGGATCCCAGGTCGTATGTCTTTGGCTTTGGACGCCGCAGGTGTCCTGGGGCGAATCTCGTCGACTCGACAAACTGGCTCCTCATCGTTTCCATGATTGCTACTCTGAATATCTCGCGACCCAAGGACGTAAACGGAAAAGAGCGTCGGGTCGATGAAGAGGTTAGATTCGAGAACAGCGTCTTTAGGTATGTCGTCTTGTCTTCTTGCTTCTAGTGCTCGACTGACCTGTTCTCCAGAATACCGACAGAATTCGACTGTGATTTACGCCCGAGGTCGGCTCGGGTCGTCGAGATGATGCGCGACATGGAAGAGGAAATGGCTTGATACATATATTACTTCACAGGTTTATTTTGGATACAATTACAATCGAACAAGGGCGCAGAGCGCAGGAGACCTATTACACAATCTGAAATACATTGCATTTTTGGAGAAACGTGACCTTCGCGCCTTTTTATCCCGCCCACGGCGCGCAAATCTATTCTCCACGGTCGCCGTCGACTAGAGAGAACGACGCGAATCTCGATGAATCCTAGAGTGGCCAATGCTCAGGAGTTGGTGTTTATGATTCCCAAAGCTCTACCAAAGCTCTACAGAGCTTTGCTGTTTGTCAGACGATAAGTAGTCCCAATCACCCGACATTTAAACGCCATACCGCCACCTCCTTCTCCGGATTCGCCATTTACGGCTGACCGAATACTTAGATATTTCACATTTCATGCTGCATCCAGGGGGTAAAAGCTGTTTGGTGGACAGATGCATCCAGAAGAATTGACGGTCGCTTGGAAATGGTGCCAAGCTATTATCGTTCAGGCTAGCAGACAAGAGGAAAAGGAGGATGCTCGCCACAAGCTTTTATTCACCCCAGCCGTCCAACTCCTTTATAGGGATTCGCATGTCTCGCGGCAAATTCCCTCGGCACCACGATTAAGCAAGGGCTATTTCAGCACTCTCTTGGATCTCTGGGCATCCAGCGTGCGAGCGCAGGACGAATTCCTGCAAAATAACTCGATGTTGCTGATGCTTTTCTGCCAGGATGATTTGGCGCCCAAGAGCTAAAGTTATTGAAGGAGGAATTCCGACGGATATGTAGCATACAACATCCCGGATTTCGCGAACAACCTGATGACGATGGATCTGATCAGCTGTGCCCGGACCCACAATATCGACCTGTGTCTTGTTTCCGGGCCGCTGTCCTTGCTTTCATACAGTCTGGAACACAAATCCTTGATCCCTCAGTTCATCGCTGATGGTATCGCAGAGACATTGACGTGTCTTTTCCGGCGTCTTACTTCGCCCAAAACGACCGCTGGTCAGCCCGTCGGACGATACAAGGAGATGGCATGTCAAACCGCAAGGAGCTAGTCCGGTGCTTTGCATTTCGCTCCTTGAACGAGACATCCAGGGTTTCAACATCGAACATGGGGTCCAATTTGTCGCCAAAACGCTTCAAGGGCGTCTATTGACCAGTCTTTTACGCGTTTATCCGATTTTAGAAAACAATTACAACGAAGCGATGAATGACAATGTTGTACGGTCTTGCTCTCAACTGCCTAACACTGTGGCGCTGAACATGACTTATCCGTCAGTGCTTCGAAGTATTTTCGAATCGTTGAAAGACATCGATAAAAGACGGTCGGAGGAGCTGGCTGTCCCAGGACCATTTCTAGATGATTGGAAACGCTTTCGCAACTGAGGAGTTCGCATCACGGCGAAACTACATTCATTTATATTCAGCATCTAGATGTCGAGGTCCAACAAATCAGTACGTTTTCTGCTTCTTTTTGCGTCAAGAGCTTAAGGATGACAGTGTCCGCATGAAAGTGAACTGACGCCTCGAACCATGAAGCGATGTGGACATTGTCTTTGGACTGTCTATTGCTCGACTCATTGTCAAAGACGCGATTGGAAGGGACATAGAGAGGCTTGCGAAAAGATCGTCAAGAACAAACAAGGTCTACCTTTTTCGTTCTATTCACGAACTTCGATCCTGATTTGCTATTTAATCGGAAACACAGTTCCAATCCCAAAACTGGAAGATGATTTCCTGATGTGGCTTGCCTTGGAAAATGATTTGGCACGCGTATTTCATATCGCCGGCGACAAGGTCCTGGAGTTTGAGAATGCGGTTGATAGGCCGAAAAGAAAGCTGCCTCTTGTCGTCCAGGTCATCGCCGCCCATCATCCGGATGTCAACTGGGGAAGACGAGGAGGTTCAAAAGTGAAAGCTTCTTGACAGTAAAAAAACTTTTTGCAAGCGCTAGATTTCTCAGGCACTGGGGACTATTCACATGTCGTCCTGGTAGCCATTCTATGGTGTCACTGCAAAGGGTCTGGGGAACAAACATTGTGTTGGCCTAAAGCAGGATCTGCGCTGAAGCACAAGGAGTGAAAGACTCCTGGCTGCAAACATGGGCCAAACAGGACAGCATCGAAAGGCCGGAGGACTAGGAGAGGTGAGACATGAAAGCAGCTAACAAGGACTGTGTTCATAGTCCCAGATTTGTTGCAGGATGAGAGGATGGTGTAGACAATGGTTCCAAGAGTCGAATGACTTTGGAGCTGGGTTTTGGAGAGAGATAAGGAGCAAGGTCAAGATGCTTGAATTGAAAGTGAGATGCAGCATCTGTGAGAGCACTGTCTGCAGAGGCAATCCAATCTGTTTCAAATGTGAAATCCAAGCGGGATGTGAGTCCCAGAAATTGACGGAGAAGCTCCATAGTCAGAGCAGAGCGGATGGATAAATCCTTGACAGTGTTGTCAACATTTGGTGTTATTGACATGGACAATGACATGTGAGCCGGAAAAATTCCGGGCCCCAGCAAAGAATGGCGTGAATGACAGCGAAAAATTCTTTGAATTTGATATCACATTTAGTTGCTGAATATCAGTGTGGCAAATCAAATGGAAAATCACTTGGAACCAAATATACCACCAGGACCTTTAGTACCACTGGCATCGGTGAAAACATGGATGACTGGACGCTGCGATGAGATAATATGAATACCATTCCATGGCCCAGAGTAGTGTATCCACCACTTGATATCTTTACACACAGCTCGAGTAAGATGTCAGCGAGAGAAAGGGGATGTGAATGTGGTGGAAAAGTCAAATAATGACCATAGAAAGGCACGAGAGAAGGGAATAACTTGAGAACAGAACTGGAGATAACCCTCAAGTTCTTGAAGCTCCTTCAAGGTGCAATGAGTTTTGTTCCCAAGCTACCAGAAGCTCATGAAGATACTCGAGCTTCTCAGCAGATAAGCGAGCCTCCATCTCAATCGAGTCAAGAATGATTCCAAGAAACTCGAGAGAAGTCATTAGTCCCTCGACTTTGGAGTCTTGGCAGCTCAAGCCAAGTGGCCAAGCAAGGCAATGAGCCCACTTGAGAGCAGCTTTGACAATGTCTAATGGTGTATCAGGACAAAATACTTTGAGAAATCATCAAGATAGTGGTGAATTGCAGCTGGAAGATGATGTTGCAGAATCCAATGAAGGGCTTCTGCAAAAAGATTGAAATATAGGGAGCAGACCGAAGTCTGAACATGAGGAATAGCTCATAATAAAATGAGCCTTGCCATTGATAGCCCAGCAGCAGCCAATCATCAGGTCGAATCCCAATGTGACAAAAGGCTGGCTCCAGATCTAGTTTGATCATGAGAGAACCACAGCCAGACTTGGCAAGGTCCTGAATAGCACAGTGAACCATGTCATAGACGATGGATGCCTCAGAATCTGGAATCCCATCATTGAATGATGAGCGCCGCGGCCAAGAGAGATGATGAATTTGATGCCGCTTCCCCGATCACTTTCGGATTGCAACTCCGAGAGGAGAAGAGCGATAGTTTGGGAATGGAGGTACAGAGAAGGGCCCATGAATGTGACCCTTGGACAGTTGAGTCTGTATTGCATCTGTGACAGTGTCAGGATACTCATATGCTGATTTCAGATTGCTTGAGGTCTGAGCAACTGAAGTGTCTCCGGTGAAGCCAATGTTGGCCCCATGATCAATGAATGATGTGAAGGATAGAATCCATGAAAGTGTGATCTGGGTAGTCTGATAGATAGGACTCCCATGCTTCATGGTTGAGCGCTGAGGTTGACTGTATCTTTGGTAATGAGGATGAGTCAACTGGCGCTCTGTTGATGTGAGGATCTGAATTTGGATGAGCACGTAGATGATATTGTGGAGGAAACTGGATAGAATCCAGTGAAGTCTGAGGAATAAACTCCAGAGCCTTAGCTGAAAGTGTTGAAATAGAATGTGGCAAAACCCAGGGTGCATCAGCAAGATGACAAATAACTTTTTGCGCTTTTTTGGGCTTGTAAACATGCAAAAAAGCGCAAACAACACGCAAACAACACGCTGAAATATGTAAAATACATAAAAGCCGAAACACGCCACTTTTTATGTCCAAAATTCTACAAGCGGACCACTGCAGACAATGCAGAAAGTTGGGCTATGGCAAAAATATTGCCCACAGCTTGTCAAGTGGCCTGTAGCTCACTTCCATAGTACTTGACCACCTAGTTTCAGGTGCATTCTGTGCACCAGGGCTGCTCATTGCCACGGTTCGGGGTTATGACAGCCGTGAGAGTGTGACCACAGCGACGACGATCAGGACCCTTTCCGGCATCCCACAGATCCCGATCGGCGTCCAGAGAGCTCTCACGACCCTGTCGAGACGCTACATGGCATAAACTCAAGTTTCACGCCCTTCAGGAGCTGCTTTGGATATCTCACGCTTTTTACAAGCTGAAATGCGCAAAAAGCTGACAAGTTAATTGCAATTTTGCTGATGATGTGATATTGACTCAATACACAAAACTGTCTTGAGGAGCAGCAGCTCATCACTAGGAATGAATGCAGGTGCATCAACAGAAAGAGCACAGCATGAAGAATACTTAGTCAGACACAGCCATTAAAGTAGCAGACGACGGTCCGGAAAAAGCTGCGACTGACTCAACAGGCAGGTTACGATGGCAAGGACAGCTACAAGTTCCAGTGGCAGGTCTACGACAGCACAAGAAATGGCCATCTGCCTTATGCCGGTGAGGAAGTCGGAACCTTTTGGAGCGCTGTCGGCCAGTAACAGAGGTGCGGGTAAATGAGTCTGGCTGTTAAATTGGCTTTGCAATGACACGGAAAAACTTTGAACGCTGCCTGGTGGTTGATGAGACAGCATTATGAGATGTCCGTCGTGTGAAAGACACAATAGGTGGCGCAATGGGATACCAGCTGCCAGAGCGGCAGGCACACGATGATCCAGCCTGAGAAGACCCAATGGAAATGCGAAATCCATGGATTGTATAAATGTCACCAGCCACTGAAAACAAGCCACTGAGCCACTGAAGCTTCTGAAAGGGCAGTCTCCAATCTTCCTGAAATCCTGTCAAAAAGAAAAAGCAGAGGCTGCAGCAATTGCAAGCATGCCGTCAGAGGAGTGATGGAGGAAGAGAGAGACGAAGACAAGGCCGTTAAGCCAGTGCCGAGAGAGGTGTCAAAGACACATGATCTCCGCTCCTCATAGACGGCGGTCAAAGGCTTTTGACTGGTCCATTTGATTCAGCCTTGGTGGCAGGCTGATCTTTTCGCGCCTTTTCAATTGCACATGTTTCTGCGTAGGGGGTTTGAGAGAGTTCGGGAATTAGCATCGGATGCTTCAGGGAGGATTGGCACGGGATTCGTTCTGAAGGAGCAGGTGTGGTGGCATGCAGCTAGGGGTAGATGAAGGGATGATTGCCATCATTGTCATTGATTGGATTTTATGTATTTACTAGGATTTGGGTATTTGATGTGTAGCATCCTTTTCAGCCTGTAATTCTTTCATCTTTTGCCCTAGCGCCACAAAATTGTCTCCGACAATCTCAATTTCCATGGGAGTGGCTGACATATGCTTGGAGAGAAATTGTTTGATTCTTGGATGATCCCAGCTGGCCATGGTCCTTATTCGCTTCATGTTGATGCAGCCAGTCTTGAGCAATTCAGATGTCAGATGTTCCATGTCGCAGACAGTCAGGAACTCTTTGATGATGTCGGGAGATGTCTAAATATGTCAATCAGTTCCTCATTTTGAAGGACGATAATATTCTTACCTCTGGGGGTGTACAACGCGCTGAATCGGGTATCGCTGAACTATTTTCTGAATTTAATTCATCCACTTCTGGTGTCTGACTGGTTGTTGAATTGTCAAGTGCTTTTGTTGCTGTAAGCTTCCGCTCCTACTTCACAATCAGAAATAACTCGATGGAACATCAATATACAAACCCGTTTATAATGCAGTTTTCCGAGATATTTTGACATGTATTCAGTGATATCATGTATGCTGTTTTGGGACAACATCTCAAGGCCTGGTGTTTTAAATAGCTGAGCTAAAATTAGAGATTCTCTTATAATGTATAACGAACACACCTCTGCAAAGAAAGCATTTTTGGAGGGGGTTGAATATTGAACCCATGTTTTGTGACCTGATAATGCATTTGGGAAATGCTTCTCGGCCACTTGAAAAATGAGCTTCTATCAGAAGTGAGTGTCAGTCAAATCCAAAGGGTATGATGACATACTCTTCCGCCAATATAATCAACTTCAGGATGTTCATTGGCTCCCAGAGCTCTAAGCAGTGTAACAGATTTTCTCTGATTCAATGGTTCATTCTTGGTAAATAAATAGAAAAATAGTGATGCTTACTCCTCGGTGATTGAGTGAATGCGAGTCTGAGGTGAAAAGAATGAGCAGAGAGATTTGTGACCCGGGCTTCAGAACATACCAGACGTCATGGTGGGAGAGGTTGGGAAGGGTGGGAAAGTAAAAAGGGAACAGGAACAAAGGAGAAGAAGCATGGTGAGTTTCAATTAGTCAACAATTAGCTTAGTCATTCAAATTTGATGCCATCAGTTAAAAGGGGCATGGCAGCCGCATGTACTTAGACTCGTTACCATCATCCCACTTCGGTCATCATTCTTTGTACCAACAAAGATGACCTTTGTGAAATGACTGGTGAGCAACCCGGGTCACATTGCAGGGTCATGGAAATCGTGACATTTAACTTGGCGAAATTTGTTGATTTTGATTTAGCTCGTCCTTTTGCTCAAGTTACGTTGCCTCCTGCCCTTGAAATTAGTGAAAGAAATACTAGGCCATATACCCAGAGGATTTCTACAGCAAATTTGTGCCTTTTTGCGCTGAAATCCATCTACAAATGTGAAATATGCAACATTCACCAAATTATGAAAAGATAACATTTTTTGAGCTTCCTGTTCCATTTATGATGTTGTAATTGCTTGATATGATAAAAGAACCTCAACATTGACAGTGGTTGTGGTTGGACTGGGTTTAATGCAAGTGAGGCCACTTTGTCATTCTATATGACACATTCTGGGTTGACCTTTCTGTTGCTCAAGGCCCAGAAAAGTCAAATGTTCACTCAATATCTGGTAGGAGGTAGTTTCTGATATCATTGAAGGGTGTCATGGCAGAAATATTGTGCAGTCAGATGAAAGAATTTTTTGTTGCTCAAATTTTTCTAAGTTAAATGTCACAATTTCCGTGACCCTGCCGTGTGACGCCGGTTGCTCACCAGCCGTTTCACAACGTAGCTGTGCGGAGTTTGAAATGGCTGGTCACGAGCCTACCACATGGATTATTCACTTCCATGGAAGCAAATTCTTGGAAGGAAGACTTGATATATGAGAATTGGTGATCATAACAACAAGAACAGCATGTCAAGGCTGCTGACATCCATATCCCAAGCCAAACATGGTATGCATGGCTGAACACAGGGCCGAAAAGTGTTGACGTGTTACCTTGCAGCACGAGCAAGGCCAATAAGGGAAATATGCAATTTAAATTTGACCTCACCTGGAATCGAACTCACAGCAACTTCTTCGCGGAGGCTGTGCAATTGACTGCTTAAGTTCGGATCCCAGCTTGGTCAACTTTCAAATCCCCTTCCCGTTATTACAGGCAATGAATAACGACTCGGAAAATGCACTGCCAGACAAAATGGACTACAACAACAGACTCCAGAGCAAGATATATGACGCATTCACGTTTCTTCTGCAAATGCAAGATCTTTGAAAAGGTTGGTTAAGAGACGGATTTCCAGTGGCGTAGCGTCTATAAGCTTCTCGGACAGGAACGCCTCAATGTCGTGGCTCTCCCAGTCAGCCACTGAATAAAGAAACTCGGCATTGATAAACCCAATGTTCATGAGATCGTCGGCGAGGTAGGAGAGGTTTGGACGACGGGATTCGAGAAATTGCAAGATGATAGCGAGATTGGGACGTGGACGCTAACGGACCTTGATTAACGACTAATCCAGAAGCACGGAACTCGACTCGCCTTGAATTCTCGGACATTTTGTTCATCGAAGTCTTCCAACGCAGCGGGGGACTGATTTTGTTCAACCATGTCCGGATTTTGATGCATCTGAGGCTCATCTTCCTTGCCATCAGCCGTCAATTTTCGTTTTCCGAGGACCTATACAGTCTCATCAAAAAAGAAAACATGACGCATTTGTGTCTTACCGTCAGCGGAATGGCGTTTCGTTCTCTTAGTACCTATATCTGTTTTAACACGAAGATGAGAAGCAGACCACAACAGTCGCTTACCGGCCCGGCCTGGCTAGAATTCCTCTTTTTGTCGGCATAGAGTCGTGTTCGCATATAGAGGGCGATACTTTCCAAACGCTCCGTCTGTTTAGAGTCGGAGAGAATTCCTAATCCCGGAGTATTGACCAGCTGGGACGGAAATGTCAACTTCCTTCTCAAAGCTATCAAAGAAGCAGTACGCACTTCCACGAGAAATTTATCATGCTGTGGCTTTTTATATTCACTCCATGATACGTGATTCTTGAAATGCTTTTCGGCGACCGAGAGGATTGTCTCCTGCATACAAAGATCAGTAAACTACGACCGAGTGTAATTAATTCGTAATAAACTCACTGTCAGAACCCTGTATCGAGCGAGATCGGCCTGGCTTTCGGTAATATCTAAAGCTTTGATAAGGTGATTTGAAGGCCTCTGAAATGGATAGTTCAGTTGTCTAGTTTACGATGCAGTATGATTCAATGCACTGACGCCACGGGAACGACGTTGGACTTCGCCTGAGGTTTCGATGGCTGTGTAAAATAAATGGTAGCCCATCAAACCGAGAGATATGGCCTACTCGGCATTCTGCTTCGACTGTGGCTTGGGAAGAGGGCTGTGGTACGTGTGAAAGCAACAACCGCGGAGTTTGAAACCCCAAAATAAAAAAGCCGCGACGCATGACGACGAAGTGCCTGCAGATCCTTGGAAGAAGCGGACAGGCTCTGTTGCCAGGTAATCAAGGACGTGGGCTGGCGAAATTACTTCCATTTGGGGAAATATTACAACAATGCATTAAATAGGACTGACAGCATCAAGACTCCGAGGTCTGGAGACTCTGAAGGCCTTGAAACCATGATATGTAGGCGAAATCCGAACCGGGAGATTTGACGTTCATTGAATGAGAATCCACAGACAGGCATCTTTTTTACGTCAAGTCTACACCTGGCAACCTTTCAGACTCCGACACCTTCTTCGAACCACCGCCACCTTGAATAATGTCTCTTTCTCGTAAGCTCCTTGAAAGCTAGCCGGTCGAGAAATAATCTCAATATTCCTCCAGCTGTGCTTGACGGTGAACCAGACTCGCCCCCGGGTCCAACTTCGCGGCGCAGAATGACGAATGTTAGACGCTCATTGTTTTTTCCTCCTTCGATTCATCTGCTCAACCAGAATCAACAGAAGCGTTGTGCCGCTCTGGATGAAATTCTAGGAAAACCGGCCGATGGGGAAGTCTACGCCGACCAAAGGGTAAGACAAGCTTAACCTTTCTCGCATCCTGCACCGCTATCTTCCTTCGCTTGCATTCTGCAAATCTCACCCTTCGTTCACAGGGGCGTATCCTTGATATCGCAGAGAAACATCTCACCGACGACCATTCCTGGACAGGACAAACCATCGAAGCTAGAGTCGCTTTCTTCTCCGAGGTAGAGTTCCTTGTTTCACAACCGCTCATACGACGCTGACGATACGATTAGCTGAGGGAAGAATTTCCGAACATCTTCCAAGGCGCTTCTGCGGACGACAAACTCGTCAAGATATCCTATTATGTCGCGTCGACGTTCAGTGGTCGACGTCACCGTCAAAGGCTCGCCGCACAAGGTTCACACAAGGTCAGTCTTTCGAAATCCTTGGCTCAATGCCTTTGAATGACCTGGTTCGAATCCAGACATCCCGCAAACGCAAGCATCCATATATCAAGCTTAAAAACACTGACGATCCCGATGAAGAAGAAGAAGAAGTCAGAGAGATCGTTGAGAAGATTGAGGAGGGAGCTACAGGCATCAGCGCCATCTGGAGGGTATGCTTTCGCTTTCTTCATGTTTCCCAACTTCATTGACACGTTTCATTACAGCCTGTCGCCTCACGAACCGACATTCACGGATTCTTGAATCTCAAATGCTCTCCCGCCATTCCCTATCTGACCGACTCATTAATTGCGGCTGGAGCCATCAACCTGGAATACTTGGGCAGCATGGCCATCTGGCCAATCGAGGAAATTCGAGAATTCTTGGGCAATTATTTGCGTACAGACGAGGGGATGTCGCCTTCTGCAGTCGAGATTCGTATCCTGGCCAGGCAGATTGCCGCCATGATGTGAGCTCGTCTTGATCTGTATCAATGAAAACGATTCCGTAATAATCTTGACCTAATATGTGGTACAAATGTGCACGATACAGAATACATACAATATAAACAATAGTTCTTGTCCGAATCACGATATAGAAATGTTCATTGAGCACAAGCAGCAGGGTATCTCCCAGGTATCGCAGTGAGGCAACCTTGCGTATCCTGATGCGAATTGCAGTTCACTTGGTCGTTGGCTTCCCTACAGCATCGAATACAAAATCTGTTCGCTCCAGGTTCGAGTCTGCATACCAAACCAATTAGCGAAATGCAAAAGCTAGTAACAAGAAAACGTACAATTGAATAAAGCTGGCACCATAGCCTCCGAAAGTACACTGCGCTCCATCGGGATAGCGAATATCATACTGTCCTCCATCATCCTTGGGATCGACGTAACTGCAACAGGCATTTAGAAAGCATTCGTACAAGGCGAGCGAAGAAGACTGACCCATTGTCGGACTTGAGACATCCAGTAGCTTGAATCCATGCAGGCGGTCCCTCTGTCGCCGGGTCGCTGTCGAAATTCACGCTTTCTATCAATCCTTCAGGAAAGGGCTGCTGGTAAGCACAAGATGGATCTGCGGTGTTGGAGCAATATGATGTAGCTTCGCTTTCGGATTCCGATACGAGCTCTACGAGGATAAGGTCGAGAAGACAAGGATAAGGGCGAGAAGACGAGGATAATGGCGAGACGACGAGGACAAGAGCAAGAAGACCCTCATATCAGAATCGCCAAAAAGATCAAAAGAAGAAAAAGACGCACGACCACGGCGAGGCAAGAACAACGCGAATTCCTTGGCTTCTGGGTTGACGAATACAGTTCTAGATGGCGAGCCTTCTGCGACAGGCGGCGGCGTCGGCGTCATATTCAAAGCCATTCTCTTCTTCAACGTAGGAGTCGCGACGATTTTGTGTTTCTTGACAGATTTAGCAGTGCTTTTGGTGCCAATCTTGGCATGTGGCTGGGACAGGAATGGCTGGACTGTTTTCGCTGAACGGGAATAGGCGATGTAGAGTTGATCTGCGATACGGTGACGTTGGTGAGCGTCGCGTCGATGGCCTGCTGTTTCGTTACAGTCGCAATCGAGGTGACCAGAGGAGAGAATAGAAGAATAGTAATGATAAAGACATCGCTCGTAGAGATTTGGCTAGAGAAACGCATGTTGGGCGAGATAAATCTAGGCTGAAGGTTGTGGTTCAAGACGAACTTGAAAAGCGTTGTGACTGTGACATATGTGACATGACCAGAAAATGGAGGAAAAAATCAACTCCGAATGTTATTATAAGTGGTACATGGTAAAAATGAATGATCAGTCAACCCAAGTCACATATTCGGGATGGAAAGTCGCCTTTGGGATATATTTACTCCCGTCTTCATGAGTCGCCTTCCATTCGCAGCTTCACCGACCGATGCACCTTGACGCCCCGTTGCTTCTGTTTCGGTATAATTCGCCCCCTGCCCACGTTCCATCCGAAATAGTTCGCCCAGCTATTGTCACCCTTCTGGTAGTGCTGCTTGATGGGAAGGAGCTCCAGGAGCCACCAGAACCATTTGAGCTTCAATTGGTCGTATATCGGCGACAAGGCGTCTTTCAACTCCAATTCCTCCTCTGTTGGCCGAACTTTGACCACAGTCGAGCTGTCCGCAGCACCGAAATTGGGCAAGGACAGCTCGCGGTGGGTGTTCGAAGGCTTAGCAGGGGGAGGAATGTTCTCGATGCGAGCAGCTTTGGGGAAGAGGAAGAGCTGGTGGACGAGGAAGGACTTTGGGCCACAGAGCCTCGGGATTCAAGCCGATCTGGCGAAGGCCTTCCGACTCGAACATGATGCCTGTGTTGGTCTTGAAACACTCGCGAATCATCCAGCGCAAGGGGATGTTTGCGAGGGTATTCGGGACATCTGCAGACGCGAATGAGAAAAGACAGAATGCAGGTAATGTGAACAATGTCGTACCGTTATCTACCGATCCTCCACCGATATCTGAGAAGACACAGTATTAGCAAATATGGCCAATAAGAGGGAGACATAAGAAACTTGCCGCAGTGACATCCAGCAAACCAGACCTGTATTCGGTTAGCAATGCGAAATGTTGTTGACTAATGAATGTACTTGCCTCTAGAACGTCGGTGGGCTGAGTACTATCGCGACTATATTTCCTTTCCATATCACGCTGCATATGCGCCTTGCTGGCTGTCCCTTTCTTATGCATCTCATCGTGTTTCTTCTTCTGAGTCTCCTGGTCAGTGACGCTCAACGCCTGCTCCTGCTCCGTCGGCCGATTCCACAAGTTCGCCTTA
Source organism: Mycena floridula (assembly GCA_029320655.1). Classification (NCBI taxonomy): domain Eukaryota; kingdom Fungi; phylum Basidiomycota; class Agaricomycetes; order Agaricales; family Mycenaceae; genus Mycena; species Mycena floridula. The sequence goes on from JARIHS010000019.1 coordinate 1,328,756, forward strand.
AACTTGGCTCTGTGCTCGTCCAGCGACACCGCATGCCGGAACGTATGAACAATGGTATTCGACGTCGAGAATGGAAGCGTCTTTGGGATAAGCCCGACCGAGTTGACCGTGTCCCTGAATTTGGAATTAGCGAGCCCAAGGTCTCGCGAGATGAAAAGCCATACCAAACGCCTACGAATTCGATTTCGGCATGGACGGAAAAGGTCTTTTTGAATGCATTTGACTGCGCCCATCCGAGGTCGTCTGTCCGTGTGTACATCTTGTACTGCAAACGGTACCTGTAACGGCCTTGTCAGAGCGAAATCTCAGATGACTCGAGAAACGAACCTGCTGGTGATTACATGCCGGTAGAATCCCCACCTACTTCATGAGTCAGTGATCTCAGGCCCGGATCGGAATAACCTACTTTATGGATCATTCCCGCAAGACTTGACAGCGGCGGATCAGTTTCACTCTGATTAGTAAAATGAACGGAAGCTTACCTTCGAGCGGTATACGCGCCTCGTGAGAATCCGAAGATGCAAATACGGTCACCTGAAATGTCTGAAGACCAGGTTAGCCTTGCATCAGCCAATGAGATGCATTGGAGACGGACAGTTTTGCATGAGGAATTCGTAACCACCTGTACAAGGATGGCATGAGAGAAGAAGGTAGAATGAATAGCGCCACTTGCCAATGACATGTGCATTGATATTCCAAGCAATGGCTTCGTCCATCATCTAAGAGTTAAACCGCGCCTTAGACCCAAATGTACCATATTGGAGAACCAAAATACCATTACCTTGGAGAACTTGGACATCATGGGAGTCGCTATTTGAGGGGTCGTGTACGTTCCAATACCAGCCTGCAAAAACGATCGATATCAGCTATTCACCGAGATAGGAATGAATGAATGAAAAGAAAGACCTGGTAATACACCAACTGCGTCGTACGGTCGTCCTTCTTCAGTAGAGAGAAAAAGGCCACGATATTGGAATTCTAGTCTTTGGTTCAGCGCTGGCTCTACCAGGACAGAAATAAGATCCTACATCCTGGTCAAACCTAGTATATGTCATGAGCTTCAATTCACGAAATAAGAAAGAAAAAACGAACTGGTCGCCGGTTCCATCGAAACACAGTACCAAGGTGCGGTTGGTATGCTCTGGAGGAATAATACGCGGGATGGGACCGTCTTGAGAGGCTGTTACAGGGCCGTTGAGTGTGTTGCCCCCTAGACTGACTGGACTGAGAGACGTCGGAGAAGCTGCTACCGGATCCTTCAATTTGCTGCCCTCCGAGACGACGGTGGCCTCTGTATCGCTGCGAGCATGACCTTGGGAATCCATAACGAAGAGAACAGAATCGAGGACTGGTTTTATCAGTCGAACCGGTTTATCAGTTGCCGGTCGAGAACCGAAGAGGCAACAAAGACGACGGGGACAGAGAGGACCGCGCACTGCTTTTATCAGCAGGAAGGATTCTGGTCCCGAATAAGCAGGTGCTAAAGACAAGCCCGTTATTAAAGTAGCAGCTTCGTTCTGACATTACTCACGTCGGATGCGGTGCCACCAGGGAAGCAAGGAAGCCTATCGGTGCTAGATTACACCACCGAAGTTAGATTCAACCAGCCACCTGAGGAAGGCTCGGCGGTGGCACCGTAATCGAACCAACGTCGGTCCTAAATGAACTAAATTCAATCAACAAAGGAGGCCTGTCGGTCCGATTTGGGAGGAAGCCGGTCTAACATAGCGCCGTTTCCACATGAAAGCTTCAATGAACGAACTATAGCGCCTGTCAAGACATGTGTCGTCGGTGATCCACAATGCCTGAATCCATTCTCGGCAAGTGCGAGCGTCATTGTCGGTAAATGCCTGATTCAATTGTCGGTAGATGTTTGAGAGTGTCGGTGCTCCACAACGGCTCCCAATGTCGGTCGGTGCTCCAAAACGCCTGAAGTAACAAGTTGAAACGAAAGAGTAAAGATCACGAGACTAAATATTTTTTGATTGTGACAGTCACGCTCTGTTGCCTGCATCGACCGAGGCTTGGACAGAAAGCTTCCAAATGATATTCACGTCTGCCTCTCACGCGACAGTAATAACTAACTTTCATCTTCCAATAACAACACCGATTCGCGTCCAATAGCATAACAATGCAAGAGTCCGTTTTCACAGGACCCTTTCAATTCTTCCTGTCAAACCTCGGAACAAGAACGGCGCGATGTATTTTTTTCACGACAGGCGAAGCTAGGCATATTGTTCTAACGACATCGAAGGGTGGTGTTGATTTTTCTGATGACCCTGCGCCGCCGCCGCTCCAAGAAATCCTCATGTCCTGTCACGCGATATGTACCTGTCGAATTCTCAACTTATAACGTGCCTCTTAATTCCGAACTATAAAGGGCCAGCCTTTCCCTCGATAACATTTTCATCTCATTGCAGACCAGTATCAACCTACCCAAACAAATAACAGGGCCCAACCACGATGGCCCAAATCACACCAATTCAAGGATTCGAATTGGGCGCCGACGCCGCCTATCTGGCATCCCGGCCCCTTCCCACCGCCCCAGACTGGCCACTACGACTGGCAAGTCCCCGCCGACGCGAACTTGCAACCAGAAGGCCCACTCTGGTATCACCAACCTCATTAATAAAGTCCAAACCGTCGCGTCAAAAGGTATCGATAAACCGAATCCCACTATCGTCGTACGTCTCTCTCTCTCTTCTTGGTTCAAAGTACATTGAATGTAATTTATTTTGTTTTGTTTCATCAGGCCGCGTTCCTCGAATCGACTATCAACCCCGACGACGTCGACGACCGCAAAGGCGCATTCGAAGCCGGCCTGACGCTCCTCTCCAAAATCCCCAGCGGCTCACCCTGCTGCGACCGACATGGCCAATGCTGCCGTGGGAATGCTGTACAATACCATTCCGCATGTGCGTCACATCTTCTTATATCACATCTTCTTATATCACATGGTTAATATTGACCGACTTTTATATTTGTGTTCTTGTAGCCCCCAGGCAGCTCTCCTCGGCCCGGTCCACGCGTTCCGCCAGGCCGACGGCGGGGGGAACAATTTGCAGATTCCGGAGCTTGGGAAAGCTGGGACGGCGTATGCGAGGAGCGTGCAGACGAAATGGTGTGTACCGCCGTCGGCACTGCCGGATCCGGGGTTGGTGTTTGATACGCTGCTTAAGAGGAAGCAGGTAAGCAGGTGTTCCTATGTTTCGTACTACTATGTTTCGTTCTCCCTGTTTCTAATACTTATTTCCTCTTTCCATTACTTATTTCCGCTTTCCATTACTATTCCTCTTCCATTACTCATTCCTCTCATTCCTTCTCCCTGCGGACTTGATATCTGATATTACCTTTTCTAGATGCGCGAACACCCAGGAGGCAACTCGAGTCTCACGTTCGCATTTGCGTCGCTCGTGACGCACAGTCTCTTCAGGACGGATTACAAGGACTGGAATATCAATAATACGAGCTCGTATTTGGATCTGAGTCCGGTGTATGGGATTAGTGAGTTTGTTTGCTTGTCCTGGGTTTCATCTATATTTTTGTCTTTGTCTTGTCATCTCTACTTTTCTCTTTCTCTGTTCCGTCTCTTCTCCTCTCTTTTCTCGTTCTCTGTTCCGTCTCTTCTCCCCGCTTTACTCTTCTCTTCTCCATCTGTTCTCCTCGCTTTTCCATCTGTTCTCTCTCTTCTTCTCTCTTCTTTTCTTTTCCATCTTTACTCTTGACTCTTCCATTCTACTCTACTCTTCTCTCTTCCATTCTACTCTACTCTTTTCTTTCCGATGTCGCATCGTTTCTTTCGTCCCATTTATCGGCTTGACATTTCATTTTTCTGGATCGCGGATCAAAGTCGGGTTTTCGGACCGCGGGATGAAAAGTCGGGTTTTCGGACCGCGGATGAAAGTCGGGGATGGATGGGGATAATCACCTGATTGATTGATGGCAGAGGCAAGGTCAAAGCGGAGCTATTGATCTACTAATGTGCCCTGGCCTTGCATAACTCTCTTCATATCATCATAACTCTCTTCGAACTATCTTCGTACGTACGTACGTACCAACCAACTAACGCCCCCCCTCAGACCAAGCCGCCCAAGACCTCGTACGGGACAAAGCCCAAGGCCGCGGATTGCTCTACCCTGATACATTCTCTGAGGAGCGCCTGTTGCTGCTTCCGCCGGCTGCGAGCGCGCTGCTGGTTATTTTGTCGAGGAATCATAACGTGAGTTCATTCTCGAATGTCTATGCTAGGCCCATTGCTATCATGACGATGTTGTTTTCATGATGATGATGTTTTCATGATGATTGACCTTGTATCCATTACTCATCCCTATTCACTTACTCACCCCTTCCCCTCAGTACGTCGCAACCATGCTCCTCAAAATCAACGAGAGGAAGAAATGGAGCGATCCGCCGCCGACGGATCCGGCACTCCGGGCGGCGCAGGACGAGGAGATCTTCCAGACTGCGAGGTTGATCAAGTGGGTCTCATGTTCTGTCTTTGGTTTTTTTGAGATGCTTTTTCTCGCGGTTGAGTTACTCTTTCTCGTGTTTGATTTACTCTTTCTCGCGTCGTTCCTCTTATTCGATCTACTCTTCCCTTATTCCTCGAATCTGACGACTCACTCTAGCGGCGGGCACTTTATGTCCCTGATCATGGGCGACTACGTTGCCGGATTCCTCGGTCTTTCGGAGGGGAATGCGTGGAATATGAATGCGTTTGATGTGTGTCTCTTCTCTTCTCTCCTCTCCTAATATTATTTTCCAAAAGTGCCCTCCTAAAGATTGATACTTATTAATCCCATTAGCCAATCAAAAACAAAGGCGTCGAGGTGGAGCGAGGGCAGGGAAACCACTGTAGTGTCGAGTTTAACGTTTTGTATAGGGTGAGTCCTTGTCTCCTTCCTCTTCTACATCTTCCCTTCACCTCACTTCGTCTCTTCATTCCCATCTCTCACTTCGTCTCTCCTTTCCCATTCATCACTCACTCCGTTCCTCGCAGTGGCACGCCACCACCTCCGCCGCCGACGAAAAATGGACCGCCGACTTTTTCAACAAGACCTTCAACAACAAACCCTTTGACCAACTGACATTGCAGGATTTCGGGGGGGCGTTTATGAAGATATTGGGGACGATTGAGAAGGATCCGAGTAAGAGGTCGTTTGGGGGGTACGTTCGTTTCTTTTGTTCGATATTCTCTCTTTCTCTTCGCGTCGCGTCGCTTCTCTGACCACATGACCGTGACCGTCCTATCTTCTGACCGTGACCGACCTATCTTCTCGTTACCCTCACTCCATTTATTAACTCTCGCTGACACCACAACCCCAGACTCGTACGAGGCCCCGATGGCAAGTTCTCCGACGACAAGCTCGCCGAGATCCTGCACAACGCCACCGAAAACCCCGCCGGTGCCTACGGCGCCCAAGGCACTCCGGCATGTCTGCGGGTCATCGAGATGATGGGAATTATGCAGGCCCGACAATGGGGCGTGTGCACCATGAACGAGTTTAGGAAGTTTTTGGGATTGAAACGTCAGTCAATGGCCACTGGCACTTGCGTTAACGAATACTTATCGCCGTTTACAGAATTCACCACGTTTGAAGAATGGAACCCCGATCCGGAGGTGGCGGGTGCGGCGAGGAGGCTGTATGGCCATGTTAATAACTTGGAGTTATATGTCCGTCTCTCTCTTCTCTCTCTTTGGGGTTTTCGTTTCTAATACAAACCCTCACAGACTGGTCTCCAATGTGAATCGACGATGCCCCTTGCGGGTGGATTGCGGTTCTCTTGCGGATATACTGTGAGTCTAGTCGCATTGTTCGACTGAATACTAACCCAGTTCACAGATGACCCGAGCCGTCCTGGGCGATGCGATCGCTCTAGTCCGTGGTGACAGGTTCTACACTACTTCCTTCACGCGTATGTCTTTCTCACTCTTTCCTCCATCATTCCTATTCCATTCTAATTTCGTATTCCATCTTAGCTGCGAACCTCACAACCTGGGGCTACCAAGACACGATCCGCGAACCCAACAACGGCGGCTTTGGCGGCGAAATGCCGAAGCTCCTGATGCGCCACCTCCCGCGCCATTACCCCTTCAACTCGACCTACGGCTGCTTCCCCTTCTTCACACCCGCAAAGATGAAGGACTCGCTGACAAGGCAGGGTATCGCGGATAGGTATACCTTTACCCGGCCCGTCGCCGCCGTCGTTCCAAAGGTAAATTCACAAGAGACAAGGGTTAGGCTCTGCTAACGCTCCTCTAAAAGGTCCTGAACACATTCACGGGTATCAAATATGTCTTTGACGACCCCGTACGCTTCCCCAACGTCTACGACATGAAGGGTCTGGGCAATGGGTATGGCTTTATTTTGGCGTTTGATGAGGCGAAAAAGTACGTCGATATCTTTGTTTATATTTGGACGAGGCTGATAGTGAAACAGACATGATGCTGACAAAGCTCTGGCAATGCATGCCCTGTTCCCCACCCCCGACTCTTTGGACGCCTATCGCGCTTGGTACCGTGAGAGCATCACGACAAAGATACTGGAGCGCTCGTGGAAGTACGACGGTGTTCAGGGCGCTTATGTGGATATTGTTAGGGATGTCATCAATGCCACTTCAGTCCATTGGGCTGCTGATCGTTTGGTATGTCCTTTTCTTTTATTTTTTCAACTTGCCTGAGATGCTAACGCCCTCGCTTCCAGTGCGGTCTTCCTCTCAAGACCCAAGACAACCCACATGGATTGTACACCGAGCAGGAGATCTACGACATGTTCACTACATTGTTCCAACTGACCTTTTTGGCCATCGGCGAGAACGAACATGGCTTCGCGCTGCGATACACCGCTGTGCAGGCTGGTGGTGTCATCCAGGCTCTCATTGCGAAATCGGTGCTCGAGGTGGCGCCAGGGAGTGCTCCCAATGCCATCGCGACCTTTGTCTCGCATGTCACCAACTACATCTGGCCTGCCAGTCAAAAGCCCTGCTACCCCTTCCTATCCAAGCTCGCCGATACCGGCCGGCCGCTTGAATGAATTGGTCGCGACGGTGGTAGGATTAGCTGTAGGGTCAAGTGTCAATTACGCCCAGGGTGAGTCTCAAGTCTTCTCCATAAGCATAATTTAAAAAAACTGATTCATCGTATCCTTCCCAGCCGCATCCAACGTCATCGACTTTTACCTCGACGACTCACACGCCAAAGAGCGCGCCGAGATCATCCGATTGTCGAAATTGAAGGATGCGAAGAGCACAGAGTTGTTGATTGGGTATACCAGGGAGGCTATGCGTCTCAACCCCCAATTCACCGGTCTCTGGCGCGACGTCTCCGTCGCAACCCAGATCCCCCAGGGCGACGGTCTCCCAGCACTCCAAGTCAACCCTGGAGATCGGATTTGGGCCAGTTTCAAGAATGCGCATCGAAACGTGAGTTCTCTATATCATTACATCATGCTAATTAATATTAATCGTCCCAGCCCACAAACTTCCCGGACCCCCTCAGCGTGAACCCCTCCCGCCCCAAAAACTCGTACAACCTCAACGGCATCGGGCTTCCACAACTGCGCCGGCGTCGCATACGCCGAGCAAACCATCACCGAGATCCTCCGCATCGTCTTTTCGCTCCCGAATGTACGACGGGCGCCGGGGAGCGCTGGGTTGCTGGGTGGGGGCGGTGGGAGTGATGGTACGGGATTCACGGTGATGGCGAATGAGACGGAGACGAATATGTATTTGAGCCCGAATGGGGTGTTGAGTCCGTGGCCGGCGGGTATGACTTTGGTCGTGAGTGCTAGTTTTGACTGGTGTTCAACTTTCTGATGATGATTTTTTTCAGTATGATGCTTGATTTTAGTATGATGCTTGATTTTTAGTATGATGCGTGATTTTGTGGGGAGCATGGGGCCGCAGTATGATTTTCATTGGGAGTTGATTTATTACACACAATATGTCGCTTGATTTTTCACAATGCATGTAGTACGTAAGTAGTAGGTACAATATGTTATGTCTCTCGGGAAGCAAGGAATGAATTCCACCGTTGTTCGCATTTAGTGGCTCCAAATGGTTCAAAGTTCAAGGGTACTGGCCTTCCATTCCTGATTCATTCCATTGTCACTGAGATCATCCCTGATTTACATTGTGTCACTACGACACGATGCTGATCAGCAGAGCGACAACGAAATAGTACACCGCCGTTTCTGTGTTTCTTCTAACCTGGTTCTGCTCATCTTTTCGTTTTGTCTTTTCTTCAAACTCTCATTTGGGCTCAGGGTGAAACGCAGATAGAGTTTATATCTGATCCATAACTGAATTTCAACTGTACTCGACTGTTCAGTTACGGCCATCAACTGTTCAGTACATGCCACCGGGGATGAGAATTTTCATTCATGTGGTCTAGAGTCATTAAAGCGTGATCTGCACTTATTTGAGAGGTCAATGTGTAAAATCGCTGCGAACCGGTCTACTGATCCTGCTGCGAACCGGTCTAATCCTACTGCGAACCTGTCTACTAATCCTGCCGCAGCACACTTCGGCATCCTGACATGCTTATACTATGGGGGTAATAGACTGCCGAAATTATTCCCATTTTTCATGTTTAAATCGTGCTAGGTTAGGTTGGTGCAAGGTTTAAAATCATGCTAGGTTTGCAAGGTTGTCTAAATTGTCCTAGGTTTGATATTGTCCTCAAATTGATGTTAGGTTTCACAGTGTCCCAAATATGCTAGGTTCGGCCTTTTGTGCTAGGTTCAACATCATATCAGGCTTGCTCAATGGACTTGGTCATAGAACTTGTTGGATTGGTAAGCTTTCCCAAAGTCGGATTCAAATTCAATTCACAAGCGCAAAGATATCTATTCAAGAAAACAAAGCAAAACATTTATTCATCATATAAGCCGAGGCAAGACTCCATCAAAAGGACGGCTTCACGATATAGATTAATTCCCCAGTTTCAGTCCTGTGCATTGACATCAAGGTCCTCAAGAAGATGTCTACCAGTTGCAATCTCCAACTTATGATATGTCTGTCTGCCATGGTTCTATCACCCCATAATGAGTTTGGCGAGATGATAGCAATCCATGGAGGTCCTGTAGTGAGCTAGGAGACCCTTAGAGCTGTGTGAACCCCATTGGATGTTCATATCTTAATTGTGCCATTCTAGCTGGCATCCATTGTCCCTTGACTACTTTCAGGATATTTCAGAATGTCAACTGAGTGTCACAATCTATGACAAGTCATTCAAACCATTTCATAACTGCTAGTGTGCTTCCAAATCGGTCAAATTCAGCCAACGACTGTGCGCCTGTATTATGTCATCTTGCTGACATGCAGGGCTTTGCTGGTCTCCGTGAACTGGAAGAACCTAGCAGCATTTGAACCTTACAAAACTCACACCAAGAACCTTGCACATCTCAAACCTTGCACAAAGATGGGAGCAAAACCTCACACAAAAATGAGAACAAAACCTTGCACATATTTCAAACCCTACACAAGTTTCAAACCTTGCACAAAGATGGGGAGCAAAACCTCGCACATTTTTCCAGATCACAAACCTAACATCAATTTCAGTCTTATTGCAACCTAGCACACATTTTCAGGGATAGCTGAACCTAGCACAATTTAACCTGTAAAAGTGAAACCTAGCGCAAATTTGAATTTCAGCAGTGTATTACCCCAATATTATACGCTTGGTTCAGAAACACTCGACCATTTGGGTACTATGATCTTGGGCAAGTGTGTTTCAATCTCAGGACAAGTCAAGCTGACAAATGGACTGGCTGTGGTACTTGGTTATTTTCTCATGCCTCAGTCCGCACCTCGTTTCTTGTTCTCATCAGACTCATGGGGTACAAGTTGAATTTAGATCCTTGTTGTGAATTCAAGTATGACCACTTGCTCTCATCCTCCATGTCGAATGCACAGATGGGCCTTATACTTAATGGACAATCATTCAACTTTCAACCCGATCACTTGACTCTGCAGACTGAATGCACTAGGAATCTTGTGTTACAGAAACACGCAGTCTTTCAAAATGGAACTGCACAATAACAGAATATTAACTGAACATTTCTGACCCTTAAACTGAAACCAACTCAAGTTACTGAGTATCTGTGCAATATCTGGACTGTAAGATCTTGTATTAGTCTCGAACCAGCCTCTCACGCAATTCCTTCCCAAAAAGGCAAGGGCTGCGTCAGAAACAGCGCAAAGCTGCGTCAGAAACAGCGCAAAGGGCTGCGTCAGCAATAGCGCAAAGGGCTGCGTCAGCAACAGCGCAAATAACCGTACCTTGACACCACAGCCTTTGGATTTTCATGTCAGTGTCGATAAAAAGGTATGCGATGAGCGATGAAGTTTATGATAAAAAAGTATGAGCAATGTTGATAAAAAGTAGGTACGACACGAGCACCAGGGCAAAACTACCTGGGGAAGGTGGTAAACTGGGTGAGGAAGGTGGGAAACCGGGTGAGGAAGGTGAGAAACTGGATGAGGAAGCCTGCGGAAGGTGGTGAGGAAGCTGTCCAGGGATTTTTCAGAGCGACAGCAAGCAAGCTGAGAAACACACCAACTTCTCTGCCTCTCTTCTATGCTGCTGGTTCTGGGCAAGAATTATTTTTGACATACACGTACAAAAATGAGTTCTACAGATTGTGCCCCAGAGAGTATAAGAGACTCATGTCGTGCCAGAGTCTTGACTTGAGGCACGCGCGAGGGTCGGGCCGCCTTTTCGTTCCCGGTACACAAAATCCGACACCATCTTAGCACCGGCAAGTCACATTATTACTTCCTTCCACGAGCCACAATCGACGACAGAGAATTCTCTCTTTTGATCTTGATATTTCTTTGATGAATGACTCATTCTTGATGCAACACTTTTGTCTGTAATGCTTACAAAATCGGCTCATGAGACCAGGGCTAGAGTCAGATGCAGAGCTGAAAGCAGGGGTCCTGGTCAAAGGACTGAAGGGTCCTGGTCAAGACTGAAGGGTCCTGGCCAAGACTGAAAGGGATGTGTTATCAAAGGGAGGAATATGAGAACTAAGAGATGAAAAGACAAAAAGAGGACCCAAGCAATTTTTCCGCACTCGTCGATTCTAGGTCCGGAAAGTACTTGAAAGAAGGGATACTGTCAGATTGGGGCTCGAAGGTACACGGATATGGGCTAAATACATCGGTACAGTAGAGGGTACTTGAAGTTTCAAGTCATTGTAAAGAAAAACGCGGTAAAAGTCTCAAAGAGCCTGTAAGAAGTGGAGGAAAGAAGTGTTGCACCAAGATAAGTACCAAGAATGAGTCATTCATCAAACAGACTTATGAAAATGTCGACTTGTCAACTAGAGTATTAGACTGTAAGTGAAGGGATATCCTTGCGCTCTGCTTCGCTCCTCGAAGCTCCATTGAACCCGACGTGGATCACGAGAGTAGGAGAAGAATCGAGAGGTTCCATAAATGCACGACGAGATGTTGCAACTGGTGGTCCGTCTCTGAATGCTGTTACACATGGCGCGTCCCGGCCAGTAACAAGAAGAATGACGATGACGGGGTACATGGCCTTGGAAGATTGTCAGTGCTGTACGTAGGATCATTGTGATTCTGGCTGTGTACCGTGATATATGGAGTAAATTCAGAACCATAGAGAAAGGGCAGCCCAGTAGAGGGTACAAGGAATAACATCACATCAACTACCTGGATTCAACAGTCAGTCACGTAGTTCGAGTTCTTAATGCACTTACCCAGCCCCCGAGATATACCGCTCCGGATTCAATCAGTAGAAGTAGTACCTTCTCAGCTCTTGTCGTTTGAGCAATGTTGCTGAGCTCTTTCCGTACGGATACCCGGCACATCCTACCGGCCATGGTATATGAGGATTATTATCGACCTTGAAAGAATTTGAAATTTACCAGGCTTTGTGGGCAATGGCTGATGTCGCCACGACGTTGCTCGAGGCGAGTAAGAACAGTACTACAAGGGTAATGATCTTTGGCGTGATTTCAAGAATCGCACCAGTCCAGAGTCTGATCTGTTCTGCGACGTGAATCACATTCCCGGCTTTTTTCACAGTGAGCGAGAAAAACTGGCCAGAAGGTGACAGAATGCGTACCGATGGAAGCCAAGATACAGCAAAATAAAACTACGTGAATAGACCGACGGTCACATAGAACCCAAGCTCTCCAGACGACGATCAAGTCACTCATGAAAAACTGTCATTATGAAATTATGTTCAGATGACAATCATGGCGCAAGAAAATACCTACCATAACATGCACTGAGATGGTATACACGGTAGCACTTCGTTTCCAAGAAGTGATAGCCGAGGATGAACTTTGAGCAGGGGCTGCAAGGATTTTGTCCTGTAATATCGACATTTCCACATCAACAATGAAGCAAACTGTCGAGACCAGCAACATTGTGATGATAAAACCAAGGAGAACACGTCTTGCCAGTGATTTATGAAGTCCACGGCGATGACTACAAGACGAAAGGTAAAGGAGACTGCATCGTCTGAAGCAATATCTTACATCAAGATGTATATCGCAGCCAGGGCCAGAATAGTATAATATCCTGAAAATATGAGCACTCACACATCGCGGTCAATTCTTGGGAGCTCACCATATCCCAGTGCAGCGCACATAGCTGCTGCAACTGGCTGTCGAACTGGGATTCGGTCAAGGATGTATTGCAGGTCTGACATTGTAGGTCAAGGTCAAGGGGTCTTTGAGAGGGACGATAACAATCACTGAAAAGACTCATTTATATGAGGGATTCTGTTGAATCTGATGGATAAACAAAAGAGTTGCGGTACTAATAATAGCAGATCCTCTTTGACGCACATAAAGCTCGTTGGCTTGGTGCTGATGCGGTCATAGGATTCAAGGTTTCAATGAGAAGCATATTTGAAGAACCTAGTAGCAAATATTGAGCGGCTAGAGATTCGAACTACTGACGTTTTGCAAGTCACTTTGGCGCTCGTTAGAGATCGCAGTAGCCCAGACAACAAACATCATGATAGCAAAGTATGTCAATATCGCAAATGAATGTGGAGATCATCATCTTAAAAAGACAAGTAGCGACGCCGGACGGTCGCAAAAGTTGTATGAAGATGACAACAACAATGGCAATTTGTCTGATGTAACAGGAAGCGAAAGATTGAAGGTATTTATGTTCGAGGTCTCATCCAGCCAATTGGTCTCAATTCCCTGACAGCCTCCATTTCAGACACATCATCTTCTCCTTGCTACTAGGCAACTGGAACTCCATTCACGGTGCTCTTGACTGGGATGACGAGTATTTCATGATCAATGTTTAGGTTGTTGGCGTAAGATCTTCCTCGTAGCCATTCTAGCCCTCGTTGGCATGAAACCGATCCATCTGCATCTGTCTTTTTGCGCTCGTGCGTCTTATCAGTCATTCCGGACTATGATGCAAACGGGCTGATTAGGCTCCCATCTCCCGTCACAAGGCAACCGGGATCTTTTGTTCTGAACATCCCGCTGTCTCTTCTTTTGGAGCTTCCATCGATTTCTGCGGCTACATAGGTATTGTCTTTCCTCTGAGATGCCGTCATTTGACCATCATAGTCATTTTCAAGGTCCCTGGTACAGGCTATATTTGTCACGGTTAGGCTCGTCCGATGTCCCCGATGGTCTTACATTACCCACCAATCACGTATCTTTCCATTTCTCTCCTGATTCACTCTGACTCATTGACTCCTTTCTTATTCCAGTATTTAGTCGTTGTACTTTGTATCTGGACCCTTGTTCTATCAACGCCATAATCTTGGCCCTTTTCCCCTTTTTGCTTGCGCCGCTTTTCCAAGATTCGAAGGCTCTCACCATTGCCTTCACAATATTGATAGTATACAGCATCCAAAGAAAAGCAGCTACTGCATTATTGTCTAATGAGACCACACATGAACAATGTTGCTCACAATATATGGGCAATGCCTTCTGGTATACCCTGGGGGTCTGTGACGAGCTTCCGGTAACCTTGAATTTGGCGACGTTTATGCAAAACTGGTGAGAGAAAGCTCTAAACTAAAGGGAAGCTATGGAATCTGACCTCATGATGGTATATAAAGGGTTCTTCCTCGTTAGGGACCGTTGGCCAAGTTGATGAATGGCGTTGATTCAACGGAGCGAAAAGAGCCTGGTGATCTTGATTGGGCGAATCTAAGACCCGTACCTAACAGGTTAGGTAGCGGGCATGATAACAGCACGTGAAAGTCACGCATTATATAATCCGAAAGCGGACATTCTAGGTTGTCTAAGACACAACTTGATCAGTTTGTGTAATCAATTGCAACAGATCTTTTTTCGAAGCATCTCAATAGTGATTTAGATGAGTCAACTGGTGACGAGCCACTCTGGCTGATACAGATGAATGAAGACAAGACAATTGACCCGGCAACGAACACAAGAACTTGAGATTGGCTTATCTTTTGTACTAGGAACTGTCGAATTCTGAGCAGATATTTGGCTAGTCCTTCAAAGATATCATTAACGAAAATTCAATAAATGAGAAGGATCATCGTCACATGGTCACAGTAGGAAACTCTGCAGTCTGTCAACTGCAGTGGGTCTTTTTTTGACGCATCTCGACAAGCATCCAGATCAGCCAACGTCGTGACGAGTCAATTTGGCTGATCCAGATGACCGAGGAGATGCTTGTCGCTGCAACAATGACCACAAAAAACTTGACTTATGCTCTATGGCGAGGACTTGATGAAGCAGATGTTTGGTTGGCCAGCGGCCATGGCGGGGGAATCGATCTGGATGACGGAAGACATGGATAAGGGTAAGTTCAGCGATGGTAAAGAGAAAGAAGGCAAGGGATTAATTACGATTCTTGTCTGGTTTCATACTTGAAAGCCCGATCATTTTCCAGGAGCTTCACATCGCCTTCTTTTGGATTGCATCGTTTATCATTTAGAACGGTGTAATACTGAGTCCATACTCTAATTGTTCTTTCAAGGGTTCATGCAAGCTGATCTATGCCAAGATGCACCAACAATCGAATTTGCTGTGCGATCAATATGTAATGAACAAGCGCACAGATTGATCCATTAGCCGATGCGGGGTGGCTGGAAATTGAGATTCAACAACTGATGCCCTTTCATCCATCGATCACAATTGCAGAAAGTTATGTTTCGAGTTTCTTGGTTGTTCAAACTTTTCAAAGGCTTCTCAAATTTGGGTACAATGTCACTGGGACTTGATCATGTAAGCCTTCTGACTCAATACAGTACGGCATGCAAATGTATAACAAGCTTTAGGTTCCTCCCTCCGGTAGGAACCACAGCTTGTTTTCTGCCTTGACCCTGCGCCGCCGCCCTGCAGGCGGCCTCGGGCGGCGTCTGCGCCTTTGGCGCTTTAACTTGATTATGTCAGTAAAATAATTTGTCATCTAATTAATCAGCATCAGGTGACCGAGGTGTTTTATATGTATTGATTGATTGATTGATTGATTGATTGATCCACTGTGTGCAAAATGGCGGAGATTTCTACACCACAATCACCTAGGAGTTGCTGGGGTTTGATATTGTTTGATGGTGGAAAAAGATATATAAACAAGTAGGATGGATGGCCACTCTCAGGATGGCAGGTATGAGTCATCGTGAGGGGTAATATGGTCTGTCTAGCTGTCTTATAATTCCATGAAAATGGCTCCTTGTAGATGCCAAATTAGGGTGAGTATACTGTTACCCTGACAGTATACTCACACAGGTGATCTGTGAGAAGTTGGGTTGAACCACTGGAGTCTGGGACAAGAATGGGTAAGTTGGAACTTGAGATAGGAAAGATGCCCACTGTGAGGATTGCAATTGCTTTTGTAGTACAATAGTAGAATGTCAGTTGCAAGTGGGCTGTCCCTTCGCTTGCTCAGCAGCGAAGCCGCTGAGCAACCCGGACAGACACAGCCTTGACTTTATGTGAAACACTTCAGTGATATTATGGCCAGGCATGGGTACAGACACTGAACAATTTATACCGAACATTGACACAAAAGTAGAACGGAAAAGAATGGCAACGATGAGAATCGAACACTCGGCATTTTGGTAAGTTCAGCGAAACCGCCCGAGGGGCACGTGAAGATAAGATAAGTTGCGGAGAAACATCAGCGTAAAGTCAATCTATCAATTTCCATATATATTAGCTCTGGCGCCATTTCTAGATGACAAATAACAACTCACTAAAGATGACTCGTAATCACTAAAGACAAGCTTTAGGTTCCTTCCAGAGGGAGGAACCACAGCTTGTTTTCCATCCCAAATCCCATGCCGCCACCCTGCAGGCAGCCTCGGGCGGCATCTGCACCTTCAGTGTTGACATGATTATGTCAGTTAGAGTAATTTGTCATCATTAATCAGCACACGTGCCTGAGCTGTTTTCTAGTATAGAAGACAAGCTTTAGGTTCCTCCAGGAACCACAGCTTGTTTTTGCTTATTATGAGGGACTGGATAAAAAAGAGCCTAATGTATTTCAATTTAGCAATACCTCTGGAAATACAATATTTGGTGTTTTAAAATCCTCTCCAAGACTCACTTTGATCAATACCTTGATTCATCAACTGGATATACATTGTGTCAGTGGGACCTCCGGAAAAATTCCATGCTGATCATTCAATCACCAGTTTCACAGCCTTCCACAGATGTGCCGTTTTGCTGATACGGTCTGCTCTACTGGAGCCACCAAACATCACGCCGGTCATCGAGATTGCACCAACGGGGTCGGGGAAAGGTGTTCGTTGTTGCTGTCGAGATGACGATGCATTGGAGATGAAGCAAAGAAGCAAAGGAGCCAGGAAGCTGTGATAGTGGAATCAATGAGGGTCCAGCTCTCACTCCAACTGTTGACAAGATTTCTGACTTCAACCGAGTCAGACATCATTGTTCATGGTCTCAACGAGCTAGACTGGGTTTCTACATGCCTTTGCTGTGGCAGCAGGACAACTTTATCCAATCTGGTTCCACATCCTCCAGAGTCATGGTCTTTCTCAACAAGGCTGTTCAACGGAAAGTCATAGCGGTGGCACAAAGTCTGACAGACTTTATCATCATCAATTCTTCATGCCTCCAATTTGAGATGACTTGTTGCTATCTAGTATCCCGCTTCATCTCTATGAAAGACAAAGCCACTAAACCTGGCAAATTTGAGCTGCCCGCCAGTTGATGGTCTTTCATCTGGACCCTTTAGCTCAACTTGTAGACCACCTGTTGAAATCGGACAATGTATCTGGTTTGGACAATCTTGTTGATGAAATTACTGTGCAGTTTTCTCAAAAAACGCCCAAGTCGACAACGGGCCGGAGCTGCCGGAGCGCCAGCAACATAATGTCATGTGCACTACATAAACTGCCCCCGATTTAGAGTTACTTCACCTAGGTATAAAGGCTGTACTTGGCAGTTTTAGTGGTACCCTCATCGTTTGCATCACGAGAAGGGTTCCCTGACAATTGGAATGGCACTTTGACCTTTTTATTCAACAACACAAGTTTTCCAGAAAGATTTGTGACATTGCAGTGACCAGTGTGTATAGAGGCCGTCTTCTGGTGGCAAACTTGAAGACGAGTCCCCCTCTTTTATCAGAAAGATGACAAATCTCTTTTTGCACTTGTACACACACAAAAGAGCGCAAAAACATGTAATTTTTTAAAAGTGCAACTTTTTACGTCTGAAATCCCACAAGCAAAACACTGCAGACAGCACAAAAAGCTGGACTATTGGCAAGAATATTTCCCACAGCTTCTCAAGTGACCTTTGGCTTACTTCTATACTTAGTACTGTACCAGCTGGTTTCGAGTGCATTCTGTGCAACAGGTCTGCTTGTTGCCATGGTTCGAGGACATGACAGCCGCGAGAGTGTGACCACGGAGACGACGATCAGGACCCTTTCCGGCATCCGACAGATGCCGATCGGCATCATAGAGCTCTCACGTCCCTGTTAAGACAATGCACGACCATAGACCCAAGCTTCACACCCTTCATTGGACTGCTTTGATTATCTCGTGCTTTTCACAAGCTGAAAAGTCAATTGTAATTTTTGCTGATGCTTTTTGCCACGGCTCTCCTCTCAAATTATACAAGTTTTCAAGACTCAATACTCAATACTCTCAGACCCGATTGATATGATTCTACAGCACAAGCAATGATCTGCGGACTTCTGTGAGAACACTGATTGTCAAAGTGTAAAATATCCACGTCTAGAATGTTCTCTGCAAATACCTGGATGCCGCAACAGCAAATGATATTCCTCTTGGCATTAGCTGGACATTTTCCTTGCATTTTCCTTCCACCTAAATGAATCAATAGTCTGAACAAGTCAAGAAGACTCCACCGACCGTAATATTAATGCTCGGTGTCGAGATGAAAAATATGTCAGGTATCATATTTGCATTGGGCTCTTTCAAAGAGTCTTTAATCATGGTTTCCATAATTTTCGTCCATTCCCAACAAAAGAGCCCACAAGTGGGACTCATGGACGAGAATCGCGAAGCCAAATAGATAGGTCTTCTTGAATCAAACTAACCTTGACATACATAGAGTAGATATTTCAATTTCAAAATGACGCAAGTCCGAGCCAAGTATATCATTCAAGTTACACCGGGAGTGACGAAGTCTCTTTGGTCTCTACTGGGCCACTGGATTCTCTATTGAAGCCGATATTGATAACGGGCGTAGAATCAGCACTGTTACGTGTGCCTAAGACTTGGGTGGAAGGTGCAACTAGAGTGCCGTCTTGGAATGCGGCCACACAGGGCGCATCTCGACCAGTGACAAGAATAATAATAACGACATGGTACATGGCCTGGCAAGAAAGTGAGTCCTCTGGAATTATCATACAAACTTTGACTGTACCATGCCGTATATACCGATTTCAGTCACGTAAAGATAGATCGTCAGAGCCGAGCGAACAAGGAGTAATAATATTAGCACGAATATCTGGATCAGACACTCAGTTATTAGTTCCAATTGACCTGAGGAACTCACCAAAACCGCTAGGAATAGACCTCCGGATTCGATCAGGATTAGTAACACCTTCTCAGCTCTAGTAACCTGAGAGATATTATTCAGATGTTTCCGCACAGAGACCCTGCAGATCCTGAGAGCCAAAATGAGCGAGAGTGAACTGGGACCAGAAATATGAAATTTACCAGGCCTTGTACGCGATCGCGGATGTTGCCAGCAAGTGAGTGAGGGCAATGGGCAAAAGCATCAAGACAATGGACATGATATTTGAGAATGGTGTCCCATGATAGTAGTATTCAATTTGTTTTTCGACGTGAATAGCATTCCCAACTGTCTCAAGGTGAGCAAGATAAAATGGGCCTGAATTTGATGAAATATCTACCAGTGGAGCCCACGATGCAACATGACAGAGCTACATGGACGGATCGGCGGTCACATAGAACCCAAGCCCTCCAAACGACGATCGTGTCGCTCATCAGAAGCTGTCATCATGAATGATCTCAGAGTTAATTATAGGCAGTGCCAAGAGATACACACCACAACATGCATTGTAATGCTGTACATGACAGCATAGCGCTTCCAGGAATCCAAGAACGGGGTCGAAATTTGAGCATTGGCTGCAAGAATTTTCTCCTGCAGTAGTGACATTCTCGTATCGGCGATGAAGCAAGCCGTTGTTGCCAGGAACATCGTAATGATAAAACTCAGCAACACACATCTTGCCCTAGATTTGCGGAGACTCCGACGACGGCTAGATGGGACCAGAGGTGAGTGGAGCGCGAGTCGATGTGACAATATCCTACATTAAGACATATATCGCGGTCATAGCCAGAACACAATAGGATCCTGAAAAACATCAGCGAGGCTGAGGGGTTTGGGGGAGCTCACCATATCCCAAAGAAGCACAGATAGCTGCTCCTACTGGCTGTTGTTGTGAGAGGTCGCTGTTTATCAACCTCAGGTGGGACATTAGAGGTCAAGGCCAAGAAGACGGGGGTAGAACAATGAAAGACTCGCTTATGTATGAGCTCTAATCTGATCAAGAAGTAAACCACCTATGAATAGCCATCGGCTGGCATAAGGTCTGTCTACTGCACAAAAATAAATATGCATAGACTTCACAGTGAGGCCACTGAGAGCGTGTCTGAGTAGAGAAAATTAGCCAAGATTAGAATCAAGCAGGAACAATTCACTTGCTGTTTATAGCTCATTTGCGGAGATGGAATGATGGCATCGAAAAAGAGGGAGATCTCAACTCGCCTAAGAAACCAGGCGGCAGATGGCGGCAAAGGTTGACGAGAAATGTACAAAATACCGACGTGCACCGATGCCAGTCTAGCCCCTCAAAATGTAGACGGTTATGCAACAGTGCAATATAGCTCTACCAACTCTACACCCCATCCAGACCTGCTAATCGGAGCTGGAACTTGAACACACGGCTATGAGAAAGATGAGATGACCTGAGCCTCAGACAGTTAGCATCATACTGTAGCCGATAATCAACAGCACTGATACTTATTACCACGGACCGATATATATAGTACGGTCCAATAAGACCATTTCAGGCTGGGAAGCCAAAGAAGATTGTCCGAACGAGTTTGATAGGTGCTTGATACCGGACTGGAGATTCAAAGCGAATCTTGATCCCACCGACAAATGAATCGATTGCCTAGAACTAATTCCAGACTGGCTAAGACAAGGCTAAGATGGCAGTTTGGCACTAATACCTGAAAATGCAGTGAAAGAGGACAAGATTCGGGCCCAGGGTTGA
Organism: Mycena floridula; assembly: GCA_029320655.1. Lineage (NCBI taxonomy): Eukaryota > Fungi > Basidiomycota > Agaricomycetes > Agaricales > Mycenaceae > Mycena > Mycena floridula. The sequence continues at coordinate 1,349,486 of JARIHS010000019.1, forward strand.
AAGAATGTATCGATCAGACCAATATAAATAGCGAGGGTTAAGGGAATCATGTCAAAACGCCTGAAATAACGGTATTCAGGGACATTGAATAGAGACGGGGAGCAAGGGTTAACATGCTACTGATTGCCGGTATCTATCTTTCGCGTCTCTGGAACCTTTGAAAGATCTCCGAAACCTAAATAAACAACGGCCATCGTCAAAACCTTGGAGACTGGCAGGGCGCCTTTGAAAGATGTTCCGGACCGGGACCTGGTATCCTGCGAGGTTGCGCCGAGCTAGCGGTTTACACAAGGTTTAACCCCGAAAGGGTCGCGTCCCCAGTGGTATCTCTAGGTTAAGCTGTAAAATCCACATGCTACAGTACAACATGGCTACAAGCTCTACAAGACCCGGTTCCTTCATTCGAAGGCCCCTGCTTCTGGTCTCTCACTCATCTCCACTTGACGGAAGTCTGGACAGACAGATTCTCAGGTGGAAACCTGAAGATATTTCGCCCTCTTTCTCAGTTGACGCATCTCGCCATCTTAGCACTGAATCCCTTCAGTCCAAGTTTTTTCTCCAGCCCTGACCTGCAGGACTCCATTGTCGTGTTCATTTTCGACTTGGAGCATGCCGAATTTGATGGATAGATCCTTCTCATATCATTCATCCGCGTATGGTCTGGCCCTTCCACCTCCAATCCAGCTCATCCCAGGGACGTCAGAGGTGCTTTGGAGCGCTCTCATGCATAGACCAGTGTTCTTGGCAGAGTGGAGTCGTCGAAACGACGGAAATCCAGACATGTAGGAGCTGGATGAGGACATCGTCAGACCACGAAGACTTTGATACCGAGGATGATTCAAGCTTTCTGAGCGCCTCCTCGTCCCTTATCACATTCCCAGGTCATTGATCTATGGCGTCATAATATGATCGATCCTGAAATAAAGATGTATGTATCTCCGATGAATGCAAGCAGTAAAAACGGGTACCCAACGGTTCCTATTCTCAGAGGAAATGAGGAATTCGAAGAACCGGCTGGAAACGGATGACCAAGCCTGGGAAAAAGGGGTCGCCGTCGTACCACATCGTCGTTTACGACGCGATGGCCTCGCTCAAAACAATATTCAACGCATTATCGTGCGTAGATGGCCTCGCCGATGCCCTTTCCATTCCAAATCTCATCCAGTTTGTCCAGCTGACCTCCTGGTTGAAAAATGAGATTATTGCGCTGCTTCCCTCAACCCATGAGTAATCTTGCTGAGAGCCCTGATACTCTTCCTGGAGACATTCAGGTCTTCCTTTCCGCATCCCCTGGCTTATCCAAGAAAGTCATTGATGGGGCCTGGGCTGCACTGCGAGAGATCTGCTAGGAATACTCTACCGGGGATGCTGCAGACACTCTGAAGCTTCATTTCATGGCCCGTAGGCTGAATCAGTCGTTCAGTGAGCTCGTTTTAATCCCTCTCTGTCAAGAGAATATCTGTTGAATTTTTCTCAAGCTGAGCAGATGCTCTTTCCGCCATCACAGACTTGTCAGACACCAAACTGTGTTAAGCGCTACAAGGTGCCAAACCTTGGTCCAGAAGGTCATTCTTTACACACTACTTAACTGGTGCTAAGCCTGCTATTGGACACTAGAACAAGAATACATCAGTCAATCGTCTATTTGATAGAATGTGACTCACAATGCGGTACCAGAGGTCCTTGTTCTCTGGCGTTGCGTCTCCTCTACACTGTAGATATTCCGGAATATGGCGTCCACAACTGCTCGGACAGAGAATGTATGTCTGTTTCCTTCTCATAAAATGATAAATAAACTGAAAAGAGCGAGCTGGCCATGGCGAGAGAAGAATGAAGGAGGAATATGCCTGCGACGAGGGGAACAATGGTGGAAGCGGTCAACCGATCGCGAGCCAGGGTAACGTGCTGTGACATGATATTAGTGACTGTGACTGTGACGTCACAGGGGCTGTGCTATCATGTGCCAGGTTCCTCGACTTGTTCCTCAACAGGAACTGTTGGATATACATTTGATCTCAATGCAAGACGCTGCTTTTCACACTCCGGTGTCGCAGTTTCGGATTGAATTAGGCTCTTTGCACCGCACCGCATCGATAGTGCCTTGTCTTAGTACTCCGCCACCGATGCCACGAGAATCCGGCACTAGCTTGAACACTTGATCGACAGATCGGGTATTCATTCAATCCCGATCGTCTCGCGTTCAAAAAGTATCCACCGATTGTCTGGCGCTCCACAAGCTCGGAGTGACGATGGATATAGTCAACACCGACATCTAGGGATTATAACGGTGCTCAGCCACAAGCGTCTCCGTGAAGGTTTAAATAGGTACCTCTCACTTCGAAATCCTTCAGCGCCCTTCTAGCTTCTAGCTCTATCAGCATCATGGCTTCCAAATCTGCTTTCATTCGTCCATATCTCAACTTGGGCTGTGGAAATGACCGACCTGAAGGACTCGACTCTCTTCCACAGCTCATCAGCTTTGTGGCCGAACATAACCCTGATCACATATTTGGCTGGCAAAGCCAAAGTGGGGATATTCCACCTCGCGGAATCACTTTTGCCGGGCTCCAGAATGCGGTTGAACATGCTTCGGCTTGGCTTGTCCACACGGGTTGTACCACAGGGCGGATTTCCAGAGAGAGAAAGATCCCTCCTTTGGCGATATTTCTACACAGCGATGTAGCCATCTTCATTTACATTGCTGCTTTGCTGAGAATCGGGACACCAGTGGGTTTTGTGGCCTATTCAGACTTGATACTCATGACTGTTTTGCAGGTTCTAGTACTCTCTGCACGACTCAGTGCGGTAGCAGTCGCTCATCTCATTGACATGACGAGACCAAAGGTTGTTCTGAAGACCAGACAGACGGAAAGAACAGTAATTGAAGCCACGAAGCTCTTGCGCCACGATACCGAGTTCCTTGATGCGCTTAGCTGGGACGCTCTCTTCGATTTCGACTCTTCCCACCCTGCGCCACCAATGTACACTGATTTCAAGTACGACGACACTGATGCGATTATTCTTCACTCCTCTGGAACTACCGACCTTCCAAAACCGATCTATCACGCCCAGGTCTACATGCTGATATATGCGGCATGTCACCGTCTTCCCGAACAGCAGACTCCCTTTCAATTCTGTGTTTCTACGCTGCCATTGTATCACGTAAGTATCTCTTCTCACTCAGAAAGGAACCAAGTTAAATGAAAGGTTGATAGGGATTTGGGTTGCTCGCACCATGTCTGTCCTTGTCAATCGGAATGCCTTTCATTCTTCTTCCATCATCGGTGATTCCTACCGCAACTTCAACTTTGGAAGCTTTGAAATCAACAAGAGCACAGACACTCCTCTCAGTACCATCGATTCTTGAAGATATCACACAAATTCCCGGCGGAGTCGCAGCTCTCAAGTCTTTGGAGATAATCGCTATTGGGGGTGCTGCGATGAAGGAAAGTATTGGTGACGAACTAGTTGCTCAAGGAGTCAAACTGTTGAACCATTGGGGTACGAACTCTCTCTCATGTTTCAAGATTCTAATCTAATGTTCCTTAGGTGCAACAGAACTCGGTGCCATAGCTCCCATCGAGCGTATCCCGTCCGGCTACCATTGGCACTATCTCATGCCTCGGACTGACATCGGTCTCGAGTTTCTTCCCGGTGATACTGGAGATGGAACATACCGTCTGAAAGGCACACCTCTAGGTTGGTCTTCCCCCTTCATCGTTCAAGATCTCCTACTCCGAAACCCAGAGAATCCAGCCCAGTTCAAGATTCTCGGTCGCACAGATGATGTTGTGGTACTTTGCAATGGAGAAAAGGTCCAGCCTTCTGCATTGGAACATGTCATCGCTGAACATCCGTCTGTCAAGGCGGCTCTAGCATTTGGAGAGGGACAGATGTCATTGGGACTTCTCATTGAAGTCAAGAACGATTTCATGATGGACGAGACACTTCGACAATCCTTGGATCCATACCTCCAGCGAGGAAATCTCTTGATGGATAAACATGGGAAGCTTGCTCCCGAAATGCTGGTTTTCACGACACGTCCACTCGTCAGGACGGATAAAGGAAGCTTGGCGAGAAAAGCTACCTGGGAAGCTTTCAAGAAGGAAATCGATACTTGCTATGATAATCAATCCACTTCTCGACCATTTCCATCACCAGATAGCGATGGAGGTAGCGCGTTAAAGCAAGCCATTCGTCTCCTGGTATCAGATATCACCGGACTCGATGGATTCCAGGCATTCTCCGACGATGCCGATAATGTCGATTTCTTCGAAGTGGGCATGGACAGTCTGCAAGCAACACGACTTCGCCGTGCTATTTTGAGCAGTCTTGCAGATCGAGAAGTGACACTCGAATCCGACTTTTGCTTTCGGAATTGTTCTGTGAACAAGCTTCACTCAGCCATTGGGAGAATACTAGCTGGATGCGAAGTCCAGAGAGATGAGGCTTATGAGAGAATATCAGCGATGGAAGCCATGGTTGACCGATATGAACGGGAGCTTAACATATTAGCTCCATTCCGTCCAACACTCAAAGAATATCAGCCCTCGTTTGGGAAGATCATTCTTCTAACAGGATCCACTGGAAGCTTGGGTTGCTTTCTACTCGCGCAACTCGCAGAAGACCCGACTGTAACAAGCGTAACCTGCCTGAATCGGCGTCACAATGTCTGTCCCTACGACCGTCAAATGCAGGCTTTCCGAACCCGCGGCATATATATCTCTGAGGCGGGGTGGCGAAAAGTCCGCATATACGAGTCTGAAACAAATTTGGAGGATTTTGGACTTGAAAGTGATCAAATCAAAGAGGTACGTGCATCGCAAACAGATGCTTCGAATTGGTACTGATTCCTGAAAAGTTCAAGCAAGTGACTCACATCATTCACAATGCATGGCCGGTGAACTTCAACCGAACACTAGAGTCTTTCGAGTCACATGTCAAAGCTCTGCTCAATTTAATCAGACTTGGAATCTCCAGCACCGTAGCACGTGGAGGGATTCCAAGCGAACCAACAAGACTATTGTTCACGTCATCCATTTCCGTCGTTGGACGCTTCGCAACTCGAGGATCGATAAAGATCCCCGAAGCGCCCGTCGATGCCCCATCAACAGTCGAGTTGGGCTATGCCGAAGCAAAATGGGTCTGTGAGAGACTCTCTGTTCGAGCTAATGACCTTTTTCATACCCGTCTGAGAGTCTCTTGTATTAGAATCGGTCAGATGAGCGGAGCAGAGGGTTCAGGAGCTTGGAACATCGATGAACACATTCCAATTATGGTACGAGCATCATTGGCATTGAATGCTTTGCCTGAACTACGCGGTGTAAGTACTTCATAGGTGATTCCGGAAACCAAAGCTAATTATCTTCAAAGACACTGTCCTGGATCCCAGTGAATCGAGCCAGTACAGTTCTGCTTGAATGTCTGTTCTCAAAGAATTTCAGCCTGTTTTATCACTTGGAAAACCCGACGAGACAATCTTGGTCCACCATCCTTCAGTACCTCTCCACATCTCTATCGCCGGACCCCTTGCCTCTGATTCCATTTGAAAAATGGTTAGACTTGGTTCGAGAGAGTGGCGAAAAGAATCCAGCTTGGCCATTGACGAAATTCATGGAGAATGATTTCGAAAGGATGTCATCGGGGAGTGTCAGTCTTGGAACTGAATTTTGCCGCCGAGATTCAGCGACTTTAGAGCAAAGCGGACCGATTGAAAGAGATTGTGTTGAAGAGTATGTTGCATATTGGCGATCCAGGAAATGCCAATAAATATTAAGGACAGATGATGTCTTATATTTGCAGCCTTGAGGCCGAGACTTTGTAACAAAATCGTTCTGGATAAGTTTCATCAGCTCATATTCAGTGATCAAGAAAGATCATCATCACGGTAATCGAGAGAAGAAGCTCCGCAATCCATCAATTGCAGCGGGTCTTCTTTCGACGCATCTCAACGATGATATAAACCAGTCAACGGAGTGACGAATCCCTTTGACTGATCCAGATAACCGAAGCGACGCTTGTCCCGCAGCGATGACCAGAAAAGAATGACTTATCTTTTGTACAACCGACTCTCGACTTTGAACGCAATAATTGGATAGCTCTGGAAGGATATTGTTAGCCAAAGATTCAACGAACGAGAGAGGGATCATTGTCACGGTAGTCGAACGAAGAAGCTCTGCAGTCCGTCAACTGCAGCGACTCTTCTTTCGACACATCTCGACGAGCATCTAGATCAGTCACGCGAGTGACGAGTCCCTTTGGCTGATCCAGATGACCGAGGAGACGCTTGTCCCGCAACGATGACCGAAAAAGACTGACTTATCTTCTTGCACGCAAGTCTTGACATATGATAGTTAGGTAGTCCTGGAATGATATCGTTATAAGCGTAAATTCAATGAACAAGAAGGACCACCATCGCGGTAGTCAAAAGAAGAGACTCTGCAGTCCGTCAACTGCACGAGTCTTCTTTCGACGCATCTCGACGAGCATCTAGATCAGCCGAAGGGGTGACGAGTCCCTTTGATTGATCCGGATGACCGAAGAGACGTTTGACCCGGATAATGAGAGAATAATTTGACTTATCTTTTGATCCACCCTCCATCGACTATCAAAAATCTAGAAAAGTTAGCTGGGTATAAATAAATGTCCGATATCGATAAATGTCCATGTATATGTAAAGTCCGAGTCTCGGGAGAAATAAAAGTCCGTGGAAAGAAATAAATCTGTCATGATAATTAAAAACGGTCTAGGGAATGAGAGAATAAAACTTACCTTATGCGACAATGAGAGTCTCCTCGGAATACGTGTTCTGCATGCCTTCCAGAATAACCGAAGCAATACGCGCAGTCACAGACCAAACCTTGCTCCAACGAGACTTGATAGCTTCTGGGGCTCGAGGACAGGCAGGATTGTGAGCTCGAGGCTGGACAGAAATAGGGACTCGGAGAGGAATAGGGGAACTATCGGGACAAGAGACAATGATATGAGGAATCTGGAAAGCGTTGCTGTCGTACGTCGACGTCCGTGGGTCCCAGGGCGTGGTGAACTCGATATAAATCACTCGAGGACCCCGGACAGGGATGTCAACCTGTTCATCGTCGTCAGAGTCATCGGAAGAATCGGTAGAGTACACTTCATAATCGTCATTGTCTTCGGGCATGTCGTCAAACAGGTCTTGGACATCCCGCATGAAGCTTGAATCGTCTTCAGGAATCTCGAAAGACTCCATCTCTTCGTACACGTCATCGAATTCGTCAAACTGGCCGGCAGCAATGGCGGGAGAGGCGTATTCGTTCATTGAAGACATGGATAGGAGTCAGGTAGATGGTTGTAGAGAGAAAGAGAGGCAAGGGGTCAATTGCGATTCTTGCCTGAATTTATACTCGAAAGCTCGATCATTTTCCCAGGCCAGATATCTCCTTTCCAGCAGAGGTTGACAGAGCAAGAGTAGTGCAACGAGATGTGCCATACCATTCTTAATTAATCTTTATTCTCGACAACGCTCCACGGAAGCTGATCTAAAGGCTAAGGATCTGTCAACAATCGGTTCTCCTGTGCAATCATTGTTACAACATGATCCGCGGTACCGTACACTGCCTCAAAAGCGGCATTCCGCTGCAGCTGTATCCTTTGCCATTTATTCCAAAAGAACGGTTCTTATAGGCTTCTTGTGTGACGTTCAGCATAACCGGCATCATGATGCACGTGCTTCACAGTGGAGAAGCCTGTCACAGATGACATCGTATACAACATTCTATTGGCCTGCCCCAATATCAAAACCGTGGCAGTAAAGCCAACGGTCTAAGAGCACACCGACTCAATCAGAAGTACTTATTATGAAACATTATCTTGATCTTCCTTTGACGGTACTCATTGATACTCTTCTTGTTGGCAGATGATGTTGCTTTTTGGGGCTCCATATCCGTCTACCTTTATTCTCTTTTGAAACGACTTTTGACTTGACTTTTTACGACTTGTATCGACTTTTCTTTTCGGCAACAAATCTGAAGTTTCCCTTCAGCAGAATCGAACTTGAGTTCGGGAATTGCCGTAGCATAGACCACCCGTGGGAGGCGACAAAAACTCTGGCGGACACCGTCTCGACGGACGGAGCTGACCCCAATGGTGAGCCGTCTCTCTCGTCTGGAATCGCCTTATTTATTCAGCTTTTAGCTCCTGGCATTGCATTATACAGAGGTGTCTCTGTAGCGGAAATTTTCCGCAGGGTTCAAGGTCAATTTCTTTGTCGTCGTCTCCAGCAAAAGCTTATTCTCCTTCGGTCCCAGACCCACCGTCATGAGGTTCTAACATGACGAAGAAGGCCACACGCCTTGTTGCGCGATCCAGCGCAGGATCGAATAGTGAGCTCTTTCTTTTTTCCTTGTCTTTCAACGACTTACTGGGATACAGACAGCCCTGGACCTGATCCAAGCCGACGAAGCACCGTCGAAGAGACCAAGATCGGCCTTTGGTCAAAAGTCAGCTTCTTGCTCCGACTTGATTACAATGCTTATTATTCCCCAGACCCAGACCGAACCCGACACAAGACCGTCGAATAGGCGAAGACAAACCTGCCGCTCAGTGACAATGAGAACACCGCTGGGATTTGAGATTAATAGTTCCAACCCGACTAGGATCGTCGGGCACGAGCAAGATGTCAAACGTGAGCGCTTGAGCTCTCTCATGTTTTGTCAATATTCTTTCGACGTTGTTTCTAGCCCATTCCGACGAGTATCGTCGAAGATAGGACCGTCGTGTCCTATTGGGAATTCCGGTGGAAATTTTTCCCAACCCGATTAGAATTGTCGGGTACGAGCAAGGCGCTCGTTGAGTTGACCGAGAGTCAAGCGCCGTGAGCCTCTTTGCTATTTTTGTAGATATTCTATTGAACTTCTTTTAGCCTTTCCGACAGACTCATCGAAGATAGGGCGGTCTTTATAGTCTTTCGTATCGCAGCACTCAATTTTGGATCACCAGTTTGATCCTGTTCAGGTCATGTTGTTCGTCTTCCCCATCTCCCGTTCATCAGCGGTGTCTTGACCAGCCTTTTTCCAGATAAACGTCGCTTTCGTGGACTTTGCCAGTCAAGCTGCATCGGGATTACAATTCTATCCATTTCCGAGAGATCCTGTACGTCCATCGTGTCTGGTCATGATCTTCCCTAACCCTCTTGTAGTTGGCCTCAGCTCGATTGATCTTTTTGGGATACAATAGTTATTGCTTCTGGCGATTCGTACGTCCTCCCCCAGCATTTGAGCCAGGTATTGACCAGCTTCACGCGGCTCAGAACCTCCTCGTCCACGGTGTTGGAGCGACCCGACATCGCTCGGTCCTCGGAACAGGATCACATCCTAAGAGACTGTCTACCAGCCCTTTCGTTAATCAAATAACCCGGGCTGTTTCTTGTTCCTTCATCTGTCATGGTACCAGCCCAGTCGGTATCGATGCGGTAGTCAATAGAAGTCGGATACTGTACCTTTAGCATAGATGTTTCTTTCCTGGTTCACGGAATGACTCATCATTTCAACGTATTGTTATTGCAAGGAATAAGAAATACAAGGTTTAGCTTAGGTACAGTGGTTCGATACGACAATGCGAGTAAATGAGCGAAATGTATATGCAGAGAATGTTGATGCAGAATGGCAAGTACAAGAAACACAGGAGAAACAAGTCGAGTAGGGTGACAGAAGAATGACGAGAAAAGACAATAGAGATGCTAGAGCTTGATCCTCCAGCGGGGAAAACTGACTCGGTTCCCCACTGAAATAAGGTCTTTGCCGACCACTGGGTCTGGAACATTGTGCCTGTGAAAGCAGCGATCAGAAAGAATCCTGTAAATACTGGCAGACGACATACTTGGATTTGACATGTTCAATAACAGTGTCGGTCAAGGTGAATTTGTGATGATGGTGAAGACAATGAGTGCACATTGATTCAGCAACAGAGGAGAAGTAGCTATAGGTCATCGAGAAAATCTCCGGTTTCTCCTCCTGCGAAAGAATGCGAAACTTCTGGTGGTCCGAGTAATTATAAGCATGTAAAATCTGAAAGCTGTCAACGCTGGCAAAAAGCGGGATATAAGAGAAACGCACGGCTTGTCTCCAATTGGATACAGGGTATCCGTCATTGGGGAGGAAGCCATACCGAAAAAGGCTGTTGACCGGAGCGTCGAGACATGATTCGCAGAGATATTGAACGTCGAGCTGGTCCATATCGGACGGGTTGGCAACTTTAGGCTCAAGACCAGCCATTGTAATGAGTTCTGAAGCCAGGCGAGATGCTGTAGAAGAGAATTTGATGGTGTCGGTAGGTACGTCGTCCGCCTTGTTGTAGTAGGCTTCGGAGTCACAATAATGACGAAAAACACCATCTAGGGCGATAATCGGTTTCTGGCCTCGGCAGAAGTACGCTGAACATTTAAAAACGATGGTAGCGAGGTCGAGAACAGATCGTGATGATGCAGATTCAGTTGGATATGAGGAAAAAGGCTTCTCCAGCTTCACTTCTGCTTCCAGGCGTCCTTTTCGCTTCTCCACCCAGGTTGCGGTAACCGAAGAAAGGTCCACCTGACTGAAGCTGGTCTCGGTGATATCGCCGGTCTCTGCCTCAAATGCTGCCTGGACGTCGGACAAGCGATGGAGGTCAGAGACATGAGGAAGCTTCAGCCAATCTACGGGTGGGAAGGCCTTGAGATGATTAAGATAGAGCCTGTCGAGAACATTCGACATTGTCTTTCGACGCTCTGCCAAAATGCGAGCATCTCGTGCTTGAATAACATCAGGCTCGAATTTGGTACGAATTCTCTGCCAGACTGGTTACAATGAGCAAAAAGAATGGGAAAAAGGAAACAAATGCTCACTGCCATCGGTCAGAGCTGGTCCTGTCCGTATTTGATCTCGAATAGACTTGATGTCACAAAGCTCATAACCGAGGGCAAGGAATCGGTCATTGACACTGGATGAAGGCAATTAGCATGGCCAGTGAAGGAAGAACACGAGCTTACGCTGTCTCCCGACGGGCCCAACGAGCCTCGGTCTCCTGACGGGTTTCTTTCTTAGACGTTTTTACGTATTCTTTGTGCCATTGCTTCAAGAAAGGAGCATCCTGCCTGGAATGAGCATCAAGAAACGGAGCTGCGTCGCAACATACCTCTCGAAGCTGCGAAACAAACTGAAGACGCTGGGCCTTGTACTGATCAAGCTTCCTCTGAGCATCATCCTCTTTTTCCAGCACCCCCTTCTCCAACGTCTCGAGCCTTTGAACCACCTCGTGCAGCTCTGGAATCCAGTAGAAATTCGAGCTTGCTCGGGCAGTGGTTATCGTAGCTGCTCTGGATCAGCAAGCGATGCCTATCCAAGGGAAAGTCGACATACTGTGCGTATATGGCACCAATTTCAAGATATCAGATCCAACATGCCCTGTGGTTCGCGAGAGACTGAAATCTACAAGGGGTGTCCGTCGGGCAGCTCGGCGAAGGTATGCCGAGGGGGGAGGGGGGGTCCCCCAGACCTTACCGCCGAAATATTAGGCAGTTTTGCCAAGATAATTTTGGCTCTCTGGAGCTGTTCTGGACTATTATTTTGATGTTTATGGTGATTTTATGATCTGCAGAAGGTCCCAGATGACCACTCCAGCCATATTGGGAGAAACATTTGGAGATTTGTGACCAGAGACTGCTGAGCATGAATCAGCAGTCTATAAAAGGTCACAGAAATATAATCTGATGCTACTATATCAACTAAATGCACTCAGCACACCAATGCAGAGATTGGGGAACAAGGAGAGACGGCAGTGGTGGGCAACAGTCAGCAGCCCTGACACACCGACAAGGTGTCATCCATTTCCTCTTAAGGTGATTTGTCATCGTTTCGTGGGAATATAGTACTGTATAAGGCAGGAGGGTAAGAGGGAGGGGGGGTCTGAGCGAAGTTATTGTCAAAAACCGGCATACCTTTTGACATTTGAATTCCGGACACCCCTTGGAAATCTAGTCAGCGAAAGATAATGGACAAATGAGAAATGGCGCACTGGGCTTTGAGACATCGTTTACAGCTCTTCCTCATAATGGCAAAATCGGGTTCTCGAATCCCAGTCGCTCCGCAGACCTGGGAAATGGTTCGGCTTGATGCCCAGTGGAAAGGGTAGCTGACAGACCTGGCAAACGGAGGCACCGAATAGAAAAGTGGCCCAGGTAAATTCGGTATATCCAGGGACAGGATCTGGAGCATCGTGCTGTCGACGAGCAGCTCTCCATATATAAAGAGCATTGGGAGCGACAAGAGTCTCGCGAAAAGCCTTGTTCACGCGTATGAGACGGACGAGATCGAGAGGTTCCAGGCAGCTGAATATCTGGATAAAAGCAATCAGTAAATGACGCGAAAAAGAGGAAATCTATATTGACCTCAAAAAGAATGTCTATGGGCATCGTAGGGAGTAGTCGGAGCCTCGCAGACCTGCTTACACCGCCGGATTTGCTGGTTCGAGCGGACGACTTTTTTTCCGGCTTGTATTCGACTTCTGGTTCCCGTTCGTCGTCATTATATTCTTCTTCTTCGGCATCTGATTGAGGAGCGGGCGGATTGGCTTTGAGCCGTCCAGATTGTCGTGGCATTATGAGCGCCGATGGAAAGACGAGAGCCGAGATGAGGCACGTGTCATTTTACTCTCGCCAAGCTCGACGATGATTTGACGATGATACTCGAGCTTCGATCTGCTTCGATCCCGGTAAGGGCATCTTCAAGATTGAAGGAGACGGCGGTCAAGAAGATCGAACAAACCCAAAGCGTCCCTGATTTGGTCTACCTCAGCCCGGAAAGGTTAGCAGTGGCCAGTTCAACACGAGGCTGTGTTAAATTGTTGAAGAATACATCGATAAAGACGGGAAAACGACGAGAACATGAAGGAAAAGGGCTATAGCCTAAGCCTGAAAAGGTGAGTGGTCTGTGTATCGACGGAAATATAGTCCTGGCAAACCACGGGTTGTTGGATCCCATGTCTATGGAGCAGTCAGAGATGACCTTGATTCAATTGAAATGCGATATCCACATGTTGAACGCGAGCGACGACGATACCGTGAGTTTTTAAATTCTGATGATGATCAAGACAACGGACACACATCCATTGAAAATGACTCGTTGTCATCTAGATCGGTATGAGTTGGAGTTTGTCCTCCTTGGTGACAAGGCGAAGCTTCTGGTGCTCCTTGGAATCGATTCCATGTGAAATCTAATGGCGAAAAACGTTAGTATTAAGGGAGAATACAGTAGCAGACTGTCTTACCCCTCCTCTCCAATTGAATACAACTTGGAAATCACCGAAAGGGTGACGTCGGCGGCGTCGAGGGGATTCAGTGCACTTTTCGCAAATATATCGAGTTTCAAGCTGGTCCATGTCGGACGGTGTGGCAAGGGAAGGATCAAGACCCGCTAGAGTTACAACCTGGGAAGCAAATAAAGAATTTGGGAGAGAAATTTTGATGTTGGTTGAATAGAGAATTTCGAGAAGGGACGAGCACAATGGTGACGAAGAATACCATCCCATGAAATGATGGGCGTTTGCCCTTTACAGTATCTGGTTGCACAGGAAAAGATGGTGGTAGCCAGATCGAGAACAGATTGAGATCCAGAAGAAGCTGCTGGGTAAGATGCAAAGAGATGGTCCTGCTTGACTTCCATCTCGAGCTTCTCTTTGTGATCCCCAGAGAGTTCGCGATCAATGATGGAAGCTCGAGATGACTGAACGTCGCTTCTGTGATATCGCTAGTTTCAGCTTCAAAAGCGGTTTTGACCTCGGACAAGGTGCAGAGGTCAGCGACACTAGGAATTATGAGCCACTCGACTGGCGTAAGGGTCTTCAGACGAATGAACTGTTGCTCCTGGAGAACATCCAACATCGCCTTTCGACGTGCCGCTAGAAGGCGGGCATGATTTGACACGAACCCGCTGCCAGATTGACTCGGATTGTGGTGAGAACAATAAACGACAGAGGAAACAGATACATACCGGTATCAGTCAATGCTGGACATCTGCTGGATGTCGCAGAGTTCGTAACCCATATCAAGAAACCTGGCCTTCACACTGTATGCTGTTAGAAAGGAAGGGTGCTGGGTAAAAATGGTTAGCTCCCGCCACCATGCGATTCCTTTGACGAGTCTGTGTCTCCTGGCGCCTTTCCTTCTTGGATGCTCCGTACCGTTGCGCCAACCTCTTGAAGCTGAGAAACAAACTGGAGGCGCTGGGCCTTGTACTGATCAAGCTTCTTCTGAGCGTCATCCTCTTTTTTCGCCACCGCATTCTCCAACGTGTCGAGCCTTTGAACCACCTCGTGAAGCCCTGGAATCCAATAGAATCGCAGGTTGGTTCGTACAGTGGTCCCATCCCCAGAAGGTCAACATACTGTGCTTATGAGGTACTAATAAGTTCAAGGTGTCTAGTAGATGACGTGTGCCTTGCAAGAAACTGCAGTCTGGTCAGCGAAAGATAATGGGAAACAAGAAAAAGGGCGCACTGCTGGGTCTTGAGACATCGTTTGCAGCTCTTCCTCATGATAGCAAAATCGGGCGAGTCTTGTATCCCAGTCGCTCCACAGGCCTGGTGATTACGGTTCAGCAAAATGTCCAGCAAAAAAGAAAAGCTCACGAGCCTGACAAACGGAAAGGCCAAATAAGAAACTGGCCCATGCATATTCGGTGTATTCAGAGACAGGGTCTGAGGGCATTTGCAGCGACAGGGGTTTCGCGAAAAGCTTTGTTGACGCATATGAAATGAACGAGATCCATAGGTTCTGGGCGGCTGAATATCTGGACACAAAGGGTCGGTATCGCCATACCAGAAAGAAGGAAGAGCAAAGAGGCTTACTTACTTCGAATATAAAATCGCGGGGAATTGTCAAGGAATTGTCGGAAACAATTTCAGTTTCGCAGACTTGCGACTACCGCCAGCTTTGGTAGCTCTAGCAGTCGATCCTTTCACTGGCTTGTATTCGATTTCAGGTTCGGTGTCGTCATCGCTCGGGCTGCGGTTTCGCAGCAGGAGGTTTGTCTTTGAAGCAGCTCGACTGCCGCATTGTAGAAAAGCGCTGATGATCGAGCAGTGAGGGCAAGCGCGAAATGAAAGTCGGTTGCGCGCGCCTTCCCCGGGTGTGTGACAGCCTGTCACATTTGGCCCGCTTACTCGATGAGACAACAAAGCCGTGTAGAACCTGCATCAGTTATGGTTAAATTCCTAGTAGCTGGTTTTCCATTCAGCCTTCAGACTTGAGCCTTATTCGCATTCAAAAAGGAAGCCATGTAACAATCGAATTGAATCTTTGTTGCAAAACCTTGTCATTGAGAATAGCAGCTAAGCCTCCAAAAGTCTCTACGACTGTTGGTGAAAGACCATAGTTCGTTCTAGAGCGTCCGTATCTTTCGTCGGCCATGCCGTCCCATTGCTGCTCCTGTGAAACTTGTATGGAACATGATCTGGAAAACCGGTCATTCAACAAAGTCGAAACGATGAGCTGAGGACATACCATCCATGTCACGTTCAACACTGCATTCTTGCAGCGTCGGGCAAGCCTTGAGCCATGTATTGGCGATTCTCTGCCTCATGCTGTTGCCCACCGTCGGCCCAGGATAAAGATATCCAAAATATCGCAAAGCCTTGAGCGCGACCAGGGATTCACGGACTGATTCTTGTACGTCCTAAAACGAGATCAGTAATCGTCAAAAGAGTGGAAACGAGAGACTGGCCTTGGATTTGAGCCCGACCCTAGCGACAATTGCAAGACATGTGAGACGAGGAAGACTGCATGATACGTGGTGAAGAGCTTGCGACCCGACGTCTTCATCTTCGTCTCCGGAAAGCCTGATAGTCAATGTCGTCAATCTAGGGCATACCGCCAGTGCTTCCATCATCTCCGCTGTTCCATGGTAGCACACGATGAGCTCAACCACTTGCAGATTACAAGGATTATTCTGGAGTACATTTGACAGCACATGATCTAATCCGCTGAATACCGAGAGATTGGGAAGAAGGATCGGGGAAAGGGTTTGGGGTAATGGACAAAGGAATCTGGTCTGCGTGATCTCTGGGTGGTTACCGAGGAATGATAACATTGGTTTGACGTGAAGGTATTCCACGTCCGAAGAGTCGCCTATCACGTCCAGGGTTCGAAGACTGGGCAATGACCACGATTTCCACATCTCTTGTACGTGGTCATGGACGACAATGTGGAGCTCCCGCAATGCTGTTGCGGCCTTGAAGATATGGGTTATAATGGTTTCAGGGTCGTCGAAATCGGGCCTAGATGACGTTAGTTGGGCTGAAGCGACGTGCCAGCGACTGACCTGTAATCTTCGTGAATGCAAGGCATTTCCTGTATCGTCATGGCTTTCACCCATTGAGCGCATTGAGGGTATACGGTGAGCCTTTTCGCAAAGAGAAACAAGGTATGTGCACAGTCGAAATTTACGACCTCGTAGAGAAGCGGGTCGGCAAGCTGGTGGAAGAATTTAGAGACGGTGCACATTGCGAGTTTGCTGTTCCTGTCGCATTGCGAAATGATTTCTGAAAATATTTCGGTTGGTAGAATGAGCAAGGGGCTGTTTTGAGCCTGTCTGGCTCGTCGGGTTAGGACCATGGTCGTGGAGAAGGTGGGATTTTTGGAGAATGACACGTGAGGCTGGCTAGAGAAATAATTATGTAATTGTAGAATTACGTAATTAATATTTTCCGACTATGAAAAAATATTCCACTGACGTCTTGCTGACGTCTTTGTGTGAATCGGCCGGAACTCAAAAAGAGCTGGATGTGCTTCTCTCAGGTGCATTACAGAAGCAGAATCAATTAGATCCGATATCGCGCCCCATCATGATGCTAACAGTTTCGTTGAATGTGGCGTCAGTCAAGTTTGCACAGGTTGATACGGTTCTGAGGTTCTGAGCGTAACCTTCCGATATGGGCATTTTTAAATCCCAGATACAGGTAGAATCAAGGTAGAGTTGTTGATTATCCTGGAAATCTACCGCTTCGAGATCAGCGGCGTCACCCGAGCTGAGGTCTTCTGTGCGGAAGAACTTGTATGTATTTTTATCAAGCACCCTTAGCTTCGATTGTCGTTATTTGCAGTTGAGTGACACATAACCATTGCGGAGGATCGGTGATTCAAGGATTGGCGTCTGTCAAGCATACAAGTCGGGTGTTGAAGTGCTCAGCAACTTGGTGCGATTATATTTCCATACTAGAAATCAATTCCGTGGCAGAGGACTCGTCTGTGGGTCCACAATTCCACGGTGTAGTCTTCTCGGCTTCTACTACACGTGCATCCAGACGGAAACGGACGGAAACCCCGCTGACAGGAAATCAGAAGATGGGTCTCTCGAATCCAAGGTCCGCTGATTCTGAGTACTTGGTTCTGATGTTCTCAGTTTCTTTGTCTCAGGCACGGAATTTCCGTCGCTGACGTCTAGCTTTAACCTTTCGATAGCAAGGCCAAAAAATACTACAATTGACTCACATTTAAAATTGTGACATTTTAATACATTCAACATCCCCGAGTATGAGCCAAGGTACTTGTAAACACTTGCGAGTCTCTGCACCGCTGACCTAACTTGTTATCCAGGATACGAAAGTTGGTTGAAATTGGTTCATCCTGTTAATTAAATTTACCACTTAAGTCGTTCGTGATCTGACCAATGTATTTGACGAGACAGGTGGTGTTGTCCTTATTGGCGACGCTAGCTCTTCCCGTACGTCGTCTCATCAAATTATCCCAGAACAGAATTCGAATTCCAAGTAGATGCACGGGACATAGCAGCGCGATGGTGCACTCCCACAACTGTCAATCCTTTGAAGTTTGTACTGATTCCTTGAAGCTCGAAGATGGCGCAGCCCTCGGTACCCTTTAGGTTTCCTCGCCCATCGCGACAAATTACTGCAAATTATGCAAGTATACGATGAAATTCGCGAACCTCGATCCAAAATCACGCAGCAAGAGCAGATTCACGGTCAGCATGTTTGTGCACTGGAACCTGGACCAGGGAGAGATTCCCGCAATGCGACATTCCGGCTGATGTTAACAGAAGCTGCCAGGGCGAGAAATTTTTGGCTCTTGCTTGGGCAGATCACTTGAAACGGTTTGACTATGACGCCTTGGATGTGTCAGTGATTGGTGGATGAGCTGGGGTCGTTAAACGAAGTTATGAAGCATTTTCAATAGTTCGTGCAATTAACATCTATATACTAAAATCTCTAGATATCGATCAATCAACTTACGTCGATTACAGAGAATGGTACCAAATCAGCTTAATTGTCACAGATTTTACCACATGACTTGTGACCTCACGCGACAATGTGACGCCAAAGTCTATCAGAAGATTCCAGCTACAAAACACTACATACAGAACAACATGGCAAAAGAGAATCAAAAATGCAAAGAATCGTCTACAGCCAACCGACCAACCGAATATCCCGACTTGATGCACCAACTGAAACCGTAAAAGTTCCAGCAGGTCTCACATATACTCCACGGGTCGAGTCCCAAATGCTGATGAAGATGAGCGGACTGAAAACCTATTGAAAAAGATAAGATACCTCAAATCCCGCTCCGTCAAAACAATCTTGACATTTGCAGTCTGACCAACTTTCACCCCAATCTCCTCGAATCCACGCAAGACTTTCTTCGGGTCATCAGGATAAGCAGCATAATGGGCTGCAGGATATCCCAGGTACAATTGAGGAATCTCGGTCCCATCGACAGAACCTTTATTTGTGATGTTGAAAGAAACAATACGGGTTGCAGCGGATACGACCAGTGAAGAATATGTAAAGGTCGTATAAGACAAGCCGAATCCGAATTCGAAACGTGGCGTCAGATTGTTGGCTTCCATGTACCGATAGTCGAGAAGAAGCTTCTCGCTGTACGAAATCTGTCAAAGTCAATCAGTCAGGATTCTGATTCCGAACTGAAGATCCTTACATTTGAGACATCGCCGAAATACATTATGGACGTCCCATAAGCCTTTTCATCCTGAACAGAATCAGTCTTGGATTGGTCGAGACACAAAAAGAGGCATACGTCAGCGATCGAGAATGGCAATCTGCCACTGGGATTGCGGTTTCCCCAAAGGACGTCGACAAGAGCTGGACCAGTCTGCTCTCCTGGAGCTCCAGCATACAAGATTGCGGTTACGTTTGGATGCGAGCTCCATTTCATGTAAACAGGGCCAACCGAATGAACGACGACAACAGTATTACTGCATTGCGCCGCAACTGCTTCTATCTAGTTCTATGAGAAGATTGTAAGAAAGAGAAAGGAAGAACATACAAGCTTGCCACCGTCGAACCACAAGTTCAAGTCATTTCTGTCTCCCTCATTCCAGTCCACGATATCGTATGCACCAAGTTCGCCGCTCATAGCATTGACGAAGACCAGTGCTGCATCCTTCCCTTTCGCAGCATTTGCTCCTGAGATCAAGTCGTTCGATAATGAAGCAGTAATGGCCGCATGAGAGAATGATTGGATAGCATCGATAGGTGGAACCAGATACTGGAGAGAATTTGAGCCAGATCCCCAACCAACGCTCATTGTCCCTTCATCGCACTCGTTAGATTTGCAATCTTTCTTTGGCATCTTCGCATCTTGCCCAACAATCGCCAGAGTTTTGAGATTCGAAGTAAAAGGCAAGCCTTTGATGGTACTGCTCGTACGGAGATTCTTGAGAAGCACAGTCGAGGCTCCGGCGATTTCGCGAACCAAAGCGGTATGAGCATCTGAACGTACAGATTGCTGTAAGGCGAGCCGAGGATATCCCTGTCAAAAATGTTCAGTCTGGGCTTATGAGAAACAGAGGAAGAAATACCAGATCTTGACTGACGCTATACCACGAAGCAAAGATTCGGGTAACCATTTCGTCCAAGCGAGCTTGGGTGACAGTCTTGTTGTTCACAGCGGCCTGAAGATTCTGGCCGTAGACGCCGCCACCAATGATGTTAGAGCCGCCAGGCATCTCCATGTCGAGACCCGCATTGGCATTGTCCGAAGCCATGTCATGAGTTGCCCACCAGTCGGATACAACGAAACCTAGGAAGAATGAGGAGAAGCTTGCATAATAAATTGGCTGAATACCTTGGAACCCGTTGCTTCTCAAAAGACCCTTTGGTCCCAACAGTCCGGCATTATGACAGGACGAGGTGCCATTCAGTCTGTTGTACGCACACATCACAGATGTGACTCCAGCCTGGCCCCATCAGTCAAAATACAAGCTGGAAAGGAAGAAGGTACCTCGATGCTTCTGAGAAAAGGGTAAAAATAAGTCTCTCGCAGCGTCCGGTCGTCGACGTTGGCGCTCAGTCCATATCTTTCAACGATTTCAGTAGACAATGATGTTTGAATCAAGTCACGAACCTCCAATGTTCTTGGTTATTCGCCAGAAAATGCTTCGCACAGGCCATGACACCTTGACTTTGTATACCCGTAACAGTCGCATGAGCTGCTTCGCCAGAGAGATATGGATCTGGTCCAAAGCTCTCCCAAGCTCTTCCAGCCTTGGGATTACGCATCTCAAAGAGCGTTAGTCACGTCAAGCGTTAAGAGAAACAGACATACGATATCCATAGCGGGTGCGAGCAGGACACTGAAATCTTTCATGAGAAAACAGGACAAAAAGAGTCAAGAAAAACAAACTTGACGCCTTTGCCTCTAGATTCTTCGCCTAAAGCAACACCTCTCGCTGTCATCAAGCGTCGACTAAACGTGGAGGCGACATTTATGCCAGTCGGAAATCCTGTGACATTATCGAGGAGACTATAGCCGCTTTAGCGCGACGAAGGAGAAAAAAGTGATAAAGAATGGAAGCAGAGCTAACAAGACACCTCGAGGGATGACAAAGCACAGCTCAGATGCCTTGACGATGCCAAAATGACGCCGAAAGAAGCCATGAAAAGCTTGAGGGCCCAAGCAAAAAAGTAAAAGTAAAAGGAGGCAGAGATGGAGCTCACCGTAGTCCCGCCGGTCCATCCTGCAAGCACAACCCAGGAATAAAGAATTTCGAATGGTTTATGGGCCCAATATTTCCGATGCATGGACTGGATGAGTTGGTTCCCGTCACCAGTCGGATTTTTTCTTCGGGGATGAGGTCTGCGACGGAAATTTTGGCAAGCGAGTATGCGTCAGCCCATGAGCGAGAATATGTGGGTGCTGTAAATGGAACGCCTGGTTCAGCGGATATCGGACCAGGCCGAGAAAAGGCGGTTTACTTTGGAGGGCTTTGCAGCATAAAACAAGCCAGAGGAGCGAGGGGATAATAAGGAGCATGGTGGGCGAAGGGAAGAACCATGGTGGGCCGAATAGAAAGGCGACTTTTGAGAAGCCCCGGTCAAGAAATGACCGGGGTGATTCGGATGAGACTCCGGCAAATAAATTCGCGCGGTCACGTGCATTCGATTTCCCCCCCCCCCCCCCCCGATTTCGTCAACGGGGAAACATCGGTATTGGACACAAGCGACGGCATTTTCTGATTCTTCTTTCTGCTGGGACTGAAAAATGGTACTTTCGGTAGACAAATTCCGTTTAAATTATCATATAAGTACAAGTCATATATGACAGTGACAGACTGTAACGCACTCGTGGACTTGGAGTCGACGAGGGAGCAACGGAAGGGGGTCTTGAGGCGAATTCACAGTCAGTAGAGGGTTGAGTAGACAATGGTTCATTTCAAGATGCTTAGTTATTACAAATCAACTAGCTACTTTTATACTACGGGGAAAGCGGGGTTACCAAAAAGAGAAACGTACGGGGTTAACCAGCCGAGTCGGATCCTTACACAGACTTGCGGTCCTCAAGTCTTGTGTGAATAAATATGAAAGAAAAGTTATGATCAAACAGCTGCTGCATCCAAGTCTCAAAATATACACTCGGTTACACCTCTTCAGATTGTCCAAAATGTGCTTTCATTTTGTCCTCTTGGATTATAGTCTTGAAAGCCGTGATATAAGAATACGAGAGCACATCAGAGTCGGAGCGGACTCACCGATGGGTGACTATCTTCGTGTGCCTGAGATGTGATACCTCCAAGGTTTACGCTTGTAGCGGACCGGCCAATATGTTGCGTCTTCAAGATAAAGGATGAGAAAAGCTAATTCAGAGTCACCGAGGACTACCAGTACCTCGAATCTCATACTTGAGCCCACCTCCGATCTCTGTGAACCCCGAATGTACCCTCTTGCGTTGAGATTCGCCAGTACAGTGTTGCAATACAAGGCACAGAGAATATAGTAGACCGCGCCATAAGTCTGAACTTCGCTGACAATGGACTATGGTCACACGATCAATACTCTGTCGAGTCTTGGATGATAAGACAAGCTGGACGAACCGTTACAAGCGCAGCTAGCGCGACAGATGCTGTCCAAAACCCAGAATTGATTGTCAGTGTGACCAGCCTGACAACCATGTCATGAGAGCTGCTGGAAGGATATCAGTAGCAGAATGAAACGATGTTGTGCGAGTTTACCCTTGAGTGCCCCTTGACTCTTTGACAAGCCAGTATGTCATACAAGCCGCTAACCCAGTGTCTATAGCCACAGGGAAAGCATTCGATAGAATCGCTGGTGTCCGAAACGAGTTGTCCAGAAATTGTTCGATTGTTGGTGCATGGTACCTGGCTGTACTTGAGGTACGAGTAGGACAGAGACGGTAAGAAGCCCATACGCGTAGTAGAAATCCACTGAAATCCGGTCATTAAAGATATTTGTATTTATTCAAAATGACGGTACTTGCCTGATTCTGCAACTGTTCACACCGGAAATGAGATACGATGCCTAAATAATTGGAGATACATACCCAACTGTCCCAAAATAGCAGGGATCTAGACCAATCAACAGTAGAACATAAACCAGAAGATATCGCATACAAATATAATTGGGAACAATTTCCGTTTATTGCTGACTAGATGAGATGAGCGACGCGTTGGAAGACATTAATGCAGGGCGTACACATATAGAGGCGATAGGTGAAGAAGCTCTGCGTCACCATGGCGGTCAAGGCCTAGTAAATAGTACCATATCAGTCAAAAAGATGCTTCTTCAACTCCCAACGCACCGTCAAGAGTGCCTGCCACTACAGACAGACCACGAATCAGAATGTTCAGCCGTCTTGATAACTGAAAGACTCACAGAACTTTCTCTGTACTGCAATAAGAAAATCTCTCACAATGCCTGATACCACTCACTTTTCGTTCATCAGCAATGCAGCTGGGTTTCCCCAATACTTGACTAGTGTAGTGTATTCTATGTGAGTTCAGCTGCGCTGAATAGAATCAAAAATGAACAAGCTCATGCCTGGTTCTATGACACAAACTACTTGGATTGTCAACATTGACCTGAACATCCGAGTCAGCGTCAACCAAGGCCAGCTCTAGCAAGTTTCTGACCATAGCACTGCGACCAAAACCTTGAAAGCTATTAGATCTTTTGGATAGCTAACTAATCGTGAATCGGGGTTTTCAGTCGAGGAATTGTGGCGTACTTGACATAGTAGGTGAATCTGGGGAGAATTGAGTCAGCGGAGGAAGAGATTCGTACCCACTATAGCCTTACAATTGCATGCATGAAATTCCCCAGAACGCGGCGACGAAATGGGTGGATACGTAGAGTCCGCCATGGGCATCGCCCAGATCGAGTGCCAATCCTGGTGCTGCAGAGGGAGGAACTCCAGGTACCGACATGTTGGTTTTCCGACCAAGCACAGACTTGCCTCGCGCGGCCTTTTAATCTTCAAACTGGTTGCACTGCATCAAAAGTGGAGCCAGCGCAGCTGAGCCTCGGCAGGGTCCGAGGTACCCCTTCCCGTCCAGTATTAATAGCCTCTTCTAAGCTTGACGGGTTCATTGAAGACCGCTCAGCGCCAAAGCATGGCAAAAGATCGACTGATAAGGCCAACGGAGAGTGGTTATTGCCTGTTGTTCCTTGGTCCAATGGAAGGATGGATGGAAGGACGGAAGGATGGAAGGATGGAAGGATGGAAGGAAAGATGTGAAAACTCCAACGAATCAGTGATTTTGATGAAAATTGAACATCAGCTTGAGTAAAAATTATCAAAAGGGTCATCATCGGAATGTCGTCGAGTCATTGGCTGGCCCTCAAGGATTTCCTATCGTTCCGCGCTTGTTCCGCGCAGTACTTAATACATTTCGATGCACTCGGGCCATCATGATATTGATAAAATTGAGTTTCACCTGAGCAAAAACCCTCGATGTTGTATCGGGTTTCCATGGTGGAAGGTTAACCGAAAGCGGAAGGGAAATGAAGTCGGTTATTTGAGAAGAAGCCGGATTCGAGCGGTAAATCATCACGCGAATTGATCGACTTGAACAACAACCCTCATGTCGCTGCTGGCACCTTTTCCCAACTGGCTGCTCCCGTCATATCTAATTCTGAGCTTCGTCCCGCTTTTTGTCAGGTCATCAAGCTGCCGCCGCTTGTTTTTCATCCCAATCACTGCCACAACTTATTATTTTTTATTTCACACAACTACGGGCAACATCACTAGCGACTATGGTCAGCATTTCTTGTCTATTCACTCCAAGCATCTTGACCCACTTATGATTTCTAGGTATTGCTTGTGGCTGGCTGACTCTGTTCTTTATTTCCTCCGACTTCATTCTGCTCACAGACGTGCAAAACGAATTGCGCAGCGTCAAGCCTCCACAAGACAAACCTGTCTCGCAGGAAGGGCTATGGATCCGATTCAACTGGGCTTGGGATCTTTTCACCAGCCCTCGTGGAGTTGGATGGACTCACGAACCTACTGTTGTCCTGCCGCCACGGCCTAAACGCCACAAGTTCGTTATAAAGCAGCTTGCCAGGGTTGCAGTCCTCGGTGTCATATTCGATCTCGCGAACTGGCATAACCAGTATAATCCTGCATATTTCCGAGATGGACCGAGCTTGACCGCCTATGGCTGGTTTTGGCGCTATGAATCCATTTGGGGATGGGTGGTTCAGGGATATGCGACCATGGCAATTCAAAACTGCTTTGTCAGTATAATGAGTGTTTCTCTCGGCCGTTCGGATGCCGAGGATTGGCCCTGGCTGTTTGGTTCATTCCTGGATGCGTGGACAATTCGTCGGTTTTGGGGGTCTGTCTTCATTTCTTGGTCTTCGAGTGTAACTAACTGCTGATATTCCAGGCGAACGTGGCACCAGATCTTGCGAAGGGTAAAACTTGATACTTTCGCTGGTCAACTTATGTCGCTAACATGTATTCCAGTTCGTCACAGCGCATGGTCGATTCCTGTCAAGCCGTATCCTTGGCCTTGCCCGAGGAACAAACCTGTCAGCATATGTTCAATTATACACTGCTTTTCTTCTTTCGGCAACAATCCACTACCTGGCCGACTATACAGTCCTTCGGAACTGGAGTGGTGGTGGGCTCAAATTCTTCATCTCGCAGCCTTTGGCAATCACAATAG
The DNA here is from genome assembly GCA_029320655.1 of Mycena floridula. Classification (NCBI taxonomy): domain Eukaryota; kingdom Fungi; phylum Basidiomycota; class Agaricomycetes; order Agaricales; family Mycenaceae; genus Mycena; species Mycena floridula. The sequence goes on from JARIHS010000019.1 coordinate 1,374,933, forward strand.
AGGATGGAGTCATCGCACTCGGTCAGCGCTTTGGAATCAAGGGTAGTTCGCTGCTGTGGCGCTTGCTCGGTTATGCCTGGGTATGGACATGGTTTGCTCCGGTGTTCCCAACATGGCAGGACCCTCTTATGACCGCAGGGATGATGAGCGAAGGCGCAAACAAAAGTCTTATCCAGACAGCTTGGAACAGCTTATATGCGAATCACACTGCTTTGGCAGGGTGAAGTAGGGCAGACTCTCATTTTAACGGCCTCTTAATATCTTTTCTCTGGACCATAGAGTACTGTATGTGGTAAAATCAAGGCAGAATTCTGATACAGTAAGTTACTTGAATATGACAGTTGACTCAACCGAAATCTTTGGTTCCCATCAATTCACACGCTCCCATTACCTTTGACACGAGCCACAACCTTTACACCATATCCACGAAGCCGCAATAGAATCTCTGCTCTATTCAAGCCAGCTTGACCTGAAGAATTACAGCTGGCGCATGGTGAATCTTACCTCCTTCATCCGCCGCGGTTCTGACATGCTTTGCAGGCTACCGCAACAGAACCTATTCATCCTTTTGCAGCCTCTTGACCAACGATCCCGTCGAATAAGCAGTGGCTTCAGTCAAATATTTGATATCGTGAGCTTTGCGGCTCGACTTGCGTTTTCAGATGCAGTCCGGAAATTTCTTTTTTACCTGTTCGACCAGGGAAATCTCGTACTGGCTGTTCAGTGACGTTTCCGCTGCTCGTTGGGAAAACCTCGATTATGGCCGGGATAACGAAATACTGGTGTGTTCGTTTCGGCTTTTTTGTCTTTCGCATGCAAACGAGCTGCAGGTCAGGCGCATGAATCTTCTAGTCATTGAATCGGGTGACCTCGACCCTTCGCTGAAGAGCGTCACGATCGATTCGGCTGTCCTGTTAATCAGAGACAAAAGGTCAACAGCAGTTCAACAGCTTCAACCATGGTTTTCTTATTGGTGAACATCGTTTTTACGGCTTTGGATGATACTGATCACGTCTCAGCGACCCAGCAACAGTTATATCAGCTTTTGCTCCTGCAAGGCTTCAACCTTTTACACAATCCATTGACGGGTTTTCATTATGCTTCAGCAGACTGACCGTCTACTTCGACGCCGGTAAGCCGAACTTCTCATTATGATACGTTTTGAAGCGAACCTCAACAGGATATATAGATTTAGACCTCTCTAGCGAAATCCAATACCTTGTCTGCGATGGATCTTGAGATCTTGGGAGGGCGATGCAGAAGAGCGAGGGTCGAGTAGAATCTTTGCCTTGTCACTTCCGCGTTATGGTGAGCCCGTCCCCAAGTCCAATCTTCCAGGACTGTTCACCTGTTCATCGGTTGTATTGACCCGCTTTCATTGCCCTAGAATGGATCCATTCAGTCTGATGCTGAAGACTCATCGGACGACCGGTGACACGAGACCCTGGGAGGTTCGGGCTTCCGACGTCTTGAATTTAGTAATATCTACGCCAGGTCTTTGTCGAGTTCGGTAGAAAGACGTTGGTTGAGGAGAAAATGAGACCGAAGACGAGTTGTAGATTCTAAGATCACCAAGGTGCTTTCTATCGAGCTCATTTCACGGAGATATTTGACCAGAGGGTAGTGCTCGGTGCCTTTTATTACTCAAGTGCAGATTGATCGCTGCCTGCTGAGCCACTTTATCACGCCGTCGAGGCGAGCTTGACTGAGATCTGGGCTTGTCTGTGTCGATGGAATGACAACATGAATTGAAGCCCACAGTTCTGCAATATTGAAGGTGATTTGCCTCCATGTTCGACAGACCCTCCCCAACAGCAGAGGAGCGTCAGAATGATGCATAACTGGATTTCTATCTGCTGGTAGGCGGAACCTAAAGATCCTCTGTATAACTTCTGGAGATAGGCGACGAAGCGGAGACAGCAATTGTTGGTATGGTGTCACGATTGCTTCGAGGCCTGAGCGCTGGAGCTTCAATGACTCTAGATTTTTGGTGATAATCTCAATCTCTGCGTCGATTGCAGCGATATCGAGCTCGGGCTGTCGACAGAAGGCTCGAATCTCGACAACTTCTTCGTCTGTCGGCACATAATTGGAGTGTAAGACATGTAGAAAGGGAGATTGTAGATCAGTCATTCTAAAATCTCTTCAGATTTTCATTTGACGACTGGGAATCTTACTCACTGTGCTGTAGACCCAGACTCCTTCCCCGCCGCTCCGCAGTGTTGTTGTGGTTTGTTTGCGTAACGAGAAATGAACACTGCGGAGCGACTGGCATAAATTCCGTGGGAACATTGTACATGTTTGGTCCACGGGCCTCGGTCACCAAATAGATTTTTAAGTTTTTGAACAGCTTTCTTGCCTCGTTTTGATCAGTATCTGCTCTTGTATCCCGCCATGAGCCATTTCAACAGTGTCTATCAATGGCTTGACCGACATAACCTCACCATATTTGACCTTTTGGTATCTACATTGCAAGGAACTACAGGGCTTGGCACTGCAGCCCAGAGCCATCGGGCGGCGCTACATCAGAGAGCAGTCAATATTCTTGATCTATTCCTTGAGCAGAAGCCCACTGATACAGAGAGCTGGGCCACTACTCTCGCAGTTGAGATCTACCGGAGAGAGATTGTCATAATGACCCAGCTGCAGTCGGTGTTTCATTTCACCAGTAGTCGGGCCACGTTGGAGAGACTTGAGAGTTTCTCAGTTGGTGATCTTGCTAAGAAGATGCGAGAGACATGCCCCCATGTCTGGAAACTCACCGGAGTCTTGCTGGACGCCAATGCCGAGCATCGAGCAGTAACTCCGAATACTTAGCGACAATTGTTGAATTGCTTGGTTGCTCATAAAGAGGTCGCGTGTGAGCTTTGGCGCCATGATATGGGAATCTCAGACGCGTCCTTGACGGTACAGAAAGGCCGTTGATTTATTTTGAACGTGATCTAAGACAAACATGTACAACGTTCCCACGGAATTTATGCCAGTCGCTCCGCAGTGTTCATTTCTCGTTACGCAAACAAACCACAACAACACTGCAGAGCGGCGGGGAAGGAGTCTGCTGTAGAGTTGCTTCTGAGGCGTAGAGCCAGCCACGTGGCTGCAAAGCCTAACTCGACCAAATAGCGGCACAGCTTTCAGAGTACTTATCTCGAGTCATCGCATTCCTCAACCCATTTCGCCATGCGACAATCCAAACGTATCAAGGCTAAACCGACACCTGTCGAACCAGACTCCGAAGATGAATACAGTGACGACCAGGAAGAAAAAGTCGAATACAAGCCCGAAAGAAAGCCGACTACTCGAACGACCAAGACAGGGCCGTCAGGCGGGACAAACAGGTCTGCAAAGCTCACAGTGCTTCTTACAATGCCGCTGGATATTCTGTTCGAGGTAAGCAAAAGTTCCTTCTCGATGCACCGCACGGACCCATTGTTTTTGTCCAGATATTCGGTCACCTGGAACCCTTGGAGCTTGTAAACCTCACGCATGTCAATAGAGCTTTTCGAGATACCCTCATTGCTTCAAATGCGACCTCCGTCTGGAAATGTGTCCGTCTGCGACGTGATGCCCCAGACCCTGTTCCTGGTTACACCGAAATTGCATGGGCGACATTTTTATTCGGTCCCAATGTTTGCGAGGTCAGTCTATCCAGCTCGTTTCGCCGTCTATGCTGACCAAATATCCTAGATTTGCGGCTCAAACCGGCCGCGAGAGCCTGATTTTGCGATTTTGAGAAAGTCCTGCAAACAATGCCTGAAAGCAAAGTGCGCCCTTTGTCCTCTATTCTTCTACCTATGGCTTATTTTTCTACACCTTAGCCTCTTGTATGAAGGGAAGAATAAAAATCGGTTTTGCAAGACGACTTTAGAGCTGGTGCCTTATACGAATAGTGGGTCCGGGTTCGCTTTGCCTGTATTCTGGCTAACGAACTATTGCAGCGGGCAACTCGACCAAATCTGCGTCGCGATTCTTCTGGATACCAGAATTGAACCAAGTTGAGCAAAGGCTAGATGAGTTGCATTCGGATGTACGTCGCGGAAAGGCCGGTGCTCAACAACACCTCGAGCGCTATAGCGCAAAACGGATGGAATTCGTAACCCAGATCAGAGAGGTATGTTTCCTTGCTTTTGATGACCTGTAGCATCCATTGACGTTCGATAGGATGCACCTGTCTTGAAAGAATGGTATTACGATTACTTGACGGCATCGCGAAACGAGCGAGACAGCGGTACAGAGGCCCGTCGAGATCGCCGGCAGAAAGAGTGAGCTGGTTGCAGGTTTATTACTGGACTTTGTCACTGATTCTATTCACAGGGTGAACGACAGGTTTCTCGCGCTGGGATATCAGGAGTGCGACCTAAAGGAGATCCAGGGAGAGGCAAGGAAGGGACCAGCTTTGACTGAAAATAGTGCGTCTGTTATGACTGTTGTACATTTCGCATGGCTGATTCTACCTCCAGTTTGGCAGCGACTTCTCGCCAAGTTGGAGACCAAGGTCATTGAAGCTCGAAACAGACGTGTCTTGGCAGAGCGTCATGCGACAATGTACGCTGTTTTAAAGAAGCACTGCTTCTCCATCTTTCAGGCCTATCCACCGCTGGACTGGAACAAGCTGCCTCGCGCCTTTGATCTCTCTATCCTTCCAGCAGTCCAGGCTGCTTTTGAAGCCGAAACCGGTGAGATCTCTGAAACCACTTTCAATAATGTGGACTTTTCGTCTGTGGTTGCATTGTGGATAGAGGAAAGAAAAGAGAATCTATGGAACCAAGTCAAAACCTCAGATCTGTTTATCGACCACCTTCCTGAAATGACCGACGATCTGGAGCGACGTGAACACATCTTCAATCTCGCTACAACCGTGTTCAGCTGCAAAACTGTCTTTTGTCTCGGTGACGTTCCCATTATAGGAATAGATGGAGCCCTTCGTCATCATTGTGTCGCTGAATTCTATGGAACCAGACGGCACCAGCACCGTGAAGCGATTCCCACAGAACTGCAGTTTTCGCCCATGGGCTCTCAGGTCGCCTCGTCTCTTATTGTCATGGCTGAACTTGACCCAACTACCGCCACCCCGAGCGATATGGATGAACTCCCCATCCGCTATATCTCTCGCCATCGGTTTATCAACTTTATGTCGCCGCATCGCAAGGTTTTCAATTGGCGTCAAGCAGTATGTCTTTTCATGGTCTCGGGAACTTCCATTGACTCTTCATACCAGATTCAACATCGTCTTGAACATCATTTGACAGCGCAGTTCCGGTCTCTGACCGCAGAGGAGTTGCTCAATGTTTCTCAAGCGACATATCCAGTTTTTGAGAATTGGATCTGCACCCATTGCCTGGAATATGTCGAGGACCCCAAACCGCAAACAGACGTAACTACTCACCTGCAAACCATGTATGTCAGCTCCTTCCATCTTCATGACCATTGTCTGACATTGCTCTGAAGGCATGCAATTGAGAATCCCGCTGTCGGGGAAGACCTTATCTCAATTATATCCCCTACCAAGGAGCCTCATGATACCATTGTTCTTTGACAAAACTGTCAGTCATCCTCGGATCGCTGTTAAATAGTCCTCTTTCAATGAAACATGAAACACCAAAGTCGTCATTTCTTTTTCGAGACTCCTTGTTGATACGACATTTGACAGATAATTGAATATTGTTGCTGCCCATTATTTCGCATGATAGATAATCCACTTTAACGCTTCATTCAGTTGACTCTGCAGAGCCCATAAAGCTTCCCGGATCAATCCGGCCGCCGGGACCGATCCAGCTCCGATAGCTTCTTTTCAACGTCTTGCTTCTTGCCTCCAGGTCGGTCAGTGCATGAACGACGTCTTTATGCAATGGCTCCAAACCACGAAAAAGTAATGGTCCCGCTATTATTCATGATTAGATCTGATTGGCTTTCCTTGCATAGCTTCTCTCGGACGCAAAAAATGGTAGCCTGGATGCAATGCAGTCGCTGAACACCGTCTTGTTTACGACCAAATCTGAACCTTCCATCTGGAAAACATATTGGCCAGTGCTCCTTCGTGTCATACGAAGCGCAAAGGTTCCAACCGACCGACCAATAGCAGATCATGATTTACTGCTCCCATATCATTGCTTATTCGGCTTCATGTGCAAACTGCGCGTCCAATCTCGTCGGAGAATGCCCAGGCATGCTTTCGACACATCAATCTTGCCTCCTCCTTCTCAGATTGTTGCTGTCACCGAATTGCTAAAGGAGGTCCAATGGGCCAGCATCTGGCCTTGGATCGTGATTTTCCTGCAACAATTCTCGGCCACTTCCATTTCATTCACCGCACCCGGCTGCCATATCCAAGTCCACGAAATCATTACCAGTTTTCTCTGTCATCTCGGTTTCGGGGCACATAGGTTGCCAGACCTTCCAAAGCGGCTAATTTCTTCCGCAGGATACAACAGAATCGCGATGGCTTTGTGGCTACGAAGTATCAGAGATATAGATATCGCCCTCGAACATCCATGCATCACCTATTGGATGGTCAGCGTAATCACCAAGCTCGAATCTGCAGAAATGATAGGCGAATCATTGTCCTCCATGCCAGGTGCCGCTGTCGCGCTTCTTGAGGCAGTGAAAATTGCCGCCAAGCCGTCTACCATTATGTCGACAGAGTTGTTCACCGCGATGCAGATAATGGGACCGTGGAGTTTAAATATTCCGGCGTTGCACGAGGAACTTCTCGCTTGCGGCTCTATCCCAGTCGTCACTCACATGCTGGCGAGACTGACAGCAAGGAAACGACCTACCGCGATGTTTCGGCAGGCATTCGGTCAAGGGTTGACTTATCTCAGGCAGTTCTTCGTTTGGCCCAGCGAAGATTGGATGAAGGAGGACATCACATCACCACACGTCTCGAAACCATGGATGGTTCAAGCACTTGAAGGGAGGCTACTTTGTAGCATCCTGAAAGCTTCCCATTTACTTAGCTGCAGCTGCGGTCTATCCACAGATCCGGCACCAAATCCTCATTCCAACGATTCAAGAGCCTCGGGGGTCATGGTCGATATTATCAGGACACTGCGCTGCTTCGTTTCCGACGAACGGATCCTTCGTGCAATCCGGACGGAATTTCGCAGGATTGACGCTGATCGTCTCAATATCATTTACGCTGCCAAGGACGGGAAGCCTTGTCAGGTATGGGACAATTGGGTGGACTTTGAGAGGCTTGCACGATTCACTTTGCGGGCGCGAGACCAGTTCCACGAAGAGCCTCACCAAATATGCTCAAATTCATCGGTGAGTCGAGTTTCATGTTTTGCTGTACCTTTTGATGATTCATTCGCTGCAGTGTCGATCGCCAAAGCAGCTCAGCGCAGCCTGCAAACGATGCGGCGGCTGCCACTTGACTTTTTACTGCTCGAAGGTGTGTCAGAAGGAACATTGGAACGATGGTCACCGTGAAATGTGTCGTAAAAATCCCCTTGTTTATCGTGAGTACTTGTTTCTTGCGTAGCTCATCAGACGAGAAGCTCATTGCGCATACTTGCAGCTGGGGTGCCGAAACTTCAGAGTCAAATTGACAAGAAGTTTTACCTGTGGTTCAAATACTCTGGTGTACGAGCCGGCATCGTGTAACATACTATTCTTGATGTATAGTAGAACTGAATTGGCCGAATGCTTGCTTGAAAGCTTTTATAGTTTGTGAATTTCTGATATACTCAACGCCTCTGAGTCGCGGGACTCATCAGAGAATCTAGTACAGACTTCTGAATAGTAATATATATGTGACACCAGTTAGTAAACCGCTCAACTAAGGAATGAAATCTACAAATGGTACACGTCTAACATTAAGTGCGACTAGCACCTGACGTTACTGAATTCAACAGCCATCCCGGATGTGCAAAGTTCATCGTATACATCGCCAAGGTGATCATAGCGCCATCGAGGACATCTAACCGCATATGAGTTGACCGATTGACTTCTGACAACGCTGGCACCTACTGAAATACACCTCCGTGGTGATAATACGCCCAGAAAAACCGTCATTCAATTCTATCGTCCTGTCAACTGTTTAGCAACAAGCAAGATAAAATTTCGGCTTCACTCACCTGTAAACTACGACGTGTCGATATTGGTCATATGTCTGATAAGAGTGACTTACCTGCTCTGTACAGATGTCAGCCAAATCACAACATGTCTGATACCACGACTCACCGAACAAAGAGACAAAGTGTACTGAACACCAATGATCCCAGCATGATCTTGGTCCTCCCATCCAAAACCCCACGGAAATTGACCCGCTCCTTTTCTTCTGCAGAAGTGCCCTCAGGAGCAACTCTTGAAGCAATAGGCCGATCTCGGAAATATCTGACAAGGAATTCACTGGCACAGATGACATAGAACACCATGGATGCTAGAATAAAATTAGAGAGCAAATAATACACGTGATAACCAACGTACCCATTTGAAAGGCTATACCCCCCAACATGATGTTACCGCCCTATAACCAGAAATCAGAGCGGGAAGCGAACTGAGGACAGCAATATAACCTTAAGTGGATTCCGATGCTGTTCGACAGCAATCGATGCAATCCCTCCTCCAGTTGCTTGAACGATGAGGGAAACCACATCAAACGAACAAAAGAAGATGGTGTCTGTAGGGCAATCAGCAGCCTGGAAAAAGCAATAAAAAGGAAATGGCTATACACCACCAAGGACTGATACGACTGTACACTGGTCCGAGCTGGCGAATCACAGCCCCCAAGATGATGAAATTGCCAGCAACAAAGAATGTCGGCGCAAGTATAGTGCAGCTTATTCTGAATAACACGTTTAGCGGAGTTGACACGAGGAGAACAAACAAACATACTGCATCAAATACGGCTTCAATGCAGTAGGAGAGTGGCTGGACCACAGCCTTGCGCCCCACCCCAGGACCTCAAGAGCGCCAGCTACGACGACCGTGAAGAAAACCCACCACGTCCTGAATTTGATTCCCTGGCCAATGTGGATTACTGTGAAATTTGAATTAGTCTGGGTCCTGAGAGCTTTGGTGATATACAAACCAGTGGATACAGAAAAGAGCGCAATGAAAACGATGGCTATCCAGCCAGTAGGTACATAACCATACAACGACCTCACTTTGTGCACAACCGCCCTTTCTGGGATCACAATAAGCAACCTGAGGGACAATAGGAAGAATTCACGAACGAATAAGATCGATGTACATGGTTCTGCCGTGAAGTTGAGAGACAAACGGTTCCTATATATATGTTCGGCGATACTGGACCCGGGTGTACGGAAGCACGGAAGAACAAGTACATCAAGTACGTACGAACCCAAAATAGACGCTGTTTGATATCCGAACATCCCAAGATGAGGCCCAGGCGCTGTCTCGAGGTCGTGCAAATACAGGCCAAGAACAGCTATCAAGAACAGCCATCACTGCCGCTAGTCGGGAAGACGACGAGAGTTCTACGGTCAAAAAGTCAATTTTGGTTAATAAGGTTTGATTACATTCCTTACCTGGTCTCTGTAGTCCGCGATCCCGAGGTGATTTCGCACCGGAATATCGTCATTGATCGTTGAAAACTCAGTGGTACCTTGATGGTGGCGGTATGTCGTTGACTGGATCAGCAGCGAGCAACTTTCGAGACGAAAGAGGAGTAGGCGAGACATTGTGTGAATCATCATTTCGCCAACCAGAGGGACTGATTTGTCATAACTTCGCCGGTTTCGCAAAGGAATTGGTTTTCTGTATACCATCAACAGACCTGGGTCATAGTATATAGAAATCTGTATAACTGCAAGGTCAGCCATCGAAAGTCAGAACCAGAGAAAGGCGCACCAAGCTATTGAGAAGATTTGTTCGTCTGTCAACTCGCTACATCATCGCTCTGCAAAATTCCCAGCATCTTATCCAAAACCTTCCCATGTGCTTTCGTGAGAGTACTGACAATATATGACTTCAAGAAAAAGAGTGACTGGTGAACAAGTCAGCGGCAATCCAATGCATTGAAGGAAGTATACCTGAATCTCTACATCATCACAAATCCACGAAACCTCTTGCTCATCCGTCCTAAGGCGCCACTTTCCCCTGAAAATGGTCCCTCCACTGGCATTCACGACTGTATCTGTCCCGTCTGGCTGCGGCGAAAACCGAACGGTAAATGTCGTCGTCGTTTTGTAGAATCCAAGGACAGTAAGATTGTCGGTGACGGTGTAAAGATTCGGGTCTGCAGAATCCTGCTCTAAACTGGCGACCAATGGATTGAGATTGCACATAGCGACCGGGTCATGGAAGAGAGCAAGAGCAGCATCTTTGGTCGTTAGGACCTGTCTCTTCAAAGAGACGCTCGAGGTCGTGGTCCACATCGTACGATTCGATGGGCGGTGATTGAACGCCGCATTGCTGTTACTTTGCCCACGAGACTGACACGAATGATTAAGCATGGCTGACAGGATATGAAAATGAGATGGAGCTCACCTGTGCCGCTGTGAGAGCCAACGTGCAATGATCCTTTAGTGTTCTGGGACCAGTGATTCTCTAATTGGACGATAATGACACCAGCTGCGCGATGAATATGAACCGGGTTTGGATTGCGTTTGCTTGACCGAGCGCGTTCGGCAAGCAGCAATGGTCCCTCGACGTTGTGCTTGTCGTGAATTGATTGGAGATCTGCAAATATGTTGGCGCAGACAGGTAAGGAAGGACAGAGACGTACCAGAGACCAGAGAAAGGACGTATACCTCTCCTCTTGACTTTTTCCTTCTAAAGAATCCATCAAAACCGTTCAGAACCCTTATTTTGTGAACATACCATCCGTGTCGCATTTCTGACTGGCGCCCGAAATCTCCATGTTTTGATGTTCTCCGTTGGTCGTGAGACTTTAACCAGCTCAGCGAGACATTTTCTGGATTTACAATCCGAAGGAACATGTCAAATGGAGGCCGTTTGGAGTCCAAGACTGGCATGCTCGTTGAGGCCAAGGACAGATTCTGCATTTCGTCATCCAGAATCAATGCCTGTCTTCGGGATAGTTAATTGGGATACATTTATCGCCGCAATGTACATGCGAAGCTCATCTATGGGAATGTCGACAAAGGATGACTTTCAAATTTGGCCATTCTGGTTTGGATGGGATGAGAAGATCCAATAGGTCGTCTAGGTAGAAATTGGTTCATCGGTGGTGATTTATTTGACTGAAAATGTGGTCGATGGTCGCGTTCGGACGCTACTGAGGGAAGAGGAGGGAAGCTTCATGAGCGACGGAGGAAAAGTCGGCGTGGGATCTTTTCGGATCCGGTTTCAGAAACACGTGCTTCACAGGCGCTCATCCTCCTCCACCGTGACCTAATGGGACTCAAAGGTACCACGAAATAGTGCTCATTATATGCTCTCCAGGTCAGATATCTTGGTTAATTCTCGCCAAATTGAGCAATTGCTGCGGCCTGATCAAGGCCTGATTATCCGGTCAATTAAGTCAGTACTTACTCTGCATCACAAAAAGTAGACTAAAAATATATACTAAAACATAGCTAGATAATCTCCAACCAACACAAAGCCCACCTAGGTTGGCGGAGAATATATGGTTATAAGTAGAATGTGTCCAGAGAATATATAACTATATATTCTGTAAGCAGGACATATATTCCTGGTCATGCCAGACAGCCTGAAATACCTTGCCTGATGTAGAATAAAAGAAGTGGTACTGAATATCAAGTTATAAATTTCCACCGAGGGTCTCGCCACAAAACACGTCAAAAAGAACAGAAACCAATATCTCTATTATGGCGCCTGAGGGTTTGAACCCGGGACCGCCACGCAAAGGTGCTTAAGTCAACGCGCTAGACCGTTGAGCCATAGCATCAAGTGGCGAGTAGCCTACCTTGTCTTTTATAGACCGTGGTCCCGTTGCTCAGATTGCATTCCGCAAGTGCTCCGCTGCAATCTAGTTTCATAGTACGAGTGTTTTCCTCCCGAATCTTGGACAAAATCCTTTTCCAGGCTTGGGATTCACATATATATGGATTCCAGCCTGTTATTCTGAATGTCAGGCTGATATTCTCAAATATATTGTCTCAAATACTCTGCCAGGCCCTGGTCAGTCTGATAATCAGGGCCAGGTCATACCTTTCTTGTCCACTTTTTGTGATGGCCTGCTGTAAGATGAACAGGACCTGACCATCATGAATGAATCCAAATGATGGCTATTCATATATACATAGGTCGTTCTTCATCAGATTGGAGGAATTACCTATAAGTAGCTCTGGCAGGACTGTATTCTTCCCATCGTTGATCCTGATCTCCAATATGGCCAACCTGCATTTAATCATCAGCGACCTCTCCTACCGACAGCCAATTGGAGCGACTGTTTGCGTCTCGCTGGGTTATGGTGAGCTCCTGAGATCCACTGTACATGCGAGCGCTGATTAACCTCTCAGGATATTATAGTCTGCTAGCCGCGGTGGCGATATACATATCAATGTAAGGCAGGGTTTTCTTAGTGGCAGCTGCTTTTTCTCAGTCGTCGTCGAGGACTTCTGCTGATTGATTCTGGAGCTGCATACTTGGCGGGATGCATATGGATGAGTACTGCAGAAACTTAACTTCACCTACATGAACTTTGAATCTGATGATATGATCCAGAAATTTGTAGTCGTATTATTCTTTGTCCCTGCAACTCTGACGGCCTATCAATATTTCGCTAAATTCCTTCCATACTGGATGGTACGGAACTGGAAAATTCTTCATATTGATATCTGACTCAATTTTGCCATTCAAGGCTATGTATCAGGTCGTCATTATCCTCATCGTCACTAGCCGATCTTTACCAGGTGAAATCGCATTCCGTGATGGCCCTCAAGCTGTGCGACCCACTCGTGCACTCACGGGACATGAAAATGAGCCAGGTTTACCTCCACCCGTCATCCAGATTGATTTCAGTACCGCCAGGACTCAGGAGACCCCTTCGCTCAGCATTTAATGCCTCCTCGTTTCCTGTCTTTCCAACACTTCTTTCGTCTCGTACTGGATCATGCTGTGAGAATCTTTTCTCATTCAAGTGATAACTTATCTGTATCTATTCGTCGGACCATCGATGTCGGATAGTCTTGCTCTTCTCATGTAGAATGGGTACATAGTTTCTTCCTGTATTTATTCGCTGTGCGCTTCTGGATCTACGCAACCGACACAGTGATCGTTGGGAAGAAGTCACAATTGCGTGACTCGACGCGTTTTGGGCACCTCGGAGGTCCGGATCGCCGAGTAGCCGGCGTGACGTTTTGTGACAATTCTACTTTTCTCTTTCTTCCATCTCCTTTTTTTTGTTATCCGTCCAAGCTGTTCCACAATATACGCTCACAATCATAATTTCTTCTCCCTTTGAAGCGGTCGCTGTTACACCGTACAATCAACACTCTGTCTCTTTCAGCAGGTCAACTCCTGACCAGGTTCGAGCCAAATTCCAACAATCGTTCGTTGCCCATTATCTGATGGTCCACATGATAGCTAAATTCCAGCAGATCAATGTCTGAGCTGGTCGAAACTATCGAGCGTTTGCCAATCGAGCTCCTCGAGCTCATTTTCATCGCGACGTGCAAAATACGCCCCTCTCCTTCGGTTTTAGATGTTAAAAGCTTTCCCTGGGTTGCGGGGCAAGTTTGCACTCGGTGGCGACTTGTTGCATTGCGTCTTCCAGAGATATGGTCCCACATAGATCTCCATTTCAAAACCATCAGGGAAGAAGGCCTCGGAACCAGGGGTCTGGTTTCGAGGCTAGTACGACGAACTTGGAACGGCGGGGAAGGCTCGGAGGTGAGGTTTGATGGAGATGAATGGCATAAATTGCCGAAAAGCTCTGCAGAAATAATCAAGGAATATCACTTTCGCTCTAGGAGTATCCCTCTTACCATCTCGATTACCGTCGTTTGCGCACACGACTCAGGCCATCCCAAAGTCATAGCGAATCTGCTCGACATCATTGGTGCTCATTCCGAGAAGTGGAAATCTGCCTTCTTGAGCATCAATTCTCGCTTGTTGACCCAGTCCTTGTTTTCTCAGGTCAACGGTCAGCTGTCGTGTCTGGAAAAGCTGACATGGCACGATTATCCACCGGCTATTCACATCGTTGCGCCCAAAATTGTCGCTCTCGATGTCCCGGGAAGGTCAATTACAGAGTGCCTTCCCTCGTGGGCCCAGCTTCAGCAGATTACTGTCAACTCACTTCGAGATCTTCGCCTTCTTCAAGGATCTCAGCAGTTGCAGCACCTCCATCTGGGGGAGAAACCTTTGCCCGGTACAGATCCTGAGCTGACATTCAACCATCTTCGCAGCCTCAGCTGCTATCCAACTTCTTTGGATGCTTTTTTGGAGCTCCCAGCACTCGAAGTACTCAAGTTACACCCGATGAAGTTGGAATCAAACTCGTCACGGCTAATAAGACCGAGCTCATTACCAAACTCATTACCAGAATTCGTCCGGCGTATCACTCCCCAGCTAAAAGAGCTTGATCTCCCTGGGTTCCGCACCAAGAAAGATAGCATCATAGTCATTGAAGCACTCGAAATGTTGCCCAATCTGCAGATACTCAAATTGGGTGCCTCTGCACACACAATCGGGGCTTATTCGTCCCTCCTCAAATATATGACCATCCACGAAATTTACCCAGATCAGTCCCCTTTGCTTCATTTACAACATCTGCGAATTTCCCCGATCTATGAATCAGAGATGTGGGTCTTCCTCGATATGATTCAATCACGCTTTTCGACGAAATACGACTTTCCGCGACTGAAATCTGTCCAGTTCCGGGAGATGGATACAACGTTATGGTGGAATTTACTGACAGATGGGACTAAGAGAAGAATCGACGAGCTGGAATCAAGAGGACTGGTCTGGACTAGGCATCGCGACTGATTAATAGGCTTCAAATCACATACATACCCAGAAGTAGGGTTCTAATTTCGCTAAATGGTATACATAAAGATTGACATGAATGGGGCAAAAGTTGGGCAGAAGTTGTAAAACATCAATGTGAAAAAGTCTCAAGTCGAGACAAAAGGAGTAGGTTCAACCAAGGTCCAACATGGCTTCTACAAATAGCTAAGAGTGATCAAGACAAGAAGAGAGAATAAAGATGAAAGTGGATTTGAATGAGAATGAGAATGAAAGCGATCATCTTTCCGACACAGTCGTTCACTAATAAGTCCATGGCAGTGCTACAGGTTCCACAAATCGATTGCCAAGAGGTCCTGAAGAAAACTACAACGCCATAAGTCATCGTCTCTGGTAGTAAAAGACTCATAAGAGACAAGAAAGATGTAAGTGGCAGAGAAAGTACGTTGGATCTTGACTTGAAATTATCGTGCTCTTCGAGCTTTGACGATATCCTCCGCCACCTACTATCTACGCCTCCACGCGTCTGCCTTCTACGCCTCGACTATCCACGTGCCTCTCCGACATCTATGCATCTGTCACCTCCGCGGCCCAACCTCTATCTATGCGGCATCCTCCACCTCCCTCGGCATCACCGGGATTACATCTCCGCACACGCATGTATACAAAATATATTCTCAACTGTTAATACCTACCTTTGGTGCTCTGAGGAAAATTCCTAGAAGAGTACAACTCCCCAGATATCCAGTTGTACATCCATATTATCCACTGAAAACGGGCCCCTTGAATCAAAAATTCACAATTAAAAGGTATCCCCACTGTGGAGCCAACGCTCACCGCTTGGCCGACTGCGTCAGGCTTTTGAGATCATCGGACCGCACGGAGATAAAGGGAAGGACGCGGAGATCAGACTACACGGAGTTACGGATACACGGAGATACGCTAAACAACTACGCATCGACAACATCTATGTCTCTCATCATCAACATCCATGCGCAGCCATTATTCTACTCATCCCCCACCTATTCCTCCTTGCCAAAATATCTACAGGTGAGTTTATTTCCCGAAAGATTGAACATCTTCGTGATAACCACAAGTTCAACAGCAGTGCTATCGGCTCCAACCAGGAATGTTGCTGTGCATGTAATCCTGATGGTACTGAAAGCCACTCTGAGTTCAACACCAATAACAGGAGCCAACAAAGCCCGACTGATAATGAAATCGATGAACAATCCACAGACCTGGACCCACCGAAAATTGGTGGGTCCGTGGCCAGGATTGGTCAGATAATAGTGGTGGTTTCTGACAGCTATGAGAAATCCATAGACCACGGATAATGATATTAATGGGTCTGGATCTCTCATAGCGGCCAGAAACCACCGATTGCGGGTTCAGCGGATCACTGCATCTATGACTCTTGGAAATCACTTATAAGCAGCTGTTTTGTGACTCGGGTTTTTCGACTCTCCCTGATCCTAACATGCCCAACTTGAAGTTGATCAAGACCGGTAACATCAACCAACAACCCCTTAATTTGGCCATTTGCGCTTCACTGGGATATGGTGAACTCTCAAAATCCAGTCTCAGCGTGAAGGCTCATCCTTTCAGGATCTTACAGTATCTCGGCCATGATCGCAATATACGTGTTAATGTAGGTCATTGCTGTAGATGATATTTTCCCACTTATATCTTTCTCTTCTAGTCGCCGTGGGGGACTTTGTAAATCCAGAGCAAGACGCATTCTGCTTGGCTTTATTGTTATAATGTTACTATCAACAACAGCTTGCTTCATCGCTGACATGGGAATGTCAATACTGCAGTACAAAATTCTGATGGCCACTGCTCAAATTTCATCTGCTTCCACAGCTACGAGATGGTGGAAACGCTGTGCCATCGTGTACAGCATTGTAATGCATATTATGGTACAGGTTTTCTTGCACCTAGATTGAGATCTGACCATTTCATGATAACAGCTTCTGATGGGCGATATGATCGTCGTATGGAGAGCCTGGGTTCTCTGTGACCGTCGCGCTATCCAGGTCGTTTTGTCTTGCTGCATTCTAGGTTCCGTTGGTACCGATTCTATTTTGAGTTTCCTCGTCTGGACATTGACAATTCCATATAGCTGCCAACATTGCTCACCCCGCAAAATTGATTGAATCGTTCGGGGACGGCGCATATATCCCAGCCACTGTTGCCCTTGGGGTAATGTTCTTGCCGGTTGTACTAACCAACATTGTAGCCACATCAGCGATTGGCCACAAAGCATGGCGAGTCTCTGACGGATATCTAGTCCCTTCAGTAGCTCTAATCTCTCCTTAGGCTTTGCAGGATATCCGTACGGAAATATCTGAGCAACATATCTCAGGTCACAAGAGCTGAGAAAGTTCTACTACTTCTCATTGAATCTGGATTTGTATATCTAGCGATCTGGGTAAGTGACTTCATCTTCAATGTTCACCGGAGCTGCGTGACCCATTGTTCCATCTAGATATTCGTGGTGACATTACTCCTCATCCCCTCAGCTATCACGCTCTATTGGTACTCGATTACATTTGCCCCCTACTTCTTGGTACGGTCGAAAACCTATTGAAAGTATAAAAGACTCAATTTATTTTTCCAAGGCCATGAACCCTGTTATCATCATCCTTCTCGTGGTTCGGCGAGATGCGCCTTGTGAGACTGCATTCCGCGGGGTTGCATCATCCCCGACTTCCAGCCGAGACTTTTTACACCGTGATGGTGATGATTCTACATCCACTCCCATTATCAACATTGGATTCTATGAAGTGTTCAGCGGCACAGCGAAAACAGAGGCTCCTGTTAGTCCGGTGACCGACCCTCTATGAGGAGCCTCGAGAGGTTTGCCTCTTGCCCCGTAGAGAAGCTGGTTACGAGCCTAGGCTCCTGTGTAATTGCACAACGATGTACTTGGCTGTCATCATTTGATTTCTTTACAGTACAAATCCTGTATCATCACCTTTAGATTACTTTTTGACCATAGTAATTCCAAACCTTCAATGCCTTGTGCTTTTATGGGAGTGAAGAACCGCTGTCGGGCGCAGAAAGTTCCTGGTTGCCGGGAGGCCGAGATCTTGCCGAGATCAGATGGAAATTTCTATGTCATGTGACACGAATGCTCTTGGTTCGAATCGTTTGACCCAAAGGCTTGAAGTCACCCCAGCAGGCTCAACGCTGCGATGCTCGTTCCCCACAGCTTTTGTCTATTTTGCGAGCGGGAAGGTCTGAGCGGTATCTCCCTCGATTGGTCCTAGCTGAATCCTGCATTCATCCTGCTGAACGACGTACCAGATATCCACCAACCTTTTCTTTTGTTCCAAAGACCTTTGTCACGAGGAGAGGGTTGAGAGGCATTTGGTTTGAAATTCGTCGTGGAGATTGGGTGGGCTTGGACATCGACCGCGATTTTCTTTCGTCGCTGCCGACATTCTTCGGAATGTGATTTTACACGCTAAGCGACGAGACGGCTGTGGTCTTGTTGCGGCCCAAATTGGTCTCTGCGCCGCTTGGGTACCGGGGCTCTCTGCGGCTACCGAGCAGTAATCTGAACCAGTCTATTCATCGGCGAGGTTCCAAATTGCGGCTCGACTTGGTTCACCCTTCAGTGCACTTTGCAGCTCACATCTCGTGAAACTCGATTCAGACTATTCTTTGTCTGCTGTCCCCAATTTTGGCTTCATTTGCTTTCTTCGGAGAGCTTGTTACTGTTCAGTGACGAACATCAGGGAGTGAGCAGATTCTTCCCCTCTTTTTTTTTGCCATAACTGACAGTATTCCAGGTTATATAACCATAGATATCGTCATAATACTGACCTGTATATTTGTGTCGAAAATGTTTTTTCCATTGAGTGGATATCTCGTCAGCTGAAGCTTGTCATCTTGACCAAAACAGGGTGACGTGAACGTCATTTCTTGAAGGCCGCATTTCCTGGATTCTCTCACCACTACAATGAAAGTCCTTGTTCTTGGGTGAGCATTGTCTCTTTGCGCTGCTCCTTGTCTCAATGTAGCTCAGCGCGACTGGCTTCGTCGGTAAACCTGTTGCTCAGGCTCTGGCCAGAGCTGGGCATATTGTCTATGGTCAGACTAGATCTGCTGCTGGAGCCAAGCAGCTATCTGTCGAAGAAAGTGCGCTGCTATATCTTCATTTCTCGTCACCCATATTGACAAAATGTCTAGTAACCCCAATTGTCGGTCAGCCCACAGCTGAAGTCTGTCTTGCTCTGGTTCCCCAGCTCGATGCTATCATCGATGCTATCGGTGGAGACAAAGGCGCTACGGCTGGTCCTATTCTCACAGCATATACCGAAGCTGCCCAACTGCGCGCCACAGGGACCCCGAAATTGAGCTTCATTTTCACCTCAGGGACATGGGTCTTTGGCGAGAATCGTCTCAATATCGTCAGCGATACCTCTGCAACGCCAGCACCTGTCGACCTCATCGCCTGGATGCCAGGCCACGAGAAAGCAGTGACCAATTCGACCATCCTGAACGGCATTGTCATTCGTCCATCCATTGTCTACGGTCGTTCAGGTTCGCTCACAGCTCTGCTCTTTCAAGAAGCAATTCAAGCCAAAGAGCAGTCTCGGAAAATCACGTTCGCTGGGACCCCAGGCGGGAGATTCGCTTTGGTTCACCAGGACGACCTTGGGGATTGTTATCTCCGCATTGCAGAACGAGCAGTGACGCTTGGTGGATTGACCTTTATTGCTAGTAATGACTTTACCGAGTCTACCGACGATCTTCTACAAAGACTTGCTCTGCTTGTTGGTGTAGACGGATATCAGTATCGCGCACCTGTTAACGGTAAGCCAATTCTGCTTTTGTTTGGAACATTACTGACATATCTCAGCTTTCGAGAGAGCAGTTTCGACTACAGCAATCATCAGACCTTACCTTGCCCGCTCTCTCGTGGGTTGGCAGCCTCGAAAAGCAGGCCTCCTCGACGGACTCGAGGTCTATTTCGCAGCATTTGTAGCTTCCCAACAAACGTCGTAAAACAAACGAAAAGTCTCTTCTTTGTAGCGACTTTGTATGTACAATCGATACAGAATTCAAAAATGACTGAAAATTAGAATCAAGCCCAAAAAATTGCTCAGAAACAGAGCAACTGGATGGTCTACGGAACAGGCAAGGATATAACCGAAATGTAACAGAGACGCAAAGGAGTACATCTGGTCAACCCACATGAGCTGGTCATCGAGCTCGTCCCCACGAATTTCTTCAATCTGTTCTTCAGACGGAAACTGAAATTTCGTATCAGTTGATCATTTCGCAGACAGTGAAAATCATACCTGTCTCGCCTCGCGCAACCTTCGCGCTCACTGTCGTTGAAAGCGCAAATTCCATCTTCTTGAAAGGCGGAGCCACTCGTATTGGTAGGAGAACCATTACGAAGGATGATGCGGAAGGGAGGTCGCTAATTCAAGATTTGGTGGTGCGAGTCCGCAAAATGTACTTTTGCGGTACAAACCATCCTGCTACGACGAGGTACAACAGGGTCATTTTCGTTTGCATGGACGGAATGATGTCTAAGCAGTATCAGTCAGCCTTGCATCGTGCCTAGGATGTCGTAGACAATGAAAAGTCGTACCCAGTTTGCTCCAGGTTACCGGGGACCGAAATCCGATCCTTCTCAAATTCCTCGCGGTTGATAACCCGAGGAGAGGCATATCGCAAGATGATTCCTGAAGCATAGATACGTCTTTCGGTGGATATTTGCAGATGTGAGGTCCAAAAAGGTGCTTTCGGGTTACACCTGGTGACACGGATGGCGGCCCTAGAGGCAAATGGGTGCATGAAATTAAATGCATGGGATATGAGCCTGCTTTTGGTCATTAGTAGAAGTTTGGATAGAAAAGAATTCGTACCCATGTCCTCTCAAAAGGGTCGGTGGTCAATCTACAGAATTCAGAGTCATGAGTGACATAGGATGCCGCAGACGGTCATGGTTGACTGAGAGGATAGTCTTCTTCGATTGAGAGACGTTTCAAGGCATGAAACTCCACAATGCGTTGATTGTAGCACCAGGTTGAGGTCACGTGCATAATGTTGCCCAGACATTTTGTCAGAAACCTGGTCTGCGTCTCGATGAGCCAAGCGGCAATTTGAAGCATATTTTCACTCACCTTGGGACGTTGACCAGGGCGGTGTAACCTCCGATTCGCCATGTTTCCGTGCTCTGGCGGTCAAATGGCTCGGACCGCCAGAATTTAGAAATCATGAAATAGTCAACGCGCCTAAGCCACTGCGAAAAGAGAGCTATGCTGATTCCAGGATATTAGGAAAAGTCGAAATTAGGCGGCGGCGGTGGGCGGTGGTGCAACTGGCTGGATGGGCCAGAGGGCGGGTCGTAAAGTATTATTCTTCGTAGAATCCGGAGGGCGTGGCTCTTGGGGAGACAATAGGGACTGGCAGGAATATGATCTTGACAATCCATGAGCGATGATTCTCGCGCAATTCTGACAACCAGCATCACAGGCATCCAACAGACGTCCAAAACTGAAACATCCTTGTCATGGCCGCTGAGAAACCTGAAGGACCTTATTCAGGCTTATACGAGAGATGTCATAGAATAGAACGTACCTAGACAGCATTTATGCACCGGCGCGACTTACGGTGCGAAAACATAATTTCTCCTGTTCTGGATATAGCACTGGCTGCCTAAGCCACGTCTTTAGGATCAAACGCAAGATAGAGCACATAGTAATCCATACCAGAATGTCTGTGACGTGGCAGAGGAGATTTTCTTCGGAATGCAGATTGGCGACTTTTTGACGACTTGCGCAGCCTTGGTCTAGCCCACGCGCAATGATGCAAGAATGACATCGACTGAACGAGGAGAATGACCATTAGAACGACCATTAGAACGAGATTCGGCTGTGAAATTGCTGTATGGCGGGAAAATGGCCGGGAGATGGTCGCTTGAACCAAGAGCCGTCAATTTGGCATTGTTGATGAGGTCGAGGGCGGCCGCGCCTCGGATAATATTTGGAGCAAGGCTTGAGGGTATCCTAGAGCATCATCCGAATAAATCTTTGGAATGTAAGATGGCATTCAAGAGCACGTGAGAGAGTACAGTCGTACGAGGAGCTACTAAACGACATTACAGGTGAGGTGAAATGAGACAAGATTGAAAGAAAGAAGTTCTTGACGGATATCCGTTTTAATGACGGAAAACCACAGATTGAGAATTGATGAAATCAATCTGTTTTTGACGATAGTCGTCCGGAATGTGAGTGGTATTGAGGCCGTTCAGTTGCAACAGAACCTGAACAAAGTGGATGAGGACAGAAGAGAATCACCAAAGGATAAATACCTGGTTCGTCGGTGTGTATTGTTGCCAATGAGGACCTGCAGAGGGCGTCAGCGAACATATTTCGTGCAATCTAGGGACTTACGAGAGATGCCTTTTTCATCATTCGGGTCTAGACTTGTCGCGAAAGATACCCAGTAATCCACCATGACGCTGCTGAGCTTTCGTGCTGACACTGGTGCTGAAGTGTTCGCGGCTACAATACCATAGACGAAAGGGATCTCTGAACTATGCGACACTGAATATACGGAAGTCAGTCGATGAGCTGTATCAGCTCTCGCGACTCACCTCCGAGACGTGGCTTCGCGCCTGGCGTCGGTTCTGTGAATAGATATCCAAAGGTTTTAACGCCAGCTTTCGCTGCTGTCTGGATCCACAGACGTCTTTGAGATTCAACTGCAAGGTCGCCCACTGGAAGACATTAAATGAATGGAACATTCTAGTTGAGTAAGATACGTACGGATGGCAGAAGCGCGCTTATATCCTCGTGAAAGGCCAAAGGTCTCGTTTCCCGTGTTAAACGGTGATCCAAGAGCAGGATCATTAGGATAAAGCTTGAGGACTTTGGCGATAGAAGCCGTCAGAGTCGACATATTCACGCCTTCGACTGGGGGTGAGAAATTTGATAGCAATGTCTCATCTATGAGCTCTGTCGTATAGTCCAAATTTGAATCAAGGAGTATGGTGCCTGTGAATGTGTGAGTGTGAGAGTTGACGATGGCTGCATTATGAAGACACTTGCCTTCGTCAAGATTAGTTCCAGCTATGAAAGGTAGCCGTGCAAAGTGACCAGAGCGGAAAAGGATGGAAGGAAGATTGGGGTACAGGCCTCGAGGTCCGTCGAGCGTCGGCGCCCAAGGGAAGGTCAAAGGGTCCTTCGATTCCGCAAGAATCAGAGCTTGTAGGATTGCTGTGGAATTTGCCTTTTGGAGACATTCAAACGTGTCTTCAGATCCTGCGAGATCGCGGCATTCTGGAACCCCACAAACGAAATTGGCCCAATGACCGTTTCGGTGTTCAGGATCATGATCAAAAGTCACAGTTGTTGCTGCAGATCCCGACTCGAATATCTGCAAGGAGATCAGAACCGGTTTCACATGACAAGCTCGTCGAGACTTACAGCAGCCCGGGCCAGCGATGGCAATGGTGAATTGAGGTAAAGCACCGCGGTCATGATAGCTCCCGCGCTTTCTCCAAACAATGTCACCTGTGGAATATCAGCAGCGAAACATGGTCAATACTGAAAGTATCACCTTCGTTTTGTCACCTCCAAACTTCCCGATATGAAGTTGAACCCATTTGAGAGCCGTCAGCTGGTCCTTCAGCCCAAGGTTCAATGCGCCACGAGCACGAGCTTCTCGACCTTGAGGGAATCCCAATGGACCTGGTTAATCAAACATGAGTATATGTCAAAACAGAGACGCAGATCTTACCGAGTCGATAGTTAAAGCTGACATAGATCAAAGGTGTTCCCTGAAAGGATATCAGTGAATGTCATAACCTAGACAAATAGAGAAACGACTTGCTCGAGCGACACTTTGCGCAACAATGGCACTCCCGTTGTATTGCGAGGAAGTCCCGAATACGAATCCACCGCCGTATGTCCTATAGCGGTTCTAATGATCTCCAGCCGTGAATTATAAGAAAAAATTACCAGAATAGTACCGGCAAAACAGCATTTTCACCTATTCCCGATGGTCGAAAGATATTGATCGTTAAACAATCCTCGGAGACGTTTCCGTCAGGTGTAAGCTAGAAGCAATACACGTTGGACATTGGGAATAGATGGAGGAAAACACTTACCGCTGGAAATTGGAAGCATGCAGCGCCAAAGTTGGCAGTGTCAAAGGTCGTTGCATTGATTGAGGTCTTCAGCACCGGGGGCTTCAGTCGAAGAAGATTGACGGGAGGTTCAGCGAACGGAATCCCTAAATTCAACGTTGAACATTAAACGTGGAATCAAGTTAGAAAGCTTTTCTTACCACCGAAGAAATCCTGCTTCAGCAGTGGAAGATGTCTCCCAACCAATTTGGTATGGCCGATTTGGACTTGCGGATTGCCAGAGACGGTGCAGGAGACGCCTAGCAGTGCAAGGAGCACCAAGGAGAACATGATGGCTGTAAGATGCCGGACAATCAAGGATTACATTTGCTTTATACTGCTCTCTGGATCGCAACCGATTCGAAGCCGGAGAAACAGAGTCAGAGGAAGGTCGAGCATGCGCCCTGAGGTCACCATCGGATCCACTGCAGCTTTCGATTAGATCAGCGATAAATTGTAAAGTGCCAGAGCAAGAATTACCGTGGAGTTTCAGGTCCAACAGACAGTTGTCTTGGTCAAGGTCGTACAAAATGACGACTTGGGAGTAAAAAATTGGCTTCTCGACCTAACCGCGGTCGAGTAGTCCTGTTTAGGACGTCCAGCTCGTAATTGAAGGAGGTCCTGTTCGGACTCCACATGCCGTTGGTTCCGAGTTCTTATTCTAGAAACCGACCCCCTGGCAGAAACATTGATGTTTCCTTCCACGCCCAGCCAGAGATCTAAACGGTCTTTGGTTCGTCAAATGGATCCCCCAAGGCAGATAAAAAAAACTCATACCTCCAAAATTCCGATGATCTAGAAAGTTTTCTAGAAGGTGGCGACGATTTGACATTCCAAATGACCGGGTAGCAAAAGAAATATGGCTCCAAAGGCACGAGGAAGAAGAACAGCCATATGCTGAGGTATCATCGCGGTGAAAGCGGTTGGGATTGCATTTTGGACCACATGGTACAAAAACGTGAAGTCCGTGACAGAAGCTTGCCCTGGTGCATGGCCGACCTCAATGGCAGGACGGTCTGGATCATGAAATCCAGATTCAGTTACTCGAGTGTTGTAAGAAGATGGAAGAACCGAAACCATGCTGGCTTTTGGAGGATTTCGGCCCATTCGCCAGCAACAAAAGATAAAAACTTATCTTCTTGAAAGATATGGGCATCCATACTGATCCAAGATGGATCGATAACGATGGTGTGGAATCCATCGGGAAGCCGGTTGGCGAAGATTTGGTAGCGCAAGGCCCAAAAGCCGGCTTTTGTGGTACAAGCCATCCTGGTACAACGCCTCAGTATGCCAAGAACACCGGGATAGATGGAATGATGTTTAAAGAGTATCAGTCAACTTTTTAACGTGAATAGAATATCGAGACGATGGAAATGCGTACCCAGTCCTTGGTCAAAGGCTTCGGAGAGCAAAATTCGATCTTCTTCAAATGCTTTGGCGTGGATAAAGCTAGGAGACGCATACAACAAGACGATCTCTAAAACATTGAGACGTTTCTCGGTGGATATTTGCAGATGTAAGGCTCAAAAAGGTGCTTTCGGGTTACACCTCATACTGGTGGCACAGATAGCGGCCCTAGAGGCAAATTGGTGAATGAAATTGGATACATGGGATATGGGCCTGCTTTTTATCATTAGTAGAAGCTTGGATATAAGGAGAATTCGTACCCTTGTCGTCCCAAAAGGGTCGATGGTCAATCGTCAAAATTCGGAGCAGTGAGGGACAGAGGATGCGGAAGAGGGCCATGGGTGACTCTGAATCTGATCCTGTTCAAACGAGAAGAGCCTTGAGCTATAAAGTTCCAAGATGCGCTCGTCGTAAACGAGTTGCTCCACGTCAAGGTCATGTGCATAATGTTGGGTTCAACTTGGCCTAGACATTTTGTCAGAAAAACTTGTCTACTTCTCGATGAGCCAAGCAAAGATTTGAAGAATATTTTCACCCACCTCGGGACCTCGACTAGAGCGGTGTAATCTCCGATTCGCCATGTTTCAATGCTCTGACTGTCAAATGGCTTCGACCGCCAGGAATCTTGAATTCGCCAAAGCTCTTTGAGCCATTGGAAATCTGGAATGTGCGAGCGCATCCTTCCGCCAAGGAGCGCATTATTTGATGGTGTGACGCCTCTTAGATCTCGGGAAAAGTCGAAATTGGACGGTTTTGGTGAAGCATGGTGGGCATAAGGTACAGGGCGTGTCGCTGCGTGTTGCAAGACAGCGCAAGACGTTGGGTTTCGTAAAATATAGAAGAGATGGGTCTTGAGGAGATGATAGGGACAGGGAATATGCTCGGACGATCCAAGCGGCGTGATTTCGTCGCCCAATACGACAGACGTACAAAAGAGGACCGAAGCGACCATGTCATGACCGCTGACGAAGCTGTGAGACATGAATAAGTGATAGGACGAGAAGAGTAACGTGGAACGCACTAGGATAAGAGAAAAGAGCACTTATGCTCAGCCGCGGCCTCGTACAGCACAACAAGCACCGGACTCCCGGTCTACCCCGTCGGTCGGTTCAATGCACGACCTTCGGGCCGCTATGTGATATTCATCTTCGGATTCTGATTTCACTGTAGATTTTGTCGCAGGTCCGAAATGAGTTGGCCTCGATGGCTCAAGAGATTCGAGAAGCTGAACAAGCTGTGCCGCTATTTGGTCGAGTTGGGTTCATTCAGTCACGTGGCTCATTTTGCCTTGACCTTAAAGCTTTAAGTACTTTCTGTTAGACGAAGAATAGTAATGAGTCTCAGTCGTAGCACAGATGAGTGAAATGACTATATTGAGTCTATAATCTACCTGTTAGACGAAGAATAGTAATGAGTCTAAAGGTAGTAATGTCCATGAGTAATAGTACATAGAATAAAGGATATAAACATACCTCAGTCGTAGCACAGATGAGTGAAATGACTGAGGTACGTTGACAACCGATGAAACGATATAAAGAGAGGAGTCAAGATAAGATAAGATAGTAAAGAAAGAAATAATCACAAGTCCGTCGGACCAACCTTCAACACTCCCCCTGGTCCGAACGACTCCTTCAAAGACGACGAACGCCCATGAACGTCAAGTGTTTCTCCAAGATAACCCTAGGGACCACCTTGGTGAAGATATCCGCCGGATTCTCTGAACCAGCAACATGTTCGACTTTGAGAAGGCTCTTAGCAACCAAGTCACGAACAAAATGGGCTCGCATATCGATATGCTTGACCTTATGATGCTGCTTCGTGTTGGCTGTGAGCTGAGTGGCACCAAGATTGTCGCAATAAATGATGGGGACGCCCTGGGGAAAACCAATCTCTTCGAACCAACTCTTCATCCAATTAGCCTGCTCTGCTCCCTTGCTCAAAGCAATGTACTCTGCCGCGGTGGTTGATAAAGTAACGACAGCTTGTCGTTTCGAGGACCAAGACACAGGAGCCCCAGCAGCCGTAAAAAGATATCCTCCTGTGGATTTCCTGGTATCGAGACAGGCGCCAAAATCCGCATCGACGAATCCAATCGGACGAAGCCACTCCTCTGGCGAGACCCCAGTCGGAGGCGAAATAAAAGTCAAAGCATACTCCAGAGTTTGCTTGACATAGCCGACGACATGCATCATGGCATTCCAATGAAGCATGCCTGGATTGGCTTGGAATCGCCCAAGAATCGACACAACATGTGCCAAATCCAGTCGAGTTTGCCCAGCTGCCCATCCCAGTTTTCCAAGAATCGCCTTGTACGGAAGATCGGCCATTTCCTTGGACTCGACATCGTTGGATGGTGACATAGCATTGGTAAGGACAGTACCGACTGCAAAAGGAGTATGGCGAGGTCGAATGTGCTCCAAGTGAAATTCGTCAAGCATGTCTTCGAAATAGGCCTTCTGGGA
Organism: Mycena floridula; assembly: GCA_029320655.1. Classification (NCBI taxonomy): domain Eukaryota; kingdom Fungi; phylum Basidiomycota; class Agaricomycetes; order Agaricales; family Mycenaceae; genus Mycena; species Mycena floridula. Next base: position 1,402,821 of record JARIHS010000019.1, read on the forward strand.
TAAACGTACAGTACCGGAATTCTTATCCCATTCAAATTTCATGCCGAGCAGAGACGCTTTGTCGCTAACGTCCCTGATATCGAAAAGACTGGCTAATTCATCGTGAGCTTGTTTGGTGACCTCATCAGATGAAGCAATGCCAAAGACGTCGTTGGTATGAATACAGTGGATGATGAAGTCGTCGGTGTCGATTTCTTTGTGATGAACGCAAGGATCCGCCCTCGACTGGGTATAGTCAAGGCCATCCAACCCATCGTTGAGAGTAACCTGCCAATCTCTAGACCCCTGCTTCGTCCCGTAAATCGTCTTCTTCAACTTCCAAACTTTGTCTTCTTGCCCCTTGACTTCGTGACCCGACGGCTGGCGCATGTAGATGTCTTCCTTGGTTGGACTATTCAAGAAAGCAGCAGTAAAGTCGACAAGAACCGGACGAAGTCTATAGGCGGCAAGAATAGCGCACATATACCGAATAGACTCTGAGCGAGCTACGCCGGCCCAAGTTTCGTTGTAGTCAATGCCTTCTCTCTGGGTATAGCCTTTTCCGACCAGCCTGGCCCTATCCTCGAGCCAAACACCGTTGCCGTCTCGCTTCTCGCTATAGACGAACATTGAACCCATGATGTTGGCGCCTGCAGGAGCATCGACTAGTTCAAAGATGTCACGTTTGACCATCTTCTCGACCTCAATTGCTTCGACAGCCTTCCAGTGAACAGGATCCATTTTCATGGCATCCCTCTGGTTCTTGGGAATCCGAGAGTTTCCCGGAGCTTCTGCTGCAAGAGCATGGGCTGGTACGTCTCTAGACGGGATCTCGGTTCCCCAATGTTCACCATTGGCTAAGGCATCGGCATTTCGTTGGTCGGAAGCAATAGAGTTGGCCATGTTCTTGGTGAGATTGACTTCACGGCGAGGTCGACGAGCTGCGAGAGATGGTGAAGGGGGTACAGGAGCAGGGTCTCGGACAGGGGATGGAGGAAGAGGGGTACTCTCAGCAATATCTGGATTACTGATGTCTGAATTATTGCTGGGACGATCTTCTGGTCCATTGTCGAGGAAGGTCTCGGTTATTCCTTCGGTTGGACCTGTGCGATGAGTGCTGCTCTCATCAAACACGACGTCACAAGAGTTAATGATCCTTCCCCCTTTGGTCAAAATCCGATACCCCGCGTGTCCGGGGAGATACCCGAGAAGAATTCCTTCGACCGAACGTACGTTCAATTTGCTTCCCGCATCCATTCCAACCTGATGTCCAAGACCGTCAGTCAGTATCCTTGCCCATGCCCTGCAGCCAAATGCTCGCAAATTCGAGATGTCAACCCTAAGCCCTGTCCACTGCTCTATCGGAATCTTCCCTGGGCGACTTTTCGAGGGAATCCGGTTCCGGGTGTATATGGAAAAAGCAGCCGCTTCTGCCCACCATTTTTCCGGCATTCCAGCAGCAACAAGTAGAGCTCTCGAGTCATCGATGGTCACGCCAATAGCTCTTTCGGCAATCCCATTAGCAGCGGAAGAATAGGGCGCTGTCATCTCTGGAGCGATACCATGCTCTACAAGATAATCCTGCCAAACAGCGCTCTTCAGGAATTCTCCTCCACCATCAACTCTGAGCCGCTTGATCTTGCGCTCAGTTTGCGTCTCGAAGCGTTTACGATAACTGTCAAATGCTTCCAACGTCGTGGGTGATTCCTTGTTTCCTAGGAAATACCCATCTTTGACCTTTGTTGCAGCATCGACGATAACCATCATATAATAGGCTCCACCGTTCGACCGAGTCAGAGCAGGTCCAAAAAGATCGATACAGATGAGGTCCCCCGTACCAAGCTCCTCAGGAGCAATTGGTCGAACAAATGGCTTCCTCTTCTGTCGTCCAAGGGTGCAATCGATGCAACTCCCTTGGACGGTCCTCTTGGTCAATTTCAAGCCATCAACCAACATCTTGGCCTCCATCTCAAGAATAGTGTCGGTGTCGCAATGGACCAATCGCTGGTGCCAGGTTTCAAGAGGAGCTGCAACAGCGTGAACTTCGGGCTTGGTACCTCCAAAGGTAATTGATTTTCCAAGCTCGTACATCCTGTTCTCATTTCGTTGAACAGAAAAACTCCCTGTTGGTCCTGCGACGATTCCTTTCCCACCACCAAATGTGGTAGTGAACCCGACTTCGTCAAGTTTACCGATTGAGATGAGATTGGCCGCAAGGTCTGGGGTATGAATGGCGTTAGCGAAGGACAATTTCCGCATATGGCCCCCATTGGCAAATTCCTTAATGACTGTTCCGTGTCCAAGGATCCGGAATTGGCCTTTGTCACCGAGGGCTGAGTTGCCGAACCTGGAGTTGGGGGTGTACGACGAGAAGTTTGTACGATGGATGAAACAATGGTCAGATGCAGCAGAGTCGAGGTACGTTGGTTCTTCTCCCTTAGCATTGCGGGGAAATGGTGCTGCATTACTGACGAAGGCGACAGGAGAAATTTCTCCAGGAATATTTGCCACAAAGTCCATGGTTTGGAATTCCAATGGATCCGCCATCTCGAAGAAGTCGACTAGATCTTCTTCATCATCACATTTCTCCTCTAGTATCGCCGCCATCGCAATAACTCCCACGACAGTTGCATTCGCCTGTGGCGCAGCTCCCCCAGTTCTATTAGCTCTCAAAGTTTCTCCTTCCAAGAACCAGGCTGGCGCATTAGCTCTATCTGCTCCCCCGGGATGCCAACATTTATCGGTACGATGATCCCGGCGGCGACAATTTCCACACCGAGGTCTATTGTTCCCGCTGTTATTTCCGGAATTGGTGGCTAGTGCGGCAGGGCTGGAAGTGGAACCAGTGATTCCTTTAGCCTTCTGGACAACGACAGAGAAGGTATGAATGCTCAATTCCGCTTCGATGACATTCGGAGCTGACATTATGGCAGCGAACATGGGGATGTAATCTGCCCCTAGTCCGGCAGCCAAGCTGGATAGGTATGATCCAAGGGCAATGGTAGCACCTTGGGCAATGAGATCTTCCCAGCTCGTCTTCTTCTCCTCGAGGTATTTGTCCATGTCTCCATTGCAAGATGTCAGAGTGCAATTCTGATATCTCGTTTCAGCGTCCATCCTTCCCAAAGCTGTCGGTTTTCCATATTGATTAACAATGGAGGACCAGAGCTCAGCGGCAGTCCTGTCCGTCTTCAATGATAGAGAGCGGACATTTTTGCAATTATTCAAGATCGCTGATATGACAGCGCTGTTCCGCTGAGCCCATTCTTCGAAGTAGGGATTTGTCGAGGTGACATGGGTAGATGGTTCAGAGACATATGAGCCTGTCGAGCTATTCGTGGTTCCCTGCGTAGTAAGGCTTGACGCAGTCGAGATTCTTCCAGCAGCAGCTGCCGCGGTATTCAGGGGATCGGGTTTCGAGGTGCTACCGTCCAAATATCCACCTAGTCCTCTACCGATAATAGCATTCTTGAAAAGAAGCTCAAATTCGGTAAAGTTCTGTCCATTAAACCGTTGGTCCTCTGCCAGGAGGAATGAGGAAATGGAGGTCATCGTATAGGGGTTGTATGAAGTTCAATAAAATGTTTGTCCAATGAGTCGTTTGGTGTCTGTGCTTCTTCGTGGTCAATTAGAGCGCAGCGGGGCCCATAACCTGTTAGACAAAGAATAGTAATGAGTCTCAGTCGTAGCACAGATGAGTGAAATGACTATATTGAGTCTATAATCTACCTGTTAGACGAAGAATAGTAATGAGTCTAAAGGTAGTAATGTCCATGAGTAATAGTACATAGAATAAAGGATATAAACATACCTCAGTCGTAGCACAGATGAGTGAAATGACTGAGGTACGTTGACGACCGATGAAACGATATAAAGAGAGGAGTCAAGATAAGATAAGATAGTAAAGAAAGAAATAATCACAAGTCCGTCGGACCAACCTTCAACACTCCCCCTGGTCCGAAGATGTCTGCTGACAGTGAGTAACATTCTCATTCATTTGATGCAATTCTCATGGTACTTTAGAATGACTGATTTACAATCTCCCTTTATTCATGTCCTGCACACCAATTATGTCCTGACAGACGAAGAAGCTACCCGAATTCGTGCCTTTTGTCGACAGCCCGAGCTCGATATCGCTGCGATCGACGCAGAGATTGAGATTCTTGCCAGAAGTCTAGAATCATTGAGGCTCCAGCGCTCAGGCTTCGAAGCAATCATGACACCACACCAACAATTGCTGTCTCCACTTTGTCGCCTAACCATCTCCAGAGATTATGCAAAAAATCTTTGGGTACTGTCTAGCAGCAGATAGAAATCCTGTTATGCATCACTCTGAAGTTCCTCTGCTGCTTGGAAGGGTCTGTCGGACCTGGAAGGAATAGTGTTTAGCTGTTGGCTTCAAGGTCAAGCCGGGGCCGGCAAACTACTAGGAAGGAAACCACCTTCAATACTATAGAACTTTGGGCATCGATTCGTGTCGTCTTTCCATCGACACAGACAAGCCTTGCTTTCATACAAGTTCGACTTGACGGTATGACCGAGTGGCTCAGGAGTCAGCAGGTCCAGCAGATTACCTCTGCAAATATCCTTGTTCGCAGATTCGGGCCCCGTCGGTCCTTTCTCTGGATTCTTCAATGAGACGATCTCATGCAGAAAGGTGGCAGTCTATTGGATTGGAAATCTCGCGCGGGGTCATAAAAGAACCAACCCTGACAAACAGAGATATGGGCATGCTTCGCGACTTCAGACTAGCGATTAACACGTCGAAGATATGTCGGATGTTCCGACCATTTACCATCAGTCTTGACGATCTCGAGTTTTTGAAGCAGGCTCCGAATCTTCGACGATTGACCTACCATCAATTTCTGCCGATAGGTCTTCCCACTGCCATGATTCCATCCAGTTTGACGGAACTCGACCTTGACACCTCACTTTTACCCGCCGCAGATCTATACCTATTCCTCGCTGGCTGTAAACTTCTTACGCAGTACATCTTAAAGGGGCAACTCTCTCTCTCAACAGCTAGACCAAGCCGCTACCCCCGATCTCCCTTTTATCCCTCAAGGTTTTCCGGTGCTATCTGAGCTCCAGATGTTCGATACAAATGTCGAGCTTTGTCAGTCGCATCCTTTTCTCTGTTCTTGAACATCTGGAAACTCTTTGCGATCCTGGTCAGGAAGTGATGACAGAAGCTTTAACTCATGCTCTTCTCTGATCTAGGTGTAACCTTGAGATTTTGCATACAGACATCACTTTCTTCCAACGGGTATCGTCCGCTGAAGGGTCTTCCAATTTTTCGACACAGCTTGCAATGCTACTCTCTAGTATCCCCACCATTACCCACCTCGTCCTTTCAGCTCAACCTACTACCTCGTACGTCAGTGGCGGAACAGCCTTTGCCATTCAATTCGGTGATCCATTTCTGGAAATGCTGTTCCCAACAACTGGGCCACCTATATGTCCAAACCTGATTGAGGGGAGTTTCTCGAACTGCGCCGAATCCTATTTCATCATTCCCGCAATCCACAAGTTCGCGCATCACAGAGCTCGTCTTCCCGCAATAGAAGGATCATATAGACCGCTCAGATCGCTCACTATACGACATGATTCGGACTAGACTCGAACCAGTCCCTCGCACAAAAAACCGCAATTTGATGACAGTCGATCAAATTGCAGTGTGCAAAGTGACTGGAACTTCTCACGGGGTCTTTGGCGGAGTCAAGCTTTTCCCACGAGGTTAGATGGACTTCGACAGATTTTTGTTGAAACGGAAAACGAGACATTGCTCAATTAGAAATCTGAATACACAGAAGGATAGAAGCTCATGTCTAATTTATGAATCTCTGGTCAATGGTACATTCCCGAAGCCGGCGAGTGGTTTGTGAGCATATTGACTGCGAGAGTCTGATGTAATCTTGCTTACCTATCTTGAGCTTACTAAGACCCGTCCATCTGTCTGTCGCAGGCTCGCAGGCTCGCAGTACCTCTGTGCTGCACAGATCTATGAAACTTGTAATAGGAAAATCTCCAGTGACTTCAATCCATGATCTCTTACAATTTACGATACTTTTCTTGCCACCAACATGCTTAAAGCTGCCACAGCCCTTATATGTACCCTCGGTTCTCTTGCTTTAGATGGTTGCATAGCTCTTTAAATACAAAGAACCTTCTGATCTCAAGGGCTTTTATGGCTCACTCCAGCCTCGCTGCATTCAGCTGCTCTTCAAGCTGTTAGGACATGAACTGAAACATGAGCTAAAAATTCGGGACAAAACATGTTACCCAAGAGCCAAATATGGGCTAAATTCAAATTGGATCATATTGGGAGGAACGGAAGATGAGGGCACATCGAACTGTCTACTCAGAATTTTGGAGTGTAGAGGTTTGGTTTTTCATGTCGAGAAATCATGTCGAAGTCCATCTAACCTCATGGGAAAAGCCTGACTCCGCCAGGAAGGCACCCGGGCTAAGCACCGCTGGAAAATGGAAATGGAAATGGAAAATGGAATATCACGTGTGATCAGTTATATTAGTAATGCTATGCTATGACTCAGCCAAGACGTGGGTAGCATGTGCTGGCTTCTGGGAGCCGGCTCCCAAGTCCCGACTCGGCGGCGGCAGTTGAATTATCTTGCACAGGATTGATATTTAAGACCATACGGCGTTCAGTCAGCAACAAAGTCAGCAATAAACCTAACATTATAGGACTCAGTCGTCATTGACGCCAGTTATCAGCCTTTGTCGCATCAACAGCTCTGATATCAAGCACCCACCAGAGCAACAAGATTCCGTGCCTCAATGGCTTGGGTGTTAACATGTACCATTGAACGTAATGATTTTCACCAAGGACTGTAAGGTCTATGGTTCGAGCCTCATCGGTTTTATCATTTTTCGTGATGACTTGACCTCCTGATGTCAGCATCCAGCTCTCAGACGGCACTCGCTAGCAAACTCATAACGAGACCTTGCTCATAATGTCTGGCACCTTCCTTCTCAGACACTCAGTGGCCAGCATCCGGCTTCCAACTTTCGGTCCGCAGCCTGTGCATACCACCTAACAGCTTTTGGATGGCCGCCTCTAGATGAGCTCTGTCGCCTTCCTTTGGTCGTAATTCGCCTGTCATTGATGCTGTTGCCTTCACTTACGACTCGTGACACTGAACATCAGCACAACTCTTCTCCACAAGCATCACCCAACAGCTCTCATGTGCGCTTTAAAAACTGTTTTGACCCTTTGACTTGGATTCAGTGAGAATGTTGACCGAAAGGACAGTTCTATTCCTCAATGATTCCAGCTAACAGCTTGAGATCAAGGCCCAGGCAGCACTGACGCTCTGGCAATCATAATTTCCATCGCACTTTACTTATCTTATTTAGATTCTCGGGGACAAATGGATCAGTGAGACTAGGACCAGGACAAATATTATTTGTGAGAACATTGAGTTGTACCAGGCGACATGCGACCCTTCGGGCCCAAATGCACTACGAGTTCATCATCATCATCAAGATGGGCCTTGGTCTTGTTTGAATGGAATCAATATTGTTTCATCTAGAAAAACAGTGGGAATCGGAAGAGTGTGGCCACGGGGCCAATTGCGGCCACTGGATGCCGCCATCTGCCTTGCGACTCCAGCCAGGGCCATTGTCCTGTGTGTCCTGTAGGATTCAATTGTTGGAGGTTGGATGATACACCCTGCATATCACGACCTGGAGTCTGCGACCCAAGTGCCGCGAGCGAGACACAGCTGGAAATACAAGGCGACCAAAAAGAATATATTCATGGGGAGTCGAACATCGTTCAACTGCATGACCAATCAAACAGACTACGACAGCGACGGCGATAGACTCACCTACACCATTCCAGCCATAGTAACAACCGGTCTTGGTGTTATGATGTGTGAAAGGTGTTGTTGCGCTGTTGCTCAATGAAGAGCGGCGAGATGTGAGAGATGTCTGCACAGTGCTGCAGATGGACATGTGAATGACAGACGTTGTCAGGCTGCGATACACAGTCTGATCCTGAGTTGCAGCACGATGTGAGCCAGGTGGTGCGAGGCGGCTCGGGGATGCTAGATACTAAATGATATTATTCTGCCAGCTGAAAGGTGCCGAGTTGTGGTAGCCACCTCTCAGCAGGCGACGCCCAATGGCTGCTTATTAATATGGTTTCCACACGTGATATTCCATTTCCATTTCCATTTTCCATCGGTGCGCAGCGCCAGAGCCTACCGCCAGGAACCCCGTGAGAAGTTCCAGTCGGGTTTCCGATGGTACGAGAAAACCCGACTGGTCCGAGTCTAGATTCGGACAAATCATCACAGATCACAAAGACGGATTTTGGGTTGACCATATCTACTGGCGTAGGGGTGCTAGTCAAGCAGTCATCGGCAGTCTGGTTGGGATTGCAGAAGACTTGAGCGATATGTAAGTAAGTCCACTTCTACATTCATATCCACAAGGTTCTTACAATTCAGTTCAGGATCAAACATACTTAGTGGAGAGTTAGAGTGGTTCAGTTGGAATATGTATGATACTTATACAGTCACCAATAACATTCCGAAAAATGCGACAGTCTTATTTAGCTCGACGTGAGTCAACCCGTGAACTTGACCAAAAAAATCTGATTGACCAAACAAGACCACATACACGTGACCAACGACGCGTCGCCCTCTCCCCACCATTCTAATTTCTGTCCATAATGCCTCTCGAAGCCACCATGATGATTATAGACAATTCCGAATTCATGCGGAATGGCGACTACAGCCCAAGTCGCTTTGAGGCTCAGTCCGACGCCGTTAATACCGTTTTCCAAACCAAAATCGACTCGAATCCGGAGAATACAGTTGGGGTCATGACGATGGCCGGCAAAGGGTATTTCCTCGTTCCCAATATCGTTGCTTCTTAGCTCACCTTGCCCCAGTCCAGAGGTCCTCGTCACGCACAGCAAAGACCTTGGTCAAATCCTACAAGCTCTTCACAAAACGTCTTCCAAGATTGGCGGTCAAATCGACATTCCGACGTCAATAGCGATTGCCCAGCTTGCCTTGAAGCATAGAGAAAACAAGAACCTTCGACAGCGCATAATTGTCTTCGTCGGGTCACCGCTCGAGGGTGCAGCAGCCGACGAAAAGTCCATGGTTAAGCTCGCGAAGAAGCTGAAGAAGAACAATGTTGCCGTGGACATTGTCTGCTACGGAGACGGTATCGAGGAGTCGCAGGAAGGAAAGACGGTATTGGGGTCTTTTGTGGAAAACGCGACCAGTGGCGACAATTCGTGAGCCTTGCTTTTGTTCTCAATGGGCGAAGCCATTGACCTTTTTCATCGTCAGACATATCGTCGTAGTGCCTCCAGGGAACCATTTGCTATCAGAGGCGCTCATTGCGTCGCCAGTATTAGCGGGCGACCGTGATGCTAGCATTCCGGAGCAGCTCGTCCCAGGTGGAGCTGGAGCTGGGTCGTCTGGCGCTGGTGCTTCCAACGATTTCGAATTCGGTGTCGACCCAAGTCTGGACCCAGAGCTCGCGATGGTGAGCCACATTTCCCTGTCTATCCATTTCGTCTTTGACCTTTCGAATTCAAGGCTCTCCGAATGTCGATGCAAGAAGCACAGGCCCGAGAAGCTGCATCATCTTCTACCCCTGCAGCTGCTTCGAATACAGCACCGGCACCAGCAGCAGCAGCAGCGGTAGCTGCCGATCCGTCAGAGAGCGAAGAAGATGCCCTGCTCCAACAGGCTATTGCAATGTCGCAGGCGGACATGGATGTGGATATGGATGCTTCAAAGCCGTCAGGTGAGCTTTTGAATTCTCTCTTTCTAGACCTTTTATTGATCTTGTTGTAGATCCGGATGCCATGGACGAAGATGAGGATGAGGACGAGGACGAGGACGCTGCTATCCAACGAGCTATTGCAATGAGCATGCAGCAGAGTGAGGAAGACGACAAATCTGGGAAGAAGTAACACGATTGAATGGACTAGGGCGCGTAATCAATTGTTCTTTTGCTTTGTCTGGAATCTCTGCGAACCATATGGATGAGACTTTTTTCCGTTCTTGCGGCTGACAGGGACTGAGACAAATTTCATTTCCTTTCTTCTCTTGACCGTCATGTCGCCTCTTCCCTCGACTGATCCTTTCAGCTCTCCCGTCGATACCATCATCCTTCCGCTCATTATCGTTGGTGGAATTGTTCTCGCCATTCTTGGAGCCAACCATTATCTCGCCGCGAATGCTTCTCAAAATGATTCCGACAGAGCTATCCCGCTCTTTTCGCGATATCGCCAGGAAGCAATGGTGACGCCAGACTGGGATATAGGCCAGGTGGAGGACGTCAAAGAGCTGCAGATAAATCCTGATGAAGGGAACACGTCGTACGTGAAGGACCTGTTCAGTCGAGAATCGGTATGTCGTTGCTTTGTTACTGGGGTTCTACTGAGACATTTCCTCCAGCCAGAAGAGACTTTTAACCCGCCGTCATTGGCATCGCTGCCCAAAGCATTCCTGAATTCTCAAATGTTGGATGACCAAGTCGAACGACTGATCGCGACACCGAATCTCAAGACCCTGGCCGACGCGCATTGGACTCTCTCCGAGCACAGTCAGATCGAGTATGATTCATTTGACGAGGGCAACGTAAAAAGAAAAGCTCTTGGCGACATTACGAATTCGAGGAAGAGCTCGGGATGGAAAGCGACGACGAAATGGAACTCCTCCAGCCGTCTTTTCTTCGTGAAATGAACAAATACCTACACATTCTTTATTACTATCACATTCATTTCAACCATTCATTATGTGCACATCATGTAGTTTGTTTCACGCAGAACAGAGTCTGACAAATCGAAACCGACAAATTGCTTTCTGTCATGGACCACTACTAGCAAGACGCGATTCACTCGCTTCATCGGGAGAATTTCAGGAAACCGGTGTTTCTACTAGGGACGCTACCGTGTAATATATCTAGCATGCACTACAAAGAATCCCTTCGAGTTGTGCAAGTGCATGCCACTGCAATCAATGTCGTCTGTTGAATCAGCCTCGAGAGTTGTGTGTGGGCTGGAGTATCTTTGACGCATCCCAGACCCATTTTGGTGATCTTGACCTGTGACTACAATGGCTAAAAGCGCAAAGCGACGGATCACTTCATTCGAGAGGAATATACCTGACCATCGTGAGCGAACTCACTTCGCTGGCGAAAAGGACGTACTAGCAGTTACTTTGGGTTATATTGCTCAGAAACAGAGTGTCAGCCAAATGCGGAAGAACAAATATTTTGAAACGCCGACCGGCCGCCGTTGTGCCGTGCTATTTATTGTTTGTGCACCGGCCCGGATATTCCACCGAACCGGTCTTTACGCTCAACTTCATGCTGCTCGAATCTGCACTCTTTGGTTTGCTACTTTTCGTGCTTTCTCGTTAAATTCCTCAGCCTTTGGCCTCAATAGCCCCTCTCTGAGGCCTACAAGATCGACCCTCGGGGTACCAATGCTGATTCTGCAAATCTCATTCCGGCATCCAGGCCAAATTCAGGCCTCGAGTGTCTATTTGCAGAAAGACTTCAGTTCTCTCAGCGTCATCTATCAATCGACGGGAATTCCGACGCTCATGTGGCGTGCTTCTATTACTGAATTCGTCACAGCCTCTCAATTTGGGCTTCCCTTTGTTTCTGACCTGATACCATCATGTCTGATTTCTACAGTATCCTTGCCAGCGTCATTAGCATAGCGCTCAAAGTCAAAGAATCCATCGAAAAGGTGAGCGCCAAATCTAGTCGTTTCCATGCGCACGACCGATTTAGATTCAATACAGGTGGCAGAGAACCATGAAAAACGACGCGCGCTGGTGAAACGAATTGATACCTCGTTGGTAAAGCTCAAGAATGCGACCAATGGGATAACTCGGGCCTCTCCTCGGCTTGTCAATGCTGTTAGCGGGCTCAAGACGTGCGTCTGTTATGCTGCTCTAGCGCAATACGGATTGATTCCCCTCTTAGAGATCTACAAAAGACATTGACTAGGCTAAATCAACCGATGTTGTCCTCGAAAGATGCGAAACCAAGGTTCGCGCAATGGCTCCATCGCGACGTTATCGAAGCAGCCCTGCGCGATATCGAAAAACAGATAGCCAACTGTTTTCACGAATTCAATGTAAGTCCTTCCTTGAGCGTCGCAGTCTATTTGTCGCCTTGAAATGATTCTCAGGTCTTGTCAAATATTCGAATCGAGCGGAAACTCGATAAAAACAATGCTCAAGTAAACGGGAAGCTGGACGAGCTGCTTCGAAGGTCTTCTAATCGCGAGAAAGTATCCATCATTTTGCTGTTGCATTATCTTTTCTTCGAGCTGATTCTAGTAGGTGAAAGATTCAACTGTGACCCAACGCAAGCGATCATCGTCATCTGCGACGCGGCAGACAACTTCGGTTTCACCGCAACGCCGGAGATCGGAATCTCTGAAATCGACTCCGGTCAGCCGAATTGCTCCCTCACGTCGCTCTACAGAGCCCGTGTCTACGAAGGTAGTCTCAAAGGCCGGCTCTTCTCGGGCTGCAACTTGTGGTACTCAAATCGACACTGCCAGTACCTTCAGCACCTCCACAGCCCCGGATCTTCGTGTCCGAAATCTTCAAGACGAGCGAGCAAGGGAGCTGTCGGCAGAATGCAAGCGAAAGAGGGATGATAAGCTTCCCGAAGTAGCCATCACTTTGGCGCGGAAAGCTCTACATCTCCGTCGGTCATTGTACGAGTCGGACAAGAGCACCTACAACACTGCATCACTGGCTCAAACTCTCTCCACTGTTTCTCTATGTCTCAAGGAGCTTGGGACAGACGACCGTGGAGAATTGCTCAAAGTCTTGACCGAGTCTGCAGAGCTCTACCGAGATCTCTTTGCTCAGGGAAAGGATGGGGATTACCGTCTCGAGCTTGCTACATCATTGTACAACCTCGCTGTCCATGCTAGCGAAGTCGCTCTGAAAGCGAAAGACTCTGTGGGACTATATGCCGCCTTGCAATATGCAGAGGACTCGGTAGTCCATTGGAAAAAATTGCATCAGAAATTCCCGACGAAACACGTCCACCAGCTGATGAACGCCTACATCAATCTTTCCTTCATTCTCACCGACTGCGATCGTCATGGAAAGGCCTTGGATGCAGCTCAAAGAGGTGTCGCGATGGCATCGAAATTGGACAAAGACATCCGACCACAAGCGTTGCATCGGTCGCTACTCCGAGTCTCGCATTGCTTCAAGCGTCTTGGGAAGATCGCAGAGTCTGAAGCAGCAGAAAAAGAAGCTACTGCTACTCTTTCATCCAATTAGTTCTTTGGTATGTCTCGACTCTCGTTCATCCATCTGACCATCCTGATTCTTAAGCTTTTCAGGATGGCATGCCGAGGCGGATTCGGAGGCTTTTTAGATCATTGAATGTGGTGCCACTGTGGCTTCTCTGTGTACAGCTTGGTCTCTTGTTCACAAAGTTCCCTATCTAGGATACTTCTCGATGCTGTTGTTACGTCTATCGTACAGAAATACATCGTGGACATTGATGAGGCGCTACCCACTGCTTTCTTTCGCCCACCATGGACCAGACATCGTTTGCCATTAGCATCATACAGCTCGTCGTACAAGTGGAGAATGTAATCGAAAAGGTGGGTTTGGAGCAATTCAATGTACCTTTGACGCTCAGAAACGAACAATATTGCAGATAAAGCAGAACAAGAGCACTCGTTTGGCCCTGGTAGACCGCATTTTCCAGCTATGCAAGGGGCTCCAAGAGGCTTGCGAGACCAGTCAAAAATTGTCCGTTGACCAAGATACTGCTGTCAGAGCTCTTCGATCGTAAGCGCCTTGAATTACTGACCCGCATAAAAGTCATTAATCGAGGTTTCAAGAAATCGGAAGCAGCTTCTCTCGTTTGAATGCCACAGGCGCAGATTCTCGATTGAGAAGATGGTTCTGCAGTGATTCCGTAGAGAGCTGCCTTCAAGACATCGAAAAGGAGATCAAAGATTGTTTGGACATGTTCGGAGTGAGCTCTCAATGTTCCACCAATGCAATCTAATGGCCTTGATACCTCAGATGCAAGGTATTACGCGTATCGAACGAAAGTTTGACGCTTTTGTTTCAAATACTGTCCTTCTTCGACGTGTCACGGATCCGCCGTCCGACGCCACAGTGACCAGCCTGAAACCATCTGCAAAATCCTACGACTCGGCCCCTGCTATCCTTCAATGTATCCTTCCCAAGAAGAAAAAGGCCGACTTTGACGACGAGGCACGAGCAGAGAAGCTGGAGACCGATTTCCGATGGTACCGAGGAGAGAAGCGGTTCGATGAAGCGCTCCACTTTGCTCGCAAGGCTCTATTGTTGCGTCAGGCAATGTACGATGCAGATCAGGATAGTTCGGACAAGAAGGTCGCATTGGCCCAGGCCTTCGTCAATATCTCTTTAATCCCAGCGATCACCTTGGGCAACTCGGACCTTGACCGAGGACTGGAAGAGTTATGTCGAGTCTTGAGAAGCTCAGCGCGACTGTATCGACAGTTGTGCAAGGAATCGGACTTCAAGAAGTACCGTATAGAGCAGGCCAGCGCTCTTCACAATCTTTCCAACTCGATGAATGAGGCAGCCGGGCGTCTGAAGGACATCACTGGACACCGGAATGCAGCACGTATTGCGGAAAGAAGTGCTATCTCCTATTTCACTGGGCTCAACGACGAAGACCCAAAGAAATATGGCACCCGCCTCGCTCAAGCTTGTCTCAATCTTTCTTACATCTTGACAGATTGTAAAGAGGACGATTTGGCATTGAGCAGGGCATTTCAAGCTCAGCAGCTGTGCTCACGGCTTCAGCCGGGCGATATTCACAAGTCATATTTCGTCAGGGTTTCCAAGTGTTTGAGGAATGTAGGGAGGTCAGCGGAAGCGGATTCTTTGGACGAACAACTTAAATCCTGGGACGCTTAGAGAAATCTGATACTTGGGCCTAGTCCTGCGGTTACCACGCTCGAAAGTGCCGTTGAAACCTTGTTATGTAATATCGGAGTTTGAAATGGGTGCTCCTCGTCTTCCAGACTATCGAGGGCCTTCCCAACGCGAATTGCCGCGATTTTAGAGCATAAAGCAATGTATTCTGTACTAAAGTATATTCTAGTCAAAAAATGTCCAGGATTATACAGCAAGCGGGGTCAGAATGACAGAAATGGGCTATCATGAGGTGTCCGTAATAAGACTGTTTCAGAGATGTCCAACAAGGCTACAAAGCGACATGGTTCAAGGCAAAGATGTTACATATATGTTGAAATATGGGGAAATATTGCTGGTGGACTGGACTTTGTTGTTGGATGGAGCAGCCGGAAGCAAGGTGTCTGAGCCCATGGTCGCTGACGTCCGCCAGGGTGCGGAAAGTCAGCGATAATGGTTGCAACATGGCTTGAAATATCATAGGGAAGGGAATATTGACATTTTGAACAGCCCTGGGTCCTGGCCTGCCTGGAAAATGCCGCTGCAGTCAGACCTTGACCAGAGCAGCAAAAAGACTTACAACGACGCACCTGCTATATGGCCTCGATTCTGGCAATAGAAACGACCTTCAGACCCTTGCACGACTCCATTCCTCCCCGAAAAAGTCCTATATCCCAGCGGGAAGGCTTGAAAAGAATTTGGGCGGAAAATGTCAGCCAAATTTTATCTCAGCCAATACTGGAGCTAGAAGCCCGGTGAAAAAAGGAATCTGGGCTAAATGCCTCGCACATTCCGTATAGTCAATGAAAATCCGCAAAGGAAGTCGGGTAAGAGCGCTAGGACGTCGAAGAAAAAAAAATGTGACATTTCAAAGTCCGATATTACATAACAAGGTTTTAACGGCACTTATGTAACTTCGGACCGGTCCGATATGTTGTCCGATATTTTTCTTTGTTCCGCCCAAGCGGCACGTTGACTCTTACCATCGTAAGTCGCGGTTGGAATGCTGGAGGCCCAAACAGCGATCCCGAAGGCATCCGACCTAGAAAAGGATGTCCCGACGAAAATATCCCTCGCCGATGCTTTGAATGAGGCTGCAATTGCTCTAGACAATTTTCCCAAGTTTGACGACATGCCATTCTGGAAGATTGCAGCAATTCTAATGAGGTGAGCAGCCTCGATATTTAATACAGCCATTAGGCTCATGTCCTATCTAGCTTGGGATTGTCGCTCTTCATGTTTGCGATAGGTATGTTTTGGTACCTTTTCAAATTTCGGGATGCGATCCCTCATATCATTCTGCAGAGGAAACCATCGTTTCCACCTCGGTTTCTGCTATTGGCAGCGCGGTTAATGCAAAAGGGTCGTTGTCGTGGATTACAACCTCCTACTTACTCACCACGACAGTTTTTCAACCGATTTCAGGCAGGGCAGCGGTATTTTATTTCACTGACCAGTGGTGGAAACTCGACTGGAATACTTTTTCAGGACGCATTCGGAACCAAACGGTTGCTCATTGGCTCTCTTTGGGTCTTCATTATCGGCATGATCATTACTGGCACCAGCCAAGACCTGACACAGCTTGTCGCCGGTAGATTCATAGCAGGCGCTGGCGGGGCAGGTCTGCTTTCGTATCCTTGTATACTCATTTCTCGTAAGCATTCTCCAGCTTCGATTCAAAATCGACTCATTCTCCATCCAGAGCTCACCAATGAACGACAGCGGAGCTCGTACATGAACCTCATCAACGTGACATTCATCGTCGGGGACGCCCTGGGTCCCATTCTAGGCGGTGCTATGGCAAGGTCCGGGAATTGGCGTTGGATGTAAGCGTTGAATCGAATTGGCGCCGACCTCCACTGAAGCCTCATAGTTTCTTATTTACACCGCCCCTCGGTCCCATAGGTGAGATTTGGCTGTTCGTCATGGTTGCTGCTGATCTCTTGGACAGTCACCTTGATGCTCTTTCGATATCTTCATATCCCACGATCCCCGTTTCACGTCTCGTCCTTTCGAGAGGCTCTTAAACTGGTCGACTTTACCGGAATGTTTTTTCTTGTCGCTTCCTTGTCCTTTCTGGTTGTGGCACTGAACCTGGGCGGTCAGTCGATCCCATGGAGCTCTCCAAGCATCATTGGCATCCTATGTGCCGCTGTAGTCTCCTTGGTCGCTTTCGTCATTGCCGAATTCTACGCGGAGCTACCAGTCGCCCCGGTAAACCTCTTTTCGCAGTGGAAATGGCGGAATGTTCCGATTATGCTTGGTATGTTTCATTAGCGCCCGTCTTTGAAGCTTGCGGAGCTCTTTCTAGTGACCCGGACATCTTTGTTCTTTCCTCCCTTTGCGATTGTGAGTCTTCTTTGCTGCTTCATGAGCCTTGCTGACGAATGATACAGAGCTTTTATTTGCCAGGTCCGCATTCCATATCTACAAAGAGCACCTTCTTACTCTCTTTCTTTCACGCAGTATTCTTACAGGTTACTGGGATATCGAACATTGCTGCTGCAGCACTGGTGATACCTTTCCTTCTCTGTGCGGGGATTGCGAGCACCATAGCGAACGAAATTGTTACCAGATACGGTCATACTAGACCTGTATTCTTGGGGGCTTTGGCTACCCTTCCTGTTGCCTTGGTTAGTCCTGGATTTGTTACAGGATGTTCCCTCTGACATTCCTTCCAGGGCTTAATGGCAACCTTGGATGAAACAAGCTCATTGGGGAGAATCGTTGGATACTCAATCTTGGCCGGTTGTTCATTTGGACCAGTAAGCGGTTTTGCTCTGCTTTTGCATCGTTAATTATCTCCCAGGGAACCCAATTGACCATGGTCATTGCCCAAGTCGGTTTACCTTCCCATGTCCTTGCGACAGTGACAGCACTCGTGGGGTCATCGCCAACTTTAGGCGGAGTACTCGGTGTCGGAATTGTTGGCAGCAGTAAGTCCTTGCACATCTCAAAAGCTTCCTCATTCAATGGTCTCAATAGTAATCAATAATGCTTTCCGCCATTCATTATCGCACTCGACAGTGGCGGACTTTTCAAATTTGAACCTCAATGATGTTGTTCAAAGCGTCCTAGCCACTCCAGCGGGTCTCGTACGTGATACGATGATCAAGGCATACATCTCTGCTTGGCGAGCTGGCTTCCTTGCCTTGGCAGGTATTACAGCTGCCCAATTCCTGCTCTGCCTCATGCTACGGCCTATCGAGCTCGACGACGGTGCGACGCAGGAGAAACCTGTTGACGGTACTCAGCAGGAGAGACCCACGGATGAACCAAAAGCCGCTGAAGATGCGGCAAGAACTGTGTAGTCAGTCATAGGCGAATGCAAGAAGATTCTGCAGAAGCATTTTTATCATGCGGGAAAACGACTTTGGCCGGCCCGTGACGGTGACGCGCATGACGACTCACGAGCCTCGGGGAAACTTTGGATCACGATTTATATACGAGCATGGTCGATCCAGTCCAGCTGGTCTGGATAGCACTCATGTTTCTTTACCGCCTCTACCTGGCCCTCTGGGCTGTTCCTCTCGTCCTCAGTGCACCCCCTGGCTTTCCTGCCAGCGGAAACGGGCTCTGGTTCACGTCACCAGGGCAAATATGGTCCAAAGACTTTCTTCCTATTGGGAATGGCTATCTAGCAGCCATGACACCAGGAGGAACCACCATGGAAGCGCTTCAATTGAATATTGAAAGCCTTTGGTCTGGCGGACCTTTCCAAGACCCAACCTACAATGGCGGGAACAAACAACCAGACGAAAGAGCTGCTATGGCTGATGCTATGAGCTCGATTCGACAGTCGATATTCACCAGTTCTACTGGAGACATTGACAATCTTACCGTCCTGGCGACAGATCCAGGGGCTTATGGTTCGTTGTAATTCAAACGGTCGCCTCTTCTCTGACGATTTGTTCAGGTTCATATTCCGGTGCAGGATATCTTGTATCCACAGTAAATTCTAGCGGCGCCATCTCAAACTATTCGAGATACCTTGATCTCGATCAGGCTCTCGCAAAGACCCAATGGACACAATCAGGATCTTCATTTGTACGAACATCATTCTGTTCGAATCCGACACAAGCGTGTACTCAGCACCTCACATCTTCTTTTACCGAGCTTCCTGCTCTTACCTATGTTTTCTCTTCGGCCTTACAGCAGGACCTTGTTGCTCCAAACGTAACATGTCTCGATTCTCGTACGTTGATAGTTCGAGGACTTGTCGCTGACCCGGGAATGATCTACGAAATACTCTTCCGGGCTTTTGCGACCTCTTCAACTTCCAGCCATCTCGCCATCACTTGCCAGTCTATCAGCTCAGCCAACGCGACATTGACAGTCAAGGGTGCCAAAAGCGCCTGGATATCTTGGGTCGGCGATACCGAGTATTCAATGGATGCAGGAGACGAGGCTCACGACTTTTCATTCAAAGGCCCAGATCCACACAACAAACTGGTACAGCTCCTCTCGAAATCCACCACTGTCACCGAAACGACTTTTAACAATCTGCTGTCCCAGCATGTTCAAGATTTTGAATCGACTTTCGGTTCATTCCAACTCTCTCTCGGCGAAACACCGATTTTGGACACGCCAACCGATGCTCTTGTAGCAGCTTACGCGCCATATTACCCGGGCACGACAGGTGGAGGATCCCCGTATCTCGAGTCTCTGACTTTTACATTTGGTCGCTATCTGCTTCATTCTTCCACACGATCGACTCTTCCAGCGAATCTCCAAGGCAAATGGGCCCTGGGGTCGAGTAACCCTTGGAGTGGCGATTATCGTATGTTGAAATGCTTCCCTTCAGACGTCGACTGATAGATATGATAGATTCGAACATCAATATCCAGATGAACTACTGGTCCGCCGAGATGAGCTTTGCAGACTCGAAAGAAGTAATTCGCCCTCTGTTTGATTATATCCAGGTTTGTGGAAACTGCAATTGGATGAGCTATTGATTGACTGACTGATAGAAAACTTGGGCTCCTCGGGGAGCCGAGACTGCTCTGGTTCTGTACAATATCTCGAGAGGTTGGGTCACTCACAATGAAATGAATGTAGGTCGATTATCGTTACGTCTGAGCTATTTTGATCCGTTCATGAATCAGGTCTTTGGTCATACCGGGTTCAAGGCTTTTGGAAACAGCGCCGAGTGGGCAGACTATCCTGGTACAGCTCTTGCTTTCTAAAGCCTTGCATTAGCTCATCGTTTCTTTTAGAATCTGCCGTGTGGATGGCAAGTCTTTCGGAGGGCAACCATTGAGATGCATGACTGACGAATTCACAGATGATTCACGTATGGGACCACTTCGACCATACCAACGATATACAGTGGTGGAAAACGCAAGGTTGGCCGCTAATCAAAGTAAGACAGAAGAACTTGGCCTATAGTTTTTGACAATCCAGCCAGGGCGTGGTGTCGTTTCATCTCGACAAATTGATTCCCGACCTGCATTTCAACGATTCTACACTCGTCGTCAATCCATGTAATTCACCGGAGCAAGTCCCGATTACATTAGGTTCGTGGCAAAGCTTCTCCGGAGGTTGTCTGACTTTTGCCATAGGATGTGCTCATGCGCAACAGCTCATCTGGCAGCTGCTCAACGCGGTCGAAAAAGGTTTTGAAGCATCTGGCGATACCGATCAGGCTTTCCTTGAAGGTCAGTCGCTGTTTGTTTCATCAACCCAGTCTAACATCCCAACAGAAGTTCAAGCGAAACGAGCCAAGATAGATCGAGGACTACACATTGGCTCGTGGGGTCAATTGCAAGAATGGAAAGTCGACCAAGATTCTCCAACCGACACCCACCGACATCTCTCTCATCTCATTGGCTTGTATCCTGGATATGCTATAGCCTCCTACGATGGCTCCTTGAATCACACAAAGGATGATATCATTGCTGCAACCACCACATCGCTGATCCACCGCGGAAATGGCACTGGCCCTGACGCAGACAGCGGTTGGGAAAAGGTATTTATTGACGTTTTCACCACAATAATCCTTCTAACAAAACCAGGCATGGCGTGCAGCTTCATGGGCTCAACTCCAAAACAGCCAAGAATTCTATCGTGAATTGACTGTGAGCTATCATATCGAGTCTTGTTCTCTGCTAACCCAATCCAGTTCACAATCTCCGAAAACCTAGGCCCAAACTTATTTAGTCTCTACAACCCCTTCGACCCAGATCCTATATTCCAAATCGACGCCAACTTGGGATTCCCGGGCGCTCTTTTGGTATTCAAGCCTTGTTTATTCCGAATAGCTGCTAACGAAACGCCAGAATGCTTTGATTCAAGCGCCCGATGTCCCCAGTCTCTCGACGCCTTTGATGGTAACACTTCTACCAGCATTGCCTCAACAATGGGCTGCAAATGGGCATATCAATGGCGCTCGCATTCGAGGTGGAATGACTCTAGATCTGGAATGGACCAATGGCAGTCCGACGGCGCTTTCGCTGACAGTCGACTCGAGCCACGTCACTGGGCGCTTCAATCCACCTTCTCGACCAGTCGCTCTCGTCTTCAAAAACAAAGTCATTTCTCGATTCACAACAAGCCCAGGAATGTCCAAAAGCTTCACGTCTTTCCATTAATCACAAAAAAGTTGTATATCGTGCAAGACGGAATTCATTATCAATTCAATGTATCATGCAAAAAGACTTCATTTCCAGGAAAGGAAGAGAGAAAAAGGTTCGAAGAAACGAAGAAAACGAGCCACGGCGTCAGAAAAGGTTCTACAAATTAATCCAGTCATTCCTTCTTTCAATTCTTCTCCAAAATGTCCCGACGATCCTCGTTTAGAAGCACTTTCGGTGAACAATTCCAGGACCAGACTCGTCGTATTCTTGCTTAGAGCACCAGAGATTCTGGAAGGTGCTCAGGGAAGCCAAGATGGAACCACCGATCCAGACAGAGTATTTACGCTCTGGAGGAGCGACGATCTTGACCTGTAGACCGATTGAGCGATAACAAAAAAGAAAGCAGCGCAAAACGAACCTTCATGCTCGAGGGCGACAGCGAGGTAAGCTCCTTCTGCATACGGTCAGCAATACCAGGGAACATGGTGGTTCCACCGGACAGCACGACGTTTCCGTAGAGATCACGACGAATATCGAGATCGCACTTGAAAATGGAGTTGTACCTGAAGAAAATGTTAGCGAAAAAAGCACGAAAGACGAAAACATACGTTGTCTCGTGGATACCAGAGGCTTCCAATCCAAGCATGGATGGGGCAAACAAAGCTTCGGGGGCACGGAATCGCTCGTTACCGATGGTGATGACCTGACCATCAGGCAATTCGTAGCTCTTCTCCAAAGCCGACGATTGGGCAGCGGTCTGTAGCTCCTGCTCAAAGTCGAGGGCAACATAACAGAGCTTCTCCTTGATGTCACGGACGATTTCACGCTCAGCGGTGGTGGTGAAGGGGTATCCACGCTCCATGAGGTTCTTGATAAGGAAATCGGTCAAGTCACGACCGGCGAGATCGAGACGGAGAATAGCGTGAGGGAGAGCGAAACCTTCGTAGATGGGTACAGTGTGGGTAACACCATCACCAGAGTCGAGGACGATACCGGTGGTACGACCAGAAGCGTACAGGGACAAGACGGCCTGGATGGCAACGTAGAAAGCGGGGGCATTGAAAGTCTCGAACATGATCTGGGTCATTTTTTCGCGGTTGGCTTTCGGGTTCAGAGGAGCTTCGGTGAGAAGGACTGGGTGCTCCTCTGGTGCAACACGGAGCTCGTTGTAAAAGGTGTGATGCCAAATCTTCTCCATGTCGTCCCAGTTGGTAACAATACCGTGCTCGATGGGATATTTGAGGGTCAAGATACCACGTTTCGATTGGGCTTCATCACTGGAATTCTGTTAATAAATATCTAATGAGGTAGAGCAGTAGGACGCACCCGACATAGGAGTCTTTTTGACCCATACCGACCATGACACCCTGATGACGGGGACGACCAACAATGGATCTGGACATCGAATAAGCAGATATCTCTTGCAAGCAGAAATGGTGGGCTCACGGGAAAACAGCCCTGGGGGCATCGTCACCTAATCGCAGCCCATCAGCGACAAACCAACCATCGAGCAGCAAAGTTCTTACCAGCAACTAGACGAGGAATCAACTTTTAGCATCGAATAAGGAGAAAAACGACGTACAGCCAGCCTTGCACATGCCGGAACCATTGTCAATCACCTATTTCACGACAATCAGCAAGGAGCTCAGGGACAGCGTCAGATCAACGTACGAGCGCTGCGACCTCATCCTCCATGGTTGATTATTCGTTAAGAAGGGGTAGAAAATATAAAATCGAAAGGGAGATTGGTGAGCTGCGGTTTCGGAAAAAAAGGGTTTTTGAATGATGCGAGGCAGTGCAAATTCCGGCGCAGCAGATGAGACAAGAGAACGGAAAGGGATTTGTGAGCTCGATGTCGTTAAATAGCAAAGAAAAAGAGCCTTACCTTTTGGATGAAGCTCGTCGTGGGCAGAGGGGAGAACGAAAATCGTCGTGATGGAGCCGCTTATCTGATCTAATTTAGGGCCGGCCGCAATTCTTTTGGTCGCAACCGCCATTATTCTGGAGGCCCATCGTTGACTCGCTCTTATTGGACCTTCATTCCACTGAGCAGACGACGTCAATTCTCGTCCAATTCCTGGGTCGCCATCGGTACAAAAATACCGGAGCTCGATCGTTTACTCAAAGCTTCGTCTCAGCGACCACCATGGTGCCCTTCATTCGAGCGACTCTTCCTAGCCCTTCATTGCGCCATCTCTCTGTCTGGCCATATCTCGCTCTAGCTGCCATTATCACCCTCGTTTTAAGCGTCTTTCTATATATGATCTACAGCTGCTACCTTTCTGCTATTTTCCATCGACGCGCTCAAAGCGGAACCTACGGCGACAGAGCAAGATTTTACAATGGAGTTGAAGAATGGCGGATAGGGAATAGCGTCGCTCAGTCTCGAGGTCGCGTAAGTCGTTCATTTTTTCAAGCGTTGCCTTCAAACAAGCTCGCTGTTCTAGAAATTCCTTCTCGATAATCATTCCACGTCTACCATCGACAGATATTCCATTCAGCCGCATTCTGTCGAATGTCTTCCTATGCCTGTTGTCTATGACACTATTACTCCGCATGTCTCCATTCCAGCTCCTCTCCAAGCGCATCGTCGTTCGGACATCTTTGACAAAAACAACATTCCGTATTTCTCAGCATCAGAAAGGAGGACTAGCAGCAAGTTGTGGCCGATTCAAGGGCATTGTGAGCAAGATGGGGTTGTCTGTGTTGTTCGTGATGATTAGTCGGGATTGATTGGACTTGACTGCTGTGTATTTGGACCGCTTGGCTTGGAATCAATGTCTCTTTCTCATGTCCTCAAATATTTCACGCCGAATTCTTGAACTGGTCTATCTGAATATCTCTCCACCGAGCCGATGATGTCCCTCAAGGTGTTGCTTTCTTCTCTATCAGAGACCGCACTGTTTGTGTACTCTTCGAGAATCTCTTCATCTTCCTTGGGAATTTTGCCTTACCACGCAACGACATTGTCTAGCACGATACCCCAGCTTTGAACCTGTTGAATCTAGCCCCGAAACCCATTGTACACTTTCTATCAGCACGACGAGGTGACTGATCGGGGATGTTCAGACTCGGAAGGTGACAGAGGATAGCGCAATGGAACTAGTGTTGCCGCGGTTGGCTAAGCCGCCAGCCATCGAGCCGAAGCCGCGGCTAAAGGTCGGCTTAAGCTGTTAAGCCGAAGCCGATGATCGGCTCTGAGCTCTGAGCCGGCTTTAGTCTGAGCCGGCTAAAGCCGGCTTAATTTTCGAATTGTAACTAAATACCACCTTTGTGATGTCCAACGTGCAGTATATATTAGTTACAACTTGCTAGTATCAACCATTAGTTCCTGCTCATCCATCTCCCCAAAAATGCGGTTCATTTCTTCCATTACAGCATCATGGTCTGCAGAAAGAAGTTTTCCGAGACCTTTGCAAAAGTCCAATCACTCACACTTGAAAAAGAACTTGAACATTTGAAGCGCTTCCATGAGAGGTGGGTGAATGCGGTTTCATTTCTCAGTGTCAGTTTTGGTGCTCAATGAGAAGACTTCTTCGCATGGAACAGATGTTGCTGGAATGGACAAATAATCCATGGCAATAGTGAACAACATTGGATAATTCCCTTCCTTCTTCCAAGGGTGTTCATGAGTAAGCAGTGGATATAAATTTTCATCTCAGTGACAGAGGTCCTTGCAGATGAGATGGAAAGGACACAAGCAAGTGGCTATGAGTTGAGCCAACAACACCCAACATCTTGATATCTCTTTTATACTCTAGTTTAAGTTCAGGGCTTTCGAAGATGAATCCTCCAACATTCTGTGGAACATTAGGATGCTGCAGAATACTGGAAAGGCTCAAATAGTCTCAGAAATGATCAAGTCAATTATCATTGTCAAATCTATCAGACACCACCTGCAGAACATGCACTAAGGATGTACAAGTTCAAACAATAGGGTTTGAATGGGTTTTAACAATTACTTGCCATTAAGACAAGACTTTCAACTGGTTACTGAAAACCAGGCTTGCCCCTGAGACAAGACTTTTGCCTGTTACTGAAACAGGACTTCAAGACTAGACTAGGGACTAGACAAGACAACACTTTTTTTGAAAAGAGAATCACTAGAAGCCTGAAGGCCCTAAGCTATCTGATTAATCCTACTTGAATACATGCATCTTTTATACTACTGCCAAGATCTGATGAATAAGCTAATGACTCAGACTGCCAAGGTGGCTCATATGGTAAAGATATGAAATAGTGGAGTTGCAACCATTTGATGCCTGGATAAACACATTTCCTTCCAACAAGTCGATTGATAAACTTCATGCAGCCAATCCACCTTCTGTGGAATCCATTAGAGAGTTGAGCAAGATCACAGTTTGTAATAGAGTATCAGACGATTGGCAATCATGAGTCACTTGTACTCATGACTTGTGAGTAACCATAAATAATTGTACAAGTATTCATAACTATTCATGAATGTAATGAGAGATACTAATCTGAATCATATCCAGAGTCTGAGTCAGACAGATCAATGAGAGGCAGCATGTGGTCGTCACTGTCAGAGTCGCTCTCAGAGTCATAAGGCACTTTGTCAGAATCTGACATATCAGCAAGAGATGGCATCCCAGCATACAGATCGACATGGGGATCAATGCTGACATGAATGGTGGCAATGGCGACAGGAGAAGAAGCGGGGTTGGCGGCCTGATAGACATGCAAATCCAGGCAACAAAAAAGAAACAAAGTAGAACATACCTGGTCAAGACGAGCTCGCAGCCATTGGGGGTTAATGCAAGTTTGGAATCGTTGAAGGTCAACAGCATGGTCAGAGAAAGTCCAAGCAATAGAAGCGTCATTGGTCAGGACCTAAAAAATAGAAACAAATCTGCGCACCATGGTAAAAGTGAAGTTATTCAGTTCAGATGATGATAAGGTAGGGCTCTTGCACACCTGACCAACATCATGTGACAGGAAATTATCTTGTAAATTCATCTACAATTCAGGACCAGACTGTCTGCCAAATCTGGCACCTACAAAAATTAGAGCCAACTATTGCGCAACTTTTCTAGGTTACTGATTTCGGATATCTTTTAGCCCTGATTTGCAGATAGATTTACAAGATAAGGTAGGGTACATTATGTATGCAAGCGCCCTACCTTAGAAGGGGCGAACCAAGGGAATTCTGAAGAGCGATAATGTTAGAAAGACGTCTTTTATAGTCATCTGAGGCCCTGGTCACGATCTCAATCTCAAGCGATCAACAAGAGAAAAGTCCATTGTCCTCATTATGGACAGCTGAAAAAATCAACAAAAAATCAACAAGACCAATCCAATCAACCAAAAAATCAACGAAAGACAGTCCATTGTTCTCGCCATCCGGACCAAATTAGGAAAAGAAAAAAATGCATTATGACGGCCATGAGGTCCACCCTACCAAAAACAGTGAACAATAAAAATGCTGATTATGACGAATCAACTTGTCCAGGAATTACTCGCAGCACATCAAGTCAATGAGGAATTGTCGGTGGCCTCCCAAAATAGTCAAAGAATGATTGGACATAGAAGATGACGATGGCTTCCTCTGCTTCAGTCATCATTTTCCTCGGTTTGTCAATCTCTGCATATTCAACAAGAGCATCCAGACCCCCAGACCATTCCAGCATCAACCACATGAGCTGAGTCATATATTTAGCACGATTCTGAAGCGTCTTCACTGCCAAGCCATGTTGAGCATCCTCAAATGACACCAAGAGGAGAGGAGTTGCATTGGCGAGGGGAAAACATTGCTGAATGAGGCTATAGACCATGCTGGCGTTGGAGCTGGAGGTGTTGATGCAGGCTCAAGCATTGAGAGCAAGAAGCTCTTGACGAAAGCCTAGTTCGTACAACTCCCACAAAATTTCCTTCATGATTTCATCCTTAGTCAAATCCACAAGAGAATCTGACTGAGTCCTCCATGAAAACTCATGCTCTTCAGCTGCAAAGTCAAACACCATGCCAGCCTCGTTGAAGCAAGCTCTGACGACATCCCGAGCTTCCCGCTGCTTCCCTTGCTCGAGCTCAGCTTTCTCTCCATGTCTGAGGCCCAGAATCCGTCTCCACAGCTCACTGTTAATTGCTGAATATTGGTGCAAAGCAACACGAGCAAGAAAGGCCTGTCGAAACATCAACCAGTTCTGAAGAAAATTGTGGCATTTGTCGACGCTCTGAACACTGACAAACAGAGCAGGATGCGGAAAGATATGCCCAATCCCAGACTGTCCTGGAGCTGAATGAGTTGTGTCAATCTGCTTGACAGCAGAGATCCAGATACCTGCTGTTGGTGGCATGCAGGGACTGACTGGTTCAGAGAAAGGATTGCACTGTGGCTGTGGTCAAGCGGCTGGCTGCTTTGTTTTCACAGCAGGCTTAGCATCTAGATTGACATTAATAGCTGTTACATATAGATATAGGAAGTAATAAAAACATACATGGGCGATAACCTGGCTTGACTTGTTTGCCTTGGGACCGACGAGAGGGAGTGGTGACGATGGTACCAGCAGTGGACTCAGAAGCTATCGGAGGAGCTTTCCCTGGTGGATAAGACAGAGGTGTGGAGCTTTTCCAATTGGAAAATGGATCCTTGTCACGCAGAAATGTATCGAGAAACTTTTAAATGGCTATACCCTTTGAGGGGTTGGTGGCACTGCCTTTGAAAACGACAGGAAAAGGCAGCACAGCATCTTTCTGAACGATACCAGTCATATGAGAAGGATATAGCACATCATGAAGGGAGTCGATTTGAATGTGAGCAAGTTTGTTGAGATCATGAACTCGCCAGAATGGCAAACCAACTTTGAAGAAACCTTGCGCCACCTTGTCATCAAAGACGAAGGTGCCCATGGTTCGTGTGACTTCCACCTTCTCTGGGGTTTTGGTGATTCCTAACAGCATTGGTTGATAGCGTTCGACCCAATCGAGCACTGCCACAAGCTCGAGATATGTATGCTGGAGTTGTACTAGTTGTATGAGGCACCGGCGTAAGGTCAGTGGAAGTGATTCGAGCTGCTCAATTGACTAGTTCAGCGCAAAAAAAAAGCGACATGATGAGCTTGTTGGGAGAGCTGGAATGAGCTGCCAAATAACCCTCATAGCGGAGATGAAGCTCGTCCAGAAACGGTCTGTAGCAAGCTAAATAGCTGGGCCGCCAATGTCCCAGACCGATTCCTGTCTGTGAAAAGTCAGGGAGAAAGTCATGGGAGGTCGGCGAGTGCCATAGAATCTGTTTAGGATCATTTGGATCCAATGGATGTCATGGAATTGTGGCTAAATAAGCATGGTCCATGGAAAAGGGTTGCGGCCAGCAAAGATAATCGTCTTCCCCAAAGCACCCAATCCGCTCGCATACAGACACTCCTTTAGTTTAACGGAGGTTCGAAGATCTCGATAGAGTTTGGAGAGGTGACAATATGATACCCATCATTTACGGGTGCCCCAAATGCTCCAGAGAAAGCATCAATAGGTAAATCTACAAGATGGTCAGCAACGATGTATGCAAACATCAGGAATAACTCACAAGGCGCAGCAGCATGCAGTATCTTTCTTGGGTCAAAAACAATCTCCTGAGCTGTAAAGACCATCCTGGTAATCAAATGTCGAACTAGACAGTTGGACAGTCGTAAAGCCAGAGAAGGCTGCAGGCAGCAGAATCAAGTGACCAAACAGACGACCAATGGTCAATCTGGGAGAGACAGACCAAAGGTCAACGTCAAACAGAAAAACCAATGGTTTGTTCTGTGCGTCAAGCCACCAACGGTGAACTTGACGAAATCTCCAGGTGTGGCTCAATATGGTCCTGAAAATTAGAATCAGCAGCCGAAAAAATCAGAGACAAAAGAAAGTCATACCTGAATGTGAATATGATCCTGTCAAGCTGTGGCTTGACATTCAGAGAGGCCAGTCGACGTCGATGCTATGGATAGCGGGGGTCCTGTATGATCTTGATTTAGCGGTGGCCAGAGAAGAAAACACATAAAAAATGCACCTTGATACCAGTGAATGCAGTGTTGAGTAGTGCCCTGTGGCTCAGGGTTGTCATTGTCGTTGTAGTCATCGTGAATGAAGATGAAGGTTCGGAGCTGGTTCCTTCCCAAGAAGGAAGTTGCGTGACTTGATGATGCAGCATACAATCTTTTTCATCTTGCTTCTTGCCACGACAGTCTAGGAAAGCGACTGCGTCAAGCAGCTCTATGACTGCTGAGGTATGTACTGCATGCTTTTCTCTTCTGTAACTGAGCCTTTTTTCCACAGGAAACCTGGAAGCAGAGGCCAAATTGGAGACCTCGACAGGTTCACTGTTGGTGGCCTGTAGTATCAAAAGAGACCGTTGGTTTCTTTCGACGATGTTGACCATTGGTCTGTCTCTCCCAGAGAGACCGTTGGTCTCTCTGTTTTGTTCGGTGCATGCAATATTTGTGTTGGGACAGGCTGGAAGGGACATCAGCGAACAAGACATACTTTTTGGCTCGCAAGGTACATCTCAGTGCTTTTATATTGTTCTCTGGGGCTCACAAATGGCCTTCTTCAGCATGGTCTCTCTGTTTTGTTTGGCGCATGCAATATTTGTGCTGGGACAGGCTGGAAGGGACATCAGCGAACAAGACATACTTTTTGGCTTGCAAGGTATGTCTCAGTGCTTTTATATTGTTCTCTGGGGCTCACGAATGGCCTTCTTCAGCATGCCTGTCTGACATTTTCATTGGCTGTCCAGGATATTTTATTGATATCGATTTTTTCGAAGGTATTGGTGCTATATGCCTATAACAATTTTTGGCTGACTTGGGTGTTCCATAGATTGTCTCTACACGCCACACCTTCCCACAGTGCTTGGACATTTTGTTTGTTGAATTTTTGCCATGGACAATGGGCAGTGGTGTTGGAGTTTGAAGAAGTGGGTCTTCAAAAGCCTTGACCATCGCTTTCATTGACGACTTTATTTTTCCCTCAGCTACCGTCATGGCGTGTCATGCCTGCTCTCGTAGCAGCTCTCCAGCTCGTTCAGAAGCTCCTCCACCCGAAAAAGCCAGAACTTTGACGCCTCTCGAAAAGAATGCAGATATGGTCGAGAAGCTGTGCGCTCATCATCCTGAGCTCATCACTGATGCTCTTATCTATCGTATGTCTATTAACATATTTCTTTCTGTTGTCACCTTCTAATTTTCTATAGAGCACCACCAAAAGAGCTACAAGCCTGAGCCTGGCTCCAATGCCAAACAGCCCAGCATTGTCTACCAGCATTTTGACCTCGACAAAACAGAGATAATCCCAGCTACTGCCTCCGCGCCTGTCAAGTACAGGTTTTTCTGCAAGACGTGCGTTTCTTCAGTAGTGCTCTTTTTTTTTGTTGATTTCTTTTGAGCAAACCCAGTCAATTGGTTGTTCACGCTCAGTACGATTCCACCACCAGCAATCTTCTCCAGCATGCACACATCTGTGACCCAAAGCTCAAGGCTCCCACCCAGGAGTCTATTGTGGGTTATAAAGCGGCTGGTGCCTACGACAAAGGCACATTTTGATTACAGACCGCACTCTGGGTATCCAGCTCCTACTGCCCCTTCAGAATCATCGAAGACATGCATTTGGTCAAGATGTTCAAGATCTTGAATGCCACTGCAGATCTAGTCTGTGCTGACACCATATCTACTGATGTCAAGGACATCATGAAATTAACTCGACCCAAAGTCAAGCAATTTGTTACGCTGTTAATGATTATCTTATCTTATCATGGAACATCGGACCACACGGAACGATTGAACAGTCAGACACCAGGATGGAAACACATGGTATTAATAGAATCATGACAGTTTGACGTTTGATGTTGACATGACGTGAGAAAATGCATGGACAACACAATAGCACATTGGAAAAGTGCGACTATGAACACAACTAAATGTGCCTAGCGGCATGGAAATGGCATTATGTTGAACAGACAATTATACATGAGTTATTGTATTGTATAGTATAAAAGAACAGTAGTTTACAAGATGTACTTTAGTTTTTTGATTCCTTTGAATTAACACACTCTTTTTGAACTCGAGTCTAACGCTCTTCATACCGAGCAGCCACTTTGCCTCTGCGGGCCTTGTGTGGTTGAGGATTAGATTAGATTTGAGCTTAAGTTGTCACATAATCAAAAAACTACTTCATACCCTCGTACCATTTACTCTTCCTCTTCATCGTCGACCTTGCCTACGAGAGTGATCGCTCTGCTTTGAGTTGGGTTCCAAGACTCATCAAATAAGCTGGAAAGGGGTGTGGCTATTGAAGCCGCCGATTACTGGAGAACACCCTCGGAAAGCAACTAGACATTGTTGAGTTTCCCTCTTATCTTTTTCTTACCTCTACTCCTCCTCTCCTCTACTCTCTACCTCTTCCTTTGGACAACTCTACCGTCGCTTGGGAACATCACACGTACCGACATTCCCTTTGAGAGACATACCTCGCCCTTCCCTTCCAGGACTACCTCACAGTCCTTTCAAATCCCAACGCTTCGCCGACGTTTGTATCGGTTAGCACCACTGAGACTTCCACTATTGTGAACTGCCCCAATACCCTTAAAGAGTAACGTTGAGTCCGACTCTTGGGTGGGAGCATCAAGGACAGGTCACTAATCTTCGGAGAGGCACTGTCGCTGGAGTTGCACGAAAGTAGCAGCAGCAATCCAGTTTCACATGCAAAAGAAGTCTTGGCATTCCCTTTCCTTTTATTTTCACCTCTGCGTTCCGAGAGACACTTTTGGGATTCTTGCTTACGTGGAGACCTTGTAACGTTACAACACAAGGACTTCATTTTTGCATAGAATCTGAGTAGCTGCTCGATAAACTCAGCTCCCTGCCTGGAGGTTTCAAAACCAGGTCGTCACAGTCCGAGAGCACTGGACTTTAAACTTTTTCATCACGTATTCCGGAGGTAGCTTCAGGCTATTTCTTCTCGCGAATACACCACCTTCATCACTGCCGCTATCACCACTGTCAGAACATACCGCTGACACCATATTTCATTCCCTGCCTCTGATTCCCAAAATGGATCAGGATCAACCACCTGCTGGTCCTAGTGACCAAAATACCCCTTTCAGCGTCGCCGACGCTATGGCCGTAATTGGCAACCTTTGGCAACAAATAGCAGACATGGAGCAACATCTAGCACAGACAGCTGCACCACCACCAATCCCTGCGCCAGCTCAGGCGACAGTGAGCAGATCGTGAGTATCCCTCGCAAAAGAGCTGCCACTCTTCAATGGCGAAAAGGCAAAATGGGAGAACTTCTCCTGATGCTTGGTCACCTATATGGTGGCCTATCACGATGAATTTTCAGATGATATGTCCTGGATTTTTTATACGCTGTCTCTTCTAAGAACGGAGGATGGCTCAGACTGTTCAGCTTCAGATTGGGCCCAGAGCTGGCAAAACAATCACGTTGTCGGCTATCAATATGTCAACACCATTCCTCACGGTTCCTTCTTAGCGGAACTGAAAGCAGCATTCGAGGACTGGGCTGTGGCTGAAGTGGCCCAGCAAAAACTCAATGCGATCAGACAGGGCCAGCACGAGGCTCTTGGTGACTTTGTCACCAGATTCGAATTATTAGCCGAGAAAGCCGGCTATAGTCCCTATGCGGTAAACCAGCCGTGGGACAAATATCTTATCAGCCTTCTGGCTGGATCAGTTCACAGGTCCATTGCGAATCAGCTTTACATCAGAGGGAGTGACATTCCCACCGAGTACGCTGACTACCACGATCAGCTGATCAAAATCGACGGTAACAATCAGGTCAGAAAGGCCATGACTTCCAGCCAGAATATGTTCTGGAGGCCTGCTGGGGCTCAAAAGACGGGGTCAGGAACGACCGCAAAAACTCAGAACCAGGCAAGTTCTAAAACTGTCAGTACAGGGTCATTGGGGTCGTCGGGGACAGCTCCAAATTTGAACAAATCGACGCCCGCTCTGATGGATGTTGATCGATCGAAAACAAAGGGAGAACCTTTCCTTTGTTTTAACTGTAACAAGGAGGGGCACATGTCCCGCAACTGTCCGGAGCCTAAGCGGCCGAGGAAGTTCATCGCTTGGGCTGTCCTGGCCCAAATTAAGGAGCTCCCGGCAGATGATACCGAGCTTCAGACACTTGTCAAAGAACTCCGAGCAAAGGGTTTTTAAAACGGTCGCCTCCTCTAGCCAAGGAGTCCATGACCAGTTCGTCTTTCACCGGGTCCTCTTCCCCTATGAAGAATTCTTATACTGTACTGGGAACCCTCGAGGTCGAGCCCGAGGAATTTGTAAATAAATATGACACTTCTTTACGACAGAACATTGTAAACTTTCTTGCTAAGTCCTCCGAGGAGGCAAAAAAATTGAGTTATATTATTAAAACAAAAACACGATATTAAGGAAAAGAATCGTCGCACCAATGCAAAAAATGAAGAGTGGGGTGCATTCAAGAAATTATTTAAAAAGGCTCAGGGAGAAAAAACCTCGTCAACAAAGACCGAAAAGGGCAGCTCTGCTGCGGAGGCTCAATCCGGAGAACTGGAGGAAGCGCCTAAGGTGTCTCGTACACCTGATAATGTGAAACGTCGAGAAAGTGCAGAGAAGCAGGCTGGGCCAAAACCTGGGAAACTGGTGTCGGAACTTTGCGAATTACAAAGAATGCATAAAGTCCAACGTGAGATGTCAATCCCAATTAAGCTTGCTACCTTAGACACTAGAAAGACTCGTGCCGTGAAAGCACTCATGGATAGTGGTTGTTCAATCACCTGCATCAACCGAGCATATGCTAAGGCAGAAAAATTTGAGATGCATGAACTCAGAGCACCCATTCTGGCACGAAATGCTGACAACACTGTGAATGCTGGTGGGCACATTACTCATTATGTCGACTTACGTATGGCCGTTGGGGCGCATGAGGAGAAGCGACACTTTCTCGTCACGAATTTAGGGAAAGCACGTGTATTCATGGGCCATGACTGGCTAAATGAGCACAACCCTGAAATCGATTGGCGATGTGAAAAGATTAAGTTCAGTCGCTGCCCTGATACATGCAGCATGAAGGGCCATGAGTTCACCGGGATGGGAGAAGACACCACCTGAGGAAGGAGAATCTATTCTCTTTGTTGATTTCAGAGAAGCCATTGATCTTCGACTCAAATCTACGTCCGCTCAACAGATGGCCGAGGGGGCCAAATCGAGCAAAGAATACATGACTGAGGACAAAATCCCTGAACAATATTGAGATTATGTTAAAGTCTTTGCAAAAGAATCTTTTGATTCACTTCCGGAAAAACGGCCATGGGATCATGCAATCGAATTAAAACCAGAAGCAAAATCTATAGATTGCAAAGTGTATCCATTGTCTTTGATCGAACAGGAAAAGCTAAAAGATTTCCTGGAAGAAAACCTGACAAGTGGATGAATTCGACCATCAAAATCACCGATGGCGTCTGCATTTTTCTTTGTCAAGAAAAAAGACAGATCTCTACAGCTGGTACAAGATTACTGAAAGTTGAATGAGATGATGATTAAAAATCGTTATCCATTGCCCCTTATCTCCGAACTGGTTAACAAGCTTCGAGGGGCCAAGATTTTTACAAAACTTGACATCTGATGGGGTTACAATAACATACAGATCAAGGAAGGTGATGAATGGAAGGCAGCATTCAGAACCAACCGAGGTCTATTTGAACCCTTAGTCATGTTTTTCAGGTTGACCAATTCACTGGCCACGTTCCAGACAATGATGAACGATATACTCAAAGATCTAATCGATGAGGGACACATCATTGTTTATCTGGACGATATTTTGATATTCATGGATTCTATTGAAGAACATCGTCAAGTAGTAAAACAAGTGTTGGATGTATTACAGAACCACAAGTTATATCTCAAACCCGAAAAATGCGAGTTTGAACGCATTGAGATAGAATACCACCAAAACCTACAATACTTCAAGAAGCCTCAGAAGCTCAACCGCCGTCAAGCACGTTGGGTAACAGAGTTGTCACAGTATGACTTCACTCTTTCACATCGACCTGGAGCACTTAATAGAAAAGCAGACTTGCTATCTAGACGCGCTGATCATGATCAGGGAAAAGATGACAACAAGGACGTCACACTCCTAAAGCCGGAATACTTCCGAGCTATGGAGTTTGAAACCAAGGGAATCAATAAAGACCTAATCAGTCAAATCGAATCTGTCACATTTATTGACACCTCGGTTAAGTTGGCACTTGAGAAATCCCTACCGGGTTGGAGAAGAGAGGGCAATTTGATCTTCTGTTGGGAATGTGTTTACATACCGAGGAATGACAAGTTGCGGGAGCGTATCATTAAGCTCCATCATGACACTCCGCTTACAGGACACCCAGGAGAGACAAGTACGCAAGAGAAGATTGAAAGAAACTTCTTTTGGCCCCGATTGGGAAACCAAGTACGGGAGTATGTCCGCACATGTGAAGACTGTCAGCGAACATGAGTCAAACAGTCAAGACAAGGGATGCTTAACCCTCATAAAATAGCCAAGGAGCCTTGGGAGGAGGTGTCAATGGACCTTATCGGTCCCCTTCTGGAGAGCAATGGCTTTGATGCCATTCAAGTTTGGGTGGACACATTTTCAAAGATGATCCATGTTGAACCCACAAACATGGAAGTAATGAGCAAGGGAGTTGCACGTTTGACATGCGACCGAATCATCAGACATCATGGGATTCCCCGAAAGATAATTTCGGATCGCGATCCTCATTACGTGTCCAAATTTATGTGAGAGCTTAACAAGCTCCTCGGGATAGAAATGAACCCGAGTACGGTGTATCGCCCCCAGACGGATGGTCAGACGGAATGAACAAACCAGGAGATAGAACAATATCTCCGGTTATATGTCAATTTTCATCAGTCAGACTAGGCCGAATGGCTAGCGCTAGCAGAGTTTAGTCATAATGACAAAACTAGTGCTTCAACAAAGGTGACGCCATTCTTCGCAAACATGGGACGACATCCATGGAAGGGTCATGAGGGAAAATCAGACAATCAAAATGAGTCTGCTCAGGAGTTTGCCGACCAAATGAAAAAGATTCGGAAGGAGATGATGATGGTGCTTGAAAAAGCGCAGGCTAATATGAAACAAAACTACAATAAACATTGAAAGCCTGCACCAGAGTTCAAAGCCGGAGACAAAGTTTATGTAGAAGCCACGAACCTCAATACAGGTCAGCCTTCTCAGAAACTTTCAGACAAGCATCTTGGCCCCTACAAGATAGTAGATAAAGTGGGCCCGTCGAGTTATAAAGTCCTACTTCCAGGCAATACTCGGAAGTATAACGTATTTAATGAAGCGTTACTTATGCCATACCACGAGCCTCCCGCTCACAGAAGGGACGAACGACCACCGCCAGAAATAATTAATGACGCAGAGGAACACGAGGTTGAGTCTATTCTAGACTCCCAATGACGCGGTAAGGGATATCAATTCCTTATCAAATGGAAAGGCTACCCGACGGCTGAGAACACATGGGAACCAGAGCGTAATCTCACAAACGCATCTGAGTTATTATTGAAGTACAAATGAGACAACGGCATTCCTACCCGAGCCATTCATTTCCATGTCTCGCCTCCGATTTGACCCGCCGGAAGTTGGGACGATAATAGGGCACCTTTCAGTGGGGCTGTCGATGCAAATGGACTCCTCGAAACAGATCTTATAAAGATCTATAACTAATAACCCAAATACACACTAACTCTCTTTTAACACCCTAAGTAATTCGGGCAGCTATTAAGAAAGAGAAAGCCTTTCAACAAAGTTGTAAGGTTTCGATCACGCACTACTGGTCTCTTGCAGACAGAAACTTAACTCAGTTCACTTTGACGGTGAACCTTGCACGGTTTTTGTAATGGTTTTAATTCACAAGGAATATAAAGGGGATAGTTGCAGGGCTACTGCTTCAATGGTTTGTCAGGCTATGACTTCAATGGGTGTGGGGCTACTGCTTCAATGGGTGTCAGGCTACGACTTCAATATGTCTTTTCAGACAAACACAATTTTATTGTACCTCGGAGCACCACGTCCTCGTGTACACACTAGCACTATCACTGGGTTTGTACCTCGGATCACCACGTCCTCGCATACCACAATAAAATGAGATAAAATGTTCCACTCGGACTCTGCTTGTGGGCTGAGCTTTGTGGGGTACAATTCACTGGCTACTAAAGATACAAATGTTCTAGTTTTATAGT
Source organism: Mycena floridula (assembly GCA_029320655.1). Lineage (NCBI taxonomy): Eukaryota > Fungi > Basidiomycota > Agaricomycetes > Agaricales > Mycenaceae > Mycena > Mycena floridula. The sequence continues at coordinate 1,440,573 of JARIHS010000019.1, forward strand.
ACTTCTACATTATTCCAGAGTCTGCTGCATTGATAATACAAGTCCTGTTTGGGACCTCGCCTTATGCAAGTCTTCCCGTTTGGTCCCAACTCAGTCATCTGCCAAGACTAGGTTGTCCCTATCAGGCTCGCTGCTTTGTAGCTCTTCCCGATCAGTCCAATCCCTAGTCATCCTTGTCCTAATCCGGCTACCTTGAGTAAAGCTGATTCATTGCTGATTCTAGGCTTTACTCGTGGTAGCGCACGACTTTCCTTGTACTCGACTTTACTCGCATAGCACTGGCTCGAACATGTATTATAACAATTGTTCTTTGTTTTATTCGTGCTGAGCCTTCATATGAAACAGTGTCTTTGTACTGTCTGGTTTTCACCAAGTTACTCGATCACATGTGGACGTGTTATTGTTTGTTGTTTGGCTACTTAGCTCTGCACGTCCCATTGAGGACCACTTCTCAGAGTAAGTTACCGAGTTTCTTGAGCATCGAGTATTTATCCTATGTTTCGACCAAGTAGTGCAGCCTGCATACAGTCGGTTTACTAGTAGAGCCGCTGCGTTTGTTGTTACGTTTCCCATCGAGTATTCAAGCAAAGCACTATTCAAACACTGTTGCTGGATCCTTCTAGGTGCTTGTTTCATGATCAGCACTGTTACTGGTACTCTTCTAGACAAGTCGGAACTCCTCTCTAGGCAAATAGTGTCTCATTCATAATCAGGAAAGATGGTCATATTTACTAGATATGCCGAAAATACAGGGTGGAGCGTTTCCAACCCTATTAATGAATACCTCAAATGCTTTGTACACAAGCAAGAGGCAATGCCATACCACTGTCGACACCTCTTTAACCCGTCAACTGGTGTATTTGATCGTATTTATGGACACAACTTAGACAAAAAACACGAACCAGATCTCTTCATAAGCTGACGAGGACATCAGCCTTAATGGGGGGGGTAATGTTATGCTATTAACAATTATCTTATCTTATCACGGAACATTGAACCACACAGAATGATTGAACAGTCAGACACCAGGACAGAAACACGCAGTATTCATAGAATCATGACAGTTTGACGTTTGACGTTGACATGATGTGAGAAAATGCATGGACAACACAATAGCACATTGGCAAAGCACGACTATGAACACAACTAAATGTGCCTAGCAGCATGGAAATGGCATTATGTTGAACAGACAATTATACATGAGTTATTGTATTGTATAGTATAAAAGAACAGTAGTTTACAAGATGCACTTTAGTTTTTTGATTCCTTTGAATTAACACACTCTTTTTGAACTTGAGTCTAACACTCTTCATACCGAGCAGCCACTTTGCCTCTGTGGGCCTTGTGTGGTTAAGGATTAGATTAGATTTGAGCTTAAGTTGTCACACAATTCCTTGCTGTAACACCGGGGGCGAAGTACCATGTGGTATGTTCAATGCAGTTAGCTTGTGTTCAAGTTGTTGTAGCCAGTCAGGTGGATCAAAGATCTCATGATTTGACACTTGCCCCTTTGAGAGAACAATGGGCTGCCATTGAATCAGACATTCAAACGCATGCATGTTTTGTACGCATGTTGAGTCACGCTTTATCTCGCATCAATTGATGAGAAGCTGTGTGACCCATTCTCTTTGTTCCTTTCATCTATCCATTGCATTATTTTCCTGTCATTCTGCCACTCCCAATCTCATCCTTACTTCCAATTTTGTCATCAATCACATGTCATCAGCTGCCGAGAGCCGAAAATGGAAGTATTCAGGGCAAGATGAGGGTCCAGGGCCATCAAGCTCTACTGACCATCGGTCAAAGAAAGCTAAGGCAACACAGGCTTCCCAGGGTCAGAAAACTCGGGAGGAGATAAATTCTGATCCCTTGCATCTTGAAAGGAAGAGGGTTCCAGAGAAGGCTTGGGGTATCAAGGTATGTCTGTTCTTTGTTATTCTTTGTAGCACTGAAATATGGCTTCCTGTCTAGCGTGCTTTGGAATTGCATATTCGACTCCTGGGGAATTCATTCTCCCGTGATGCTGTTTTTACCCCGCCTGCTCCTGAGGTCAAAGCACTGTTTGCCCTTCGCTTCAGAGATTTGAAGTCAGTTCATGAGCGGAGTGGTAAGGAACCATCAGAAATTGAACGTGTCTCTTCTGACTTGCTCAAATCAATCCGCAATCTCCCTCCGAGAAGCAACATTGCTCGAAATCTTCGTCGAATTGACCAGAATATTATTTCTGTCATTTTCTCATACCTTGCCAACTATGGCTTCTCTGTTTGGGCTCCTGATCTTACTGACACCCTGACCTCACTGTGGAATGTTGCATGCAAGAATGTCGCTCTCGATTCATTCAAGCAAGCAATGGCTAATCATGGCTATGCTTTCCTTGCTCCCAATCATGACTACCTGTCCAACCAAGTCTTGCTTTCTGACATCTACAATCAATTTGTTTGGACCTACATGAAGCAGCTTCATGAGCTGGAGCTCAAAGAGCCAGGTAGTGTTGCAACTATGGGTGTCATGGGAGAGATTTATCGACGCTGGAAAGTAGTAAGCGACCAAACTGTAATGCAGACAAAGGCTGATTTTTTTCTATCATAGGTTGCAGATCAGCGTTCAAAGTGGGCAAAGCAGGAAAATTATCCAATGCGTATTTGTGATGCGCTTGGTGATCCGGCCTGCACCTCTGAATATGAGAAAGTTGACAGTGATTTTATTATCAAATCCAAGCCTGGTTGTTCCACTCGATGGACTGAATTCAAGCAGAAGATTGATAGAAAGATACTTCAACTCCATCAGCTATCTGGCCAATCTGCGAGAGCCAAAAATCACCGTCAGCGCATCTGACCTGGTACATCAACTCAGAAAATTGGGGAATTACTCGCACTCCCTGATCCTGACAACGTTACACTCGATTATTTCGATGTACAGCATTTCAATGAGTTGCCCATGCAATTTCGATTCTGTTATGCAAACTGCCCTATTGGTCTTCCCAAGGAGGATAGCTGGATTTTCAATGAGGAAAATTCCAAACAGGGTCGAGCATGGAAGAGAATGTCAGACAGGAAGTTTATGACTGAGTATGGTGACAAAATTGTGGCAGATTTGGGATACAACATTTCAACTGCGGAAGATATGGCAGATGCTAGGGAAGATGATGAAGGTGACATTCCAATGGGGGATGGAAAGTGAACATAATCAGTTATGAAGTATGATTTCTATGCTTACTGTTTATGCTTTTCCTTTCTGTAGTACATTTTTAGGCTATGCATATGATAGTATGACTACACATTTATTATTGTTGGACACAGGCAAATATGTCCATTGTTATAAAATTGAAGTGCATAGAATGAACAATGTTCTGGTCTCGCTGAGCCTTAGTGGGAGATCATGATGATCTGACATGGCATCTGTTTGTCATCACCGGCGTCAGCCACATCTCATGTCTGACAAGTCATGATGACACAGATTCCTGTTATAGATAGATGACTCATGACATGCGAGAATCATGAGGCCAATCACCAGGTACATGTCAGGTACAAGCTGAACACAAGCTGAACACAAGCTAACCACATTGAACTCTACTGCATGACACTTTGCCCCTGGTGTAAGTCATTCACCCTAATATACTGTATCATTATTCATTGTTTCCAGGATATTCAGGGCTGTGTTCACTTGTCCTTCGATGGTTGGACATCATCGAATGTTATCTCTTTTCTTGGCGTTGTAATCCACTATGTGAATAAAGGCCAGATGGAGTGCTTTATCCTCGACTTTCTAAAGTATGTTCTTTGCCTCTCATTCTTCTCAACAGCTCAGCTAATCAATTTGTAGACTCACCAAAGCCCACTGGGGGACCTATCTTGCCAGTGAGCTCTTCAAATGTATGAAGGACTTTGGAATCAAGGAGAGGGTATGTATGGAGCTTATTTTCGTCAATGCTGCTCATCAAATCTTAGGTCCTTGGCCTTATCTGTGACAATGCATCAAATAATGACACAATGATAGATCAGCTCAACAATGACATGAACAAGGCTCCAGGTGGCGCTCATTCCGTGTCTGTTGCACCGCTCACATGTTGAACCTTTTCATCAATGTACGTGGTTTATCCTGTTTCATTTTTTGTTCTTTTGCTGATTTCTCTTCCAAGGCCATCATGTATGTCTTCAAACCGCTCAAGGTTAAGAAGAAGAAGGGTGCACGCTCCCGGGTTATCGCTGATGAGGAAGAAGATGAAGAGGATGAGATTGACCCTGCTGAAGATGAACAAGAAGATGATGCCACTGCTGACATCAATGAAGAGGAACAGGAAGAGAACAAGGACGACAAAGAGGAAGATGAGATGCAGAATGCAGAAGATGAGGTGATTCTCTCCACTTTCGAAGTCACCGCTGCTGAATTGCTGGAAGAGCAAGGTATCGCATTGCCTCGCTTGTCCAATGATGACAAGTGCATCATCCGTGCTGTCTATTGCAAGGTTTGTTTGTTTTGTTCATCGTTCTACCCTTTATTAACTATTTCAGTTACTCAAACTCAGCAGTCGCATCTTTAACTCGCCTTCGCTCTGAACTGACTTAGCACTTCACTGTGAGAAGCTCAGTATCAAATACTGTACCGTCAAGCACAATGTCTCAACATGCTGGAACTGTTACGCTGTTAGCAATTATTTTATCTTATCACGGAACAAAACGGAACAATCGGACAAGTCAGATAACCCGAACACATGGTACATCAATAGTTTGACATTTTGACATTTGACATGATGTGAGAAAACACATGGACAACACAATAGCACATTGGAAAAGCACAACTACAAATACAATTACATGTGTCTAGCAACATGGAGACGGTATTGTGTTGAACAGACAGTTATACATGCGTTATTGTATTGTACAGTATAAAAGGACACTAGTTTACAAGATGTACTTTAGCTTTTTGATTTTCTTGAATTTACATTCTCTTTTCAAACTCGAGTCTAACGCTCCTCTTACCGAGCGGCCACTTTGCCCTTGTTGGCCTTTAGTGTGGTTAAGGACAAGATTAGATTTGAGTCTAAGTCGTCACATAATCAAAAAGCTAACTCATACCCTCGTACCACTCCTCCTATCTCCTCTTTTCTTTTAACCATCATCGTCGAAGTTGCCTACTGAAAGTGATCGCTCTGCTCCTGGTGGCCGGGTTCCGGGGCCCCTAAAAATTACTGGAAAGAGGCATGGCTATTGAAGCCGCCGACTACTAGAGAACACTTTCAGGAAAGCGATCAGACTTTGTTGAGTTCCTCTCTTTTCTTTTTCTTACCCGTCCTTGGACAACTCTACTGTGCCCGACATAGTCATTCGTCGGGACATCGACTCTCCACCCTCGTACCTTCTGCCCCATCCTCACAGGGCAATCCAATCCTCCTTCCAACAACTCCCAACGCAGGGAGTATAAATAACTGTTAGCATCACTGAGGCTTCCGTTATTGTGAACCGCCCCAATACCCTTAAAGAGTAACGTTGAGTCTGACTCTTGGGTGGGAGCATCAAGGACAGGTCGCTAATCTTCGGAGAGGCACCGTCGCCGGAGTTGCACGAAAGTAGCAGCGGCAATCCAGTTTCACACGCAAAAGAAGTCTTGGAATTCCCCTCCTACCACTTTCACCTCTGTGTTCCGAGAGACGTGTTTTAAGGTTCTTGCTTACGTAGAGTCCTTCTAGTGTCACAACGAAAAAGGCTCTATTTTCGCATAGAACTTGAGTAGCTGCTCGATAACCTCAGCTCCCTGCCTGGAGGTGCCAACCAGGTCGTCACAGTCCGCGAGCACCGGACTTTAAACTCTCTTCACCACGCATTCCGGAGGCCGCTTCGGGATATCCCTTCTTGCAGACACACTGCCGCCATCACCATCCTTATCACCGCTGTCAGAGCATACCACTGACAATACATTTCATTCCCCGCCTCTGATCCCCGAAATGGATCAGGATCAACCAACCGCTGGCCCTAGTGGTCAACAAGGATCTATCAGCTTGCAAGAGGCTCTTGCAGTCAACAATAACCTCCAGAGTGAAATGGAGGAGTTGAGACGACGTCTAGCAGCTGCAGAAGCTAGACAACCGGTTCCACAGCCGGAATATTTTATACCCTGGCCAGCGTCACAGCCGGCTTACTTCCCTCGACCGGGTTCCCCACCGGTCCAAGCACCAGCTCAGGTAGTGAGCAGATCACGAGTAGCCCTCGCAAAGGAACCGCCGCTCTTCAGGGGCGACAAGTCGAAATGGGAGAACTTCTCCTGATGTCTGGTCACCTATATGGTGGCCTATCGAAGGGAATTTCCGGACGACGAGTCCCGGATTTTCTACACGCTGTCCCTCCTAAGAACGGAGGACGGGTCAGATTGGGCCTGAAGCTGGCAAAACAACAGGATTGTCGACTACAGATACGTCGACAATGACACTTACAGTTCATTCCTCGATGAACTGAAAGCAACATTCGAGGACCGGGCTGTGGCCGAAGTAGCCCAGCAAAAGTTAAATACGATTCGACAGGGCCAGCACGAGGCTCTTGGTGACTTTGTCACCAGATTCGAACTCTTAGCTGACAAAGCCGGCTATAGTCCCTACGAGCCAGGTCGGCTGTGGGACAAATTCTTGATCAGCCTTATGGCTAGATCGGTTCACAGATCAATTGTGAACCAACTCTATATTGGAGGGAGTGACATTCCCACCAGTTACATCAACTACCGTGACCGGTTAATAAAGGTCGACGGTAACAACCAGGTCAGGAAGGCCATGACTTCCGACCAAAATATGTTTTGGAAGCCCGCCGGGGCTCAAAAACCGGGAACCCAGACAAGTTCAAAAACTGCCGCCACAGGATCGTCGGGGTCGTCGGGGACGGCTCCAAATCTGAACAAATCAGCGCCTGCCCCAATGGACGTCGATAGATCCAAGACGAAGGGGGAACCCTTCCTTTGTTACAATTGTAACAAAGAGGGACACATGTCCCGGAACTGTCCAGAGCCCAAACAGCCGAGGAAGTTCATCGCCCGGGCCATTTTGGCCCAAATCAAGGAGCTCCCAGCAGATGATGCTGAACTTAAGACGCTTGTCGAGGAACTCCGAGCAAAGGGTTTTTAAAGCAGTCGCCTCCTCTAGCCAAGGAGTCCACGACCAGTTTGTCTTTCTCCCGAAGAAGGGGAATCTATTCTCCTTGTTGATTTCAGAGAAGCCATTGATCTTCAACTCAAATCTACGTCTGCTCAACGGATGGCTGAAGAAGCCGAATCGAGCAAAGAACGCATGACTGAAGACAAAGTCCCTGAACAATATCGGAATTATGTTAAAGTCTTTGCAAAAGAATCTTTTGATTCACTCCCAGAAAAACGGCCATGGGATCATGCAATCGAGTTAAAGCCGGAGGCTAAATCCGTAGATTGCAAAGTGTATCCATTATCTTTAATCGAACAGGAAAAGCTAAAAGAATTCCTGGAAGAGAACTTGTCAAGCAGACAAATACGACCATCCAAATCACCGATGGCATCCGCATTCTTCTTTGTCAAGAAAAAAGATGGATCCCTGTGCCCGGTACAAGATTACCAGAAGTTGAATGAGATGACGATTAAGAATCGTTATCCATTACCCCTTATCTCCGAGCTCGTCAATAAGCTTCGAGGGGCCAAGATTTTTACAAAGCTTGACATCAGATGGGGCTACAATAACATACGGATCAAGGAAGGTGATGAATGGAAGGCGGCATTCAGAACCAACCGAGGTCTATTCGAACCCCTAGTCATGTTTTTCGGCCTGACCAATTCGCCGGCCACATTCCAGACAATGATGAACGATATACTCAGAGATCTAATCGATGAGGGACACGTCATTGTCTATCTGGATGATATTTTGATATTCACGGATTCTATCGAAGAACATCGTCGAGTAGTAAAACGTGTGCTAGATGTGTTACAGAATCACAAGTTGTATCTCAAACCCAAAAAGTGCGAGTTTGAACGCACTGAGATAGAATACTTGGGGGTCTTAATCTCGCATAACTCGATGAAGATGGACCCAGTCAAAATTAAAGGTGTCATGGAATGGCCTGAACCAAGGACCGTGAAACAAGTCCAAGCATTCCTGGGCTTTGCGAATTTCTACCGTAGATTTGTACGCGGGTACAGCGAGGTGGCAAAGCCACTGACGTGACTTACGGGAAAATCTGGATGGACATGGGGTGAGGAGCAACGTGTAGCTTTCCAGAAAATAAAAGATCGTATCGCTGAAGATGCTGTGCTCGCACTTCCGAACGATCATGGAAAGTACCAGCTCGAAGCCGATGCATCTGAAGGAGCAACTGGAGCTGTATTAAGTCAGCTACAAGAAGGACTATGGCGCCCGGTTGCTTTCATGTCACACGGCCTGACAGAGACAGAGCGGAATTACGAGATCTATGATAAAGAGATGCTCGCGGTAATGCTCGCTCTTGATGAATGGTGGGCATTGCTTATGGGCGCTGATGAAACTTTTGAAGTATTACTCGTGCCGTGAAAGCGCTCATGGATAGTGGTTGTTCAATCACTTGCATCGACCGTGCGTACGCTAAGGCAGAGCAATTTGAGATGCATGAACTCGGAGCACCTATTCTGGCACGAAATGCCGACAGATCTGAGAATGCTGGCGGGCGTATTTCTCATTATGTCAACTTACGTATGGCCATTGGGGCACATGAGGAGAAGCGACGCTTCCTTGTCACGAACTTAGGGAAAGCACGTATATTCATAGGCCATGATTGGCTAAATGAACATAACCCTGAGATCGAATGGCGACGCGAAAAAATTAAATTCAGTCGCTGCCCTGATACATGTGGCATGAAGGGACACGAGTTCACCGGGATGGGAGAAGACGTACCACCCGAAGAAGGGGAATCTATTCTCCTTGTTGATTTCAGAGAAGCCATTGATCTTCAACTCAAATCTACGTCTGCTCAACGGATGGCTGAAGAAGCCGAATCGAGCAAAGAACGCATGACTGAAGACAAAGTCCCTGAACAATATCGGAATTATGTTAAAGTCTTTGCAAAAGAATCTTTTGATTCACTCCCAGAAAAACGGCCATGGGATCATGCAATCGAGTTAAAGCCGGAGGCTAAATCCGTAGATTGCAAAGTGTATCCATTATCTTTAATCGAACAGGAAAAGCTAAAAGAATTCCTGGAAGAGAACTTGTCAAGCAGACAAATACGACCATCCAAATCACCGATGGCATCCGCATTCTTCTTTGTCAAGAAAAAAGATGGATCCCTGTGCCCGGTACAAGATTACCAGAAGTTGAATGAGATGACGATTAAGAATCGTTATCCATTACCCCTTATCTCCGAGCTCGTCAATAAGCTTCGAGGGGCCAAGATTTTTACAAAGCTTGACATCAGATGGGGCTACAATAACATACGGATCAAGGAAGGTGATGAATGGAAGGCGGCATTCAGAACCAACCGAGGTCTATTCGAACCCCTAGTCATGTTTTTCGGCCTGACCAATTCGCCGGCCACATTCCAGACAATGATGAACGATATACTCAGAGATCTAATCGATGAGGGACACGTCATTGTCTATCTGGATGATATTTTGATATTCACGGATTCTATCGAAGAACATCGTCGAGTAGTAAAACGTGTGCTAGATGTGTTACAGAATCACAAGTTGTATCTCAAACCCAAAAAGTGCGAGTTTGAACGCACTGAGATAGAATACTTGGGGGTCTTAATCTCGCATAACTCGATGAAGATGGACCCAGTCAAAATTAAAGGTGTCATGGAATGGCCTGAACCAAGGACCGTGAAACAAGTCCAAGCATTCCTGGGCTTTGCGAATTTCTACCGTAGATTTGTACGCGGGTACAGCGAGGTGGCAAAGCCACTGACGTGACTTACGGGAAAATCTGGATGGACATGGGGTGAGGAGCAACGTGTAGCTTTCCAGAAAATAAAAGATCGTATCGCTGAAGATGCTGTGCTCGCACTTCCGAACGATCATGGAAAGTACCAGCTCGAAGCCGATGCATCTGAAGGAGCAACTGGAGCTGTATTAAGTCAGCTACAAGAAGGACTATGGCGCCCGGTTGCTTTCATGTCACACGGCCTGACAGAGACAGAGCGGAATTACGAGATCTATGATAAAGAGATGCTCGCGGTAATGCTCGCTCTTGATGAATGGTGGGCATTGCTTATGGGCGCTGATGAAACTTTTGAAGTATTACTCGTGCCGTGAAAGCGCTCATGGATAGTGGTTGTTCAATCACTTGCATCGACCGTGCGTACGCTAAGGCAGAGCAATTTGAGATGCATGAACTCGGAGCACCTATTCTGGCACGAAATGCCGACAGATCTGAGAATGCTGGCGGGCGTATTTCTCATTATGTCAACTTACGTATGGCCATTGGGGCACATGAGGAGAAGCGACGCTTCCTTGTCACGAACTTAGGGAAAGCACGTATATTCATAGGCCATGATTGGCTAAATGAACATAACCCTGAGATCGAATGGCGACGCGAAAAAATTAAATTCAGTCGCTGCCCTGATACATGTGGCATGAAGGGACACGAGTTCACCGGGATGGGAGAAGACGTACCACCCGAAGAAGGGGAATCTATTCTCCTTGTTGATTTCAGAGAAGCCATTGATCTTCAACTCAAATCTACGTCTGCTCAACGGATGGCTGAAGAAGCCGAATCGAGCAAAGAACGCATGACTGAAGACAAAGTCCCTGAACAATATCGGAATTATGTTAAAGTCTTTGCAAAAGAATCTTTTGATTCACTCCCAGAAAAACGGCCATGGGATCATGCAATCGAGTTAAAGCCGGAGGCTAAATCCGTAGATTGCAAAGTGTATCCATTATCTTTAATCGAACAGGAAAAGCTAAAAGAATTCCTGGAAGAGAACTTGTCAAGCAGACAAATACGACCATCCAAATCACCGATGGCATCCGCATTCTTCTTTGTCAAGAAAAAAGATGGATCCCTGTGCCCGGTACAAGATTACCAGAAGTTGAATGAGATGACGATTAAGAATCGTTATCCATTACCCCTTATCTCCGAGCTCGTCAATAAGCTTCGAGGGGCCAAGATTTTTACAAAGCTTGACATCAGATGGGGCTACAATAACATACGGATCAAGGAAGGTGATGAATGGAAGGCGGCATTCAGAACCAACCGAGGTCTATTCGAACCCCTAGTCATGTTTTTCGGCCTGACCAATTCGCCGGCCACATTCCAGACAATGATGAACGATATACTCAGAGATCTAATCGATGAGGGACACGTCATTGTCTATCTGGATGATATTTTGATATTCACGGATTCTATCGAAGAACATCGTCGAGTAGTAAAACGTGTGCTAGATGTGTTACAGAATCACAAGTTGTATCTCAAACCCAAAAAGTGCGAGTTTGAACGCACTGAGATAGAATACTTGGGGGTCTTAATCTCGCATAACTCGATGAAGATGGACCCAGTCAAAATTAAAGGTGTCATGGAATGGCCTGAACCAAGGACCGTGAAACAAGTCCAAGCATTCCTGGGCTTTGCGAATTTCTACCGTAGATTTGTACGCGGGTACAGCGAGGTGGCAAAGCCACTGACGTGACTTACGGGAAAATCTGGATGGACATGGGGTGAGGAGCAACGTGTAGCTTTCCAGAAAATAAAAGATCGTATCGCTGAAGATGCTGTGCTCGCACTTCCGAACGATCATGGAAAGTACCAGCTCGAAGCCGATGCATCTGAAGGAGCAACTGGAGCTGTATTAAGTCAGCTACAAGAAGGACTATGGCGCCCGGTTGCTTTCATGTCACACGGCCTGACAGAGACAGAGCGGAATTACGAGATCTATGATAAAGAGATGCTCGCGGTAATGCTCGCTCTTGATGAATGGTGGGCATTGCTTATGGGCGCTGATGAAACTTTTGAAGTATTACTCGTGCCGTGAAAGCGCTCATGGATAGTGGTTGTTCAATCACTTGCATCGACCGTGCGTACGCTAAGGCAGAGCAATTTGAGATGCATGAACTCGGAGCACCTATTCTGGCACGAAATGCCGACAGATCTGAGAATGCTGGCGGGCGTATTTCTCATTATGTCAACTTACGTATGGCCATTGGGGCACATGAGGAGAAGCGACGCTTCCTTGTCACGAACTTAGGGAAAGCACGTATATTCATAGGCCATGATTGGCTAAATGAACATAACCCTGAGATCGAATGGCGACGCGAAAAAATTAAATTCAGTCGCTGCCCTGATACATGTGGCATGAAGGGACACGAGTTCACCGGGATGGGAGAAGACGTACCACCCGAAGAAGGGGAATCTATTCTCCTTGTTGATTTCAGAGAAGCCATTGATCTTCAACTCAAATCTACGTCTGCTCAACGGATGGCTGAAGAAGCCGAATCGAGCAAAGAACGCATGACTGAAGACAAAGTCCCTGAACAATATCGGAATTATGTTAAAGTCTTTGCAAAAGAATCTTTTGATTCACTCCCAGAAAAACGGCCATGGGATCATGCAATCGAGTTAAAGCCGGAGGCTAAATCCGTAGATTGCAAAGTGTATCCATTATCTTTAATCGAACAGGAAAAGCTAAAAGAATTCCTGGAAGAGAACTTGTCAAGCAGACAAATACGACCATCCAAATCACCGATGGCATCCGCATTCTTCTTTGTCAAGAAAAAAGATGGATCCCTGTGCCCGGTACAAGATTACCAGAAGTTGAATGAGATGACGATTAAGAATCGTTATCCATTACCCCTTATCTCCGAGCTCGTCAATAAGCTTCGAGGGGCCAAGATTTTTACAAAGCTTGACATCAGATGGGGCTACAATAACATACGGATCAAGGAAGGTGATGAATGGAAGGCGGCATTCAGAACCAACCGAGGTCTATTCGAACCCCTAGTCATGTTTTTCGGCCTGACCAATTCGCCGGCCACATTCCAGACAATGATGAACGATATACTCAGAGATCTAATCGATGAGGGACACGTCATTGTCTATCTGGATGATATTTTGATATTCACGGATTCTATCGAAGAACATCGTCGAGTAGTAAAACGTGTGCTAGATGTGTTACAGAATCACAAGTTGTATCTCAAACCCAAAAAGTGCGAGTTTGAACGCACTGAGATAGAATACTTGGGGGTCTTAATCTCGCATAACTCGATGAAGATGGACCCAGTCAAAATTAAAGGTGTCATGGAATGGCCTGAACCAAGGACCGTGAAACAAGTCCAAGCATTCCTGGGCTTTGCGAATTTCTACCGTAGATTTGTACGCGGGTACAGCGAGGTGGCAAAGCCACTGACGTGACTTACGGGAAAATCTGGATGGACATGGGGTGAGGAGCAACGTGTAGCTTTCCAGAAAATAAAAGATCGTATCGCTGAAGATGCTGTGCTCGCACTTCCGAACGATCATGGAAAGTACCAGCTCGAAGCCGATGCATCTGAAGGAGCAACTGGAGCTGTATTAAGTCAGCTACAAGAAGGACTATGGCGCCCGGTTGCTTTCATGTCACACGGCCTGACAGAGACAGAGCGGAATTACGAGATCTATGATAAAGAGATGCTCGCGGTAATGCTCGCTCTTGATGAATGGTGGGCATTGCTTATGGGCGCTGATGAAACTTTTGAAGTATTACTCGTGCCGTGAAAGCGCTCATGGATAGTGGTTGTTCAATCACTTGCATCGACCGTGCGTACGCTAAGGCAGAGCAATTTGAGATGCATGAACTCGGAGCACCTATTCTGGCACGAAATGCCGACAGATCTGAGAATGCTGGCGGGCGTATTTCTCATTATGTCAACTTACGTATGGCCATTGGGGCACATGAGGAGAAGCGACGCTTCCTTGTCACGAACTTAGGGAAAGCACGTATATTCATAGGCCATGATTGGCTAAATGAACATAACCCTGAGATCGAATGGCGACGCGAAAAAATTAAATTCAGTCGCTGCCCTGATACATGTGGCATGAAGGGACACGAGTTCACCGGGATGGGAGAAGACGTACCACCCGAAGAAGGGGAATCTATTCTCCTTGTTGATTTCAGAGAAGCCATTGATCTTCAACTCAAATCTACGTCTGCTCAACGGATGGCTGAAGAAGCCGAATCGAGCAAAGAACGCATGACTGAAGACAAAGTCCCTGAACAATATCGGAATTATGTTAAAGTCTTTGCAAAAGAATCTTTTGATTCACTCCCAGAAAAACGGCCATGGGATCATGCAATCGAGTTAAAGCCGGAGGCTAAATCCGTAGATTGCAAAGTGTATCCATTATCTTTAATCGAACAGGAAAAGCTAAAAGAATTCCTGGAAGAGAACTTGTCAAGCAGACAAATACGACCATCCAAATCACCGATGGCATCCGCATTCTTCTTTGTCAAGAAAAAAGATGGATCCCTGTGCCCGGTACAAGATTACCAGAAGTTGAATGAGATGACGATTAAGAATCGTTATCCATTACCCCTTATCTCCGAGCTCGTCAATAAGCTTCGAGGGGCCAAGATTTTTACAAAGCTTGACATCAGATGGGGCTACAATAACATACGGATCAAGGAAGGTGATGAATGGAAGGCGGCATTCAGAACCAACCGAGGTCTATTCGAACCCCTAGTCATGTTTTTCGGCCTGACCAATTCGCCGGCCACATTCCAGACAATGATGAACGATATACTCAGAGATCTAATCGATGAGGGACACGTCATTGTCTATCTGGATGATATTTTGATATTCACGGATTCTATCGAAGAACATCGTCGAGTAGTAAAACGTGTGCTAGATGTGTTACAGAATCACAAGTTGTATCTCAAACCCAAAAAGTGCGAGTTTGAACGCACTGAGATAGAATACTTGGGGGTCTTAATCTCGCATAACTCGATGAAGATGGACCCAGTCAAAATTAAAGGTGTCATGGAATGGCCTGAACCAAGGACCGTGAAACAAGTCCAAGCATTCCTGGGCTTTGCGAATTTCTACCGTAGATTTGTACGCGGGTACAGCGAGGTGGCAAAGCCACTGACGTGACTTACGGGAAAATCTGGATGGACATGGGGTGAGGAGCAACGTGTAGCTTTCCAGAAAATAAAAGATCGTATCGCTGAAGATGCTGTGCTCGCACTTCCGAACGATCATGGAAAGTACCAGCTCGAAGCCGATGCATCTGAAGGAGCAACTGGAGCTGTATTAAGTCAGCTACAAGAAGGACTATGGCGCCCGGTTGCTTTCATGTCACACGGCCTGACAGAGACAGAGCGGAATTACGAGATCTATGATAAAGAGATGCTCGCGGTAATGCTCGCTCTTGATGAATGGTGGGCATTGCTTATGGGCGCTGATGAAACTTTTGAAGTATTTATGGATCACCAAAACCTACAATACTTCAAGAAGCCCCAGAAGCTTAACCGTCGTCAAGCACGTTGGGTAACGGAGTTGTCACAGTATGACTTCACTCTTTCACATCGACCTGGAGCGCTTAATAGAAAAGCAGACCTGCTATCTAGATGTGCTGACCATGATCAGGAAAAAGATGACAACAAGGACGTCACACTCCTAAAGCCGGAATACTTCCGAGCCACGGAGCTTGAAATCGAGGGAATCGATAAGGACCTAATCAGTCAAATCGAATCTGTCACGTCTATTGACACCTCGGTTAAGCTGGCACTTGAGAAATCCTTACCGGGTTGGAAGAGAGAAGGCAACTTGATCTTCTATCGGGAATGTATTTACGTACCGAGGAACGACAAGTTACGGGAGCAAATCATTAAGCTCCATCACGACACTCTGCTTACAGGACACCCAGGCGAAACAAGTACACAAGAGAAGATCGAAAGAAACTTCTTTTGGCCCCGATTGGGAAACCAAGTATGGGAGTACGTTCGCACATGTGAAGACTGTCAGCAAACTCGAGTCAAGCGGTCGAGACAAGGGATGCTTAACCCTCATAAAATAGCTAAGGAGCCTTGGGAGGAGGTGTCAATGGACCTTATCGGCCCCCTTCCAGAGAGCAATGGCTTTGATGCCATTCAAGTGTGGGTGGACACATTTTCAAAGATGATCCATGTAGAACCCACAAACATGGAAGTAATGAGTGAGGGAATTGCGCGCCTAACACGCGACCATGTCATCAGATACCACGGCATTCCCCGAAAGATAATTTCGGATCGCGATCCTCGTTATGTGTCCAAGTTTATGCGAGAGCTTAACAAGCTCCTCAGGATAGAAATGAACCCGAGTACGGCGTATCGCCCTCAGACGGACGGTCAGACAGAACAAACAAACCAGGAGATAGAACAATATCTCCGGTTATATGTCAATTTTCATCAGTCAGACTGGGCTGAATGGTTAGCGCTAGCAGAGTTTAGTCATAATGACAAAACTAGCGCTTCAACAAAAGTGATGCCATTCTTCGCAAACACAGGACGACATCCGTGGAAGGGTCACGAGGGAAAGTCGGACAATCGAAACGAATCCGCCCAGCAATTTGCTGACCGAATGAAAAAGATTCGGGAAGAGACATCAATGGCGCTTGAAAAAGCGCAGGCTAAAATGAAACGAAACTATGATAAACATCGGAAGCCTGCGCCGGAGTTCAAAGCCGGAGATAAAGTTTATGTAGAAGCCACGAACCTTGATACAGGTCGACCTTCTCGGAAACTTTCAGATAAGCGTCTTGGCCCCTACGAGATAGTAGATAAAGTGGGCCCTTCAAGTTATAGAGTTCTACTCCCGGGTAACACTCGGAAGTATAATGTATTCAATGAGGCGTTACTTACGCCATATCATGAGCCTCCTGCTCACAGAAGGGATGAACGACCACCACCAGAAATCATTGATGATGCAGAGGAACACGAGGTTGAGTCTATTTTAGACTCCCGACGACGCGGTAAGGGATATCAATTCCTTATCAAATGGAAACGCTACCCAACAGCCGAAAACACATGGGAACCAGAGCGTAATCTCACAAACGCATCTGAATTATTATCGAAGTACAAACGAGATGGCATTCTTACCCGGGCCGTTCGAATTCATATCTCACCTCCGATTTTACCCACTGGCAGTTGGGACAAATACATCGAACACTTTATACACAAGGAAAAAGCGAAGCCCTACCATCGTCGATATCTCTTCAATGCATCAACTGGTGTGTTTGATCAAATTCATGGTCATGACTTAGACGAAAAGCGTAAACCGGATCTCTTCCTAGCTGACGAGGACGTCAGCCTTAATGGGGGGGTAATGTTACGCTGTTAGCAATTATTTTATCTTATCACGGAACAAAACGGAACAATCGGACAAGTCAGATAACCCGAACACACGGTACATCAATAGTTTGACATTTTGACATTTGACATGATGTGAGAAAACACATGGACAACACAATAGCACATTGGAAAAGCGCGACTACGAATACAATTACATGCGTCTAGCAACATGGAGACAGTATTGTGTTGAACAGACAGTTATACACGCGTTATTGTATTGTACAGTATAAAAGGACAGTAGTTTACAAGATGTACTTTAGCTTTTTGATTTTCTTGAATTTACATTCTCTTTTCAAACTCGAGTCTAACGCTCCTCTTACCGAGTGGCCACTTTGCCCTTGTTGGCCTTTAGTGTGGTTAAGGACAAGATTAGATTTGAGTCTAAGTCGTCACAGGAACTCTACGACAGTGACTATTCAATCAATGCTGGCAATGCAAAGTGCTATCAACAGGCTTATTTCCTGCAGTGATCATAAGCAGAGCTTGAAGAAGCTTGTGATGACGCCATGAGACTGGATGCTCTTGTGCGATTTACAGTCAGTTCTCAAAGTAAGTTTTTGTGATTATTTATTGCTCTGATCTAACTTGGTCACAGATATTTCTTGCTGCCACCAATCGATTTGAGCATACGAACCAGCCACTCATCCATGAGGTTCTGCCCCTCTTCAACATCATGGAAGACCAATTGAAGGTCAAGGTCACCAATTCGAGCATCGACATCATTGTCCGTCGTGCTGCATCTGACGCCTTCATGCTTATGGACAAATACTATGGCAAGACCGACCAATCTATTATGTATCACGCCTCTATGAGTATGTGGCTTTTATTTTGATTCCTTGCTACATACTAATTCAGCTTTGCTTTCAGTCATGCATCCACGCTGGAAGACTTCGTATTTCACTGATAAAGCAGATTGGCCTACCGAGTGGGTCGATGCTGCTCTCAATGTTGTCTGGCAGCATTGGGAGACCTATTATAAGCCTGTTGCTCCCACCATAGGCACGACACCAGCTATGGTCATTGATGAAGTAAGTCATGCCTCAGATAATTAAAGTCAACCGCTAACTTGATGCTAGGATGATATCTTCGCCACTTTGAATGTTGCACCAGCTGTCATCGGTGATGCGCTTACCAACTATCTCAACATCAGACCTATCACCTCAGGCAATACGTCGAACCCAATCAAATGGTGGTATGACAACTACGGCGATGAAGATCCCTTGGCATGTATGGCAATGGACTTGTTGTCTTGTCCTGGTAGGTGGCCGTTATGTCTTGCTGTACTTGGACTGATTAACCTGTTACAGCTACTTCTTGTGACACTGAACATGGTTTCAGCCGCAGTGGACTTATGGTCTCAAAGCACTGGTACGTGCTTTCTGACAAGTCTGTCCGTTCAGGAACTTTGATCTCGTCTTGGTCAACTATTCCTGGACTGGTTGACGAGGCGGCTTGCACCAAGTTCTTCAACGACAAGCACAAGCACCCAAAAAATGGTGGGAAAGGTAAAGGTCGAGCTGCTGATCCGATAACACCTCCATCGACTCAAGAGGAAGCTTCTAACTAGTCCCTTTTGTATTTTTCCAAGTGTCGCAATATGAACTTAAGTTTAGCACTAACTTGTGTGACATTTGTGTGATATTTTGTGACTAATTGTGTGAGTATCTGAACAAATACTTGTACAAGTATTCCGGTAAGTAATTGTGGTTGTCCCTTTCTTTAGAAATCCAAACTTGTACGAGTACAAGTTTGCATTCAGTCTAGATTGGCATTCGTGAATGTTGAAAACTCGTGATTTTTCCCATGAGTCTATTCAGCACGACTCATGAATATCATTCAATCGTCTGATACTCTAGTTTGTAAAACTAGCATCAAGTCCAAAGACTGGTGTCAATTGAGAAACTATAGCGCAGACTATGAACCTTGCAAGTCATTTCAAATAGTTTTTACAATCTCAGAAACCATCAATCATCAGTTAATCATGTGCTGATATGTTCCACACAGTGCAATGACCAAATACTGAATGTTCCACACTAAGCATATGTGCCATGCAAAGGTTACAGCTCTTTCATCTACAAAGAGACTTCAAGTTTCTGCTTGAGTACAGCATACATAGCCGCAGAATGATTTAACATTACATAGTTGTTATCACTTTGAATCAAATCATTGTCTGATCACAATTTCTGGCCTAATCAACCACAGAGCCACTGAGTCAATTGGATGACAAGCTTTCTGAAGAACAAGCTGAAGTGAGTCGAAAGTCATGATAAGTCTTTTCTGCTGAGTCTCCAATGCATAGTCAAGTGTAAAACACTTCTGTGGAAAGGTCAGTGATGACACATATGTTCCACAGAGAGTAACTTGAGTGCAATATTATTGAATGCTGAACAAGTGCAACTAATTCATTACACATACTGGTTTGCAGCATGTTTTAGAACTTGAAACTCTTTAGTTCTGTGGCAAGACTTCTTCAACACATTGCATGATCATTTTAACCATGTTAACACAAGTGTTTCTATAAGAAATGCAAACACATGAGTCTTGATGCAGTAATAACATGGACCGTTCTTCACTCTGTCTTGAGTTCACTTTAGGCTTTGAAACCCTTGATGATGCTCAATGCAACAAACTTATTGGTACTGCAGAATACCACTCCTTGATATGCAACCACAAGTCTGGCTAGGATCCTCACTATGGCTAGTCAAGGTCTAGTTGATCCAGTTCCTCAGGTGCAGTCTACTAACAGCTCAGAGCTCACTCCAGTACTGTCAGAGCCTAATAGTGGTAATAGTGTTGACCATGACACCTAGTCACTTGTGTCACTCCACATGCCTGTCACCTGATGTGATGCAGCTGTGACTGTCACAACCTCAGTCCTTGACTCTATCTTGACTGAGGTTTGCCTTTCATCTGACAGTTTACTACCTATTCTAATATGCCTCTCTAGACTCATTGTATTGGAATAGGATTTCAACAGGTTATGGGCATTTTCTGAGGCCTATTCCCAAGACATATCATATCCTAGACATATCAGATGTCTTTTACCCTCATTTCACCAACAGTGAGACCCGTGTTGGGTGTTTTCCCATCACCAATGTTGACTGGGATGACATTGAACCATTGGAATTTTCTCTTGCCACCATCATTTATATTCCTCAACATCTTGACATTTTTGGTTCCACAGAATGGAGAGAACACCACCAATGACTGCTGGGCCTTCTATACAGCTATCAGCTCATCAATCCAAAAAGCAACCAGCCAAGTAGACAGTCGCAGCTATGGCCCTTTGTCACTGGTCAGTCAGCACCCATGGTCCTTTTGCAACACCAGTGGAACCTGAAATAATGCCATTTGGTCAGAGACAGGTCAATGGGCACTTTGCAACTGAGAGTCAGTTTGTGAGGGTGAATCAGGACCCATTGCTAAGGTTGGGGACACCTGTGGTGCCTGCACTAGCAAGCGCTTTCAGCACCCCACTCAGAGAAGCTGGTCTGCCACCAGGACATCAAACGATTCAATCCATGGTTTGGCTATGCAATCCATGGGATCTGTCAATTCCCTCTTCTCATCCAGACTTTCATCTCGACTCGCTACAACATTACAATCACCTCTTCTCCCACCTACTAGCTCTCAATTTAACAATTTATTCATGTGCCAGAATTATCCACCCTCATTCTGCTTGTCGAATTCCTCCACCAGTCCTGATCCTGTATCACAGACAGCCTGCAGTGGTCATTCCACCTGTCCAGGTCACAGCTCCAGCCCTTAGTGATGAAGACAGATGTCATGAAAGGGACAGGACCCACCCTGACATTTGTGTGATCCAGTTGAATGGCTTGACATGGCCCTCCACTGCTCAGAATCTTTTGTTGATGTCCTGAAACTGGTCTACATGGCAGAGAGCTTTGGAAAACATGCTGAATGTCAATGGTCAGCTTGGCTTGCATGTATTCGAGTCCCAAGTCTGGACATGCCCAGATCACAATCTGTTCTCAACATCAGCGATAAACTGGCTGATAACTGACAGGGCTGTGATGGGATTCATCAAGAGCAAGGTGATGCCGGAAGAATACTCCACCACTGACAACCCTAGTCTCAATACTGCTTTGAAGCTGTTTAATGTGCTGGAAGCAAGGCATACTCGACTTGGAGCAATGACCCAGGTCAAGATGCTAGATGAGGCTTTGGGTATTCAGTTCACACAGCAGACAGAGAAGAACTTCACTGAGGTCATCACTAGACTTACAGAGCTGAATAAGGAGATCTGAGCACCTGGTCCCCCAAGTGAGACTAGTTCTTATCAATCATGCTCCTTTGCATGACACAGAGGAATTTCCCAGCCCTCTTTGACTCCATAAACAATTCCTTCACTGCAGATTCACCTCTGAGCTCCAATGAGGTGATTCTATGTGTCCAGAACTTCGTCAAGTCTCTGAACCATGGCCAATGTTGCAAAAGTAGTCAATGTGATGGGCTCCACACTTTCTTCCAGTGGTTGCCAGAATTGTGCATCGAAAGGCATTGCTATCATGCAACATCAGGACAAGTACTGTGTTCTGGATGGAGGGGGAATGGCTGGAAAGATGATCAGTGAAGTGAGAGATCAGAGGCTGAAGGATAAGGAAGCCCAAGAGAGGAAGAAGAAAGATAATGTACCAGTGGCAAACACGGCAGAAGCAAACCTGGCTCATATCATGCTTGAGACAAGTCTGATAGAGACCATTTTGATGCTTGTCTGGTCAACATCATGTCAGAAGCAGAGAAGTCAGAGTATGAGATGCTCATCTGCATCCTTCACAACTTGGATGAAGCCACCAAAGTCGACTGGTGAGAATCCAGGCAAAACCTGTCAGAACTGCTGCCTTCGAGGCAGTGATCCCCAAAACCATTCATTCATCATCACCAACCTCTCTCTCCTCTGATCCTTGGTTGTGGGGGTGGGCATTGGCTGTCGGGTCAGAGTTCCCTGACAAATGACACAGCCACTATTTTTGGCAGAGGCCCTTGTCCAGTACACTTTATAGAGGATTGAGTTAAAGTATTCTCAGTCTGAATACTTGAATATTTCAATTCTATGAATACAATTAATTTGTTAAAGTCATTTGCCTGCAGCTGCATTATCTGTTGCACAGCACAATCTAATGGATCTAGATCAAGCTAAATTGGGCTGACTACTTACCAAATTCAAGATTTTGGCCCAAGAAATAAACCCATAAAGGAATTTTCCCCAGAAATCTAGCACGCACTTTATAATATGTACCTCAAGTCTGGACCTGTTACATTGGGTCACATTCTGTGACTAAGCATGACACACACGTCGTGTCTTCTCATATTGGACTTTCCAAGCTTCCTCTGCATTGTAAATCCATGAAATAATCATCACAACAAACATATTTATTGCCCAGAAGGGTCAGTGGAGATTTTCAGAAGCTTTTGGCCATATTAATCCATCCAAAAGTGCTCAGCCAGGCTTCTATGCTTCTGGATTTGTTCCTGCCCATTTGACCATCATGGCATGCAATAAACCATTTGGTTCAGGGAGCAAGAAGCAACCAGTGAAATAGAGGCTGACAAGCAGCAAGTACGAGCCCCCAATCTTTTTGCTCTGTTCACCAAATTGTTTGATCAGTCAAAATGAGGAGGGGTGAGAAATTGCATGCTGCTTGTCATGTACCTGTGGTACACCCCTCACAGCACCTGCCCAGAGTCACTAGTCAGCTGCTGAAGTGAGCTCCACATCATCAGTGCACATGCCCAGCCGGATATCCCCACTAGGTTCTCCAATGCAGCTCTCCTGAATTTTGCTCACTCCCAACAAACAAGCCACTCATGTGGCCTTGTAATCCAAGGCACAGAACAATGCCCTGGCTCATGGAAGGTCCATCAAAGACAATCCTGATAAAGAAAACAGCGCACCACCCCCTCCACCAAAATCTCCTCTTCAGGTCATGGTAGCAATCCTCAGCCAAAAGCTAACAAAGGTCAAGTGTCATTATATGAGTACAAAATGTGCTTTGCAATGCTCTGCAATCAAAGTCCTACATCTCAAGGATGCCAATGCGGAACTGCAAAAAGAGGTCACAAAGCAGGCACAGCTTATCCAGGCTTCTAACTTGGCCAAAGGTGCTCTGAGGTGTCATATTGAGGTCCTAGAAGGTCGCATAATGGATCTTCTCGATGGGAGAGCAGTTAGCCAAGAAACAATGCCTGCATTGAAGGCCCAGCTGTAAAGTGAGGGTCTTCAGATCCTGAGAGGAAAGAAAGGAATAGATGTAAATAAGCAGTATATTTGGTAGCGACTGTGAAGCCTGTATCTCTGGCAAAAGGGACCCTGTCGTCCTAGGTAGGATCTCTCTATGCAGAGATTTAGAGCAGTTACAGATGCTCAGCCTACACGAGTCTACTGATGATGTGTCGAGGCTTAGGCTCGATGGTAGTCGGTAACACAAATATATCTGCTTATATAATACAAATAATAAGAAATAAGACAAGTCCGTCATCTAGCATATTGCCGCCTCACAATGCCCCCCATGCTTGACTACAGTTTTGAGATGTTCATTCCAGTGTCTTCTTCCTCCTCCTCATCTTGATCATATGAGGCATGATTCACCTCTTCTTCTTCTGACACAATGTCCATTTCTTTGTCTCCGCCCCGGTCATCCAATCCTTGATCGACGGTATCAAGCTGGTCAGCAAGAGGAACAATGTCCATGCGCTCTGCCAGGCTTGGATCTGAGATACGTTCTTCAAGGGATAGAACTGGTACCAGTTTCATCTGCTTTCCTCTCTGAATCTTGGCCAATGTCTCCGTCAGTATATCCTGTGCATTCTCCTTGACTAGTTCCAGGAGTTCTGCCACCGTCTTGAACCTTTGCTTGGGTATCTTTATCCCCAAAGCATTCAGGCCAAATTTGACAGTGTTTACTCTCTTTCTCCTCCTCGCTTTCAAGGCGATACTTGCACCTGTCTCGTTAGGAGGGGGTTGGGGATTATTTGACCCTTCAACTCCTTCTGTCTGAGCAGCCTTTCTCTTTCATCAACGTCAAGAAGACTTCTTCTCTGGCAATTCTTCCTTTTCTTCATTTAACAAAGGCTCAGGAGATCGCTTTGGAGAGTCATTGTCCACACAAGGGTTCAGTTTTCCCCATGGATGCCAGTGATGATCAATTGGCTCAACGAAATTGTTAGACTGAGATGACTCTGGTGACTGGAATTGTTGTTGAGGAGAAGGGGACCACCTGTACGAGGTTTGCTGAGACGAAGGATACCAGGGAGGAGAACAACGTCGACATCTAGACAGGTGGGATGAATGGAGAGACTGAGGACCGGTGGGAATCTTGGGAGAGACGCTCCTTCGTTGAAGCGACTGATGAGAGAAGTGTTTGATGGGCAAGAAGAGGTCGACAGACGGCTTGACGTCTCCGACCCTTGAGAAGTAGAAGCTCCTGTGTTGGAGCTGCCAATGACAGGAACAACGGAATTCCTTGATGCAAGATCAAAGTAGTCCACTACAGGGAACCCTTCTTCATCTACTTCCATGTTTTCATTGATGACTTGTAGCACCTCCCTGAGTTACCCATATTGACGTCTCTGGGAATAGTTTCCACATCATCCATCTTGATATCAACCTCCTTGCCCTTTCTGCTTTCTTCTGTAAAAGAGACTTCTGGAAGCACTTCTTCTTCATTCAATCAAGTATTCAAGTTCGAAGAGAGTGCTTCAACAGAAGCTGTAACAGCAGGAAGAGGTGCAACTTCATTAAGTCCTAGCATCATCACGGCAGGTCTGGGAGTTGCAAGTGTCGCTACAGTAGGGGGTTGGAATGGAGGAGGAGGAGGACAATATCGAGGAAGATCCTCGAGAGGCCTGACAACAAATCGACCTGTAGGTAGTCATCCTCTTGAATCCATTCGCTGAACATCTGACCATGCTGGGTCAAATGAGGAAGGTCAGTTGCTTCAAGCGCCGGAGTGGGAGTGTCAGTAGCCAGATGACAAGGACCAGCTTGTCGATAAACCACTCGGATGGTTTTTGAAAGGACAGTTGACCATTTTGTTCTCTGACTGCAAAGTCATAAGGTGGCATGGGCACCCCAAATTCTTCAGTGTTGTTGGTTACCCCATTGGGAAGAGCGAGATATCCTTTCACAGGGAAAAGCAGGACCCTTTGCTTCAGTCTGTCATACAGATGAAACAAGGTCCCCTTCTGTTTCTTCTTGCTGATGGACCAAAAGGCTATAGGAGTAACCTTCCCTTCTTCGTCAAGTTCCTCAGCATCAACCCTCAATTTCCAACGATCCCATTGATCTGTATTTTTGCTGGGTTTCATCTGAATGTCGGGAGGCTTCACTCAAAGCATACAATCTGCTGTGATTTGTACTAGAGTGAGCTCCAGAATTTCTGGCTTGCCTTGACAATGACGAGCTTGTTTGTATGATGGAGGATCATCATCATTTCAGACAGGAGAAGGCATACATCGTCAATCAACTGTGTTGTGATTTGAACATGGATTCAGGGTCTCCTACAGTTCTGGCCTGTTTTCAGTCCAGCGATCCTCGAGACTTTCAGTTTGAGAAAATGAAGGAGAGGGAGCGACTGCACTAAGCATCGCTGCTTCTTCGATCCTGTATTTCTTCAAAGCTTTATCCTCGCATATGTGGATATCCAAGAATAAATGTTCCAATTGAGGTATTGGGCCCAGTGCGCAAGAATATTCCGGTCATTCGATGTGAGCTATGGTCCATTGTGAGGGAATAGACCTCGGTCCTTTGTATCCTTGCTCTCGAGATTCAGCTACACCATGTCGGATAACCTTGAGCTGATCCAGGCATAGCATTCCCCAGAATTGAGACCCTTCTTTGATGATTGCTCCGTGAGCAAGACCAGTCGTGTGGGCGATAGAGAAAGGACTGTGCATCATGTTTACTGAAGTCCTATCCCATAAAGATGAGACTACCAAGTTGTCAGGTGTAACCGAAGCAGCCTCCCCGCTATCAAAACAGTGCATAAAATACACTGGAACGAGAGCTGCTCAGGTGCACCATATAACGACATCAAGAGGCATATGATTAGAATAGCCAGGTCAGTAGGAGAGTTTAAGAGGGCAAACTTCATGCTGTTAAATGGTACATCATGTGCCACTTCTTTGTAAGTCATCCATCTGTGAAGAAGCCTTAGTTGCCGTTGTATCGCTGAGATACCATCCAAAGCTTGGAAATAATGCATTGGTTGAGCATAGGCTTGAATATCATCCGGTGTGGGTTTGATGGGTTGAGTCCCAGCTTCTGTTGGGGAGATTCTGAATCCCCAAGATCTTATTTGGACAAGGCAACTGGAAAGGCATCGTACCAAATCCGTGATGAATTCAGAAGCGATTTGGCCTGATCCTCCAACTTCTCCTTTCCAAGAAGCCGGACATCGGTAACCACAACATGTTGTGGCACCTAGCTATGTCGGCTGGCAGCTCAGGACAAAAACCAAGCCAAGGGAGTAGAGGATCGTAGGCCTGAGCATGGCACGAAGCATTGAGAGGACTGAGGTGTCCATCGGCCCTTCTTCGAAATGTGCTAGAGAGGAGTGAGGAACCTGCCATAGGAGAGATCTTGAAATTCAGATCCCTGAAGCCCCATAGAAAGACGTTGATAGGGTCTCTATAAAAACGACCCTATAAATCGGGTTAAAGGACTAATCCGACGTCTTTCTGGCTACTATTGGTATCTTATTGTTCACTGCACTAGAGTTGAGCTCCACACTGCTAGTAAGACTTGTACCTATGTACCGCGGAAACACTAGAACTTGACTCGTCACAGCAAGGATACTAGCCGCGGTAACGTACGGACACACCAGGAGAAAGAGGCAAACGCATGCCTCGGTATAACATTGGTTTGACAAGGGTTTCGCGGATCCGAAGAACTGTATATTGTCCGGTTCATAACGACTGAATGGGTTCTGCGATACCGAGGAACGACTTACGAGGAAGCTTACAGATTCTGAGATAGTCAGCGGGATGAGCCACGGTCGCTAGCGCGGCACAGCTCCGAGACATCAGGACAGGTAGATCAAAATGATCGATGGATATGCGATAACTGATTAAGGACCGAAAGGTTAACTCGATCAGTTTACGGTTTCCGGTAATGAGGTAAAAGAGTGCTGGCTTCTGGTTATGGATCGCAGTGGGTCCGTGCGGTACTTCCTCAGAAAGAAGGAATCTTCTAGTTAAGAGACCAGGTCAATCAAGGCGGTGTTTCAATCGTGACTCAGTTGTGTAACGAGCGATCGACGATCGACATGGGGGCCGAGGAATTGGTTATTATCGAAAGCACTGACCGCGACTAGCTGGCACTATACTTCGCGGAAAGACATCGTTTAAAGCCTGGCTTCATACATGACAAGTCATAGTCTTATCGGTCACTAGGGATAACGCGGAAACCAACTTTTCCACGAAGTCTTTGGTCTATCAATTCAGGCATCATTTTAATGGTTTTCGCGGACACCGAGTAGGCTCCACCTTCACGAGGCATGGCTTGATAAGCCGAGATAGAGGATGCGCCGGTTTACGAGTTAGTTATTTATCATCAGCTTTGGACAGTATTTAAGTAGCCCGTTTGTACTAAGTAAAAGTAGAGAATCAGTGGCCCGCTACGCTTTAGCGTGGGATCCATCTTGTACGCTCTCTGTGTTGAAATCATAAGATTGTCTGCACTTGTCTCGTCTTGTCTTGTTCTAGTCTCTAGTCTCTAGTCTTGAAGTCCTTGTTTCGGTAACAGGCAAAACCTCTAGTATCTAGTCTCTAGTCTTGTCTTGAAAGTCCTGTTTCTAATAGGCAATACAAACCGTTGGCTTAAAACACCAATACAAAACCCCTTCTGAGAAACATACTACCCTGCATCTCGCGCGGAAGTCTACGTACCGCGGAATACGAACTTGCCGCGGAAACTCTGTGCGGAAACTTCCCAAGCTTCCAAGTCTCGTTTGAACTAGTTAACCAACTCGCACAAAGAGGGTATTAAAGAGATATTGTGGTGTGTGTTGGGTGCTCGATTCGTCGCCACTCACTCGTGTCATTTCCGTCCCATCCGTTAGGATCCCTCACAACATTGTTGCTGAATTAGGAGACCATAATTCTAATAATCATGGTTCTCCTCGATGATCCTTGATATGAACCAATCATCCTGAATAATGATGAAAGTTGGGTATTCATTGAATAATCATGGAGTTTTTGAGCACAGGGACATCATTGTATCCTGTGAGACTGGGTAACCAGTTAAGGACTGGTGCCTCTCGAATAGGAGCTTGGAAATCAAAAGTATTGCTTGCCAACATCCTTGAGCGTGATCAACTAAGAAGTCAATTCTGTGCTACAGAGGGTGGACAATAGCTATTTGCGGGAAGAATGGTGGTGGTTGAAGATGAAGAGAGAAAATTTTGACTAATATGATCCCACAAAAAATCATGTGCTTTGGTGATTCAACATTTTCAAGTATTCCTTCCTCAAGTCTGGCACATTTTTCAATGCGTATTTGGGCTCCCAAGTATCATCTTCAGGGCCATACCCTTTCCATCAGATCAGGTATTGATGATGATTTCCCTTCTTCCTTCCCATAAGATGGTGTCCCAAATGGCCTCTACTTCATATTCTTCTGAATGATTGTTAAGTTTGGGTCGAGCAGGTGCCAGTATCATTTGTTCTCTGAATCATTCTGGGGAAGGATGGTATTTCTTGAGGTGTTGAATGTTGATCACCAAATGCATGGGATAATTATCAGGTAATCGAAGTCAATAACAGCTGGGTTAACCTTTTCCATAACCTGGAAAGGTCCTACTGCTCGCTGTACCAGCTTCTTTCCAGTTCCCACAGTTTCGACCAATTCAAGTGAATGGGGGTTAACCAAGACGTAGTCTCCAACTTCAAATTCCCTTAAAGGTTTCTTCCCTTTATTGAAAGATCGAGCTTGTCTCTCCTGAGCCAAGGCTAGAGCGTCTCGCACACTGGCTCAGTGTGAATCAAGATTCTGAATGAAGTCTATGCCCTCTTGACTAGGAAGAAAGGGGTGTAGAGTCGGGTCCTCTTCCGAAGTGATAAAGGTGGCTGATAGCAAGGGATGGTAACCCATGAGAAGGAAATCTGGGCAATATCCCATGGAGCTATGGACACTGGAGTTGTATGTATAAGCCAGACAGCTTAGCCATCCTGACCAATCCGTCCTATCCTGGCCTACATATGCACGTAACATTTGCTCTAAGGCTGCATTCAAGATTTCAGTTTGACCATCCATCTGCAGATGATGCGATGAAGATAGAGCCATAGTAGCTCCATACTGAGAGGTGATTGATCTCCAAAAAGCACTGGTCCAACGAGTATCACAGTCAGTGATAATTCTATCTGGCAAACCAGATACATGAACCATGCGCTCAACAAAATTCTTGGCAAATCCTTTGGTTGACAACTCGTTATGTGTCAGAATAAAGAGAGTGTATTTGGAAAGTTTATCCACATAACTAGGATCACAGTAAAATGCAATTGTCCAGATGGTGGCAACCCCGTGATGAGATTCAAGGACATGGTGAAGAAGGGTTGTTTTGGTATATGAGCTGGATGAAGACCTCCTCGTTTCGCTTGACGATCCACTTTTGTTTTCTGACACACATCGCAGGTTTGGGCATAGAGTTGGGCGTCCCGACTTAGCTGGGGCCAATAGTATGATTCCCATAGTCAGGAAATGAAACATTTTGGTCCTCTGTGGCTGCCTTCATAAGGGATATCATGGTTCAAGCGAAGCACCAAGTTGACCATGTTTTGAGGAACACAGAGCCACATTTTCCAATCAGCGTCCATAAAGAAGAGCAACCTGTTATTCCCACAATGAAAGTGAGAGGCAGTCAACAGTGTTTCAGCTGCTGTAGCCGTCTCCTTCCAGGCCGTCTTAAAGGTCCTATCCAATGTGTAACCATGGATGAATTGTGTAATGACTGAATCATCCAATGAAAAAAGAAGATGGGGAAGATCTATTTGCTCCTCTTTGTCATACCCTAAAGGGTACGTCCAATGATCATTATAGTGCGCATTGGGCATAGAATCATCCAGGAGCATCTCGATGGATACTTCTCTGTCTGTATTCTTCAAAAATTCCTTCTTCAACATAGTTGACTCGTAACCGATGGGATAGGTCCAATCTACATCTTCTCTGGGATCTTTCTCTGAACCGCTCCTGGTCACCGCTGAAGCTTCGAAAGGCTCCAACATCTCCTCCCACCACATGGCGGTGAAAACTGCTTTCCTCACTGGACCTTCTCGATTTTCTGCCTCCTCTGCTCTTTCCACTTTCTCATCATCAGTGGGAATCACTACAAATGGATCCTTAACCAGTGAAGGCAGTGACCTCTCCAACATAATACATCATGCTAAATGTATCGATGATCTGATGAATCGCTAGAAATACATATCCCCACAGTTTAAGCTCTCCGTAAGCTAACCGATATTGGACAATGCCAGTGACCTCAAGGGAGATCAACTTCTTTTCGCTGAAGTTGAATTGCAGCACGTCATTGATAGCGTTGTATAGATCTTGGATAGCTCTGTCCCAAGGGGTAATGTTAATAGGGCACCTGACAGTGGGCTGTTGATGCAAAATGAACTATATTTCAAGATCAGAATGATCTCTACTATTAAATCCAAATTACACACTAACTCTCTTTAAATACCCTGAGTTTCAGGGAAGCAAAGGAAGTAGATTGCAACAAGTCTATGTTGATAAGATCACAATTACATGATTGTTCAAGAGAATCTAGCTAAGTCACTTTTACAGTAAACTTTGCTATGATTGATAGAAGTTTTAATTCACAGGGAATGTAAAGGATAGGGTTTTGTCAGGCTACGACTTCAATGCTTTGCAGGGCTACTGCTTCAAAGATAACTGAATCAAGTTTTTTATTGTACCTCGGATCACCACGTCCTTGCGTACCAAACAATAAAAGAGTTAAATGTCCTGTCAACTCCTGCTGTTTAGCTAGAGCTCGCATCTGGGTACTATTCACTGGCTAATTACAATACAAACATGCTAGCTTTATACAAATTGTAGAATACTTTAAAACTCCTCTTCAATCCTGCCTTATAACTGCACACCACCAATATATCAGCAAGTCAGGTTTTAGGTCACACGTTTGTGGGGCCATGACTGATGCTCTATAAGGATTGTGGAGCTAAAGCTATTGATAGCCTGGTCATGACTGATGATCTATAAGGAATGTGGAGTAAAGCTATGAATAGCCTCATCCACCAATCATAGCAGTGCATGTGTGAGAACCGGTTTAAATCAGTTCCTGACACTCAATGTGATTGGATCCCATCACATGTCTACGTGTTATAGTCTGCTGTTTGGCTGACTTTCTCACTCAACAGCTTGTTGCTGTTTTATGCAATCTGGCGCAAGGTCTCAAGCAGTAAGAACTATTTCCTATGTATGCCCAAACTGGTGCTCATCTAGACAAGTTGGAACTTCCTTCTAGGCATATTTTATCCTTATATGTAATCAGGAAAGAAGGACATATCTACTAGATATGCCAAAAAGAGAGGGTGGAATAGTTCCCACCCTATCAATGTAGATTCGAGTGAGAATCTTGTGGGACTTCAAAATCATTTCCTCATCATAGTTTCCTCAGTTGCGAGGAGAGGGCAGACCATTCAGTATTCCAATGAAGCGAAGAGGGTCTGCCGCTTCTCCATCATGCACCCAGGAATTGTAATTCTTGGCAATGGAAACAGAGAGAGGTTCTCTTGATAATCGATGTGATTGATGCTTTGGGCTTGCTAAACTTGGCAGTAGAGATTTTGGTGGCCTTCAGAATGACCTTCTTCAACATGGGGACCTTCAAAAGAGGTTTCACCATCAACATGGTCTTCTTCATGGGTGGCTCAGCCTCAGCCTCTTTGTCAGACTCATCAGAATTGTCAGTGCCAGACTTACTGGAACTGTCAGACTCCTCACTGGAAGGAGCTACTGATGCGGCAAGTTCATCATCTGAGAAGATCATGGGTAAAAAGGTCATAAGACAAAAGAAATAAAGGACGTACTGGACTCTTCCTCTCCAGATGTCTCAGGCTCCTCGACAGCAATCTTCTTGGCAACCAGAGTCTTCGGTTTTGTCTTGGTAGCAGCAGTTTTAGGAGTGGTCGAGGACTTGGGCAATTTAGAGAGCCTTGGACTTGGTTTGAGCAGTCGATGTTTGAGACCGAGTGAGTCAGGTGGAACCTGGTTCTTCCGCTTGGTCGACATCCTCCTCCTCCTCCTCAATGCTATTCTCCTCCTTGTCGATAGCTTCCTTGACAATGTCATCATCGAAAGCTACTGATTTGGAACCCAAACTTTTGCCTTTACAAGCCTTGCAACCTCCCTTCTTGGAACGAGAAGACTTGCAAACCGCTGTTGATTTGCGGGCACGAGTCTTGCGAAGACAATGAAGTTCTGCCTGGGCTTTTCGTTTGGAAGGCTTGGCGTTGGTGGGACCACTAAAAGGGGCCAAAGGCGAGCTTGACGAGACAGAAAGATCTGAAGTCGAGACCGGCATGAAGGTGTTGGTACCCCGCAGGCCTCAAGACCCCAGTAATGATAAGTGTGCTGCATGCGATACAGCAGGTCATCCTGATTGAGGATCCGAAGCGCTGGATGGATAGTGGCTGTGAAGAAATTGTAAGGGATCAATGTCAGAATGGGTGGGCCGCTAGCCAAAGATCCAAGCTCAATATACAATTCAAACCATTTGTGCTTGAGACCCTGGAGCTCCTCCAGCTCATCAGCAAGCAGAAGGGACTGGGTTGTCATCTGAGTTTGGAGACATTCAACTTGGTCCAGAATGTCAGCAAGACCCAAAAGAATTAAGAGCAGAGAGCAGAAGATAAAAGAGGACCACTCACAATGCATATTTGCCTCATTATCATATAGGTGAGATCGCTCCAAGAAGACATCGCCGATCCAGGCAGTGTGCGAACAATTGATATTACTCAATGACTTGCAAGTAAAACAAGCTTTGCCAAGTTTGAGACTCGGAGCACAAGGAACACCAGCCAATTCACATTGGCTACACGCTATTGGCCCAGAGACCTGAACAAAGAGAATACAGGCATCAGATGGATTCTTGAGCAGCAAATGTGAAAGCAGCTGGAGAACCCAGAAGCAAAAAGTCTGGGGTAGCAATACATGCACATGACACCCAAAAGTCCCATGGAGACTGGAAAAGAGACAAGTCCCATGTCAACACACCCCCACCAGACGACGTCAGACATTAGGGAGGCGCCAATAGACCCAAGGCCTGACAGTGACGGATATGGACAGGATGAGGGAGAGGTTTGGTGAAGATATCAGCCGTCATGTCGTCTGTTGAGATCCAATCAATGCTGATGATTTTTGATGCCAGTTGTTCCTGAATGAAATAATATTGAATGTCAATATGTTTAGCCTGAGAAGATGTGGAATCTGAGCCAGACATGTTGATTGCACCCTGGTTGTCGCAATAAATCGGGAAGGGAGCAGGGACAGGGAGATGAACCGTCTGCAGGAAGGATGATAAAGTTAGGATCTCCTTGAGAGCATGAGTCATTGCCATATACTCAGCTTCATATGAAGACAAAACAATGGTCTTCTGCTTCTTCACAGACCACGAAATAAGGCCCCCAAACATAAACATGGCATACCCAGATATGCTGTGACGATCAATGGGTTCTGTAGCCCAGTCTGAATCCGAGTAGACAATGGTGTTGTCCTTCACTGTATCACCCCCATACTGAAGAGACCAATGCTTCGTACCCTTTAGGTACCTTAAAACTCCCTTCGCCACCAACATATGAGCCCTTGATGGAACTGACCTAACCACATAGCGACCCAGGCTATATCTGGACAAGTCGACATGCCCAGATAGAGGATAGAGCCAACGAGGTGTTGACAAGCATTAGTGAGAAAGCTGTCGTTGATATTTGGGAGACAATTTTTGGAGCCGGTTCCAGAATGCGATTCCAAAGAGGAACATCCTGAGCCTTGCAATCTGACATTTCCCAAGTGGCGAGCAGTTCTGTGATGAAGAGGTCCTGGGACATTGTCAGCTGTCCTTTTTGACAGTCGTAAGAGAATGAGATGCCAAGGAAAAGGGAAAGAGCGCCCAAGTTCTTGACCCTGAACTCCCTGTCAAGCTCGACAATGAGCCAATCAAACAGCTCCGAGTTGGTCGCACCAAGTCCATCGTCAACATGGACAGGAAGAATAATCATCAACGCAGAGCCATCAGCAAGCATGGTGATAGAAGGATGAGGTGGAGAAGTCCAACATCCCCGAAAGACTCCATGGTCGCCGTCGCATCGGAATAATCCAATCTTGATTAGGATATGCCACAACAGGACATACCATTCATGACAGGCTTGCTTAAGGCCATAGAGAGCTTGAAGGAATTGTCTGACAAGACAAGAGCCAGGTTTGGAGAAATAGGGCATTGGTTTCGCATAGAGCTCCATGGAGATTTCAGCGTTTAGAAAAGCAGTTTTGACATCAAACTGCAGTAGATGCCACTTATTCTTCACGGCCCAAGCAAGAGTCATACGGATACTCGACATTTTGGCGACTGGAGCATAAGTCAAACCATAATCATCTGGACCCTGAAGAAAACCTTTTGCGATGACTTGAGCCTTTGGTACCGTCATTTCACCAAGCTCATCTGGTTTTAGACTGAAGGCCCATCGAAGAGCAATAGCTTTGCAACCTTTCGGAAGCTCCATTTCATCCCCAAAGACTTTTCTCTCCTCAGTGCTCTTGACCTCTTCTCTCATTGCACCAATCCAGCGATCCTTGTCAGGACGAGCAAGGGCTTCCTGGAGGGATTTTGGCGCCTTTGAGAGATCTCAAGGGCCCTTGGTGTTCAGAATATATGATTCCGGCATAGCAGCATAGCAAACTGTGTCATGCATAACACCAGGCTCGAGATCAAGCATTGACTCGATAGAATGCTGACTTGTGATGTTATCAGCAATAGCTATTGCAGCATTTGTGACGAGGAGAGCGACTGGAGGATTATGACTCCATAAGGTACCAAGATGGCCACTGGCTTCAGCAATCTTCAAGCGCCAATGACCACCCCCATTATTGAGGCATGACAAACAACGAATAGTTTGCTCTGGCTCGGGTTCAGGGAGAACTGTGATGTTGGACAAAGGAGATGAGGGAAGTCGAGGAATAGGTGTCTTCTTCGACGCTAAACGCCCAGGCTGACTCTCATTGAATATCATGTCACTAGAGATGCAGTATTTCCCATACAAGTCGATGCATCCCCAACCGACATGATTCTCTTCATGGCCCCGCATTGGGCTTCCTTTTCAACAAACTTCCTTTGGCACCAGAATGAAAACATGGCACCCCCATACATGAAGATGAGCGAGATCAGGCTTCAACCCTCGCATGACTTCATACGCCATGAAGTTCTTGGGTAGAGTAGATGTTGGAAGTCATCAATGATAAGTCAGACCAAGCCATGAGAGTGCACCCATCCTCCTGAATGATGCAAACCCATTGTTCAGCTTTGCTGTTCTGTTGATGAGCGTAAGTGGCTGATTGCTGTGGAATGATGCCTAAGCCTTTGCAGTATTCCGCAAAGCTTTCCATTATCAGTTCCCGGGCACTGTCACAATGAATAAATAGCCTTGACTTTGTTTCCAGACTGACGCTCCCATTCAGCAGTTGTAGTCATTTGAAAAGCCACCAGGGAGTCTGATTTCGCTGCAAGAGTTGCAAAGGAAGGATACAAGGAGAAGTCATCGATGATGACAATAAAGTAGGCATGATTTCAAGTCGTTTTTATAGGGAATGGACCAGAAACATCGAAATGAATAAGTTCACAAATTTTTGATGCCCGATTACCATTGTTCTTGAAAGGCAAGCGGCACCTTTTCCAATGATACAGTGAACACAGTTTGTGTGGTGAACACTACCATTCCAAACAATTCTCGTCGCATAGTTCTTGGTTAGAACAGCCTTTGTCGTATCAACACCAGGGTGTCCCAGATGCTGGTGCCAAAGAGCATAGTCCTTCACAGGTTTGGTAAACATGAGATAAGCTATAGCCTGATGCGTCAAGTCAGACAAAGCTGTCGAGGTTCATTGCGATACCATAGGCGGCAGAACAAACTGGCACTTCAGCAGCGATAGTCGATTACGAACAGTCACTCTGAAAGATTGACCTGAAAGAGTCGGATGGTCTTCAGGAAGACGAATTGTGGTAAATCCATCGACTCCAAACATATTGGCATGCCACGCTCGGTGAAAGCTCTGACAGATAGAAGGTTTATCGGAGTGTCTGGAGCATGAAGACAGTCATGGAGAACCAAAGTGATAGACTTCAATCCTGATGATTCCCCTTGCCTTGGTCGTGAGAATACCGCAGTTCGCAGTCCTGACATCCATTGCGAGATCAGGATGATACGACCAGAAAAGGTACAAGCCAAGTCGAGGAATGCCTGAAAGGTAAGGCAAATTTCGTCCAGTTCACCAACAGGAAGAGAGGGGTCCACAAAGGATGCCGGATACACTTGATGGACTGTGGTATTATCCTCTACGACATCCAGTGTAATCTCGTCAACAGGGTCTTCCAATTCACCCTCATCATTTTCCTCTATAACCGCCACAAGATTTACCACAGGTTGAACCAGAGGACGACGACGGACTGTACCACCTTGACCTTCAGCATCACCAGGAGAAAAGCATGTGTGAATGCAATGACCAATATTGCTAGTACAGCAGGGATTACTGCATTGGAGGTGACCCAGAGGTCCAGGAATACACGTGTTGCAACATGGATGAGCTTTCGTAGCGGCAGGTTTAGCAGTCGAGGTCAATGAGGTCGATTTTCCGAATGCGTGCCAAGACTTCATCGAGATACAATTTGTCAATGATGTGATTCGGCTCCATACAGTCTTCAGTGATGAAATCCCTGGTAATCTGCCATCTGAGCATTCAAGGAAGTCGAGTGCTCAACTGCATCACCGCTTTCCTATAATCCATGTTGAAGTTTGTCGCTTCAAATTCCGCATATGTGTTTCGCCAACTGTCCACAAATTCTCCAACTCTCTTAGGATTGCAGTCCATAAGCCAGAGTTTCGACTCCTTAACCAACATATCCGGCCAGCTCTGATTGCAAGATATTGTAGATGCTCTAAGAAGAAGCAAAGTGAGATATGTACTTTCAACTAAACTTTTAACATTATCAAGTACGCAGTGCCACTACGTGGATCATCCAAGTCTGTTTTCTGTTTTCAGACTAGTGGAAAGGAAAACAAGAATTTTCTTCTATTCATCGATGCGGCTGCTGATGCAGACATGCCAGGCATTTAGCTTGAGTTATCATGTCTAATGATTCTTTGGTCCTCCACTCCCCAGCCTGAATGCTAAATCTTGGATGAGCAACATCTTCAAAAGTTGAAGAATGTATTCTAGTCTTTTCAAAAGTCCTATTGACTTCTTGTAGGTTTCCCATATCTGCTTGTTCTTCTGGCCAGCATAGGCTGCAACAAGTATATCAACACCACAGCTATGGAGCTATGTTGCTACAGACATAAGTCATTTGTCTTCCATCAAGCGAGAAGTGAACATCGTAAAAGCAGATTAACCTCTGTCTCTAAACCTTGATATTCATTGGTGCAACAACCATGGCTCGCATGTATTCCTGCAATGCAAGCGTTGGATGGGGAATCCTCGACTCGCTGGATTTTCAATTCAATGAGTTCAGCATGAGCTTCTTCTCCAGCAAGATGCCCTTCTCTCTAGCCTCGCAAGAGGGCCCTGAGATTCTGGGATAGATTGGGCAGTTGATACTGGTGAAAGAAGAATTTCTGTAACCTGAAAAGGTTGAGAATGACTTCGTGATCAATGGAGGATGCTGCGGAAGCCACAGGATTATGAGCAGGCAGTGGTGGTGCAGCTGCAAAAGGACTGTCATCATCATGCTGTAGCAAGAGTCATCAAGCAGGAGTGGTCATTGATGCTGTCATGGGAAGTAGTGATAGTGCTGACTCAAAATTTACTGCCACTGAAGATTGTCTGAGAAAAGCCTCAACTTCTGGACCTACAGTGTGAAGTCAGAGATAATTGCGAATTGCATCAGACATTGTGAATTGAAATATAGGTCGGAGGCATATACGGCACTGATCAGTTATTGCTTATCTGTCAATCATTTGATCCACTTTGAACCGATATCTCAGAGCTGTGACTACCTTGGAAACAGTAAGCTTCCTCAGAGAAGGCATTCTTCAATATTGCAGAGCCAGTCCAGTTGTTATGAATTGAACACTGTACAGTTTCCTCATTCTGTAGGACCCTTGTTAATTGATTGTTGAATGTTCATGGATGAAAACAACTCAAGTGATTCCAGATCCATGATAGTTATCAAACTACTATCCTTTATACTGTGAATGGCGCATCTCTGAGGCGACTAATAGCCAAGGGTCTTTTGATAATTTTGCTAATCACATCTCTAGTTCTATGAGTCTGGTTTTGGACTGGAACATTCGGAGATGTGAAGTTGTTGAAGATAAGTGATGTTAAGCGATCAGCAAGAAAACTTTGGTCCAGGCGATGAGAGTTGTTGAGACCCATAGATTGAAGCAATGGATCCGTTGTACAACAGCCAGCTCTTCCTCTGTAATGATGCTCTGGCAAGACCTTGGTGTCTTCCAGAGTGAGTCATCACCTCAGCCATCGTCACCTCCATGGCCTTCTCAATTGTCTCTTCAAACGCAATAGGTCAGTAGGACTTGGCAATGGTGTAGTTGATCGCTTTGAAGAGTTTCAGAGGACCTGGGAAATCCCCTGAATGACATCTTCCAGGAAAATGCTGGAAATGTCAACAAAGTTGGTTGAGTTGATTCTTGGGGTTGAACATTAGGGTCATTGAGGAAAAAGGTTGAAGCAAAAAGCTTAGCTTTTTTGTAGGACCAGATTTCTCTCCAGGATCTGTGGCATACTTGGCCACTTTCCATATCTCCATGTGAAGAATCTCCATGAGCCACTCTCTCCAGTGTTGCCTTTTCTGTTTTCTGGCTGCTTGGAATGGAAATGCATGGAATGTGGCTATTCGAACCTTGAAAAGTTGGACCACACTCGCTATCAGGTCAAGACGTTGATGGAGACATATCCAGAGTTCGAACAATGGTGGAATCCCATCAATGGCGGTCTTTGCATAAAATGCTTCGATGCAGTAGAACAAACAGAAACCTGCACTCCACCTTTAGTGAGGACCATGGCCTGTCCTGGATTACCCACCTCTTTATGCTCCACCCAATGGCACAGCTGAAATTGGAACTAGTTGACGAGACAGCCAAGGCCAATCGCTAACAGCGCAGAAAGATGCTGGAGACTGAAGAGGTCAATAAGATGAAACTAGTTGATGAGACAGAACAAGGTCCGTCAGTTGATGGAATAGAAAAGGTGGGTGCGATGAAAAGAGCCAACGACATGGAAGGTGATTATCGCTGCAACGAGGCGATTTCAATCTCAAGGTATGAAACATCTTGAATCTCTGAGATGATGACAGCACACAGAAGAGAAATCTGGTATTTCCCCTTAAGAGGGTTGATTGTATGTATGAACAAGCCCAGATTCCATGATACTTATTGAGCTATAGGGCGAACAAGCAATCTGTTGCATTTGTCGACTATTACAGAGACATTGTGGATCTTCATATGCTGTCTGAGGCTGAGAGCCCTGACCTGTTGGATAATAGTTGACTCTCTGAAGCGTCCAATATGGTCAAATAGAGCTGCACAGTGAAAGAGGAATATGTCCTCATTTGGAAGTAACAGCGGGTTGATCAGTCGATGCCTTGCTTCCCACTCAACCACACGTCCATCTAGGTAGAGTCCTACATGACCACTCTGTACAATGTGAGCACATTCCAGGTGAAATCCTTGAACCATTGTTGGAAGTTCTTTCTCGATGATCCTGAGAAAAACACAGTGGTGATGGAAATAGTGCTTTAATAGATGATGTTCTGGGATTCGGTCCAAAATGTCATGGAATCTGGGCTGTTGAATTGCTAAAACCAGTGTTTTGAGAAAATGATGGATCCAGCATTGCAACTGACGTAGCTCTTGGACATGAGGACCAAGTGGAGTCTGCTGGATATCAGCTCCTAGTGAACAATAGAACTGAAATTCATGTCCAAATGCTGTATCCACCCACTGAGTTTCCAGATCTTCTCTCTTCCTTTTCTTGATTTCAGCCATTTCCACATCCACTGGCTGGTTTAGCAGAAAGACTGAAGCTATTGATGTGAGCTTCTGGTCTAGTAATATTGCTTCATCAACCTAGGGAAGTTCTTGCTTATGTTGGACAGGCCCAAGCTCTATGCTGGAGTCTTCCAACAGTGTAGCAAGATCACCTTCTATTCGCTGCTCTGCCACTGCACTTCCCTGTGAATAATTGTCTTCACATATCTTGACTGTTATCATTTCTCCCACTACTCTTGCCCCATCATGATATACTGCATAATCATCCATAGTTTGTGGTCCTTCATCTGTTCTGGGCCAACACAATAGCAATGATCACTGATGTTGCTCTTGGTGACCTTGCTGTCCATGAATTGATGAAACTTAATGCGAGGTACTCCATAGTGTCTACTGGTGCACAGAGCATGGCCTGGTGGTGGCAGTACTTCCGGATCATATTCAGCCAATTTTGGGAAGCAGCAGGGTTCAGTAATTTTTTGAATGTAGGTTTCTGTGTCACTATATCCCCAGTAATCCACTAAGGGCACCTTTAGTTCAATGTATCTTGCTGCTTCATTGGCTGCTGGTGTCACAGGACAACCAAAATCAACTTGTCCTCTACCAGCTCAGTATA
This sequence comes from Mycena floridula, assembly GCA_029320655.1. NCBI lineage: Eukaryota > Fungi > Basidiomycota > Agaricomycetes > Agaricales > Mycenaceae > Mycena > Mycena floridula. Next base: position 1,481,715 of record JARIHS010000019.1, read on the forward strand.
GAAAAAGGTTTGCTGACACTGTAGAACATCTCAACTTTGCTAGAGAGCTGGATCCATATGCTGCTGAATCTGATAATTTTGACTGAAGTTTGTGGTGTAGTATGAACTGGGTCCTTCCGAAGCAAAATGTTCTCTTCATCTTTGGAATTCTCCTTTGATCTTTCTTCAAAACTGTGGTATTCTCCCAGATCATCCTCTCTGATCTCTCTTTCCTCCAATTCTTCTTCATTGTCTTCAGGTAATCTTTCTGGACTTGCCCCTTTGCCCAGAGGTTCTCTTTCCAGTCGCAGCAGCTGATTGAGTTTCTCCAACTCTGTCCTTGTGGCCATGGCTCTAAGTAATTCTGGTGATAGGGACTGACTCCTGAGTGATTCTTTCTGCTCAACATCGTTTATCTGGTAAAGCACAGATCTGCCATGTTGAGATTCTGGGGTCCATGCTTGATGAAAATCCTCTTCTGACTCTGACTTTAGTATTGAGAAGGGTGTCTGACCAATTTTTTGAAAGAATTGAGGTGGTGGAGGTGTCTGTGATGATATCAAGGTTGTGAACACCATGCCTTCCTCTTCTTTGTGGTCTGCTTTCCCTGTACTGTCTTCCATAACTGTATCAATAGGCCCTGGGGAATTTTGCGGAATTGAATGAAACTCGGGTACTGTTAGAGCTTGATATCACAGATGACTCAAGAGGTTGTGTGAGTTGAGGTTCATCTACTTCCATGCCAAGCACTGAATACAAATGCCTCTTCCTCATCTTGGACTTCAGGCTGCACTGAATCCCTATTCACAGTTTTTTGAGTGCTGGTGTCATCTTGTTGGCTATTCTATTTGTTTGACTGGGACATATTATTTTGGTCCCTTGAATGTCCAAGTTCTATTAATTGCTTGAGTTGATTCCAAATTTGAGGTAGGTTTGTTTTACCTTCTGTCTGGCCTGGTTTGAATTTCATGCTCAGGCCCTTAGGCAATTAGGCCAAACTTCAGATAGTGATGCCATATACCCATTATAGTTGCAATCCCTGGGTATGCTGTGATAAGAATGCGTCCAGGTTCTATGGCTCCATGCTCTCCTTCTGCTTTGTCTGAGTTGAAGCAATACTCAAAGCCATTGACATCTGTGGAGATTTGAATAATTGATAGAGATGTGAAAGGGGTGTTGAGTGGTATCCAGATGCCTACATGCTCCTGGAAGCAATGCTGAGCTTCACGTGCTGTGGCTGTGCTGGTTGGAACAGAAGCTGACATTGTTTGGCTGTCTTTGGTGCTGGTTGCTGGCAATCTTGCAGACTTTGTCCTCTACCTCAGGCACAAGACATTCCCTGTACAAGAACCATTCAGGTTTTAGAGTGTCTCCTTCAGCCCAGCACCTATTTTTCCATGGCTTCCCACCTCTCTGTTTCTCAGCCTTCCAGTCTTTTCCAATCATATGGTCAATTTCAAGATCCCTTTTGTCAATATCAGGCAATGGCTAGAGCAGGATCCACTGCATTCTACTAAAGTTATCCATTCATTACTGATTGGTCTGTCTTCAGCTTTCTTTCACATGCTTGTGAGACAGATTTTCTCACACCTGGTGAGCTTTGTGATTTATCTTGTCCAGTGTGTGTTGACATGGAACTTGTCTCTTTTTCAGTCTCCATGGGACTTTTGGGCGTCATGTGCACGTATTGCTACCCCAGACTTTTTGCTTCCAGGTTCTCCAGCTGCTTTCACATTTGCTGCTCGAGAATCCAGTATGTCCCTTGGACCTTTCTATATTTCACTTGCTTATATATATACCTAGTCTGACACCTGTATTCTCTTCATTCAGGTCTCCAGGCCAATAGGTTATGGGCTTTTAGAGCCTTGAAATCTGAATGTTTTTTCAGTAGCTCGTCTCTCGCTTCAGCTTGCAAACCGTCCTGTTGCTCGACCCGCTAGTTGTGGTTGGGCCAAATTAGCCATGAGCACTCAGGAAATGATACCACCCTTTCAGCGCCATGGACTCATCCAACGTTCTCCAGCATTGCCTCATTCTGCTTCTGTCCTGTCGAATTTTGCCCAGAGCGGCTCTAATGTCCTCCATCTGTCAGACTCCTTTGATCCCAATCGCATGGTCACATACCACTTGAAACGCCCTGCTTCATCCACATATTCCATGCCAACTCCTTCCTACACCACCATGGATTTTGTCCTGCCAGGACCTTCAGGTCACTGGTTTGTTCCCTCACAAAACATCGCGACAGCAACATGGATTTCACCAGCCAACCAGGCTCAGTCCACTGCAGGTCCTTCCCATTTCAGTAATGTAGAACCTTTTTCTTTTCCTTCTATCAACAATCTTTATACTGTACCTGTTGAACCGGACATTCCTGGAGCTCAGACTGTTGATGACCCTTGATACACTGAGGCTTATTTGAATACTTATTGTCCTGCAAATGCTTTCGCCTTTCGAGAGCATCTGTCCCTCCTCATTTACCTCAATCTTGCATCATGTCTTGTACTTCTTCATCTCAATCCATTCATCCTCCTTCTGTTGAACCTGTTCGTCCTCCTTCCGCTCTACCATTGAGAGCACCTACCTATTGCACCCATTCACAGAGCGCCTTCAGCTCTTCTTCCTCATCGCATTAATACAGCTCCTGCTGCTTTTGGACCGCCTGTGGGTCATGATAATGATTTTTCTCCTTTCAGACTGCCTCAGGGTCCTGATCTTCACATGCCGCCTGTGGGTATTGTTCTGATTCGTCCTATGACAGCGCATCAACGTTGTCCTTTTCCTTCTTGTCCCCAGTCTGCTGCTCCTCCAAATGCTCCGCTTTTACATCCTTTACCTATTGTACCTAATGCTTTTCATAACATTTTGCAACAGCCTCCCGTACAACAACAAAATCAACGCCAAAATGCTCTTTATGAACAACAGATACAGAATTTACAAAATCAATTAAATAATATCTTACATATACAACAAAACCTATACATAATAATCCACCTCCTGGACCTGCAGCCCAGACACCTTGATGACCATCAAAGGTTAAGAATATCCCGATGCTGATAGCAAAGGACAAGTCGACGTTCAAGCTCTGGAATACCAGCTTCTGCTCAGCTATTGTCGCTTCTGATCTCCTTGGCCATATCGTCGATTTCCCTGAAGGTTCAGCTCACCTGAGGGCGCGTCAGTCGCGTGCACCTCCCTTCAATGATGACGTCAATAGTCCTGAAAGGGTCCTTTGGGATAATTGGGCTGAAGACAACAATATCGTCGTCAATGCTCTCCTTGCTAGAATTGACACCGACTGTCTAAATCTTCTTCCAGACCACAACTCCATTATAAACTCTTTCACGCCAGCTCGAAATCGATCTCAAGGGAGTGCCATAGAAAAGTATTTGAAAAGGCATGCTGAGAGACCAGACAGAGTTTAGGTCACAAGATATGGAAGGACACCTTTGAAGCTCTAGGGTATAGATTGCATACTCAATCACATAGAATGTCTAGCCTGCTTATCACACATTCCTGAATTTCTTGGTTGCATCCATCACATTGAATTCCAGTTCATATAAGCTATTTCGAATTGTGAAGATTGCACCAGCAACCAGGAAAAGTTGTCTGGATAACAGATTGAATGTAAGAACATGGCCTTTCCAATTCCACAGTTATTCCCTGGTATTACAACAATTTGGTGGTTTGGGTCAAAATTCTCCCAGATGTGCTGATGGATGAGGGTTTTGATTATCTGGATAAGCCAGAATAGAGCGATCAGACAGCCCATCCTTGATGTCTATTCTCTTCTTCCTCGAGAGACTGAATTGAAGGAATCAATTCCAAATGAGGCTCTGCTCCACAGGGCTTGGCTGGTCTCTGCAACAAAATTCTCTTCCAGGGAAGTTGAGTCTTGGGTGACTTTGAGACCAAGCCAATCACCTAGCATGCCTAGCATGTGAAAAAAAGCATTTACAAATAAACAAAATAATATCTTTTCCAAATGTCCAATCTGCATGATCTGGAGTTCATTGTCAAGTTCATTGTCAAGTTGACTGTTGCTCATTTTGTCAACTGAAAGAAGCACAGGTTCTGTCTGCATTCAGCATCTGCTTGAGAACCAGTGAGAGCAGAGCAGTTTGTGTTTGTCCTAGTTTCATCAGCGACTGGCAGAGAATGAGAGCAAGAGGACTGACCATCCACAATAAACGCCCAGGATGTGTTCAACCCTGACAGCATACCCACCAGAAAGGTTGTTCTGCGCAGATTCATCATGCAAATGAGCATCTGAAATCTGAATTTTTGTCTTCTGTCACTATTATCGTGTTCTCGCTTGCTATTGTTGAAATCTGATATCTATTGATTTTTACAACTCCAATTATATGAAAAAATCCTCACTCATGACCAGACTTTCTGTTTCCGTTTTGCTCACAACTTCACTGCTTTTTTGTGTTGGTGATCCTGACAAACCGTCTGTTTTTATCTGTTATAAAAAGCGGATTCTGAACTGGGCTCGAGAATGGATCAAAGGTGGAGCAAAAGCATGCCTCAGGCTTGATGGTGTCATTTGGGTGAGTCTTCATTTTGACTGTGACAGCACCTTGAGGCTTACAACTTGTTTCAGGTTCGTCCTTAGTCTTACTCAGCTTACACCATGAACAAAGCAGAAGCCGCTGTGGATTCTCGCTTTTCAGACTCTTTGGTTTCCTTTCCACTGCGACTCCTGCTTCATTTCGCATATCAAAGCTAGAAAGGTTCAAGCTCTCTTAGATTTGTAGCCAAATTACATGCCTTATCTTTGCATTTGCACTACCTTCAGTTGAGCCAGTGCATCCAAAGGATGAGAAATCTATGCAAGGATCCTGAAATGGGAAGTAGATGAGTGGTGTGCCAATGGGCAGGCGCCAGTCCCCCTCAACACTATGTAATGTTTCTCATTAGCTTGGTATACACATGGTTATAAACCTGTCTGCACACTCTCATTTTGCATTGATCAGGAACAAGTTAATAGCTTGCAGATGCTTGAGCTTGCTGAAATTTCGCCATCCTAGAAAAATCCCAAAAGCGCTTTGGGAAAATACCAAGGCTCAGCATTAAGCTCCCTCCAAGGCTCAGCATCAAGCTCCCTCCATGGTCTAGGATAATCTTGAGAATCCTGAGAAGACAACTGTCGTCCAGTGCAAAGCCTGACACTTGAACAGCTCATTGCGCCGCCAGTGGAGCAGGCAACTACTGCCTAAGATGTCCTGATCTGGTCAATGAATTGTACACCAGTTGAGGATATAACAGGTCACAAAGGGCAAATGCAGTGAATCATATTCAACTCTTGTACATTCTCATTGATATCTGGAAATATGCACGTTCCGGTGATCCATTGCATTTGATTGTAGACCAGTTCTTTGTTGATAATGCGGCACTGATCTTGTGAGAACTCTAACTAAAACACTCAATTCCCAGTCTCGATCAAGACGTTTTCCACAAGGTAAAAAATGCCTGCAGGTTTGGGCTTTGCTGATGTTTCAATGATGACAGGATCCTCGGATTCTGACAGATTGGTCTAGCAATGGAGACGATAGTGATGATGCTATCGACCTATTCAGGGCCAATGCGATATGACCAGTTGAGTATGATCATGGTCTACTTGTTTGGGATGACACTTTTGTTGCTAGAGAGTAAATGCGCATATGAGCTTGATTAAATGTACTGACGATGGCTCACAGTTTGGTTGGAAGAGCATGGAGTCAGACAACTGACTCCAGAAAAGGCACCAGACTGAGATGAGCTCCAGAAACTGGGACACCCAGATCACTGACTGATTTGCTCAGTCCAGCACTTGACCTCGCTGCTGTTTGAAAAAGCGTAGCCTGGTTGAACCAAACGAAAGACCCTCAGCCATCAGACCCATCTAATGGCTTTGAATTTTCTTTCAGTTGAGACCTGATCTCAAGGCAAAAAAGCAAGGGGCTCACAGAAGAGAGCAGAAGGGTACATGAAGAATACCCCAGTGGAGAGCACAATTATGATCCCTGCCTCCCAGACAATGGCTATAGCAAGATTTTTCCAGTTGACATGGGGTCCACAATGGACTCACTGAATATTCCCATGAGAGCCATACAACAGAGTAAACATTGATCCTTGCCATCTACCTCTTTTGTGGGCCGCTGGCTTGGATTTGTTGATGCATATTGGGACCCTGGCTTGAGGGGTCCCAAGCTCCACCAGAAACCAGTGTTCCAACTGTTTCTTCAAGGCCTCATTACAAAGTTTGTTGGGAGTTTGAGGGTTGAGACCTGCTGTGACTTCTGTCATGGGTTCTTCACATGCAACAATATTCCTCAATGCTGTTATTAAATAGGTTGGCAACTTCATCACATTTCGAGTTTCTGGTGGGATCTCCCAGCAAAGGTTCTACGCGACTCAGGAAAGAAATACCCCAGAGTCACAGGTCACTGCTTTTGTATTGGTAGCACAACATTCTACCTCATCTCTGGTGTTTCAATATCATGAAGAAATTTGGTTGCTGGTGCTCCCAAGCATTCTTGGAATTATTGGAGACAGCTTGATTTCCTCAACTTTCTCAACTCAACCCATGTTCCTTGTAGCATGGAATCTATTTATTTCGAAATCCCTAGTATTCACCTATCTACATATTCCAGGTCACTGTAGCATCACCCATAAGCATTGTCTCTTATCTATCCTGTCTTAGTCTGGCTGGGCTCTGCTGAGTTTCTCACAGTCCATGAAATAGAAAGAGATGAGCGAGCTTGTCAGTGCTGTCTTGTGAGGTTTCATGGTGGAAGTTGGGAGACATGCCAAGCATGTGATTGTTTCTGCTTTTGCTTCTGCTTTGCCCTTGCAGCAGAAGCTCTGTGTTATTCACTCATTAATTTGTACTTGCTGTTCATATGAATATCACATCACTCTTTATTTCACGCACCCTCTGCTTATCTATAGTCATATCTGGACCAGTCTTAACCAATGGTGAGCGCTCCTCAAAGCTCATCCTTTGTCACAAATCAAGCTCCTCTAACCTCATGACATTAACACCAGTTCAAGTCGCTGCTCCCCTCTTTGGACTGAATTAAGATTGCCGCTCTGGTAAGTTGAGGAATGCTTTCAATGATGTCCAGGCCTAGCATGCCAACAAGTTCACCTTGGAAAACAGTATAGTGAGTATCATTTCCCAAATGTCAGTGTCAAGAGACTTCCCCGTTCAGGGTGGTTTGTGAATAACACCACATTGCTGCCCTGATCTTGTTGGAGAGCTGAGAAAGAGCCATGGTGGTCTTGATGCCTTTCACGATAGTGTATTCAACTTGCGTCTTGAAGTTGAGCTTTGCATCGACAAACATGGTGAACAAGTTGATACTTCCCAATATCAAACTTGCATGCTGAATCATCTCCCCATACCAGGCCTTCTTCTCCTAGTCTTTAGAGTATGTTCTCTTCAAGTCAGACAAAAACATATGCTCTATCATGGGATAATGAGATTGTGTACTGAACCCTTAATCATCATGCTTCATCTTTGAGGACACCTGATTGGTGCATCCAAATAAATCACCAGACATCATAACATTTTTTTTTGGTTAGTTTTACCTGCAGATGTGTCCAAATAAATCTGGACCCACTATCAACCATCAAATCACTTTCTTGATCATCACTAATTGTCATAGCAACATTGTTGTGTTGATGGTGATCAATGGCACTGTTGCAGAGGCCATGTAAAGCCTGCTCTGCATTCACTAGGACCACAACAATGCCTCCAGAATGCAGCTCACAAAGACTCATACTTATTGATGTGAGGTTCTCTCTTTCTGCCACTTCTTCCTTTATGATCCTCACAAGATAGGCACACATCAACCAAGACCAGACAGACTCAGCCTATGTTCAGCATGTCTATGTCCATGGGGCACAGAAAGTATGAGATTAGCCAGAAATTGGACCATCTGCTTGGATATCAGTACATGATCATGATGTAGGTCCGCAAATACTTACATCATGCCCACTGACAAGCCAATTTTTGGCATGACGATTGCACAGTGCTCTTTCCACACCATCGACATTCAAATGTTTATTGATGAGGTGATGGTCACAAGGCTGTCCATCAGAAAGAATGACACAACAGTGTCACTGCTCGCATTGCTGGTTATAGTCAGTACCATGATTATTATCTAAACAAAGGCACTCACCTCAAGCATTTCTTTATATTTGGTATTTATCGCTGCCATCAAGCCCTTAGGCTTTTTGTTGCATGTCTGAGTGTGATCAGAACAAGATTTGTCTAGATAGGACTTGTTTCTCATAACTGTCTTGTCACAGCAGGAGTGGAAGCGCAAATAAACCTGATCACTGTTGCCCAGCACCGGTGTCTTGGTGACGAAAAAGCAGCGCATAATGCTGCCCTTTGAGTTGTCATATTTCGACATCCAAAGGGTTAGATCGTCGGTATTGATTGAACCAGCGTAAGAGGCATACAGCTGGATGTTCATTGGAAGAGGAAAGATCCTATGTTGAACTGATGGGACATCGTCAGATTGTTGGCAGAATAACCATAAATTGGCAAGCTCTGTGCAGCATGGTCTCTTCCAGACCGATCTACTGATGGTTTCTATATGCCAAATTCAAACTCAGTTTTACAGGCCCCTCGAAAAAGGTGCCTGCCTTTTTTTCGAGGAGCATGTCACAGGCCTAGGGAGACTTAAAGACTAGAGAAACCACAGGCTACTGAGTTGATAGAGGTAGATGCTGAGTTAGCGTATTTAGTTCTGTTGTAAGGTTTCCTTAAACATGTGTCAACATAGCTGGGCCCTTTCCAGTGCTGAGGAGCCTGGCTGATCTGGCTGATTCCTGCAGCTGTTGTACTATCCTTGGGCAAGTTCAACCTTATGTCAACCAGCAATTCATCCCAAAGCGCTTTTGAGATTCTTCTAGGATGGTGAAATATCTGCAAGTTATTATGTTGAGTGAGCATACTTATGGGCTCGGTGCTGCATATGCTATGGATACACACATCGGTGATAGCTGTGATTATGTCCACAGGCACCCTCACCAGGTGATCTCATGACCAGGTCAAGCTATCTGGTGCACATGTGATGAACTTGTAGTCTTGTACTTTATTAGACTATTCCCATGCCATAAACATAGGTGTCCAAAATCCCATCGCGGTCCAGTGATTTGAGACATAACAATGGGATGTTGTCACACAACTCAAAGATTTTGTGACCTCAGAACTCAAGCTGCTGGAAAATGAACTAATGGAAAAAGAGCACACATACCAGTTCTGCTTCCAATGAAGAGCATCTGACAGAAAAAAGACCTTGAACCTCAAGGATGGATGGCATGACACAAACCCTGGGACCCATCCCATAACAGTCAGACCCTTCACAATGAATTCAAGGTGAAGCTGAAAAAGTGGTAAGACAAAGAGCCAAAGAATCAGTTTGTTCTGGAAGTCCTAGTGCCTGAGGGCTGGTACTGAAGCAACCAGCAGAACAGACCCAAGCTTCTCATAGTCCTCAATGAGTTTTTTTGCTCCTGAGAAACAGTGTGCTGCAAGTTTGTAAGCCAGCACAATCAGTAGAGCATTATGAGTCCCTAAACTTGTTTAGGTAAGACTCATCTTTAGTATGGTTAGTGCAGATCATTTATAATTATGCATGAGATCATGATATACAACATCATCCAATATGAATCCTAGCAGTTTTCTGTCTTGGCCATAGCCTGATTCTCTTCTTCAGGGCATTTAGCAATGGTTCAAAACTTGCCAAGATATCCATTCCTAAGCGTTGGATCATGCAAAATTGGACCTAATTGGGCAGCAACAAGTTCTGCTTCAATGTCTCACTCCTAGAGATAATAATCGTACAGGTTGCTATTCTCAGTGGCTTTTGTTGGAAATCAGCAAAATAATGTATTAGGATTAAACAAGCTCCTCACCTCAAGCAAACGATGTCAAACCCTGGGGCTACATCCGCCAACTTGACTCTGGTAAACCAGGAGAAAATAAGGCTGAAGAGCTCAGAGAAAATGGCTGAAAGATTCTGTGACTACCACAAGAACTCACATGAAGACAACATCACTGAAAAGACTATATCAGACTGCCATTGTCACTCTCTGAGTTGCACAGCATGGCTTGTCGAATCCTCCAAGGATCAAAGGGTATCGGCTATGATCCATCTGACTCAGTATCGGTCTCTGAGATGATTTACCAGTGAAGACTTGAGAGAATAGGGAGCAAGATTTGTGTACCAAACAGATTTCCTTAAAGTTTCAAGTCCTGTATGGTTTTTTCTAGGATGTTTAATTTAATCAGTTCAAAGTGTGTAAAAAGTCTAGCCTGATTGTCCACGGTTCAGTCCTCTCCAGACATCTCTCACACAAGCTCAGGCAGTGCTGCTGATCAGTTGCAGACAAGTTCAACTCACATGCAATTGTATACATCATCACTTGGCTTTCGGCTGAAGAAGGGCATGGACACTAAAGAACACCTGTGGAGCATGCAAAGGTAAGTGTTTTATCAAATTTCCCCTGATCTGTGAAATCCAAGTGAATGATGTTCATCTGACTGACCTGGATCGCTCTGGTTTCCTCTGTAAGGTAACGAGAGGGTGGTCCCTACACAGCCGTGATGACAAAGTAAAGCATTCACAAAGAAGGCTTCGTAGATCAGTGAGCCTTGGTTGCTGGCAGAAATCCTGATTAACAAAGCTTGAGCAGTATCCGCTCCTGATGCATATACACACTCACATTTGGATGAGTTGGCTCTCTAGGAAAACCATGGTGCTGGTGTAAAATTGATGCTGGGAATCATGATGAGAATATCGAACACAAGTTGCATGGTGGACGACAATAGGGAGTACACCTCTGCTTAACGTGTAGAGCCTAGCTTGTGTCCTGGCTCCTTTTTTCTTCAGCTTGTGTTTACAAATTGGACAGTGGCTGTAAGGAGCCTGAAAGCTGACTGCGCCTGAGGGGTCAGCACGAGTTCGGCAGCCACAAAAATGACTGACCAATGCAAGAGCCATGGAGCCATATCATATCATCGAATACAGATGCAGTGGCGAAAGGCGGCCCACACCTTTCTGATGAGATTCTGAAGGAGATTGAGTGATGAGGCCAGAAAACGCTCAAAGCACTCAACAAGTTTTTGAGGCAGCATGTCAGTGGTGATGACTGCATCATCATGAAGGGAACAAAGTTGTGGCAATAATCGACAACAAATTTGCATGAAACCAACAAACTGTTCTGATGTGAGGTTTTCACAGAATACAGTGTCAGATTCCAACGCTGAGAGCAGTGGAAAGATGGGTCGAGGTCTGCACTCTGTGATTGGATGCGTCATAATCTGAAAGAACACTATGGCACACCTATCAACAAAGTAATCCATGAATTCACCACACGTGGCAACCCCTGGCGCAACACATATATCAAGGCTTGCAACAAATATTGAGAAATATCACCCAGGAGGTCCGAACCCCTGCTGAACAGAGCGCTCCAATGTGGCCCAATGAGTGGCAAAAAAGGCAGAGGAAGCCCAAACCTCTGCGACTTAGCGACGCTGCTGGGAGCTTAAGGTGACAGTAGCACCTAGAAGAGTAACAGGTGGAGGTGGTGGCTGATCATCATCATCATCTTCATTGAGATACCTTTGAAAACTACAAAGCTGAGGAGCAGATGAGGTAGCCATGAATCATTGCTGGGATGGGATGTCGCACAGATGTAAGATGAGGTTCCCAGTTGCCACTGCTGACATCATCACCATCATGGAACATGAACATCACAAAGGGGCTGGCAATCTGTGCAGCATCTGTTGGAGCAAGCAGCGCTACAAGGAGCTCGCTCCTATCTGTGGCCCAGGCGAGGAATTGGTAGCCTTGTTGAGGATCTTTTTTAGCCATTCATGAAAGCAGTTGGATCGGCCATGACATCTTCAGTCTCTTCTTTGTCAGATATCGAGGCAATGTGGTGGGCTTTCCACAGCTCTGAATTGCCACCAGGCATCTCATGTCCAGCGTTGGGGCTGCTGTACAGGTGAATACAATGATCTGGAGGAGCAGACGACCTTTTGCTAGTGTAGGTCAACTTCGGTGAATGAGATAGATGTAAACTCCAGAAAGGCCACTCCAAGATTCGAACATCTATGAGATATTGTCTGTTAGTGACAATGCATTGGAGCCATTGGTCAAAATCCATAACTGCTTACAATCTTGGATCACATTAATGGGAACAGGAAGCATCTGAACTGGTATGTTGATGGGCTCTGTTATTTCTCCCTCAGACTATACCAAACCTTCTCCAAAAGTGGTTCTTGGGAGGCTTCTTGGTCTATCACAAGGATAAGCGCTCAGAAGAACTCGAGGAAGTTTCCATATTTGAGGTTGCATGAACCTGAATCGAGAAGGGGAGTTAAGATTGATGCTGGTCTGTTTGGAAATGAGATGTCAAGACACATCCAGGACCTTGTCGGAAGTGTCATGCAAGTTATCAAGCAAGGCACCATATTCTTCTCAGTGACTTTCTTTCATGAATGCATGGGAGAAACAAGCGACTTTGGTGGATTGATGCTTTCCAAGTTCCATGAAGACCCCATCATGGGGTAAAATAAGCAGGAGAGTATTGAGGAAAAAGGTTTGGATGGTGGTTGACTGGTTTGGAGCCTTTGTAGCACCGCATTTTTGTCCACTTTTGGAGTGTCTAGGTTTGGCAACAGCTGATCAAGATAAGGGAAAAAAAAGGAACAAGATTCTGAGCTTTGATATGCACTAATAGGGTTGGAAATGTTCCACCCTGTATTTTCAGCATATCTAGTAAATATGACCATCTTTCCTGATTACTGATTATGAATGAGACACAATTCCGCCTTGTCTAGAGGAGCACCAGTAACAGTATCAAAACTCCAAGAGGACTCTAGCAATGATCGAGAACATGGTCTTGCCAGAATACTTGATGGACAAGGACACAATGACACAGCAGTGTTACTAGTAAACTGTCTGTAAGCAAGCTGCACTACTCGGTCAACACCAAGGCTGAGTAAGCTGTGACCAATCAGTCTTACCATAAACACAGCACGATGACCGTAAAAGGAAGACGAAGTGCTTGGCAGATTATTGAGGCATAGAAAATAAGGAAGCTATGACAAGTGGCCTGTCTATTGTGAGACATATCAAAGTCGTAGCCCTGCACCCAGTGAAGTCATAGCCCGACAAACGAAGCAGTAGCTCTGCACTATCCCCTTTATATCCCTTGCAAATTAAAAACCATTACAAAAACCCGTGCAAGGTTCACTGTCAAAGTAAACTAAGCTAAGTGTCTGCCAGAAACCAGTAGTGCATGACCAAAGCCTTTCAACAAAGTTGAAAGGCTTTCTCTTTCTTGAAGCTGCCTGAATTACTTGAGGTCCATTTGCATCAACAGCCCCACCAAAAGGTGATCTATTAGCGCCAGCCACTTATTATGAATGTGGCTATGTTCAAGCAAATCTGGATCTAAGGAAGTGTATCAGTACATGACTGGAAGAATGCCAATACCAAGTTGATTGTCAACAATGATTGGTGCTGCAGTTGGTGCGAGTGGCCAGGGTTCTGCAGGAATCCGTTGATGTGGATTCATGAGTGACACCATGGTAAAGCTTCAGAGAAAGGTGTCTGGATTGATCTCCATTTGTTTTTCCACCAGCCAAGTCTCTAAGCAGCACCAGGTGAGAAGGAGTATCATGGAATTTTCTAGAAGATGAAAACAGCTGCCTTTATATTGATTGCCACCAAAGAACTTGAGCTCATGGTCCAGACTGTCAGCTGGAGGACAAGGCTCACACACTCGAATGTGATAGTTGACTATTTCCAGATGATCAAAATCATCTGTGGCAAAGTCGATATCCAGGAGCAGGAACAGCTTATGCTTCATCAAGCCTTTACTTCTTCATTTACCTCATTACTATTACAGTCATTTCTATTACAGTCATTTTAACCTTTGTTGGATCCCAACAACTTTTATTCTGCAGACTCAGCAGGTTCAGTGAGAGTGATTGACACACTCGAAGATAGTGTGACACAGAACTCTCTGCAAAATTCACCAAGGACAACTCATCTTGCAGACCAACAGATCTGAGCAGGGTATTGAAACATTTCTGACAGCTAGCCATAAAAGAATTGTACAGGATTGTCTACCTCAATGACAACAGTGACCTAGAATCAGCTGTTATATAAAATTAACAAGTCCCCTATTGAGTTAGGGAGTTAGGGAGTGTGCTCAGAACATCTGAATACAACTGGCTTTCTTCCCTGCATTAATGAATGCCTCATCCCTTGTGAACTTTCTCCATCGTGATTGACAAACTGAAGCAGGGCCCAAAAGATGCTCAGTGCACCAATAAGATCGCTGTTTGAGCGATTCAGCTATCATCTACCTGCACACATAGCTCTTGCCACACTGTCAAGCTCCTTTTTTGTCATAAGAAACAACAACAATGGACTGGTCAGCCTCGATACGATAAAAGCCTGTACTTTTATCGTCAAATATGTCCTCAGGATTGTTCCAACTTTTGAGAGTGATAGATCAAGAGAGCAGAATAGTTTGACTATAATCTGGAAAGTCACATAATGCCTGAGCTCAGTGAGTGGACTGACAGAATGGATGAAATTGCTGAGTGACTGATCTGAGTGGCCTGGATATTGTTTTTGTTCCTTCTGACCATGATGGGGCAGAAAGAGGAGGCTCCAAGGTTTTGTGGCTGTGCTGACTCGGTCCACAGACCTGGCCCACTGAATTGATAAAAGGGCCAATAAGACCATAAATTTCAAGAAGCTGAGCCTAAAGGAGATGCTGCTTCATGTCTTGTTCATATTGGTTACAATTTGCAGTTGTTCAGTCATGTAGCTTCAGTAAATATGCCATATTGGGTGATTGAATTTTGCTGAGTCTTATTTAGTTCAGGATTGGGTCTTTCTCTTAGCAGCTACTATGAAGTTGTATTCGACTCCTGTTCATGACTAGACTCAGCTGCTTGCACAATTTTTTGAAGGCACACAAGCACTGAGCTAGATACAACTTTGAGACGATGAAGCGGTTCATCACATCTATTGAACAATGAACAGCTTAGAGAGCAATTCACATTTGAACAGATGCTTGTCATTCTTATTCACCTTACTGCACAGGGCCCACAGAGGTGGTCAGTCTCCTTGCTGAGAACACCATTTGGTTTCAAAATCATGCAGCAGTTGACAAGTACATTCCAATGACTCAACAATGATTCCAGTGATCTCCTCCTTCAACTTCACTCCATTGAGTTTGATATGAACATATCAACACAGAGAGCGCAAGCTTGATAAAAGTCATGCCACTATTGTCTTTCTGCCCAATGCCTCGGAGGGTGATTCAGACATAAAAATCCACTGGTGTTCTTGTTGTTGACAAAGTCAACTGCAAAGCTCAATGGTGGGTCTCGAGATGCACAGAGCCAAATCCAGGTGAGCTTGAGTAATGCTTCCCTGATTCATTAGTCAATGCCTCTGTTCCTGGCCAATCTCAGACCTTCTTGTTGCTCCAATCTCAATCGGCAGATCTGATGCTATGGTAAGTAAATTAACTTTAGCCCAATCTTGTTCCTCAACCTTCGCAAGTTCGGAGCTCTCTGCAGCCTTTTAGCATAGATCAGATTCATTCGTCAACATACACCAATACCTTCTGCAATGACACAACGAGTTTTCCTGTCTTCAGGTCATTTTTCCAGAAAATGCTGTTCCAGCTCAGTGACTTCACAACCTTCACAAGTTCAGAGCTCTCTGCAGCCTTTAGCATAGATCAGATCCCAATGCATTTCACTCAGAATTCATCAAGCAGTGGCATCCAGAATCAGCAACATTTTGTGTATCAGGACACTGAGGTAGGTTTTCGGCTCTGTTTATCATTAAATCCATAAGGTCAGCTGGGGCAATTTCTCGCTGTCGCATCCTGAATAACCAGGCCTTTCTAGAAGGCCTGCAGCTACCGACCCTGGCTTTCATGGTATTCCAGCTCAAAGACATTTTCTACTGTTTATTTATCTCTACCTTCATTTATGATATTTTGGTCTGCCTTTGCAATGATATTATCTTTGATGTATGCTACTTCTGGTGTGAATATAAAAGACTTGCTGAACGAGCTGCACTAGGAAACAGACTTGAAGTGCAAAATTGGAAATTGCAATAAAACGGCTTGTCCATGATGGGGGTTGAACTCTCAACATCATGGAGTCAGCTCAAGTGTTAATCACAGCAGCACATTAAACTATTGTACTATTCTGCAGTATGAAGTTTATGGTCTTATTGGTCTTTTTATCAATTCAGTGGGCCAGACATCAGATTATCCCACAATTGTTCTGATAAGCCTTGGAGCCTCCTCCTCTTTCTGCCCCACCATGGTCAGAAGGAACAAAAACATATGGTCTGAAAGCTGAATGAACTGTTGCTGGTTTCTTACTACAATTCCAGCTGCAATTGATACTTTATCAGTGGAGAGATTTCCTGCACCAGGCTATGAATCTTTCCTAGAATAACCGCCCTGCTCTCTTGATGGGACAATCCAAGGCTGACCAGTCCATTGTTGTTGTTTCTTATGACAAGGAAGGAGCCTGACAGTGTGGCAAGAGCTATTGTGTGCAGGTAGATGATAGAACCTGAATCGCTCAAGACAGCGATCTTATTGGTGCACTGAGCATCTTTTAGGCTCTGCTTCAGTCTGTTTTTCCAGTTGACATTACTTCTGAGGTGGACAGGACTTATCAAAGAGGACTATCCATCACTGGCTTCTTGTGACATCTGATACCAGATTATGATCAAGGACAAAATCTACGAGTTTAAGACTGCTGCCTGAGCACCATCTGAAGGTATTGCCACCATGGGCTATAGAGCATGAGTCAAATTTAGTTTAGTGACTTGAAGATACTAATTTTTCCTCAAGTCATTTTCATATCTTTGACAATGACCACTAGCCATCAGGTCCCTCTATTCCGCCAGATGCACCCTGATATTGTCAGCTGCAGCAACTATTTCTGAGTACACTCCCTATCTTGCCAGCTTTAGGCTTGGCCTCTATCCACAAGTAAACTCTTGGACCCACAGGCCATATTCTGGATGAGCTTCCAGGAGTCCTTGAAAACAGCTGATTCTATTGAGAAAGTCACTGTTGTCATCATTGAGGTAGACAATCCTATACAATTCTTTTATGGCTAGCAGAAATGTTTTGATAGTCTGTTGGTCTGCATTGCAAGGATGAGACCACACGAAGCCTGCAAGGGCAAAGTGGCCGCTCGGTATGAAGAGCGTTAGACTAAGAATTCGAAAGAGAATGTAAATTCAAGAGGATTGAAAAACTAAAGTACAATCTGTAAACTACTGTCCTTTTATACTGTACAATACAATAACGCGTGTATAATTGTCTGTTCAACACCGTACCATTACCATGCCGCTTATTGTCTGCTTTCGTGTCTATAACCGCATGTTTTCTCACGTCATGTCAACGTCAATGTCAAACTGTCATAATGTGTGATCGTCGCCTGTTTCGTTCGGTTTCTTGTTGTCCGATCATACTCGATCGGTCCGTTGTTCCATGATGCGATCACGATAAGATAAACTTTGATCGCGATAAAAATGAAAGATTGTTACAAGCGTAACATTACCCCCCCCTCTAAGGTTGACGTCCTCGTCAACTAGGAAGAGATCTGGTTTTCGCTTTTCGTCTAGGTCATGATCATAAATTCGATCAAATACACCAGTTGATGCATTAAAAAGGTATCGACGGTGATATGGCATTGCCTCTTGCTTGTGTACAAAGCGTTTGAGGTCTTCGTCCCAACTGCCTGCGGGTAAAATCGGAGGTGGAATATGAATTTGAACGGCCCGGGTAGGAATGCCGTTCTTTCGTTTGAACTCCGATAATAATTCAGAAGCGTTCGTGAGATTACGCTCTGGTTCCCATGTGTTTTCAGAGTTTGGATAGCCTTTCCATTTGATAAGGAATTGATATCCCTTACCACGTCGTCGGGAGTCTAAAACAGACTCAACCTCGTGTTCCTCCGCATCATCAATGATCTCTGGCGGTGGTCGTTCGTCCCTTCTGTGAGCGGGTGGCTCATGATATGGCGTAAGTAACGCCTCGTTAAATACGTTGTACTTCTGAGTATTACCCGGAAGTAACACTCTATAACTTGAAGGGCCCACTTTTTCTACTACTTCGTAGGGGCCAAGACGCTTGTCTGAGAGTTTCCGAGAAGGCCGACCTGTGTCAAGGTTTGTGGCCTCTACGTATACTTTGTCTCCAGCTTTGAATTCCGGCGCAGGCTTTCGATGTTTGTCGTAGTTTCGTTTCATATTAGTCTGCGCTTTTTCTAATGCCTTCGACGTTTCTTCCCGAACCTTTTTCATTCGGTCGGCAAACTCTTGGGCGGACTCATTTCGATTGTCCGATTTTCCCTCGTGACCCTTCCACGGATGTCGTCCCGTGTTTGCGAAGAATGGCGTCACTTTTGTTGAAGCGCTAGTTTTGTCATTGTGACTAAACTCTGCTAGCGCCAGCCATTCGGCCCAATCTGACTGATGAAAATTGACATATAACCGAAGATATTGTTCTATCTCCTGGTTCATCCGTTCAGTCTGACCGTCTGTCTGAGGTCGATATGCCGTACTCGGGTTCATTTCTATCCCGAGGAGCTTGTTAAGCTCTCGCATAAACTTGGACACGTAACGAGGATCGCGATCCGAAATTATCTTTCGGGGAACACCATGATATCTTATTATACGATCACGTGTTAAGCGTGCGATTCCCTCGCTCGTTACTTCCATGTTTGTGGGTTCTACGTGGATCATCTTCGAGAATGTATCCACCCACACTTGGATGGCATCAAAGCCATTGCTTTCTGGAAGGGGACCTATAAGGTCCATTGACACCTCCTCCCAAGGCTCCTTAGCTATTTTATGAGGGTTAAGCATCCCTTGTCTCGATCTCTTGACTCGAGTCCGCTGACAGTCTTCGCATGTGCGAACATACTCCTGTACTTGGTTTCCCAGTCGGGGCCAAAAGAAGTTTCTTTCAATCTTCTCTTGCGTACTTGTTTCGCCTGGGTGTCCTGTAAGCGGAGTGTCATGATGAAGCTTAATGATTCGCTCCCGCAATTCTTCATTTCTCGGTACGTAAATGCATTCCCGATAGAAAATCAAATTGCCTTCTCTCTTCCAACCTGGTAGGGATTTTTCAAGAGCCAGCTTAACCGAGGTGTCAATAGATGTGACAGATTCGATTCGACCGATTAGGTCTTTATCGACTCCCTCGATTTCAAACTCCGTAGCTCGGAAGTACTCCAGCTTTAGGAGTGTGACGTCCTTGTTGTCATCTTTTCCCTGATCATGATCAGCGCGTCTAGATAGCAGATCTGCTTTTCTATTAAGCGCCCCGGGTCGGTGTGCAAGAGTGAAGTCGTATTGTGACAACTCCGTTACCCAACGTGCTTGACGACGATTAAGCTTCTGGGGCTTCTTGAAGTATTGTAGGTTTTGGTGATCCGTAAATACTTCAAAAGTTTCATCAGCGCCCATAAGCAATGCTCGCCATTCGTCAAGGGCGAGCATTATAGCGAGCATCTCTTTGTCATAGATCTCGTAGTTTCGTTCTGTCTCCGTCAGACCATGAGACATGAAAGCAACTGGTCGCCATAGACCTTCTTGTAACTGACTTAAGACAGCTCCAGTTGCTCCTTCGGATGCATCGGCTTCGAGTCGGTACTTTCCATGATCGTTTGGAAGTGCGAGCACAGCATCTTCAGCAATACGATCCTTTATTTTTTGGAAAGCTACACGTTGCTCTTCGCCCCATGTCCATCCGGATTTTCCCGTAAGTCGCGTTAGTGGCTTGGCCACCTCGCTATACCCGCGCACGAATCTACGGTAGAAATTCGCGAAGCCCAAGAAAGCTTGGACTTGTTTCACGGTCCTTGGTTCAGGCCATTCCATGACGCCTTTAATCTTGATTGGATCCATTTTCATCGAATTATGTGAAATTAGGACTCCCAAGTATTCTATCTCGGTGCGTTCGAACTCGCACTTTTCTGGTTTGAGATATAACTTGTGTGTTTGTAATACTTCTAACACACGTTTCACTATTCGACGATGTTCTTCCATGGAATCCGTGAATATCAAGATATCATCTAGATAAACAATAACGTGTCCCTCATTGATTAGATCTCTGAGTATATCATTCATCATTGTCTGGAATGTAGCCGGCGAGTTGGTCAACCCGAAAAACATGACTAGAGGTTCGAACAGACCTCGGTTGGTTCTGAATGCCGCCTTCCATTCATCACCTTCCTTGATCCGTACGTTATTATAACCCCATCGGATGTCAAGTTTTGTAAAAATCTTAGCCCCTCGGAGCTTATTGACAAGCTCAGAAATGAGAGGTAATGAATAACGGTTTTTAATCGTCATCTCGTTCAGCTTCCGGTAATCTTGTACCGGGCGTAGGGATCCATCTTTTTTCTTTACGAAGAAGAACGCAGACGCCATCGGTGACTTTGATGGCCGTATTCGTCCGCTTGACAAGTTTTCTTCCAGGAATTCTTTTAACTTTTCCTGTTCGATTAAAGACAATGGATACACTTTGCAATCTACCGATTTGGCTTCCGGCTTTAGTTCGATTGCATGATCCCACGGCCGTTTTTCCAGAAGTGAATCGAAAGATTCTTTTGCAAAAACTTTAACATAATCCCGATATTGTTCAGGAATCTTGTCCTCAGTCATGCGTTCTTTGCTCGATTCGGCATTTTCTGCCATCCGTTGAGTGGACGTAGATTTGAGTCGGACGTCAATGGCCTCTCCGAAATCAACAAGGAGAATAGATTCTCCTTCTTGGAGTGGTATGTCTTTTTCCACTCCGTTGAACTCATGACCCTTCATCCCGCAGGTATCAGGGCAACGACTGAACTTGATTTTCTCATTTTGCCAATCAATTTCAGGGTTATGTTCATTCAGCCAGTCATAGCCTATGAACACACGTGCTTTTCCTAAATTGGTGATGAGGAATCGTCGTTTTTCTTCGTGCGCCCCTACGGCCATTCGTAAATCGACGTAATGAGTAATACGCCCGCCAGCGTTCTCAGTTTCGTCTGCATTTCGTGCCAGAATGGGGGATCCGAGTTCATGCATCTCAAAGTTTTCTGCCTTAGCGAACGCACGGTCGATGCAAGTGATTGAACAACCACTATCCATGAGTGCTTTTACGGCACGAGTCTTTCCAGTGTCTAGAGCAGTAAGCTTTATTGGAATTGACATCTCTCGGGATTTGCGCATTCTTTGTAATTCACGCAGTTCCGATGTCAGTTTTTCCGCTTTCGGCTGACCCTGTCTTTCTGCACTTTCCCGACGTTTTACGTTGTCAGGGGTACGAGACACCTTAGGCGCTTCCTCCGGTTTTCCGGATTGAGCCTCCGCAGTAGAACTGCCCTTTTTTGTCTTTGTTGACGAGGTTTCTTCTCCTCGAGCCGATTTAAATAATTTTTTGAAAGCACCCCACTCTTCGTTTCGAGTGTTGATGCGACGGTTCTTCTCTTTCGTTTTAAATTTACGTTTTAATAAGACGACTTTATTTTTTGCCTCATCGGAGGACTTTTTAAGGAATTCTACAATGTTCTGACGTAAAGAAGAGTCATATTTTTCGATAAATTCCTCGGGCTCAGCCTCGAGGGTTCCCAACACAGCATAAGAATTCTTCACAGGGGAAGAGGACCCGGAGAAAGACGGACTGGTCGTTGGCTCCTTGGCTAGAGGAGGCGACCGCTTTAAAAACCCTTTGCTCGGAGTTCCTCGACGAGCGTCTTGAGCTCGGCGTCATCTGCCGGAAGCTCCTTGATTTGGGCCAAGACGGCCCGGGCGATAAACTTCCTCGGCTTTTTAGGCTCTGGACAGTCTCGGGACATATGTCCCTCTTTGTTACAGTTGTAACAAAGGAAAGAGGGTGTTACCCTCGTCTTCGTCTTATCAACGTCCATTGGAGCGGGCGTCGATTTGCTCAGGTTTGGAGCCGTCCCTGACGGTCCCCACAATCCTGTGGCGGCAGTTTTAGAACCTGCCTGGGTTCCCGTCTTTTGAGCCCCGGCGGGCTTCCAGAATGGGTTTTGGCCGGAAGTCATGGCCTTCCCGACCTGATTGTTACCGTCGATCCTAATCAACCGATCGCGGTAGTCCATGTACGTATGAGGGATGATAGTCCCTCCGACGTAGATCTGGCTCACGATGGACCTGTGAACCGAACCAGCAAGAATGCTGATTAGATATCTGTCCCATTGATGAGTTGCATCATAGGGACTGTAGCCGGCTTTCTCGGCTAGGAGTTCGAATCTGGTGACAAAGTCACCAAGGGCCTCTCCCTGACCCTGCTGAATGGCGTTGAGTTTTTGCTGGGCCACCTCGGCCACAGCCCGATCTTCGAATGCCATTTTTAGTTCCTCGAAGAAGGAACCGTAGGTATCATTGTCAACATATGAAAAGTTGACAATTCGGTTGTTCTGCCAGCTCCGGGCCCAATCCGAAGCGGCACAGTCTGATCCGTCCTCTGTTCTTAGGAGCGACAGCGTATAAAATATTCTGGACTTGTCGTCCAGAAAGTCGTTTTCGTAGGCCACCATATAGGTGACCAAGCATCGGGAGAAGTTCTCCCACTTCGTCTTGTCGCCGCTAAAGGTCGGCGGTTCTTTTGCGAGGGCTACTCGCGATCTGCTCACTGACGCCTGAGCTGGCGTTGGAACCGGCATGTAAGCCGGCTGAGGCCTGGGTTGGGGCGATGCTCTCCCCAAGAGTTCCCTTGCCTCTCTCAACTGTCTCTGTAGGTCACTGTTTAACGCCAAGACCTCGGCGAGGGAAAAAGGTGGATTTGACCCGCTAGGGCCGTCGGTTGGTTGATCCTGATCCATAACGGGAATCAGGGGCGGGGAATGAAAAGTGGCGTCGGTGGTATGTTCCGACAGTGGTGATGGCGGGGGTGACGGTGTATTCGCAAGGAATTTTATTCCGTATCTTCCTCCGGAATACGTGGTGAATGAATTTTATAGTCCGGTGCTCTCAGACTGTAACGACCTGGTCTTTGAACCTCCAGGCAGGGAGCTGAGTTTTATGAGCAGCTACTCAAAAGTGCGTCTCTCGGAACGCAGAGGTGAAAATAAGGGGAAGGGAATTCCAAGACTCTTTTTGCGTGTGAAACCCGATTGCCGCTGCTACTTTCGTGCAACTCGGGCGACGGTGCCTCTCCGAAGATTAGCTACCTGTCCTTAATGCTCCCACCCAAGAGTCGGACTCAACGTTACTCTATGAGGGTATTGGGGCTGTTCACAATAGTGAGAGTCTCGGTGGTGCTAACAGCTATAATCCGCTGCGGGGGATGGGAGTTGAAAGGACGATGAACGTGTCCTGGAAGGGAAGGGCGAGGTACGTCTCTCAAAGGATTGCCTGTGACTTTTGGCTTTCCGAGCGACGGTAGAGTTGTCCGTGGTACGAAGTGGAGAGGAGACGAGATGGGTAAAAATGAAAAGAAAACAAGAAAATCCTAATTCGAAATCCAAACGTGTGTTCTCCAGTAATCGGCGGCTTCAATAGCCTCGCCTCTTTCCAGAAATTTTTCGGTGCCCCGGAACCCGGCACCAAGAGCGGAGCAATCACGTTCTTACAACCTGGTCTCAGAACTCAATTCCGAATCTCGATCTATTCCCCTCGATGTCGAGAGGCGATGGAGCGGTAGAGTCGTCTGACCAGGAGTTGGGAAAACGAAAAAGAAAAGAAAGGTAAGGTAAGAAAAAGGTAGAGGTTTGTTGGAGGTATGAGAATAGAGGTACGATGGTATGAGGTAGTTTTTCGATTATGTGACAACTTAGACTCAAATCTAATCTCGTCCTTAACCACACGAAGCCTGCAAGGGCAAAGTGGCCGCTCGGTATGAAGAGCGTTAGACTAAGAATTCGAAAGAGAATGTAAATTCAAGAGGATTGAAAAACTAAAGTACAATCTGTAAACTACTGTCCTTTTATACTGTACAATACAATAACGCGTGTATAATTGTCTGTTCAACACCGTACCATTACCATGCCGCTTATTGTCTGCTTTCGTGTCTATAACCGCATGTTTTCTCACGTCATGTCAACGTCAATGTCAAACTGTCATAATGTGTGATCGTCGCCTGTTTCGTTCGGTTTCTTGTTGTCCGATCATACTCGATCGGTCCGTTGTTCCATGATGCGATCACGATAAGATAAACTTTGATCGCGATAAAAATGAAAGATTGTTACAAGCGTAACAATATATGTAATACTGGCAGCATCACCATTGTTTATGAGTCCCTAAACTTGTTTAGGTAAGACTTGTCTTTAGTATGGTTCATCAAGCGTTACCACCATCAGTGCAGATCTCCATTTGGGTTTATCTCCGGTTGTAATATCATGACTACACATTATTTGTCTAGTTGCTCTTCAAATATCTTACAAGTCATCGTTTCATTTATTATGCATGACCAACATTGCCTGGATCTCCTTCGCTGGGCTGCCCATACTCTATGTCTGGTTTGTTTAGATTCAGATTCTTCATCACAATCAAACTCTTGATCAGTGATATTGAATACATCAGAACCGGCATTTTGGGTGCTCTTCTACTGAAAACATTGGTGTAGGTTGCAAAATGTGCCTTGCCATAAAAAGATGGATCTTTAAACAGGGGAATAGTATACATACCTGCTAGTTTGACCATAAATACAGTCAATGCCTGAAATATATTTAGAAGTCTGTTCACACAGAGAAGCTGCTGTCAGTGGCCTGAGAACCCTTTATAAGCCTTGATGTTGAACTGGCATCTCGCTGTCTTACCGCTTGCCTCACCTCTGGCCTTGCTGGACCAGACGATGACCTCAAAAAATCCCAGGAGCCACAAAATCTGAATAGCTCTGGAACTAGGACATTCCTGAGCCTCTAGAAAAATCCTACCACTTTCCCAGCTATCTCTCCTTCCAGTCAAACACATTTCACACAAAGCGCTCACAATGACATCCTCTTCTGACTCTGACACGCTATTGTGACCAGCTGTGCCAAACATAGCCTACATCACGATCAGAAACAACCAATAAAAAGATGGGAAAAAAGAGAAAAAGAAAAGGTATCCCTCTTCACCTTGAGGTGGAATCAGCTAATTAAACCATCTTGCAGAAAGACAATTCGAGACCGATCTCTCACTCCAACCAGAGAATCTGGCTCGTAGTCTGGCTTTCCAGACAATCTTCCTCCTTCCTCAACCCCATCTGCATCCTCACTGCAGACGACAAGCTCCCACCTTGACATCAACATTGATATGAGCAGCCCTGGTCCCATGATAATCAGTCCAGTTGTCCCACCAGCAGCTCCACCTCCACCTCCAGCTTTCACATTCCTAACTGTGGCTCGAGCAGCTGGCTTCTGCCAGCGCCATGTATCCTTATCCTGGTGATACAGCGAACTACGAAGATGGCCCAATCCTGGGCTGTCAGTGTCTTTATCCCCAGCTGTATCGTCTCCCCTGCCCAAGTCCTCAGTTCCACTGGGCGGCTTTCCACATCATCTTTTCCAACCCAAAAATTCTCTCACTATTCGTGAGAGCCACTCAAACTGTTGGTGCCAGGCCAGTGGAACAACGGGACAACAACAACGGTGACCCTTTACCTTCGACCTCCAACTTTGGATCATGATTGTTGACCTTGCCAACTTCTTCAGGCAGCCGCCCTGTTTGTGCTCTCTGCAAACTTGACAGTCACTCAGCAATGGGCTGCACTGTCAAGGTTGGGGCCATGCCTGTCTGTGACTGAGTTCCTTGTTGATCCCTCTCTTTTCTTATAGTCGGACAATACAGATATATTCCTATGCATACATATTATATAAGACTCTGAGTCAGGCTTTGCCCTCACCTTCTTTTTGTGTTTTAAATTTTATTATAAAATATAGCCTCTGTTGCTCAAACTAAGAGTGAACTAAGCTATCCATAGTCTGGACTGTGAAGAAGCCATATGGAACCCACTGTATGTAATCTGACCTGGCCTAATTTACTGACTGTATCTTGATGCAGGCCAGGAAGCCATGGAAGGGTTTTACATGATCAACCTGGAGATATCTCCCTTGGGAGACATCTCTAGGAAGATTGTGCTGCAATGGGAGTATCTATTTAGGTAGGAGTCTTCTGGTTAGCAGTCCTCGCATGTTCACCATTGTTTGGAGGGTTTCCAGAGACCTTTTGAATGATGGTGGACATACTCTCCCCTGAGATTTACTACTAGTGGATTTTACGGATTCACTGGTAGGTCTTTTTTTTGCAACTGACTTGACAAATGTGCATAATTGATGGTCAAATGAATGGTCTGTCTGGCCTAGCTAAACCAGAACATCAGAGGCAGTGAGAGCTCTGCCATCGGCTCTCGGTTTGCTGATGATGATGTCTCTGGTGGAGGTGAAATGGCTCAAAGTCACTTGGAGGTTCTCCAAAGTGACAATGACCCTCTCTGGGAAATTATTATTAGGAGAGCTGATGAAGAGCATCTTAGAGCAACTCCTGCAATAACACTGTCGCAGGGGTCACGAATACTCGTGATATTGCACAAAATGTGTGGGACCCTGAAAACCAGGGTCCAACTCAAAACAATGAGTCTTGTGTAAGACACATGAGTCAGCCAAGACATGCTGACAATAGGAACCCAACCCCGATGAGAGGGATCCTTGCGGATGGTATGTAAAATGTGCTTAAAACGTAGTATGCAGGAAACAACCAACACACTTTATAACCTCAGAAAGTTCGGGTTTACTTGTAAGATCAAGTTTGGGATAAACCGCAGTATAAGCGCAAGTTCTTTGGGGGTCTAGTTCTTTGGAGTCTTTCGACTTTCAACAATTGTTTTGAGTGCAATACACTATAGGTTTGGATCCTCAACCACTAAGGTTTGAAAGAGGCTAAGCACTAAGCTTGAGTGACACTAAGTCTTCCAAAAACACTAGGCACTAAGTCTCTAACTCTTGGAAACTAATTCCTCAAGTTCATTCAAGCACAACAGACTTTTAAATCTGAGTTAAATTGAGTTTCTGTCCCTGGTAGGGGGGCTACAATTCACTAGCTATTTTACTACAAAACCTGAGCCTTAAATACTGTACAAAAATGATGACAAACACAAATAAGTAATAGTCCACAGCACTACTGAGGCGTTTCGCCAAGTACGCTTTATCAGCCATTAAAATGTGTTAATAGATTCTGGCATGACTACAACTCCTAAGTGGAGTCCTAGTCTGATTGGGTATACCAAGAATGTGGCTGCTAGACCTTCAAGTAAGGTCCTTCCAACATCCTCTTGTGAACCTAAGTCCTATTTGGTCTGGTGTCTTTGAATCACACTTAGTTGAGGAATGCAGCTTCCGCCACAGAGGTTTCTCTGCCCAAAGGTGTTCCTTAATGAGTGCCTGATTGCTCCGCAGTTCTCTTGGTAACAGATAGGGTTCGGTAGAGGCTCCAGACATGTAATCTAAATGACTCAATGTCAGGGGTGCTTTCTTTTAGGCACTTCTTCCCTTTGGAGTTCCTCCCAACTTGAATAGACATCTCTGCTCATAGTTCTTTGTCTTGTATTTGTTATGGGCCATTATGTGGACAAATGCTTTATCTTCAGATTTGCGAGGTGAACCCCTAAGTTGACTAACACACCTTCTGGGCTGATAAGTGCGTAGCGGTAACAACTGCAGGTTATGCCTGCTGGTCATACTGGCAACTTGAAGCTCAGTTCCAATGCAACTACATCGCCCAGCAATCCAAGGAGACGTCAAACTGCTCTAGTTTGATAGAAAACAAGGTTGAATTTTTGTGTACCTGATGGTCAGAAATGACCTTCCTCTGAATACTGGAGATGCGAGTGAAGACTCAGAAGATGATAGAGTCAGGCCTCAAGCCAATATCTCTCAAAATCAGCAACCTATATTGGATGAATATCCAGAAATTGTAGGTTTTAGCCAATATTGTTAGCCATATCCTTCCGAGACTATCTGGACAGTCTCAAAACTTTCACCTCCCATCCCTCACAGCGGATTGTAGCTGTTAGCACCAGCGGAACTTCCACTATAGTGAACTGCGCTTAGTACCTCTCGAGTAACGTTGAGTCCGACTCGGGGTCATAGTAGCAACCAAGGCCAGATTAGCCAATCTTCAGAGAGGCGTCAGCGGCAGTATCGGGGGTGTCGTAGGAGACCCAGACTGTTTTCACTCGCAACAGAAGTTCTGTAATTCCCCTCCTACCTGTTTTCACCACCGCGCTCTGAGAAGCACATCAATGAAGTAGCTGCTTCTAAAACTCAGCTCCCTGCCTGGAGATATAAAACCAGGTCATCACAGTCTGAGAGCACCAGACTTTAAACTTTTTCATCATGTATTCCAGAGGTAGCTTCGGGCTATTCCTTCTTGCGAATACACCGCCATCATCACCACCACTATCACCACTGTCGGAACATACCGCCGACACTGATTCCCTGCCTCTGATTTCCGAAATGGATCAGGAACAACAAACCATCGGTCCTAGTGACCAAAACACCCCTTTCAGCGTCGCCGACGCTATGGCCGTAATTGGCAACCTTCAGCAACAGATAGCAGAAATGGAGCAGCGTCTAGCACAGACGGCTGCACCAGTCCCCATGCCAGCTCAGACGACAGTGAGCAGATCACAAGTATCCCTCGCAAAAGAGCCACCTCTCTTTAACGGTGACAAGATGAAGTGGGAGAACTTCTCCCAATGTTTGGTCACCTATATGGTGGCTTATCATGATGAATTTCCAGACAATATGTCCTGGATTTTCTATACACTGTCCTAAGAACGGAGGACGGCTCAGACTGTTCAGCATCAGATTGGGCCTGGAGCTGGCAAAACAACCATGTCGCAGGTTACAGATATGTCAACACCGTTTCCTACGATTCCTTTTTAGTGAAATTAAGGGCAGCATTCGAGGACAGGGCTGTGGCTGAAGTGGCCCACCAAAAACTCAATGCAATCAGACAGGGCCAGCACGAGGCTCTTGGTGACTTCGTCACCAGATTTGAGTTGTTAGCTGAGAAAGCTGGCTACAGTCCCTACGCATTAAACCAGCCATGGGACAAATATCTTATCAGCCTTTTGGCTGGTTCGGTTCACAGGTCCATCGTGAACCAGCTTTACATTGGAGGGAGTGATGTTCCCACCCATTACGCTGACTACCGCGATCGGCTGATCAAAATTGATGGTAACAATCAGGTCGGAAAGGCCATGACTTCCGGCCAGAATATGTTCTGGAGGCCTGCCGGGGCTCAAAAGACGGGGTCAGGAACGACTGAAAAAACTCAGAACCTGGCAAGTTCTAAAACTGCCAGTACAGGATGGTCGGGGTCGTCGGGGACAGCTCCAAACCTGAACAAGTCGACACCTGCTCCAATGGATGTCGACCGATCAAAAATGAGGGGAGGACCCTTCCTTTGTTACAACTGTAACAAGGAGGGACATATGTCCCAGAACTGTCCAGAGCCTAAACAGCTGAGAAAGTTCATCGCCCAGGCTGTTCTGGCCCAAATCAAGGAGCTTCCAGCAGACGATGCCGAGCTCAAGACACTTGTCGAGGAACTCTGAGCAAAGGGTTTTTAAAGTGGTCGCCTCCTCCAGCCAAGGAGCCCACAACCAGTACATCTCTCTCCGGGTCCTCTTCCCCTATGAAGAATTCTTATACTGTATTGGGAACCCTTGAGGCCGAGCCTGAGGAATTTGTAAATAAATATGATAATTCTTTACAACAGAACATTGCTATGTTTCTTGCCAAGTCCTCTGAGGAGGCAAAAAATCGAGTTAATTAAAACGAAAGCATGATATTAAGTTAAAGAATCGACGAACAAACGCCATCCAGGAAGAATGGGGCACTTTCAAAAGTGATTTAAAAAGGCTCGGGGAGAAAAAACCTCGTCAACAAAGACTAAAAAGGGCAGTTCAACTGTGGAGGATCAATCTGGAAAGCCGGAGGAAGCACCTAAGGTGTCTCGCATGCCTGACAACATAAAACATCAGAAAGGTTTGGAAAAGCAGGGAAAGCCGAAACCAGGGAAACTGGCATCAGAACTTCATGAGTTACAGAAACAGGGAAAAGTTCAACACGAGATGTCAGTTCCAATTAAGCTTACTGCTTTGGAAACCGGAAAGACTCGTGCCGTGAAAGTGCTCATGGATAGTGGTTGTTCAATCACTTGCATTGACTGTGTGTATGCTAAGGCAGAGCAATTTGAGATGCATGAACTCAAGGTACCTATTCTGGCATGAAACGCTGATGGAACGGAAAATATGGGCGGATGAATCACCCATTACGTCGAATTACATATGGCTGTTGGGATACATGAGGAAAAGCGATGTTTCCTCATCACAAATTTGGGAAAAGCATGTGTATTCATAGGCTATGACTGGCTAAATGAACACAATCCCGAAATCGACTGGCGACGTGAAAAGATCAGTTTCAGTTCGCTGCCCTGACACATGCGGAATGAAGGGTCACAAGTTCACTGGGATGGGAGAAGATGCACCACCTGAAGAAGGAGAATCTATTCTCTTTGTTGATTTCAGAGAAGCCATTGATCTTTGATCTAAATCTACGTCCGCTCAACGGATGGCTGAGGAAGCTGAATCGAGCAAGGAATGCATGACTGAGGACAAAATCCCTGAGCAATATCAGGATTACGTTAAAGTTTTTGCAAAAGAATCTTTTGATTCACTCCCGGAAAAACGGCCATGGGATCACACAATCGAGTTGAAACCGGATGCAAAATCCGTAGATTGCAAAGTGTATCCACTGTCTTTAACTGAACAGGAAAAGTTAAAAGAATTCCTGGAAGAGAACTTGTCCAGTGGACGAATTCGACCATCGAAGTCACCAATGGCGTCTGCGTTCTTCTTCGTAAAGAAAAAAGACGGATCCCTGTGCCCAGTACAAGATTACCGGAAGTTGAACAAGATGATGATTAAAAATCGTTATCCATTACCTCTTATCTCTGAGCTCGTCAATAAGCTTTGAGGGGCTAAGATTTTTACAAAACTTGACATCCAATGGGGTTACAACAATACAAGGAAGGTGATGAATGGAAGGCGGCATTCAGAACCAACCGAGGACTATTCGAACCCTTAGTCATATTTTTCAGGTTAACCAATTCGCCGGCTACGTTCCAGACAATGATGAATGATATACTCAGAGATCTAATCAATGAGGAACACATTATCGTCTATCTGGATGATATTTTGATATTCACAAACACCATCAAAGAACATCGTCGCATAGTAAAACGTGTGTTAGATGTGTTGCAGAACCACAAGTTGTATCTCAAACCTGAAAAGTGCGAGTTCGAACGCACTGAGATAGAATACTTGGGAGTTTTAATCTCACACAATTCGATGAAGATGGACCCAGTCAAAATTAAAGGCATCATGGAATGGCCAGAACCAAGGACCGTGAAACAAGTCCAAGCTTTCCTGGGCTTTGCGAATTTCTACTGTAGATTCATACGTGGGTACAGCGAGGTGGCAAAGCCACTAACGCAACTTATGGGAAAATCTGGATGGACATGGGGCCCAGAGCAATGTGTAGCTTTCCAAAAGCTGAAAGATCGAATTGCTGAAGATGCTGTGCTCGCACTTCTGAACGATCATGGAAAGTACCGACTCGAAGCCGATGCATCCAAAGGAGCAACTGGAGCTGTATTAAGCCAACTACAAGAGGGCCTATGGCGACCAGTCGCTGTCATGTCTCACGGGTTAATGGAGACAGAACGAAATTACAAGATCTATGACAAGGAAATCCTCGCAATAATGCTCGCTCTTGACGAATGGCGGGCACTGCTTATGGGCGCAAACGAAACTTTTGAGGTACTTACAGATCACCAAAACCTACAGTACTTCAGGAAGCCCCAGAAGCTTAACTGCCATCAAGCATGTTGGGTAACGGAGTTGTCACAATATGACTTCACTCTTTCACATCGACTTGGAGCGCTCAATAGAAAAGTGGATCTGCTATCTAGACGCACTGATTACGATCAGGGAAAAAATGACAACAAGGATATTACACTCCTAAAACTGGAATACTTCTGAGTCATGGAGTTTGAAATCGAGGGAATCAATAAAGACTTGATCAGTCAAATCGAATCTGTCACATTCATTGACACCTCGGTCAAAGTAGCACTTGAAAAATCCCTGCCAGGTTGGAAGAGAGAAGGAAATCTAATCTTCTATCGAGAATGCATTTACATACCGAGGAATGAAGAATTACGGGAGCACATCATTAAGCTCCATCATGACACTCTGCTTACAGGACATCCAGGCGAAACCAGTACGCAAGAGAAGATTGAAAGAAACTTCTTTTGGCCCCGATTGGGAAACCAAGTCCGGGAGTACGTTCGCACATGCGAAGACTGCCAGCGAACTCGAGTCAAACGATTGATTCAAGGGATGCTTAACCCTCATAAAATAGCTAAGGAGCCTTGGGAGGAGGTGTCAATGGACCTTATCGGTCCCCTTCCAGAAAGCAATGGCTTTGACACCATTCAGGTTTGGGTGGATACATTTTCAAAGATGATTCATGTCAAACCCACAAACATGGAAGTAACGAGCAAGGGAATCGCATGCCTAACACACGACCATGTCATCTGACATCATGGTATTCCTTGAAAGATAATTTCAGATTGTGATCCTCGTTACATGTCCAAGTTCATGCGAGAGCTTAACAAGCTCCTCAGGATAGAAATGAACCCGAGTACGGCATATCGCCCACAGACAGATAGAACAATATCTCTGATTATATGTCAATTTTCATCAGTCAGACTGGGCCGAATGGCTAGCGCTAGCAGAATTTAGTCACAATGACAAAATTAGCACTTCAACAAAAATGACACCATTCTTTGTGAACACAGGACGGCATCCGTGGAAGGGTCACAAGGGAAAGTCAGACAAACGAAATGAGTCTGCCCAGGAGTTTGCCGATCAGATGAAAAAGATTCGAAAGGAGACAGCGATGGCGCTTGAAAAGGCGCAGGCTAAAATGAAACAAAACTACAATAAACATCAAAAGCCTGCACCAGAATTCAAAGCCGGAGACAAAGTCTACGTAGAGGCCACAAACCTTGACATGGGTCGGCCTTCTCGAAAACTTTCAGACAAGCATCTTGGCCCCTACGAGATAGTAGATAAAGTGGGCCCATCAAGCTATAAAGTTCTACTTCCGGGCCTTTGTGTGGTTAAGGATTAGATTAGATTTGAGCTTAAGTTGTCACAAATATGAGGAGGACAACCTGGCATATAATGCCTGGTTCCAAGGGAATGAAGACTTGGACATGCAGGAGGATGAAATCGACCTACTGAATAACCCAGTAGATGATGAAGCTGATCAAGCACCATTAAATGGAACCAACATCAGAGTGGTCTGGAATGAGGAACCAGACAGAGTACCACAGCCAAAATGTACTTTGAAGGCATCAATTAAGTTTGGATTGTTGAATATTCGTGGTATGGGTAACCTAAATGTTTGGCACCCTGACAATAAGCAGCTCTTTGGCAAGAGGCTCAAACTGGTCTTTACAAAAGACCCAGTGACTTCAAATGCCAACGGCATCGCTATTGTCCCAAACAAAGGTCTCATGACTAATCCAAAAACACACTAACTCTCTTTTAACACACTAAGTAATTTGGGCAGCTATTAAGAAAAAGAAAGCCTTTCAACAAAGTTGTAAGGTTTTGTTTGCGCACTACTGGTCTCTTGCAGACAGAAACTTAGCTTAGTTCACTTTGATGGTGAACCTTGCATGGTTTTTGTAATGGTTTTAATTCACAAGGAATATAAAGGAGATAGGTGCAGGGCTACTACTTCAATGTGTTGTCAGGTTACAACTTCACTGTCTATGACCTCAATGGGTGCAGGGCTACTGCTTCAATGAGTGTCAGGCTACAACTTCAATATGTCTTTTGAGATGAACACAATTTTATTGCACCTCGGAGCACCACATCCTTGTGTACACTATCACTGGGCTTGCACCTCGGATCACCATATCCTCACATACCACAATAAAATGGGATAAAATGTTTCACTTGGACTCTGCTTGTGGGCTGAGCTTTGTGGGGTACAATTCACTGAGTACTATTGATACAAATGTGCTAGCTTTATAGTAATTTACATATTATTCAGAGTCCGCTCCTTTTACCAAGGTTTGCTCAATCAGGAATACCAATTGTCTTGGCTTCCTGATTTGCTATGCCTCAGTCACCAAGTCCTCGTTTTCCTGTTATGGTCGCTGTGCTGTGCCTGTGATTTAAAGCAATTCCTGTTCAGAGTGATTCCTGTTCAGGAAGATTTCAGATTAGGATGTGCTTCATCAGTGCTTTCTTATACATCATCACCCTAAGTAAGACTGATTGATCACAGCTTACTCAGCAGAACTTGGTATATTTTCCTCGCATTCGCCCTTCTACTGCATTGTACTTCCTCACACTGGTAATAGAGTATCGTTATGACTCTGTATTTAGCCATGAGAGGCCCACTGTTACAGCATTTTTACTGCATGGTTTCCCCAAGTAACTCCATCATGTGTAGATGCATCGTGGTTCTTTGTTTGGTACTTTAAAGTGTCATGTATTGGCATGTTACGCTTCACAATATCGTCCCTGATCTTGAGCACTCAAGACTGTTTCCTATGTTGACCAAGTAGTGCAGCTTGCTTACAGCCAGTTTACTAGTAACACTGCTGCACCATTGTGTCCTTGTCTGTCAAGTATTCCGGCAAGAGCTAGAGCAAAGGTGTTGTTTGGTTATGATTGGTGTTTGGCAAGTTACTACATGATAGAACACAACAGTTGATTTCCAGACCTTCTGAGCGTGTTAAAGCCAGTCATAGTGCCTTCAAGTGAAAATAATCACTGCTGGTGCAACATCCCAACTTGTGGGTAAAGGCCAAGCCTAAGGCTGGCAAGAACGAGTCCCTCATTGACTTAAGAAGTGTGCTCAGAACCCATGAATATTAAATTAAAATTTTAAATAAGATCAAAACAAGTACAAATAGAGAATCAGGGTATGACCAAGACAGAAAACTGCTAGGATAATAAATGAAACAAGGACTTGTAAGATATTTGAAGAGCAACTAGACAAATAATGTGTAGTCATCATATTACAACCGGAGATAAACCCAAACGGAGATCTGCACTGATGGTGGTAACACTTGATGAACCATACTAAAGACAAGTCTTACCTAAACAAGTTTAGGGACTTGTAAATGAGGATATGCCATCACTGAAAGCAGATGAGTGCCCTGTTGGGTTCCACAATGTGATGCAGTTCACAGCTAACAGCAACTTCACTGCCGGCCTGAGCCAGAGACAGTTGGCAGGGATACTGAGAAGTCTGATCTAAGTATCAGACTGAACGGCCTATTGATTCAAGATTCAAATCAACAGAGAAATTGTTTAGTGCATGGCTCAATTAGGAAAGTGTGCCCATTAATCCTGACTCACCATTATTATGTGGATTGCACTGGTAACAGTGACCGGCAAGTGACTGGTTGCATTCTGACCTTGTGGCTAAAATGTGGCACATGCTTGAAAGAGACTTCAGAAGAGTGGCACTTTATTTCTTAACCTCTTCAATCATGCCCTCACAATATCATGCCCATTGGGCAAGCTAAATTATGAGTCCCTAAACTTGTTTAGGATAAGACTCGTCTTTACCACCTCAGAGATGGCCAATCAACACTGACACCCATCAGTGTATATCTCCATTTATACTTATCTCTGGTTATAGCTTTATGTCAACATTTATTTGTGTTATCACGTGCTTTATGACATATTATGATTTGTCTTGTTTCATTCATTTACCCTACAACTAATCTGTAGATGTTCTTTGTTTTTTACTGTTTTTCTTGTACATGCTACTACAGAAAAGACTTTTTGAATTGATACCATATCAAAGGACATAACCTAATATGTGACTAATCTAATCAGAATCAATATACAATAACCCTGCCAGAACAAATTCCAATTCATGGAGCCATGGATTTCTGTTCTCCTTGAACCTATCTGCAATCTTCCATATATCCTGTTGTATCCACTCTGATTGACACTTGGGAACATAATATTGGACATCCCTTTATGTTGAAGCCAATAACATCAGCCATGGATCAAAAGTTCCAACAAACCAAATCTTGGGCACTTCTTCCTCTGCTTCAGGCAACAACATCTCTGAAATATCAAACTTGATGAGAAATGCCTGTAGAGTTGTTGACTGAATGGGAAAGTGCTGGGACAACCATGTCGGTTCAGATTCTTCTGAGCTGCAGGGGACTGCCATATCTTAAGGTTTTGCTGGCGGATGCAGTTTGCCTCATGGTATTTACCTACCGCCTGGTGGTTTCAACTGAGAATTTTAAGAACCTGTTGCGGTGGGTAGCAGATGATCTGCAGAAAATCCACACCATGCCTTAGAGCCTCAGGTTGGATGTAAGACCCAGAATCTTATACAAGTAGATATGCTTTATAGAGAAGTTTTACTTTGGGATTTTGCTGAACAATTGCACCACAATTCACAATTTTAGCCTCATTGACTGCTGTTTCTCATGAAATAAGCTGGTTTGATGACTGTGTATTTCAGATTTCTGGAACATCACCATCAAAATTGCAAGGTTAGAAAACCTCAGGATGCACAAAGAATCAACTAAAACAAACCACTTTGAAGCTTTGGTGGAGATTTAGAGCCACAGAACTAGCATGGTCTGCAGGGCTGGTGGGCCAGATTTCCTGCAAACCCCATACTTTTCAGTGGATCTGCTGGAAAGTATACTTCTCTTTCTTTCTTTCCTTCATCAGTGACCAAAAATATTGAATCTTTCAAATGGTGCAACTAGGCTAATGTTTCCAGAATTATTGACAGGTTCAATTTCCATATTCAGCAAGTAAATGGTAAATCAGATGCAACATATGCACTGTTAGAATCACATAACAAGAAAAAGCATAGGAATATAGTCAAAATCAAGAGAAACAAATGTTTTTCAGGATATCAAGCTATAAAAATTGCTATATGAGGCTAATCCTGTATCTTTCAGATCTCCAGACCATCACCATTGAAATCAGAGGGTCAAAAAACCCCATGTTACATGAAGAACAAAGAAAAATGAAGTATATTTCAACATTCACTGGATATTTCACAGAAAGATCAAGGTCTGCAGGTCCAGGTGGGCTGCCAGGCTGGATTTGGATTTATCCAAAATTGGCATGTTCTCCAGTGAGCTCGCTGGAAAATCCTGTCTATTTCGGCTATTAGCATGACTAATCACTGCCAAACTAATGACTAGTGGCAGAGTTGAACTTCAGACTGTGAGATTGCTGAGTGCAGCAAAAGTCACATGACTCAAAGACAACTTGACCACTCTACCAAGCAGGCAATAAATGTTATGGAGATGTATTGAACAGGTTGCATATTCCTGGGTTGACTCAACATTTGTTTTACATATTCCACACATATGCATAATTTTTAGTTTACAATTTGCAGACATACCCTATATATTTTTTTGCTCTGAATCCAATGAGAATATTCTTACAACTTGTAGAACAATAGTTTGGCTAAATATGGCTATTTTACAACTATGAACACAATATTATAGTATTGGTCAAGTAGAATAAAGTGATTTTACCATAGCAATCAAATGATCATATCCATGTACTGTTTAGACCAGTATTGACAGTATAAAGAGCATGTTGTAATGTCTCATGTAACAGAAATTGTGGTTTATATTAGTCTTTAATGGTATTTTTACTGTGCTTCTCAAGGTCTTTATATTTGAATTGGATATATATGTTCATACCAAAACCTTATGACTTCCAGCTATCTGCAAAATTGTAGGCCACTCCAAAGAAATGACATGATGTTTGGCATTTCGGCAGACGTGACCAGTAACTCAATTAGGATGCTGACATACTATCATTTTTCCTCCCTACATCGTCTATTATGGGTTCTTGTCTGTTCTTGTGGGGCCTGCAGCATATGACACACAATGTAGTGAATGCATCGAGCACTAATGCTGGTAAGAAATGCAATCTTGGGACTGGTGGCTTGAGCAGTCATGAGAATAAGAAGCTTCTTGCGCTCAAAATGAATAAAAGGATAGTTTCCCATGGCTGAAATAATGACAAGATGCGACGATGGAGATGGGAGCAGTGATACATCAGCTATCCTAATTGAGTTACTGGTTAAGCCTGCCGAAATGCTGAACATCATGTCATTTCTTTGGAGCGGCCTACAATTTTGCAGATAGCTGTCATGTGTCAGTATACTATATAGTGTTATCTGTGGCACATTAGTTGTGAATATTTATATCTAGTATGTTGTGTCAGATAACAGCTGTATGTATAACACATATAAACTGTTTATAAAGCATTTGAAGTAGCTATGGAGGTGATGCTTAATATCCAGAGATAAAGACAGTGTCACTAGGTTCTAAACTATGTTCCTCCAAATGTGCAAGACACTTGCAATGGTCAAAGTCAGATCCCATGAACAAAGTGGATGATCTATCACATATTAATATGAAACTTGATGAAGCAAAAATCAAAGAAGAAAAGCTACTTGAAAAGCAAATCAAAATCCAAACCAAAGCGGTCAGAGCTCTTCCAAAGCCTAAAGTTGCCATTAAATTTTCTCAAGTAGTTGGTTCAAACCATTGAAGCAAAAAGCAAATGAGATTGAAGCTGATTTAATTCAACCAAAGGATTTTAAAAAGAGGAGACTTTTGGATGTTGTAGTTGGTCAAAAAGGTCCAGCAGGATACAAGTGAGACAATGTCAATTGGAGCTGTGCATTTGATTGTATGTTCTCAGTTCTAATGGATATTTGGACATATCGTTGTGAGGGATCCTTGTGAACGGTGTGGAAAGCGCATCGATATATGAGTATGTGAATGAACAACACACACAACAACACCAACACACCAATACACTCTTTATATCCTCGGTAAGTTTGAGTTTCTTATAATAGAGATAGTCCAAAGTACAAACACTTGTCCGTACTCAGTGTCTTACGTCTGGTTGTCTTTGAGAGCTTTTAACTGGGTTTATAGCTTGTTTAAAGTGTGGTAACACTAGGGTTTGTGGTCTCTTGACCAAAGCACGATTTGCACTAAGTAACTTGACTAGAGTTGCACTAAGTAACTTGACTAGAGGTTTCTCTTTCGAGACTAGAGGGTGCACTAAGCAACTAGACTAGACTAGACTTGGTTCAAACTTGTTCAATTCGTCAAAACGTCGGTAACTGAGTCTGAGAAACAAAGTAATATTATCCACAAGTTAGCTACTAGCTTCCAGCCTTGGTCAGGCGGTCACTTGTCACTAACTGGGTTCAATGCCCTACAATGTTCTAGATATTTACTATAAACTTAGAGTCCTTAAATACTGTCCAGAAATGATAACATAATACTCTTGAGTCATTCACAGGAGTCTCCAAGTCAGATTGCCAAGGTGGCCGCATGACATCAGTCATCCTGCTATTAATAGTACAACCAGGTGAAACCTCCTAGTGGAGTCTCTTGCTGATCAGGTATTTTGAGAAGTGCAGAAAGAAGACAAGTACTTTAGTCCCTTCTGTACTCTCTTACATGATTCTCATCACCTAGTCTTGTGTCAAAAGTATGTCCCTTGGTATGAACAATTGTCCACACTGTGGGTCCATCTTTACATAGGGGTATCCTTGTGGGTTGCCCTGATCGTTCTGCAATCGTCTTGGTTTCCACAAATGACATTGGTCAAAGCTCCAGTCATGTAATTCTTATGACAACGATCCGGGTAGAGCTCCACTTAGTCTGTACTAAGGAGTCATTGCCGTTTCACAGTGCTAAGTCCTCCAGTCTTAAACAGACATCTTGGCTCGTGGGGTTTCATCATGTATTCAGTCTCAGCCATTGTGTGAACACTGCTGTTCTTCTTGTAGTCATAGTGCACCGTCTTTGGTCTTAGGAGTACCTTCTGGGCTGATAAGTACAGACACAAAGCACGGACACTTGTTAACGCTTGACATTCTTACTAGCAACCTTGAAGCTCAGTTCTAGCGCTCCATCAACGTCCCAGCAGTCAAAGAGATGTCAAACTGCCCAGTTTGGTATGAAAACAAGGCTGAATTTTTATATGCCCCATCATCGTCCTAGTGTTTGGTCTGCCAATTTTACTGCTATCAGTCCAGCTTTGAAGCTCTTCTCTCAAAACATTATTCAAGTTTCAAGAGATAACACGACTCTGGAACAGATTTGATAGATGTTATTCAGGTTATGCTTACAAGTTCTGATACAATAGGACATGCTACCACATCATGTGAATGTGATATCAATCATCTACCCCACTGACACAATTGTTTGTGCAGATGGCAGAAAACAATAGAAAGCCAATAAATACTCGATTGCAAGACTGGCAGCTCAGAGATTGAATTCAATGTGCTCAATGTAGACAGAGCACAATATAGACACAAACATTTGATCAGTGTGCAAAGATATTTGTTGTACATGACTTTAATATGAACAGTATACCTGGAAAGACTCTTCCAGTTGTTTATGGTCATAACCAGACTGGAAAGATGAAACTTTGAGGAATTATCTATTTCCATGACTTCCACTTTGTCTCAAGAATCATTACACAGCATAATGATGTCTGGTATAATGATGGTCAGGTCAATGGGGAATCTCATGATATGAGGGAATGTTGGATGAATTCACTGTTACAAAACTCACTATTGCAGGTAGTGGGTACAAAGGATCAGTCTATGTGTATGCTAGATTGTAGAATAATACATGGAATACATAACATTCTCATTATATTCATTACAATGACACATCAGTTGTCAAAGTAGCTTTGAGTATTTTCTTTTCCTCTTTTTCCCTCTCTCCCCCCTAATGGAGGACTCATATTTGCCAGCCATAAGGCCTGGCCTCTAACCACAAGTTCTTTCAGAGGATGTTCCTTCACATGTCAGCTCTGATCTCAAATCGCAGGTAGTCTCTGAAGACCTTGAGCCACATGGAAACTCTGGCTCAGAATCCAAAGTGTCATATAGGTGACATAAGCATTCCAGACCAATGGCAAGGGCTACTTAGCAGAGAAGATATAATCACAGTTCGCATTCAAGGACGAGATCATCTGCTCAGGACATTGGAGGCCTTAATGCAGTGTGTCTATTCCCCACTTCAACTGCTTTCTCGATGCTAGCTTCTGAAATTATCCCAGGCTCAGCACGGAGAAAGGCATTGAGTACAGCAGTTACAGATGACTCACATGCATCATTACCTACCCTCAGAGCACAATGCTCAATGCAGACTCATGGACAGAGTGCCGTAGTCCCAAATGAAAGACCTATGAAGGAGAACAAATATGTACAAGAGACAGTGTGATATATATGGATGGAAACCAAGCATGTGTCCTGGATCTGTAACATCAGCCTGGGACCTTTCAGATCTGGAGACATTGTAGGGTGCTCTGAGTCTATGAGAAGTATATGCAAGGTCATGTTCATCAAGTTCAGTCTGTGAACTCACTTTCCCCCTTGTGTTACATAGCAAATCACTCGGCTCTGGGGATATCCTCTGTCTTGACTTGAAGTCATTTAGATCCCTCTACATCTCCTCAAATCCAAAGTTCCAATTTGAGTTGTAGATCCCAAGCTGAAAGAACTGGAATGGTGCCATGCCTGAATATGCATTCAAATCTGGAAGGTTCATTGCCAAACAAATATCCTTATAGGTGTACCTCAGCTAAATCACACACCAGTGCTG
Organism: Mycena floridula; assembly: GCA_029320655.1. Classification (NCBI taxonomy): domain Eukaryota; kingdom Fungi; phylum Basidiomycota; class Agaricomycetes; order Agaricales; family Mycenaceae; genus Mycena; species Mycena floridula. Next base: position 1,523,504 of record JARIHS010000019.1, read on the forward strand.
CTGTCTCAAAATATCAATCGGTCCTTGGAATTTCCAGGAGTAGGATCACTCTCATTACAATTTTGGCCATGTTTAAGCATTGTAGCTGAGCGCTCTTCAGAATATTCTGAAGGAGCACGGCCTTTATCTGGGTCCTTTTGACTTTTGGGATACAAGGTTTCACAGAGTCAATCTGACTCTCATTTACAACATGAATCAGGTTCTTGGTCAGATTTAAGTTCTCATTCAAGCCATGCACTGTGGGATTGCTTAGGCTGTGATTGGATGTCAGTGTCATGGTCAGAATAGAATCGACAGTGTGTTCGTCAATTAGGGAGAAAGGTTGATCTCTAATTGGAGCAGACATGATCATACCACCTCCTACTGCACAGAACATAGCATCCATTGATCCTGAGAGGGTACAAGACATGAGTGGCACTTATAGAAATGGTAAAATCACTCGAGAGCAGGGTGTACCTCCAGGTACTTACTGGGAAGAAACATGAGATCGAGCCAAGGGAATCAAGTTTATGGGTCAACAGACCACCTCGAAACCCACTTCGACCAGTACTGATTGATTCCCCACATTGACTCAATGGGACCCAGAGTGCAGTCCAATCCATGAGTTCCATCGACACTACAAACATCAATGCCACAGTCATCAGAGTTTACAGCTATGGATGATACCTGGAACCATAATCATGGTGGCAGCAATACCACTAGTACTGCTCCATTTATTCAAAGAAGGTCGATGTGTGATCTCTAAAGCAGATTTAGTTGCAGTACAAGTCGCTGGAGGAAAGTGAAGTCCATATCAAGATGAAAGATCATGAGATTCAGGTGAGGTATCAAAGCAGGAGGGGAACTAGTGAAGATGTGGGCAAATTTCAGCAGCATCAAGAGAAGAATACAATACCTACCTTGTCTTTTGGCAAGCAGTTTGGCAGATTCAGAGGTTATGCTGAGATTGTGATGGGCTCTGGCCAAGCACATTATATCAAGTCCAAAGATACTCAGAAAGGCATTATAAAGTATTTGATATCCATTTTCATACCTCAATGTTCACTGCAACTCAATATTGCACATAGATTCTGTGATCGGCAGTACTGCTTCCCGATTTAGATATGGGCGCACTTTAGCATATTTGGTCAAATTGGGCACTTTCCTACACCAAATGTATTGAGTCATGCTATTGACTCAGACTGTGAGTTTCTAAATAGCTTGCTGTTGCAGTGCCCCAGCAGCTGTGCGCATGACTTTTTGGGAAGACTCTGCCTATCTGCATTTAGTGAACTGTGGTACAGCGACGCTAATAGGGCACCTTGTGGCGGGGCTGTCGATGCAAATGGAGTTTTCAAAACAGATCTATAAAGATCTATAACTAATAATCCAAATACACACTAACTCTCTTTTAACGCCCTAAGTAATTCGGGCAGCTATTACAATCATTTGCATAAGTTGTGAGAATCCGAGATTTTTCCTTGTTGAACACTGAATTTTCAACTTTTTCTTTGTATCGTCCATAGCTCCCTCATTTCTCACTCAATCCCATTGATTTAATTTGCATCTTGCTCGGAAAAACACCCCCATTCTCTCTACACACCTTGTTTCTTCATGCCCGGCATTCCACATTCCGCAGATCTCAAAAACTGGGTGCACCACCTTTCCTCCATGGATTTCTCGCCCAAAGAGATATCTACACTGCTAGCCATGCCCACCTCTACAGTCTATCGTCTTCTTGAATGCGAACCTGGTTCATTTGATGTTCAGCCACCTCCAAGGACTGGTCAGCTACGCAATCTTTCTCATGATGATGTCGGCTTCCTTCTTGATGTCATTGAGGCTCAGCCTGACATCTATCTAGATGAGTTGAAGGAGGAGCTAGAGCTTCAGGGTATCAAGATATCTCTGGGATCTCTGTGTCGATGTCTCCACCGCAATGGGATTTCTCATAAACAGGTATGTCCAGCCATTGGCCAAATATTACCAGTTCTTCTTACTGAGACCTCCCTAGCTTGCTTGTATTGCTAAAGAGCATGATCATGTTCGATGTGCCGAGTTCAGAGATGCTGTCAGACGCTATGATCCCTGCCAAATTGTTTCCGTCGACGAGTCAGCTCTTGACATCCATAATCTGACCCGCAACTTTGGATGGGCTTATCGTGGAAAGAGACCTGCTGTTGTTGCGCCATATGAGCGGGGAATCCGGTATGTCTTATCTATCCTCTAAAATCACAAAATTCATTGACATGTTGTCAGCTACTCAATTCTCCCAGCCATCAGTCACGACAGAATCCTTCACTCCAACATCATTGAAGGTGCTTTCAATGCAATCACCTTTCGTGCCTTTATCTCTGGTCTTTTGGATCGCATGAACCCTTTTCCTGGCCCAAACAGTGTCATTCTGATGGATAATGCAAGCATACATCATTCGCGTGAAACACTAGATTTGATTGAAGCACAGTATGTACTTCTTTCCACTGCATTATACATGCTAATTTCATAGTACAGTGGGATGAAATATATATTCCTGCCACCATATTCCCCAGATTATGAGCCCATTGAGGAGGTTTTCCACATTCTCAAGATTTGGATATGGCGACATTATCAGGAGGGACGGCTTGCCATGATAAACCCAGTAGAACCTCATGAACCATTCAGTTTTCTTTTTGAAGCATTGGACTCCATTGAGCTCTCTCAGATACATGGCTGTTTTCGTGACACTGGGTATGAGACTTGTAATAATGACTTTGATTTGTAGAATAAGGTTGTTGTAGCTAGTAAATGCGATGGTGTTTCACATCAGCTTGCACCTTCTTCTTCACTCTTTCAGCAGATGATACCAGTATCTTTGCTACCCCCAATGTTAATCCACAATCCCTCAGCTCTGCCGGACTGCAACATGCAATGTCATCTGGACCAAGCAAGCCATTCTCTTCTAGCACTGCTTGATGCTTGGTGAAGTCATGTTTATGTTGATCTTGCTCGCCAATTTGCTCCAGGAAATCAATCAATGTTGGCCAGTCACCCTTTGCTGCTTCTTCAAAACCACCCGAAGATGGTGGAAGAGAAGAATGGCAACAACGAGGTGGTGTTACTGGAACTGTCAATCCGGGAATATTCGGCATGTTAATGACAATGTTGGGCATGATGGATGCTGCATCTGGTGCCTTGGGTTTCGATGTCTTTGTTCCTACCTGATCTGGATCAAACATACGGTTTGCTGGTGGTTTTGTGAGTGTAATAGTTGGCTCCCAGTCTGGAAATTCCACCCTTTCTTTGACCTGCACAACAATTAATCAGTTTCTGGCAGCCATGAAAGTGCTGAGAGTCACAAATGCTGTAGACCAGTTTCTGAAGCGAAGGTCAGTCATGACAACATGAACTTTGGACGGATGCTCCTTCCAGCAATATGACTTGTGCTCAGGACACTTGGGGTTTGCTTTCTTCAGCTCCAAGATCCAGTCGTCAATTTCGGTTTGTTCCTTGGCATCACCACGGGCCTTGGCAACCAGCTCAGCCTGTTGGAGAGCCTTGGCACTTTTGGATTTACCGCCAGACTTTCCTGTCTGCAAATAGGTCAGAGAAGGCCCGATGATTGATCTGGAAGATTTCATACCACAATAGCTTGATTCAAATCAATGATTATGATCTCCAGTGGACCTGAGCCTTTGCGACACCTAGAAACCAAGTCAAGGATACCCCAAAAGTCATTCGCATCATCCAAAGCATTCCGAGTATCCTTGCTGTCCTTTGTTAATCTGTAAGCAATGCTGAAATCCTCATCATCGCCATTCTCTTTTTGGCTCGGCGCCACAAAGTATCTGATGGAATAACACATCGTTTCCGAGTCCCGTCTTGTTTTGGGACCATGAATACGATGTCTAGTAAACAGATCAATGAGAATATGTATCAAGGTGGAGCCACCTCTTACCTTGTGGTGGCGGTGGACTTGGTGATCTCTTGCGCTTGTTTTTTTTCCCTTTGACTGTTTCCTGTGATGTGGGGAATCTTTGTCCGACCCTTGGGGAGAGCCATTGGTATCATCCATACCATCTGCTTCATCCAGGTCCAATTCATCTGAGTCACTTTCGAGAGGACGTGACATCACAGCTGGATCATACTCTTCACCATCTGCCCCAAGTTGTGGTCCATAGAGTTCTACCTCCTGCTCATCAATCTGCCTCTGAAGCTCGTCAATATCTGCACTGAGTTTGGAAATCCTTGTATCTGGGGAATCATCGCTTGCCACTTGGGCTCGTGAATGAATGCGAAGTTTGACTGGCAGATTGGCCTCAGAATCCCCAGTGGACTGGTTTTTTCTAGGCCGTCCTCCTGGGTTTCCTGTTGGTTGTCTTCGTCTACCAGTGCTGCGAGGTCTGCCACTGTCCTGATGCCTGCTACCCATTTGAGTGATTCATAATCAGCCTCTAAACGGTGAGCTGAGGTTCTAGGGAGAATGGGGGTGTTTTTCTGAGCAAGATGCAAATTAAATCAATGGGATTGAGTGAGAAATGAGGGAGTTATGGACGATACAAAGAAAAAGTTGAAAATTCAGTGTTCAACAAGGAAAAATCTCGGATTCTCATGACTTATGCAAATGATTGTAAGAAAGAGAAAGCCTTTCAACAAAGTTGTAAGGTTTTGATCATGCACTACTGGTCTCTCGCAGACAGAAACTTAGCGCTTAGTTCACTTTGATGGTGAACCTTGCATGGTTTTTGTAATGGTTTTAATTTGCAAGGAATATAAAGGGGATAGTTGCAGGGCTACTGCTTTGATGGGTATCAGGCTACGACTTCAATATGTATTTTCAGACAAACACAATTTTATTGCACCTTAGAGCACCACATCCTCATATACACACTAGCACTATTACTGGGTTTGAACCTTGGATCACCACGTCCTCGTGTACCACAATAAAATGAGATAAAATGTTCCACTTGGACTCTGCTTGTGGGCTGAGCTTTGTGGGGTACAATTCACTGGCTACTAAAGATACAAAGTTCTAGTTTTATAGTAATTCTACATTATTTCAAAGTCTGCTGGGTTGATAATACAAGTCCTGTTCAGGACCTCACCATATGCAAGGCTTCCCTTTCAGGAACACCTCAGTCATCTGCCAAGACTAGGTTTTTCCTATCAGGTTTGCTTGTAAGTTCATGCTTTGTAGATCAGGCCAATGCCTAGTCATCCTCGTCCTAATCCATCTACCTTGGGTAAAGCTGATTCATTACTGATTCTAGGCTTTACTTGTGGTAGTGCACTGCTTTCCTCACACTCAACTCTACTTGCATAGCACTGGCTCAAACCTGTATTATAACAATTATTCATTGCTTTATCTGTGCTGAGACTTCTATACGAAACAATGTGTTTGTACTGTCTGTTGTTTGTTGTTTTGGCTCCTTGACTCTGCACATCCCTTCAAGGTTTGCTCACAGAGTAAGTTACTGAGTTTCCTGAGCATCAAATTTTTATCCTATGTTTTGACTGAGTAGTGCAGCCTGCTTACAGACAGTTTACTAGTAGAACCACTGTGTTTGTTGTTACATTTCCCTTTGAGTATTCAAGCAAAGCACTGTTCAAGCGCTATTGCTGGATCCTTCTAGGTGCTTGTTTCATGATCAGCACTGGTACTGGTACTCCTCTAGACAAGTCAGAACTCCTTTCTAGGCAAATAGTGTCCCATTCGTAATCAGGAAAGATGGTCATATTTACTAGATATGCTGTAAATATAGGGTGGAACGTTTCCAACCCTATTATCTCCCCCACACAATAATAATGACCCCCTGGTCATTCCTATCATGCGCTTATGCTCAAGTCCTCATACCAACTGCCTCACTTTGTGCCTCGTACTTCATATTTTAGTCTATGATCTGCAGTAATTAATAACCAGTTCTGCATCTTCAGATCAATCGGAGTTTTGCCTTTTTGGGACATTACTACTCCACATGGTTATCAATCAGTGAGATCCGATCATAATTCTTTATTTGTGGCAAGGTCACATGCACATACATCGCATTTTCTGACTTCGTCCACTACCACTGCAATGTCACAGCCATTGTCTTTGTCTTCACAACCTCCCTCAAACGATGATTCTACGTTGTCTCCTCTCGTCTTCAAACTTTCTGAGGCTGATTTTGAATTTTTCCGCAATAATGGCTATGAGGCTGGTCTCCTCCTCATTGCCTACCAGTTCCTCACAAATAACGACTTCCTGCATCCAGACAATATCCTCAACTACATCGAGCGCTTCCATGACTTCATGGTAAGTCTTCTCACGATCTGTTCTTGTTTTTTTGTCCTAACAGAAAATTTCTTATTTTTTGTTAGGTCCCTCACTGTGCTCATCTCAACGAGCTCCAGCTCCAGGAAACCATCGAGATGGAGATTGTCCACATGATCTTCTTGATCACTCTGGTCGAGCTCTTGCTGTTCCCGCAGTTGACAGCACCAACTGGGACTGATGTCTGGGCATATGACGTCCAACCAGGGGTACATCCTCTTTTCTTTCTTTTTCTTCTTTTTATTTATCTTTCTCAATAGGAGATGTATGCTATCTGTCCATCCATCATCTGTTGCCTGCTTCAGGGAGAGGTGTCAATGCCATCACCACCATTGCCGCCATCTGCACCATCTGTTGATGTGATTCAAGATCAACCTATATGCATGGCCCTGGGTCTTCCAGATCCTCACACTGTGGCACCTGGTTATTGAACAGTGACCAAGGTATGCAGGTTCTGCAGAAAACAATCAGCTAACTCAGTCAAATGGGAAAGACCGCTTTGTATTAGCTACCTGCAGAAAACAATCAGCTAACTACAGGGAACTGTAAGCATAAAGTTAAGGAAAGAATAAATAAGTAATCACCTCAGTTAAATGGGAAAGACTGAGGGATGAAACTGTATCGAGCGGTATAAAAAGATAAGAAAACTAAAACTACCAAGTCTGAAGAACAAGTCATAGTTCAACACTCCCCCTGACTTCTATGAAGGAGTGAGTCTAATGAGATGAACCATTCTCCCTTGAAGCTCTGCTCCCAGCGGCTTTGTCATAACATCAGACAAATTATCCCTTGATGCAATATCTTGCATCACAACCATCTTGTTCTCGACAAGTTCTCGAACAAAGTGATGTTTGATATCGATGTGTTTGGCAAGTTGATGGTGCTTATGAGTCTCGGTAAGGCTGATCGAGGCTAAGTTATCACCACGAATGGTAATTGGGCCATCCTGTTCCAAGTCAATTTGCTGCATGAAAGATTTCAACCAGACTGCTTGTTCTGCCGCTTTCCCTAAGGAAACATACTCCACTGTAGTCGTTGAGGTAGTGACACATTGCTGCTTCTTTGAAGCCCACGAAACAGCTCCTGAAGCCATTACTGTGACATAACCTGAGGTAGATTGGCGGGTACCCAGACAACCACCAAAATCTGCATCTGCATACATATACGGTTTGATTCCAACACCAAGATCTTCGTCAACTCCATCGCGACGACTTCGACATGTGATGGTGTAATCCAAAGTCCCACGAATGTAGCGACAAACATGAATTAAGGCTTTCCAGTGTTCAACACCAGGATTTGTTTGAAATTGGGCCAAATGGCCAACAGCAAATGAAAGATCCGGGCGAGTGGAAGCCTGAGCCCACATGATACTTCCAAGAACTGGACGATAAGGTTTGTCCTGCATAAAAGCAAAGTCATCCGGTGTCAGAGGATAAGGTATTTTTGTCAACTGGAGACCAGAAGGTAGAGGTGTTGAAGCTGGATTAAGATTCCGGAGAGAAAAACTGTGAAGGAATCGTTCAAGATATGCAGATTGACCAATTATGATATCGCTGGTGGTGGAATCCTGTGAAATTGATACGCCAAGCATCAAATTGAGTTCACCTGAATCGGTGAGAGCCCAATGCTTTTTTAACCCTCCCTTTGCTTTGTCTGCGCCACTCTTTGTTGTATTTCCACCAAAAACATTGTCAGTGTACATGCTGGTGAGCGTATATCCATTTCCCTCATGCTTGAAACGAATGCATGGATCAGCAAGAGACCTTGTATAACCCTCCGACTTGTAGGTATCATCAAGGGTTTTACTCCAAAGGTGTCCTGCCTGCATCATTCCATAAAGGGCTTTGAGTAATAGGCACACAAAAGCTTGCTCGTTGGATATTGCAAAGCCTTCGGGTTGCTCCATATACACAGTTTTGTCGATAGTAGCATTGAGATATGCTCCTGTGAAATCAACCTGCCAAATGTAGAGTCGAAGGAATGCGCAAATAGCGAGAAGAATGCGAACTGACTCCATCCGGACCACTCCAGCATACGTCTTATCATGGTCGATGCCGTATATCTGAGTGAAACCTTTGGCAACATATCGAGCCTTTCTCTTCACAATATTCCCATGACCGTCATATTTGTTGGTGAAAACCCAAGTCCTTTCATCACATTAGAGCCATTCTTGGGTCTAGGAACAATCTTGAAAGTCTTCTTTGCCATCAAATTGTCAAATTCAGCTTGCATCAGCACAACCCATAAATCGGGTCACATCATGGCCTCTTTGAATGATTGTGGAACATAGTTGTCATTAATAGGGTTGGAAATGCTCCACCCTGTATTTTCAGCATATCTAGTAAATATGACCATCTTTCCTGATTACGAATGGGACACTATTTGCCTAGAGAGGAGTTCCGACTTGTCTAGAAGAGTACCAGTAACAGTGCTGATCATGAAACAAGCACCTAGAAGGATCCAGCAACAGCGTTTGAATGGCGCTTTGCTTGAATACTTGATGGGAAACATAACAACAAATGCAGCGGCTCTACTAGTAAACCGACTGTATGCGGGCCACACTACTCGGTCGAAACATAGGATAAATACTCGATGCTCGAGAAACTCGGTAACTTACTCTGAGAAGTGGTCCTCAATGGGACGCGCAGAGCTAAGTAGCCAAACAACAAACAATAACACATCCACATGTGATCGAGTAACTTGGTGAAAACCAGACAGTACAAAGACACTGTTTCATATGAAGGCTCAGCATGAATAAAACAAAGAACAATTGTGATAATACATGTTTGAGCCAGTGCTATGCGAGTAAAGTCAAGTACGAGGAAAGTCGTGCGCTACCACGAGTAAAGCCTAGAATCAGCAATGAATCAGCTTTACTCAAGGTAGCCGGATTAGGACAAGGATGACTAGGGATTGGACTGATCGGGAAGAGCTACAAAGCAGCGAGCCTGATAGGGACAACCTAGTCTTGGCAGATGACTGAGTCGAGACCAAACAGGAAGACTTGTATAAGGCGAGGTCCCAAATGGGACTTGTATTATCAACGCAGTGGACTCTGGAATAATGTAGAAGTACTATAAAGCTAGAATGTTTGTATCCTTAGTAGCCAGTGAATTGTACCCCACAAAGCTCAGCCCACAAGCAGAGACCGAGTGGAACATTTTATCTCAGTGTTGTAACTTGAGCCTTATTTAAGGGCAACTTTTCAAGCTAAGGCCTTAACCCTTATTAAGGGGGGCTTAACCTTAACATTGACTGAAGGCTTAAGATGATTAGTCATTACAAAGTCCATTGGGCGAAGGGACCAGTTCCACTGATATACTGCAGGAATGCGACAGAAACCTCTTTCGTTCCACGATCCAGCGGCATACTGTTCCTCGCTGACAGAAGCTGGTCGTGGCCCTTGACTCAAACATAGACCCGAAGTAAAAGTTAATAAGAGAACTGGTTAAACCAAATCAACGTGCCTTGCTGATCAATTCCTCCATCGACCATACATTGATTCCAGCCTTGTCACCGAACCGACTGATACCCTCAAATGGATTAAGGATTAGCGCGACAACATACAGCTCCTGATCATGGCCAATATCCTTCCACCGACGCTCGATCCGCTTTTTCATTCCTCGGGACAATGCAGCATTGGAATGTCGGCTGAAATAGAGAAATATGCCTGCAAGCGAAAGGAGGAATTGGTCAGGATGGGTGTCGTCGCTTTGGTTGATGTTTGTCCCAAAGCAGATAGGCTCAATGTCTTCTGCAGTGCTTTGCAGATGCTTCCAGAAGTTTGAGTCGTCGATAACCTCACATTGCTTTTCAGCAGCAGCTTCAAGTTCGAGCGCAGGCTTTGTTCCTGACTTTGCTGCTCCAACTTGAGCAGCAATGATTTCCAGGCGATGGAGATTGACGGCAGCACGTAGAGCTGATTTCATCGTTAGAAGTTGGTGAAATGCGATTAAATGAGTCGTCCATCGAGTAAGATTTGGAACGAGATATGCCAGGGCTTTCTCTCTGTTCATAACCCCGCACTGGGAAGCATCGAAAATGGTGCGGACACGTTGGTGATTGAGAAGCCAGCCAAGAAGTTCAGCAACCTCGGCAGTGAGTTCAGCCGCCTCTGGATTTTCCTTGAAGTAGTCACCGAGCATAAGATTGAACTGATGACCACAGCAGGGAGGCCCGAACATCCATGGACGCTCAGTAATCAATAAGTCTCTGCCTTTGTGACTCCCGCCATCATTGTCGGTGCAAAATGCGGTGACCTTGCAGCCATATCGTACATCTTTCCAAATGCAGCACACATCGACGGTCCATCCTTTTTGGAAGCTGTAGTCGTGATAAGGTCCACAAGATAATTCTGCATCAACATATAAGCTGGGAGACATCATCGGTTCAATTGGAAGCTGACCTTGTAGTCCACAGAGACATTAACACCGGTCACGCTGTTGCGACAACCAGATTTCCAGCCGTCGGAGCTGAAAGTGGTTATGAATAAATGAGAATAATAGCAAATGGGAATAGTACATATGCAATAACTGCATATTTTCCTGACATCTTCTCTTTTAAATCTTCCTCAACCTCCCGACTAGCAGCATCCAATAATGTTCCTGCTATCGCTTGCCTTGCAGGCATCACACTCGTAGCTTTGGAACGAAACATGATGAAGAGTTTGATAACCTCAGGATTCTCGGTCCAGCAGAATGGAAGGTTGGCCGAGATTGTAGCGCGAAGAAACTGCTTCTGAATCTCGTCTTTCTGCTCCTCGGAGAATGGCACTGAAATTCCCTTGTGCACCTTCAACGGGGTCTGGACCAGCTTTTCAACCTTGTTAAAGATCGCCTTCCGCTTCTTTGATGGTGGTCCCGGTTCGTTGCTCTCATCATCAGCGTCTGTTCCATTGTCATCTTTCTTCTGCGCCTTCTTCCCTGCTTTCTTCGCGGCCTTGCATGCATGTGAACATTTTTTGAGATGGCTGGCCATTGCCGACTTTTCTCCTCGCACAGGCTCAGTTTCGTCACGGGATGTAAAAAACGAGTGGGCTATATGGACTTCTGTATTATCACGGACCTTTTTCAAACCATGCTTGTTCCGGGAGCTTCAGATACTGGCGTCCATCCTCGGTGTTGTCAATAACCATCGCAGTACCATTGTTGGGTTGCCAGTTCGCAATGCATGCATAGCAATAAGCCTTGTAATGTGATGAATTCTGCTTTTTCCCTTTCCAGAACCATGCCCAGAGAGCCCCACGATTACCGGCCATGTTGAGAGGCAGAAATGTAGGTGGACCGTCGAGGAATAAGGCAGGAGCAAACATAATTTATTGATGGGGCACATGATGTCCAATGTGACCGCTTAAGGCTTTGTTAAGGGTTCAAATCGACGACCACGAAGCTAAGGCTTAACCTTAAGATCAAATTAAGGCTTAAACTTAATTAAGGGCTAAGCCTTCTTTACAACACTGTTTTATCTCATTTTATTGTGGTACGCGAGGACGTGGTGATCCGAGGTACAAACCCAGTGATAGTGCTAGTGTGTACATGAGGATGTGGTGCTCTGAGGTGCAATAAAATTGTGTTCGTCTGAAAAGACATATTGAAGTCATAGCCCGACACCCATTGAAGCAGTAGCCCTGCACCCATTGAAGTCGTAGCCCAACAAACCATTGAAGCAGTAGCCCTGCAACTATCCCCTTTATATTCCTTGCGAATTAAAACCATTACAAAAACCATGCAAGGTTCACCGTCAAAGTGAACTGAGTTAAGTTTCTGTCTGTGAGAGACCAGTAGTGTGCGATCAAAACCTTACAACTTCGTTGAAAGGCTTTCTCTTTCTTAATAGCTGCCTGAATTACTTAGGGTGTTAAAAGAGAGTTAGTGTGTATTTGGGTTATTAGTTATAGATCTTTATAAGATCTGTTTTGAAGAGTCCATTTGCATCGACAGCCCCACCGAAAGGTGCCCTATTATCGTCATTGAAAGCAAGAAAACCCCAAGGATCAGTTGCCATGCCAGCAAAAACAAGATCGGCCCAAGGCCTACGGTTATCGCCTGGGCGTTGATCAAACTTGTCACGTGAAAAGAATTCAGAGACATCATGTCCAGTATGACGACTAGTGGGAACAACAGCTCTCGCAGACTTTCTGACAGCGGGAGTGTCATCATAGACAGTCAGAAGGCGTTGATTAGCAGGTATGACCCAGCCAGGACCCTGTATTGGGCCACGGGTACTAGCATTATCAGGAACATCATTGGGCGGCGCGGCAGGTGCATCATCAGGTGGAACGTTGGTATCTGGAACATTCAGAAATTCATCATTTGATTCAGCGGGTGAATCTGGCTCATCAAGATCTGGGCCTGTGTCATCATCCAGATCAAGGTCTTCATCGGGAATGAAATGAGGAATCACATTCTCATCATTCTCGCCGAATAAAGCAGGAGGTGCTTCCCTAGCTGTGGGTGCCTTTGGTAGAGACCACTCCCCAGACACACCTTCCTTGAAAATTACATTCCGAGAAAGCAATATTGTGTGATTTCCAGGGACATAGATCTGATATCTCCGTCAGCTGTGATAACTGACAAGCTTCCCTTTGATAGACCTGGATGCTAACTTGCTTTCACCTTTCTCTTCTGGGATTTTTGCCCAGCAATCACATCCGAGTGCTCAGAGATGAGACACGTCTGCTCGCTTCCCAGTCCACACCTCAAATGGGACTTTATCGGGATGCCAGGATGAAGGGATGAAATTTCGGAGGTATGTCTGTGTTCCAGCAAGTTCTGCCCAAAGGAAAGGTGGTAATTGCGCATCATATAGTGAAGCTTGCATTCCTTCAATGATGATCCTGTTTCCACGTTCAGCCATTCCATTCTTAGAAGATGAATAAGCAGGACCCCAGTTGATCAGAATACCATGAGCAGTGCAGTAATTGCGCCATTTCCCATTGATAAACTCCTGGTCCACCCAAACACTTTTCAACTTCTGGCCAGTTTGACGTTCAGCCATGACATGATACTGTTTGAATGCTTCGAGAGTTGTGTCAGCTAGGTGATTTTCAGAGAAATAAACCACATGATAAGAGCTGGCACCATCAGTGATAAGCATCATATGCTTCTGACTGCCATGACTCTTTGTTCGGCTAGGCCCCCATAGATCAACATGGACCTGTTCAAGAACGACAGTTTCATGCTTGACAACTTCGTCAAAGGCACGTTTGACATGTTTCCCTTGGATACAAGGTACACATCTGCCGACAATTGTCTTGCTTCCAACAATAATGAGACCATCAACAAGTTGCTTTGTTGCCATTCGAGAAACTGTCTCAGTAGCAGTATGACTGAATCGTTGATGCCATTCCTTCAGCGCGATGGGTCGATTTTGAGAGCGAGAATACGCAGCAAAAACCTCGGAATCGGTAAGTGCTGTATCATGGACTTCTGTCTCAAACATTTTATCTTGGGCATGACCAACCATAATAATTCAGCCGGCCTTTTCAACAGTTAGAACAGATTTGTTCCAATATCCGTGACATCCTGAATCTGCCATAGCAGACAGGGAAATCAAGTTGTGAGACAACTCTGGTGTATGTATTGCTGGAACTTCAATCGTCCAGCGTACACCATCCACAAATGTATCAAATCAGATTCTGCCAATGGCAAGAATCCCAAATGTTGCACCATTCTTTAGCAGCTCTCCCCTGCTTCCCTTCTGTCCAGCACATATGTGAAGCACCTGAATCCTGAAAGGTATGTTTGGCTGAACCGTGTATATTTTCGCCAGAGTTTATAACAGTGTCTAGCATGCAGACTACAGGTATTTCGCTAATAACAACCTTCTCTTCTCCAAGTTGATCTAGGACATTTGGGTCCAAGTTCCAACTAGAATCAGGATGAGAATTTGTCATTTGATCCGCGAATGACCATGCACCTTCTTGCCAGCCATTATTCATTCCATTATTGGCTTTGTCATCGGTAATCCAGCCAGATCTGACTGTATGAACAAGTCGTGATTGGCAGTACAACTGATTCTCCTCATCACGATAGAATTGTGTGATATATCGAGGATTATCAAGATGTGGAAGAGCAATCAATGCAATGGGTCCAACTGCAGTATGACAGGATGAATTGTTGATGTGATTGTTGAACTCAAGTTCTGGCATGTCCAGGTCGAGGCATTCAGAGAGTATCGGCATATTCATTCGCTCAGAGAGAGATCAAGAATCAGCACTGGTGAGTCGAGCTTCCAGAGGTGCTCTTGCTGAAAAGATGAAGACCTCAGGACAATGAACCAAATTGGAAACAGGAGTGACTGAAGGAGCAGTGACTGAAGGAGTGGTGACTGAGGAAGCAATTGGAGCTGACAAGGCAGCTTTCGATTTCTTGGGAGCCCAGGTTGATGGCCTATTGATAATATTTGCGCCACCAATGGCCCAGCAGTTTCCGGTTTTGTGACCACCCTTCTTTTCAGGACCATGGGAAGGATTTGTGCAAATATCCGATGCCAAATTTGGTCCAGCAGGAAGACAATTCGACTTTCCACTTCCATTTCCTCCAGGACCACAGAAGGAAGCCATCATGGCTTTCACCTTCATCTCCTCTGCCTGAATCTTCAACATGTTTCCTCTTTCATAGGTCCACCTCGACTCCAATGCCACCCAAGCATTCTCTAGAGTAGCATGAGCTGGAAGTCTGAGAGCAACGGACTTGAGATCCGTGTTCCTGGAAACAATGGCAATGAGGCGATTCTTTGCGATGGCATCCGAAATAGTGGCACCGGCATTGGTGGCCACTTTCTTCTTGGCATTAAAAATAGCCTGAAGAGTCTCAAATTTGTTCTGGGTCTCAAAGGTGATAGGATAGGTCATTGAGGAAAAATTGTCCTCAGCAAGGAGTTGGAGTGAGATGTCTTTGGGGGAAAATTTGTTGATAAGATGAGCCCAATTAACTGTGGCAGTATTGGTTGCCTTGAGGCCATGTGACTCTGGATCAAGTACACAGGCCATCAAAAGGACAACGAGCTGCATATTGTGGTAGTCCCACTCATGCATGAGCGGTTCAAGACAACCTGGACCAGTCAAAGTGATTTTGGTCTCAATGACCATAACCTCTGAGACACCGCCGACTGTTTTTGTGGAAGAACTCCTTTTCATCGGATTCTGCATGGGTCGTTTCAAGGTTGTGAGATATTCCTTAAAGCCCTTGGAGGCTGCAAAGGTGTCAAATTTGACCTTGAACCCAGGCCAGTTGGAACGACCTTTGAGGTAATCATTGGGAGTCATATAGACTGGATCTCCTCTAGACAACATTATTTGGTGTGAAACTGATGGATGTGAAACAAGGTTGAAAATGGATTTGAGGCAGTGTATCAAGTGCGTCGAGTATGACAATGATGAGGAGGGAGAGAGGGAGAATGAGAGTGAGTCACTCCAAGTTGATATCTGATGCTGTGAATCTGAATTTTATTGAACAAGCACTGAGCCCATAACCTATTGAACAGTGACCAAGGTATGCAGGTTCTGCAGAAAACAATCAGCTAACTCAGTCAAATGGGAAAGACTGCTTTGTATTAGCTACCTGCAGAAAACAATCAGCTAACTACAGGGAACTGTAAGCATAAAGTTAAGGAAAGAATAAATAAGTAATCACCTCAGTTAAATGGGAAAGACTGAGGGATGAAACTGTATCAAGCGGTATATATAGTCTGTGAGAGAAAGATAAGATAAGAAAAAGATAAGAAAACTAAAACTACCAAGTCTGAAGAAGAAGTCATAGTTCAACACTGGTACGATGTTCAACTTTCACTCCTCGTTGAACATCTCGTTTCCTAGTCCTCTAGTCACTGGTCCTCAACCTTCTTCATCATTGCCTAACGGCTTCGATTCTTCTCCTTTTTAGAGAAGGTTTTGGCATGGGAACTTAGCACTATGGTCAACCCCCAAGTTGGCCTCATAGTTGGCTTAATGTGCACATTTAAGCCACCTCCGAGGCCTACATTCAAAATATATGTTAGATGAACATTCAGCATACATTTTGAACATTCAGAAGTAGATTCAGTGAATGTGTCAACATTCAGAGAAATATCTGATCAATATAGGGGTGGCTGGGGTCCTGTTTAGCACCAGAAGTGCATGTCCACTATATGATTATTGAATGTTTACAGAACATTGCTTTTTAAAAATAGAAATTTGAACATTTTATGCAAGATCTCTGCATTATCATGATACATATCTAGTTTGACTGAAGGTTCTATGAATGTTCTGTGAATATAGTGTTAGACAAATGAACATTCACTTGATATGTTTGTGAATCTGTTGAATGTACATGAATGTTCTGTGAATGTTCTGTGAATATAGTGCTAGACAAATGAACATTCACTTGATATGTTTGTGAATCTGTTGAATGTATGTGAATGTTCAACTATATAGTAGAATATTGAAAATAGCTGTTTGTAGAATACAAGATTAGGCAAATGTGACATCTGATAGCTCAATAATAGAAGAAATATAACAAAACTACTCAATATAGTAAAAAACTTGACATAGATTGATTGAAAATTTACTAAATTAGGCAACTTCTAAATAAGGCAATTACTTGACTACTATATCTAGTAGCCCTAAGCTAGGGTTTGAACCGCATTTTGGCTCTAGTTCCTTCAGTTGTCCTTTGAAGGCTTAAGTGGTCACAGGAACTCTTAAAGCCCTTGAAAAGGGCTACAAGATACTCTTACAAAGTATTAACATTCAACTTGAACTCCTTAAGATAGAGGTTCAAAAAAGCGGACTTGGTATTAAAAGAAACCTGGTTAACAAGTCTAGTCTTAATGTTAAGATATCTTTCTTAACTTTTTGATAAAAAGCCTTATAGCAGCTTAACAAGCAACATTTTTTAAAGGGTCATTAATAGATTTGGCAATCAACCTTATGGTCTGGATTCAAATCTCCAATAAAAAATTTTCCGAATACTAAAGTCTTAATAGTGCCTTAACCAGACTGAATTGGCTTAAGGTCAATAGAAGATTTAAAAGTCAACCATACGTTGGCTATCCAAATCTCCAATAAAAACTTTTTTTACTTTAGGGCAGGGTCCAAGATCAATGTGTTCAGCTCAATTGAAGTATTAACAAGTCCTTAATAGTCTGGCCTTAAAGGTTAATCCACTGATACAAGGATTAATTGAAGTCTTAACAAGTCCAGTCTTAAAGTCTTAATATTAGTGGATTGACTTTTTGGAGTACTATAGAAAGTCAGTCATTTGGTATGCAACTAGGGGACTTGTCTTAACAAAAATGTTCAATATATACACTAGTTTGGTTTGCCAAGGATCCAGCTTGATTGGACAGATCTACAGCTTGGAATACAGGGATATGTGTAATTTTGCTTTGGATTCTAGAATGCTATTTGGCCAATATCATCCTGCATTCTCATGGTATGGCCCTGGATCTTTCAGGAATGAAGGAGACATACAATAGGCATGTTTTTGTTAAGACAAGTCCAACAGTTGTTAAGTAAATGAAGGACTTTCAATAGTGAACACTGCAAATATGCGAAATTTGTATGGCCTCTCTAGCATGTAGATTGCTTCTTTAAGGAACTTTGCTTAATGAAATGTCTTTTAGGGATGACATGAACTTATTCCTAATGTTATAGAAAGATCCATTGATATCTGCATGCTAGAGAGGCCATACAAATTTCGCATAAATCTTTGCTATTTTGAGGAACAATAGGCAGAGTTTTAAAGGACAATAGACAGAACTTGAAACATGTCCACACGCAATGCCTGTGTTGAGTCACACCTACAGTTAGCAGATTAGTCTAGTCTGATTTTTGAGTTTTGATTTTGGTATTCCAGATTCCAGATACTGGATCTGATGTGGACTATTGAGGCCTGCCATTAGACAAACAGATGCTGCCTCTTATATAAGCTTATCACTGGTATTGATTAGACCCATGCTGCTTAGCTCCAGTGAGAAGTTGATCAATTTTGTAGGATAATATTGTGCAGTAGGCCATAGCTCTGACGAGTCTGAGACAGAGCAAAGGGTAAAGGCAGAATGTATTGGATGAGAGCAAATTTTAAGGGGTACAATGATCAATGAGGGGCAAAACCTGAAATTGTAACCCCCTGAGTAAACACACCCATAGACTTTGACACATGCTGATATACCAAGTTGGTGTACTTTTTGTCCAAAATAAGTGAAGATCTCTGTTGTACATACTACTAAATAGAGACAGGGTGTGTCATTGCTTTGCTCTGGCCTCACATTGATTTCATGGAAGTGGTTTACATGACTATTTAATCTGAGACAGTAGTGGAACAAAATGTACATTACAGTTGAGAAGTTATTAACACTGCACTGGGACACTGATGCCAGGATCAAATCTGATCAAAGACTGTTAAGCAAATGATAGAATTACAGACATATTGCATAACTCATACCTTGAATCTGCCAAAAAGATTTGACTGGGAGGCCCTGTTCAACATGCAAGAAGGTCATAGTGCCAGAATGAGTTCCTCACTTATGAACTTAAAATTGAAAGGGACCATCCAGCAATACTGAGGCAGTTCTGAATCCTGCATGAATCCAATGAAAACACAGACTCAGAGACAGGCAAAAAGAAATGGTTGAGGACTTGGAAAAGGGAAGAAGGTGGGGAATCAGATTGCCACGCAAAGAACTGAAGTCTTTCAGGCACTAGAAACAAAAGATGCCAAGCTGCCAAGAACAAAGGAGCCATCAGCACATAGTTGACTGTGGCACTGGTGAAAAATGTAAGGCCACTGGGATTCTCCCATGGATAATGTGGTGCTGGCTCTGGTCCAAAACAAAGCAACCAGTCTGAAGACCAGTAGCACTTCAGGGGCACAAACACAAAAACTCAACATAATTTTAGGAACATGAGTGATATATAACATGAAATCTACATGAAATGTGATGTTTCAGAAACTTTGCAGTTATCTTATGCAGATCCCCCTTGTGTTTGAACCCTTGTCTTTTTCAGGGGGAGCTGACAGAAACTGAAAACTGACTAGTAGTAACTACTAACTTAGCAGCCTGGTTTAAAGAAATTGGCTCTCTGTGTGGGGATTTGATAGGCATGATGCAATGTGATTGTGTTCCAAATGTTGAATGTGTCTGTCTCTGGCCACTGAAGCCCAATGTCATGTGAATATAAATTTGTAAAAAAAAAAAAGCTTTCAAATGATAGAATATAATGAATCAGAGATGGAAAAAAGCATGGAACAAAGAACAAGGAAAGAGATGTATCATGATTCACAGCTCTGTCAGAATCAGATGCAACTCCACACATGCATAGCACGTGTTTTTGTTTCAATTCCCGCCCATTGTTCTTTGAAACTCCACCCATTGTTCCTCAAAATAGCAAAGATTTCCCATCAAATCTCAAGATCTCACTCACATGGTTGCAAATTCACTGCAACTTGACTGCAGTGAACATACTGCAGCTTGTTTGCCTGCAGTGTTGTAAAAGCCTCTGTTACCATTACATACTGATCAAGCTATTCTCGCTCCTTATTGTTCTCTTTCTGATCTCCAGAAGACTCCCTGTACCATCTTCCTGGACAAACGTCAACTTGATCTCCCTGGTCTGCTTCACCTGGTCTGGGAACATGTCTCTAATCGACAATGTTTCTCCTTTGATCCATTTTTCTGCAAGATCCTTGGTGTAAGAGTTGACATCGGCTGTAAGGGAAAGCTTCGCTTCTCTGTACATCTCCTTGTTGCATCCTATGGTTGCAATCCAAGTGATCCAACTTTCCAACCAACTTGCACCTCTTCATTCCTTTCCATCATATCAAGTTACTGCTGTAGAGTACTGAACCTGGTGGACCAGATTATACAGGGTTCCAGCTAGGTTCCTGAGAGAATATGGAAGAATGTTGGAGATCAGGATGACACCTTCACATCTTTTGAGCTCATACATCTCTTCGTAGGCTGTGTCTGATCTGCTAATGACTGATACAAAGTCAGGCATAATGGTTCTCAGTTCTCAATCTTTTGATTATGGTACACTCTTCCATTGTTTGGTCCCCTTTTTGTTGCATAAATCAGGCAATTTCAAATAAATTTTCAATCTTATCAAGCAGTGATCATCTGTTATATTTGCTTCCTTTCATTTACTTCTGCAGGTCCCTGAGATGTACATGATCTCACGTTCTAGCCATTGAAAATCTGGTTTCAACAACTCCTTGCACATAACCAAATTAGGTTATTCCTGCCTTTCAGTGCTGCATAAAAGACTTTTTGCTGGGTTACCCCATGCTGCCATCTTTCATGGGTAAGTCCAAACATGCCTAGGTAAGGAACCTTGCGGTTGTCTTAATTGGGACTATTCTTTGTAATGTATGATCTGTACGGTCCCTTGTTACAGTAAACGTGCTTGGCACCCTCTTCCCTTCATGAAAAATTAGCAACCATTCCTGGTTGCTTAGTAATTGGTGGCCGCATACACCTGTCCCAAAGCGTGATCTGTAATCATTTTCCTAATCGATCTTTTGCTGACATCAGTCAGTTCCCAATCGGGCCAGTAATTATTGATATGTTTGTTTCTAAGCTTTATGGCTCGCTGAGTGGGATGATCAATATAAAAGGTGGTCTTGTTGATGCTTTTAACAGTATTGAGATTTCCTCTTTTATTGATCTCGTCCTATCTTTGATTTATAACTCTTATCGCTTCTTATGGTTGCTGCTTCCAATTTCAACACTTTACAGTTGTTCAACGCTGCTGGTACTGCTAAACAGACTGTTGCACAATGTGTTTTGATGAATTCCCCGCCCAATGTTCTGGCTGTTACTACTGCAGCATATGCTGCTACTGTGGTAATTTCATCCATTGTGGTTCTTTGTATGTTTGTTGACTCTTGTTTTCACAGCTTGCCCTTGTCCAGAACATCTCCCAAGCCCAGCAGTCACAAAACCTTGATGGGCCATGTGGCTGCAGTACTCAAGTATGTTGAAGCTATTGCCAGCTATGGAGTCGTCGAGGCTCCTTCCCTGGTTATTCTCGAACTTGATACCTTCGCCAAATGTGAGGCAGTAATAGCTTTCAAAACTCTCACCGCTAGTTCTGGTACCACTCAAGGAGGTCCTGTTTCTCAAGAGGACATTCTAATGGCTCCTCAAGAAGAAGTCATAACTGTTCCTTCTTATCCAACTGGTACCAATCCCAACAAGGTTTGTCGTACTCTGTTTTTAACTTGTCCTGTCTTTTCTTATGCTATTTCTAGCATCCCAAAAAGACCAGAAAGTCTTTGACAATTGTAGACTCCGATGAGGATCAAGGTGGCCAAGTTGTATTGTCCAGTGGTACACATATTAATGTGCATGTAGGTGCCAACCCCAGTAAAACTAATTCTCACACCAAGAGACATCATACTGAATCAGTTCGTTTTAGTTAACCCTTTCGATATGGGGTACCTCACCGAACTCATTTCTTTTATCCAGCAACATGCTCCCAAACCTATTGATGTGGCTATGCTCAGTACTATGAAGATTTTGAAGAACACTGCTGTGAGTTTTTTTGTTTAATTCTCTTTCCTTTGCCTTCGCACCAACAGTCTTTAGCTGATCTCTCATGGTTTTACCCTTCTACTTCCCTTTGACCATGTACCTGGCATTGATACTGACTCAAAGCAATATTTGTGTGCTCTACAGGTCATTGAAAAAGCCCAAGCCAATACTAGTGCTGTTTTCAAGGGACTTCATTCTCGCTGCTCCACTCAGAGTGTAGCTACTGTTGGTGCGCCTTGTTTTTCCACATACTTTGCTTTCTCCTTCTGACTTATTTTAGTCATTTCTGATGAAGAAGACACCGGTGTCCTGGAGGCCACTATTGACGATATTCATCACAGCCATGAAGAGGCCAAGAAGTATACTGCTGATGGTGTCTCCAATGCCGCTTTGATGGCTCATCACAAAGAACTTCTCAAGGAGTGCGACTTGGCTTCTGCCCGTCTTGTCCTTGAGCTTCAGAAGCTCGTTCATGCCAATGCTGAGACGATTTGTATCAACAAAGAGTTGCATTCCTGAGGCGAAGTCTATAAGAAAGGCAAGAGTGTCGCCTGAACCAGACTTGTCAGCATCTCTCACACTGCTTCTCCCATGAAAGGTTGTCACTCTAACCCTGAGGTTTCTGAGGAATCAGTTTCTGATGCTGAAGAAGAGGCTATGGCTAGTGCTGAGAAAGGATCTGCCAAGGGTACTATGTGCGGATTTACTGTTTACTAGTCATTCTTAACTAGATCGTAGTAGCTTCCTTGCTGAGCCCCCTTAACAATTTTACATCGCTTTGTCCTCACCACTGTTTGACTCTTCTTGGTCGTCTGAATCCTCTGATACTTCCAAAGTATCATCTACATCGTCATACTCTTTATCTGCTGGAATCTTGAATCTGACTTTCCTGAATATAGGATTGTCTTTATTCAATTGTTTGATATGATCACCATATGTTGGCCCAGTTACTGCTAACTCTTTGAGTCTCTTAGCTGCGGCCAACACATTGCTCTTCATATCAGTTGGTAATTCCAGACTTTCTCTTGCAAAGTATGGTACAACTTGGAATTGTCCAAACCTTCCTGCTAGAACTGTACCATCCAATTCGCATAGTATGTATCTTGATCCTAGTGTCTTTTTCACTACGATCAAGGGTCCAATATACCTTGCCTTCATTTTCTTGTTGAGGTGCTTTTCTATTGTAGTATTTCGTATGAGTACTAAGTCTCTCAACTTGAAGTCATATGCTTTAATTGTGGCAGCATGCTCTTCTTTGTACTTGAGAAGTCTCTTGTGCTTCTCCTTCATAATTCTCTCTCGGATGTCGCCTACATGGATCTGATGCTTTGTTAGTGCCATTGCTCAATAAGCTGATAGCTCTTCCTGTGTCATTACTCCATCTGGTGGAAGTAGTAACCATGTGGCTTCGATAATGTCCAAAGGCAATATCGGATGTGCACCAGTAACCATGAAGAAAGGCAAACAACCCATAGTCTTATGTGTTGTTATCCTATCTGCCCATAGTACATGAGGCAAGAAATAGAACCATTTTCCAATGTTCCCAGGACTGCACATTTTGAATAGCACATTTCTTATGTCCCAATGTCCTCGTTTAATCTTTCTGTTTGCCTGAGAGTTATATGGTGATATCTGAATCCCTGCAATGCCATAGGCTTTCTCTATCCATGCTGCAGCCTTTTTGAATGCTTTACCGTTATCGGTTATTATTTTCTCAAGGCAACCCAAACACATTATGACCTCCTTGAACAACCATTGACCTATCGTTTGAGCATTCTCTTTTACAAGTGCTCTCGCTTCTGGCCAAGATGTTAATGAGTCTCTGCCATGTACCACATATTTGCAACAGTTCGATACTTCTGACATCATAAAGTTATTGACATGAAGTGTTTGGAATATCGAGGGAGTGTGTGTTATAGTAGGTGGCGCCAACAATAAATTGCGCTGCCTGAGTTGACATATGTGACAGGTCTTGACAAACTGTTTAACATCTCTCTCAAACTCTGGCCACCAGAACCGCTCTCCAACTAGTTTCGCAGTGGAATGTAATCTTCTATGACCAAGGCTGTCGTAAGACGCTTTCATCATATAGGTACAATGTTGTTAGAACTTGATTCAAATGTCTAATTCTCAGTGTCGTTCCAAATGACTTGCACAGTATGAAGTGCGTCTGAGGTTTTCGAACAAAGAATAAGGGTAGAAATACGAGATTGAAAGACTAAGGAATACAATATTCTAACTACTGTTTAAATACTAGTAAACATGCGACTACTGTTTGTTTTCCACAAGGCAAAACATCCTACAACCATGCTATAAACAACCTGTTTCCCATGCCTTCTTTACTAAGTGCCATCAGGTTTCCACACCTGTTTCCTGTTTCACTACAATGTGCTAGTTGTCTGTTCGCCATGTGCTATCGTGTCTGAATACCTTGAGGCTTTAATCTCCGTGCCTCATGTTGTCCTATGACCTTTGTGCTGGGTCAAGCATGTCATGCTTCTATCTCTTATCTTATCATCACATGTCATCACAATAACGATTCCTTTGAATCAGTCCAAGTCCTCGGTTTCTTGACATACGTCACCTGTTGCTGCTTTATGGACTAAGTCCAACAACATTGATGGGGCATATAGAAATTCAGCCTTGTTTTCATACCAAACTGGGCAGTTTGGCATCTCTTTGACTGCTGGGACATTGATGGAGTGCTAGAACCGAGCTTCAAGGTTGCTAGTAAGAATGTCAAGTGTTAACAAGTGTCTGTGCTTTGTGTCTGTACTTATCAGCCCAGAAGGTACTCCTAAGACCAAAGATGGAGTGCTATGACTACAAGAAGAACAGTGGTGTTCACATAATGGCTGAGACTGAATACATGACAAAACCCTGCGAGCCAAGATGTCTGTTTAAGACTGGAGGACTTAGCACTGTGAAACAGCAATGACTCTTTAGTACAGACTAAGCGGAGCTCTAACCGGACCATTGTCATAAGAATTACATGACTGGAGCTTTGACTGATGTCGCTTGTGGAAACCAAGACGATTGCGGAACGATCAGGGCAACCCACAAGGATACCCCTATATAAAGATGGACCCACAATGTGGACAATTGTTCATACCAAGGGACATGCTTTTGACACAAGACTAGACGATGAGAAGCATGTAAGAGAGTACAGAAGGGACTAAAGTAACTGTCTTCTTTCTGCACTTCTCAAAATACCTGATCAGCAAGAGACTCCACTAGGAGGTTTCACCTGATTGTACTATTAATAGCAGGATGACTGATGTCATGCGGCCACCTTGGCAATCCGACTCAGAGACTCCTGTGAATGACTTAAGCGTATTATGTTATCGTTTCTGAACAGTATTTAAGGACTCTAAGTTTGTAGTAAATATCTAGAACATTGTAGGGCATTGAACCCAGTTAGTGACAAGTGACCGCCTGACCAAGGCTGGAAGCTAGTAGCTGACTTGTGGATAATATTAATTTGTTTCTCGGACTCAGTTACCGACATTTTGACGAATTGAACAAGTTTGAACCAAGTCTAGTCTAGTCTAGTTGCTTAGTGCACCCTCTAGTCTTGCAAGAGAAATCTCTAGTCAAGTTCTAATTAAGTTCTAGTCAAGTTACTTAGTGCAAATCGTGCTTTGGTCAAGAGACCACAAACCCTAGTGTTACCACACTTTAAACAAGCTATAAACCCAGTTAAAAGCTCTCAAAGACAACCAGACGTAAGACACTGAGTACAGACAAGTGTTTGTACTTTGGACTATCTCTATTATAAGAAACCCAAACTTATCGAGGATATGAAGAGTGTATTGGTGTGTTGGTGTTGTTGTGTGTGTTGTTCATTTGCATATGCTTATATCAATGTGCTTTCCACACCGTCCGCCAGGATCCCTCACAACGTTGGCTGTTTTGCTGACATCTGAACGATGACAGAAACCTCGGGTTCTGACAAATGTTCCTTTTCTACTACTAGTTTATGTCTCGACTCCGCATTTCTTCGATGCAATCGATTCTCCTTGTCAAGGAAGAACCGTCTCACATGTCTAACAAAGCTTCGATACTCTTTGTCATTCATCCCTTTGGGCCTTACAAACAGATCTTCAAGCCAAGCTTTGATCTTAGGTATTTCCACATCTTGGTTCATACCCATTTTGGTTCGATGTCTCTCATCATAGGGTTCCCACTTCTCAGGATTCACTCGCTCTTCTAGATCAGGTATCATTTTTAGAGTGAAGGTTTGTGCCAGCTGGAAGTTTCCACTGATCTTCATTATATTTTCCACATATTGTCCTCAATGTACTTGTTTCCAAGCTTCATTATCTGCTCTAGCTCTGTCTCTTTCTTGATCGAAATCATCTATTGATGTGGCGCATTGGAAATATCCCCCTTGAATATCAATCTCATCTTTGAAATCATTGAACTCTAGTGGTTTATTTATGCAATCAGGTTCTTCGTAGTACTCCTGGACTCATATTGGGTCCTCAAATTCTTCTGAATTCTCATACTCCTCATCCCCTGACTGTTTCATGCGCCTTGATAATCCATCTACTGTGGCAAAGTCCTTTGCTGGGACATGCACCAGTGTGAATTGATACATTAAGATCTTTTCTATCCATTGGTTGATAGTAGCATTTGAACCCATCTCAGGATTGTTTAACATTCCTTTGATGTACTTGGCATCCACTTCAACAGTCAGGTTTCTTGCACCAATAATCCAATATCTACTTGCTTCCAATGCTCGCATTAAGCCAAATAATTCTTGTTTTGGTTGTGAGAACCTTGCTTCTCGGTCATTCAATGTTATTGACCCAAATCTCGCATATCACTTTGCCCCTGTCTCTGGATCTATCTGATATATGATAAAACCAACAGCACACTATGATGTATCTACTGAGAGGTAGATACCTCCTTCCAATAGGTAGTCTATTGGTAACAATGCTGGACATGTACTCAAAGCGTCTTTGAGTTTCTGCATGCTGTATAGTAACTTTATTCAAGGGCTCCAGACTATGCACTACAGTTGCTTATATCATAACACATACAGTCGGGACCCCCCAAACCTGTATGCATTATGACGGATATGCATGAGTAAATAAGATGAATATATTTGCATTTTCTTTGACTATAAACATCTAAACTACTTGTTTCATACAAAAAAACTATCTATTGAGGTCTGTTCAGCATTCTGGAGCTGTTCTTTTCATGCATGAGCCCTAAAAGCATGAAGATTGTGGGTCAGCTCCAGATTGCAAGCCAAATCAGGTTTTCCGAGGCAAGCATACTCCAGTTTCTCACACATCTTGATGATCTCTTTATTGGAAACCTCTGGATGGATTGGCTCATCATCATCACTACTGTTGTTGTCCTCTATGACAATGACCTCGCCCTTTGCAATAGCTTGGCGACATTTCACAAGTGAAACAATCTTGTCAATGCCGGCTTCACCATCCTCAAACATGATTTCCTCCATATCTGCATCTTCCTGCTTGATGAATGGAGGATTGAGGACTTCTTCCAAAGTAGCATCCCCATGAATGCAACCACGTTCCTTGAGCTTCTTGACGGCCTTCATGAGATCATCCTCAAGCTTCTGCAAAACTGGTAATGGAGAAATGATGGGTCAAGCAGGGGTAAAAGATGAAACTGGGGTGGATCTGGATACTCGCATGAACTGTTCAATGGCTTTTCAGGCAGCCATGTGATCATTTTCTGCTTCCAAAACTGCGGCCAAGACCAGCTGCCAATCTTCTGCCCGATATTCTGAACCCAGAGCTGACTCCAGTTCTGACTCTGCTTGTGGGAAGGTCATTGAATTTGATTCAGCAAACTCAAGCATGATTTCCCAGCCAGCACTGAGTGCTGAGACCGAATCTGGGGATTTTGGCATGTCAGCCATCTCAACATCCGAATCAGAATCATCAGGTGCATCAGCAGCCACGAAAATATCTTCCCATTCCTCATTTTTTCCCACCACTATCTTCATGAGCTTCCAACAGTTTGCAACCATCTCTGCAGAAACTTCATCCCAAGCCTGGTGACACCGGGGGCAGAAGCCAACGCACTCCAAAAGGAGTGCCTTAAACGAAACATTGATGCACTCCTGATGGCCAGCTGTGACAGTGGCATTTCCAGTGCCGAACACTGCGTTTCCGGCTGATCTATTTTTAGTCAGAGCACATGTGAGTGCAAGCCTTATGATCAGTCTCACAAGTCAGTCTCTCGCCCCTGGTAAGGAAAGTCGTTACCTGGAGGAGAGTCTGATCTTTAGCCTGGCGGTCTAAAGAGGTTTTAAAATTTGATGTCGATTTGTCGGCTTACTGAGATAAGATGCAATAAATACGTCATTGTTCAGCGAATGCCGTGTGACCTTGGCTTTTCTCGTACCAATATCACAGCTCTTGGAGCTACTGTATTGTCTATTCCCGAATGCCTTCTTCAGATGTGGAAATGCGTGATATTGACACAGGTCATGAATCTGATCCCGCAACTGAGCCAGAATGGAAATTTACTGTGGGGACGGGGCATTCTGGGCTAGATTCAGGTGTGGTCATGGTCAGAGCAATAGTAGACCTGAAAAGGAAGACTTTTCGAGAGCAATAAATGACAGAATTGCCAGCACTTGGAGGTGAAACAGTAAACAATTGGTTGCGTAAATAAAGGCAGTCACATGAGGTGCCGCTGCCTTGGCGATCACAAAATTCAATATCCAAAGTGAACCTCTCTCAGTCTGGACCCCTGGGTTAAGGATCAGACTACCTTATGATCTGTCTTTGGAGGCTCCGAGGCACCTTGTGTTCCCAAGCCCAGGGGTGCTTACATATGAACAGCTGGCTGTTCACGGAATAATTCTCAGGAGAATACACATGGTCCTTGTTGGAACGGATCAAATGGAAACACATCATGCTTAGTGAAATGATATTTGTCATGAATCAGCTCTGTACGATTCCTGATCCGATGGAGCTTGTGAATATAAGATGGAGTGCCGCACCCAGCTGATGTATTCTGCTGTCAACTATGGTTATCTGCACTTGTTCTGAGTGCAGAAAGAGGACTGTAACCATACACGGTGTGAAGCAGCCTGGCTGTGAAGTCAGTCATGCCACTCGTCGTGATCATGAGACCAAACCTCCAGCCAAACATTCAGCTCCACAGGAGCAGACAAGACAGAGAGAGAATAAATCTCAAAACAGCAAGAACCTTGATAATGCTGTGAAAGGTAGGCTCAGAAGCAATTGGGTTGCCTTATTTGAAGTTAAATCATTATATAGAAATCACAATTGCTGCTCAGCTTATTGCACAGCTATGCTGCAAGCTTGTTCTCTGGCTGAATCTTAAAGCTGGTGTCAGTCGTGACACAGCAAATACCACCCTTCAGGCTCTCCAATTCATTATTACCACCCTTCTTCATCTTGTCTCTGCTGCACTGAACTCAGAGCTTGGAGTGAATATCACTTTTCCAGAAATCAGCATTCCCCGTGATATCCGCTCTGCATATTATCAGTATGGCAACAATCCCAAGCTTGTACGCACAGTCTGCTGTCCCACATGCTATACTATCTACACTCGGCCTATTCCCACCATCTGCACATGGAAGGCATCTCCCAAATCAAAGCCATGTGGTACAGACTTATTCCGCACACAGAACTATGGGCATCAGTCAAAAAAAGTTCCAAAAACCCTGTTTAACACTCAGGATTTTGACTCTTGGCTGCACTTTTTTCTGTCACGCTGACACATTGAAGAGGCATTAGAGGGTACATTCCAGCATGGAAAAATCTTTCAGGTTTTCTCCAACAACGATATCATCTTGTGTTTGCATTCTACATTGACTGGTTTAATCCTTTTACAAACAAGATAGCAGGTATTTGCACAACTTTAATCTATGATCACGTTCATAAATTTCTGCACTCTTTAGGAAAAGTTGTGTCTTGTGGCACACTTGTCTTGTACTGCTTGAATTTACCTCCAGAGCTGCGATACTTGCCTGAAAATGTGTTTGTTGTTGGGCTGATTCCCACTCCATCAATGCCAGACACCACAACAATTGCTCATATGCTCAATCCAGTGGTCGAAACCATGCTGGAATATCAAGCACCAGGAAAACAAACCACTACACACTATCATCCAGAAGGCATTTTTGCTGAAGCTAGAATTGTGCCTGTTGTTGCTGATCTACAAGCTATTCGCAAAGCTGGTGGATTTCTGGCACCTGCAATGGCCAACTATCTATGCTCTTATTGTAACATTCATAAGAGCCAGATTGAGAGTCTTGACTTTACATCATGGACCAACCGTAGTCCAGCAGAGGTTCGACAGCAGGCCCAAAAGTGGTATACTGCAGTGACTAAAGCAGACAAGCAGAGACTTGCAACAGCTACAGGAGTAAGGTGGACTCCATTCCACCGTCTCCCATACTGGAACCCAGTCTGGGACCTCATTCTTGGGTTTATGCACAACTGGCTGGAAGGGGTGCTTGCAAACCATTTGCGCAACTTATGGAGCCTTGGTCCTAACAGGAATGTAGAGGCCATCGAAGAAATCACAAAGGAGGAAAATTTCACATATTCAGATGTTACAGATTCTGCTGATGAGTTGGAAGAGTTGTACAAGGAAGCTGAGAGCTATGCGGCTTCAATTGGCGCTGCCTCCTCTGCCTCAACACCACCTCCATCATCATCATCATCATCACAGAACAGTACCCCAACTCCACGTGCAACCCCAGCTCCCATGGCAGTTGACGATGATGATGAAAATGACCTTGATTTTACTGCTAACATTAACGGCACCCCATTCAGATTCTCCAAAGACCAACTTGATGTGATTCATGCATGTCTCCGTGAAGTTTCCCTCCCAACCTGGGTAGGCCGCCCACCAACAAACCTTGGTGAAAAGAAGCATGGTTCACTCAAAGCACAAGAACTTCTTATTCTCTTTAGCGCCATATTTCCCTTGATCATTCCTGAACTATGGTCTCACACCAACTCTAACAATCATGATTTACAGCAGTTGGATTGCTACTACAATCTCACTGCTGCAACAAACATCATTATTTCATTCAAAACCTCCAACTCTGAGGCTGAGATATTCACAGACCACTATGTGAAATATCGCAGATCTATTCAGCAGCTTTTTCCTGATTTTCCATCTTTACCTAATCATCATATTGCAATGCATAACGAAGCTTTCCTGAAATACTGGGGACCTTTGCCCTGTCTCAGTGAGTTTCCAGGAGAGCAGATGAATGGAATGCTGCAAAAGGTTAAAACAAATGGTCATCTCTGTCAGTGATAATAAATAAATGTACTCCTTTTTCTGATTCTTTTCCTAGATGACATGGACTATACAATGCTACGACAAGTCACCCGTCGCTGTCACCTTCTGGCCTTGCTCCATGATAATGAGCATGGTGACAATACCACCAGAGAATTTGCAGACATTCTTGAACCTAAATACTCTACAATCCGTGAATCTCTAGCTGGCGAGCTAAGCTCATGGGAAATTGCTCAATTTCTTGGCAAGGCACCACAGATGACAGGCCAAGAATATGTACAGCTACAGAACTATCTTCATTCAATAGGGTGCCCATACCGGAAGCACACTGACACCCCACATCCTGAATATGCACTCATTCTTCCACCCACAGCTGCACGCCCATTCCAAATCAATGTTAAGGGGAAGACATACAGCTGCATCTCTTCACATCTTGGAAATAGTGCAATCCAGTTTTATAATCCCCAGCACCAGGAACTCACTGGATCAATTCACCTTATTCTGGAAATTCCATTAGATGGCTTCCTTCGCACATTTTTATTTGTTCACCCCTACCAAGAACTGTCAAATGCAGAACAGTCTCAGACTCCATATCTACACTATCCTCGGCTGAAGACCAAGGTTGTTGATGCTAGTATAACGGATAGCATGCTCATAATTGAGCCACAACACATTATCACTCATCTTACAACTCTCAGGCGGTCTGCTGGCACTTATGGTATTAATAGAGACTTGTTGGTTGTGTGTTGGGGACTAGACCATGGAAAGAAATAGTCTAGCTTTTGTTTGCTGTATTGCACCTTTTTGTTCCAGAATATCACTCTAGTCTCTAGGTCATGCCTGGCAGTCTTGCAAGCATCAATAATTTTCAACTTGCATATTTTAGGATCAATATCAATATTTCTAGCTGACTGGGAACTTGATCACTTGCACCTTTGACCTAAATAGGGAAAAATGGCTTTGAGCAGACAGTGAGCAGACATCAGAAAGCTCAAGGCAGATCCTGCCTGACAGCATGGTATACAACAGATAACCTGCATGCATGACTCTGAACCCTGACATCTGCATGGCAGCTCAGCTTCAAATGATTTGTGATGAGTGAATGTTTCACTGGGTCTAGTAGCAGTTCCTGGGACTCAGTACTTGGCAAAGGCCATCTGTATGTTGAAGTGTATTCTGAGAAATCTGTTGCAGCACCAGGTAACAAAGCCTCATGAGACAAAATGTGGCGTAAATACCATCAAAGGTGCCTCAGCTTAGGTTTGGAATCCCAACAGAGCTTGATCCATGGCCCAGAACTATGATATAACCTTCAGCTTATGGGTAGATAATGTAGCTCTCCATGAATCTTATTTGAAACCAGGATTGAATCTGTACTTGAGGCAGTATTCTCAAATAGCCTCTGCTGCCAATACAGAAAATTCTCAGTGCAGCATTGTAGAGTCATCTCGGAGTGATTAAAACCATCGGAAATTTGTACCTGAAAGTCCCAGAATTAAATTTGAACAATTCTGGGCTTAGTGTGATTCACCAGGTGTCATATTTTTCTCATTGGCATCTCTCGGCAATTTCTGAACGACGTCAAGCGTATTTTCCTTATGCCCACAATTGGTGTAAGGACTGACCATGTAAGAGAGCCATCTTGGAGTTATCAGCCTCTGGACAAAGATTTTTGCTTGTGGAGTTGATGAAATATTTTTGAGATATTGTTCGCACCAATCCTTGCAGAGTGTTACAAGGTCATATACTCCTCAACCCCATTCTTTGACCATTTTGGTGCAGATAGCTTGTAAACAGTTCACACATCTTCAAGAATGACATATGGCTATAAGCGCAGCTCCCATTTTCTCCAAAGAGTTCATCATGAATTTACACGTTGCCAAATACACTGTGTGGCGCAACTCCAGCTTTCTTGTTTATGGACGCACAGCCAGTGATGAATGGTCTGGGGCCGGATCAAAATGTATATACACCCTATATACACTTTCTATAACAATAGAGAGAGATTACAGTATGTCCTAAGGTATGATACTGATTATCAGAATATGAATGGAATATCACACTAGATAGACATGCTTTCAGGCTCAGGAATCATCAATACTTTCTGAGAAGGCTCACAATATCTATATGGGTAGTCTACAACAGATTCAGATGTCTTAAAGATATGTCCCCATGTGGGACAAAACTGTGGCGCATTTTCCTCTGTGCCTGTTACAGCTGCCAAAATCTGGTCCATGGCACCCAAGCATGACGGTTCAAGTATAAAATGCTTTAGAACAGCTGTTTCTGGAATTTGCCCTCTTGACATGGTCCTCAAACATAGAATATTGAGCAAAAGGTGCACCACTGAAGATCAAGGCACAGATTATCCTGTTCAGCCTTGGGGACGTTTATAGACATCTGAGGACCTTATTTAAATCTATTCAAAATAACATGGATCACCCAACCACGTGGAAAATGATCAGTACTTGAACAACACACTGTGGCGCAGTTTCTTCTATGGTCTCACTGCTGTGACCTGATGCATGCTGCATGATGTCCGTGATACTGGAAATACATATTATAGATATAGGTCACTGATTCTTCAGGCCAGGCATGAACTGTCTGAAAAAGGCAGCCAGGCATCCATCAAACTATGTGCTAGCCATCACAGCAGGCCAAAGGGCCATACATTTTCAAAGTGAATGGTGCTGTACATCATCTACCATCTAGGTAAGAACAGACAAGTATTTCAAAGGGATATGGATAGCACCGAGCGGAAGCCGCAAACATCCTGACGGTGATAGCACTCACATACCCGATGGCATTATATTACTGGGAAACAAGACAATCAGAAATAAATAAAACATTTTTTCAGACAAGGTCGGGACCGGTTACCCATGCTTACCTTTCTGGGACACGCGGCGGGAGGCGGACAGCGGGCACGCAGAGTGCCCAATTTGGACTTCCAACCGATACAATCAATATCAATGTCAGGGAACAGTGAGCAAAGGTTTTACACCTGACATTGATGACGGTAACCATGTGCCGAATAGCCGAGCCAGCCTCACATCGTGCTTGAGTACCTTGTGATGGAAAATTTGACTTTCACCTTATAAGAGATATTTGAGATATTGGCAGAAATACTGGCAGATAGTGAAGAACAGGTGAGATCAATGTTAAGCTAGCATGACCGGGTCACCCTGGTCAGTCATGCTTGTTAGCTCCGAATGTGGCGATGACCAGGTGCCGGAGACTTGATCGCTTGCACCTTTGACCTAAATAGGGAAAAATCGGCTTTGGGCGGGCAGTGAGCGGGCATTGGAAAGCTCGGGCCAATGAAGAGCTCCCGCCCGATAGCGTGGAATGACCTGTAGGTGTGAGACTCTGAACCCTGACACGTGCACGGCACCTCGGCTTTTTGTGATTTGCGATTCCAATCGTGATTATAATTGAACAGCCCTTTTGGATCTCTAAATTTATGAAATAGCAACCACAGAATTATGATGAATTTATTCTAAAGAACTGTTAAACAATGTGGAAAAAGCAGCACCGAAATGATAATGACAGAAAAAGAAAAGAAAACCAAAATCATAAACTCAAATATCCTCGTCCTCGTCTTCTTCATCCTCATCTTCATAGCTATCCAAACGTTCCAACTCCTCCTCAGTTGGAAGATTATACAGTTCTAAAACTGCATTGCCGTACTGTTGCATAAACTGGTCCGTCGATAGTCTTTTCCAGGTCTGAATATCCCGTATATCTGTACAGAACCGTGCTAGAGGGAGTGCGACACCATTGTCCATGTACTGTGCGCGCTCATGCAGTGTGAGCACATTGTTGTAATAGTCTGGAGAGAAATAGTCAATTGGTACATTGAGAGGATGAGGAGAAGCAGATTGCTCTGCAAGCGGAGTCTCAGGCACAACCCGTATACGGTCAGCACTTTATAATATCAGTCACACTGCTAATAAAACAAAAAAGACATACCGCTGTCCTGCTCGTCTTTTCCGGAGAATCCTATCCCGATAATTGTTGTCCTCGAAGCGGAACAGGCCTGTTACAAGGTCGGACCGCCCAGATTTGGCCTTGATACGATAACGGACAACACCCGGCCCGGCCGTCGGATCAAGTTCATCGTCTGAGTGAGCGTCCAGTGCCTCTGCCAAACGGACGACTTCACGTTGATAGCCCTGGGCTTTGAGCTGTTCTGCTCGGGTCTCAGATAGCTGTAAAGAGGTATCAGTATAATATTTCTGTGAAGAATGACAGGACCTACATGTTTACGCCTTCGGAAAGCATTGTTGCGCTCAACGTCTGCTATCGAAGCTCCTGGAATCTTTTCCTCCCTACGAAGCTTCTTTGCTAGGTAAGAGAAAACAAAGCTTTTGTAAAGCTTGACAAGAAGACTGTGGTTGTGAGCATAGGATGTGTCGGCCTTCATGAAGACATAAGCCCATGAAGAAAGGAGATGTTTGAATGTGGAAATGGCAATGTGTTCGTGTAGGACATTGTACAGAGAGTCTGGACTGCCAAGAAAGTCAGGACACCATTGCTGAAGACCAGCTCGAGCGACCGCTGTGAACATGTCATGAAGAAAGGATTCATTGACACGTTGTACATTCTTCGCGATCATTGCCGTTCCATGATGGGCTTCTCGTTTAACACGCTCGAGATGCCTCATAACTTCAATTGAAGCAGGCTCAGCAGTGTTAATGATGGACTCGACCTGAGCTTGAACACCATCAGCTCCGGTGTCTTTGAAACGCTCATTGAAGGCGGTGAAAAAAGGGCCAGCGGCATTTGGTGGAACTCCATCCTGAGAAAACTGGCACAAGAGAATACGAATATGAAGGTGGAAAGCATCCTGTTGAAATTCTGTCAAAGAAATGGCATGAAAGAAAATCTATCCTAGCGCACCTGAACCTCCTTTGCTTTCTTTGGCACCTCAGCCCTTGTCATATGAAAGCTCTTCCTTGGAGGTTTTGACCCAGGCTTTGGTGATGGCGGAGAAGATCGTGGTTTCTTTGGAGAACGAGACTGAGCACCGTCGGTCTGACTGTTAGCACGACCGCGCTTGTTCTGGTTCCCAGGTGCATGAGACATTGGTGTTAAATGAGCTGAAGGAGGAATGGGTAGAATGAAGATGGAAGATGAAAGAGACGACTGAAATAGATTCACAAACAAAGAATTGCGACGCAGGGTTTCTTTGATCCCATTGTCACTGCAATTTAGTCATCAAACAAGCGACTGACGGTAGCAATGGTGCTGAAGCAATGCAGATGAATAGAAAAGAGATGTATTGGTCTCAGAAACAAGAGAAATATCTGAAGATAATTGTCAACCGTGATGCCAGCAGAAAAGAGAAACCAAGACGTACATGAAATTGTGGAGCCTTTTGACCAAGCTCAGTCCTCTGAGCAACCCACAGCCAAGAAACAAGCAAGACCAGCTTTCCACCTCCAATACTACTCTCCAATTCTGCAGATTCCAGCAGCACGAAGCGAAGACATGAGGGAACAAGTCAAGAGGGAAATTTGATTGATGGCGGACCCGGGAAAACAGCGCCCAGAGCCGACTTGACCCGAAGTCAAGCCAGCTGATTTTGTCTGCCGAACGGCAGTGGTCACAGCCGGGATCACGAGTGCATCGATAATTCGTTTAAGGCACTCCTTTTGGAGTGCGTTGGCTTCTGCCCCCGGTGTGAAGGAGCATCATGCCTTCAAGAAGATCAATCTTGAAGAGCTCAACAGCACCAGCCTCTTCAAGATCAAGGGCTTGTTCACAGAGCACCCACCTGTAGTTAGCCTTCACACAGCATATGATCCCAGCATCGAGAGGTTGTACAGGAGAGGTTAAATTGGGTTCAAAGAATTCGACTTGGATATTACAGGGAGTGTATGAGATATCATGGCCAGAAAGTTGTCCAGAGTGAGAAGGATACATCAACCTTGATGACCCATTTCAAGATCGAGCTTTTTCAGGTATCTTTGGCTTCAGTGAGCTAACAGTCTCGAAGAAATATCAGACACTGACTCTGTAAACAGCTCTCCATTCATCCAAGCCTTCTTATTGTTGCGATAATAAAATCCCAATGCATGGGGCTTCCTTTTAAAGCAATGTGGCTGCTTGGAGCGACTGATAAACATCAAGGGAAGTTTTTTGCTGCCATCTGCATTGCATGCAAACATAGCGGTGATGCGAAACTTGTCCTTTTTCTTCCCACTCATTTTCTTTGTTGACAAACCGGCCTCTGGAGGTGAAGAGGGAAAGAAGCTGGATTCATCTGTGTTGAAGGTGTCCTTGGCAACATAAGCAGATGTGATTTTCTTCATCTTTGCTTGCTCTGCAGCAACAACAGTAAGGTCACATGAGCCTGCCTCTCCATGTTGTCAGTGTTGTTTCAGCTGATATCTGGTGAAGAAGTCACAAGGTCAGACACAATCTTCAAAATGGAAAACATGACTGATGCAGTTTTGAAGGATATGAGCCAGCCTTGGCCTTTGAGGCACTCATCTTCAGGCACATCTAGTGCAATTTCAAATCTCTTCCACTTCTCTATCAGCATCAGCCCAGATACTGTCTCCCCATTCCGCTCCATATCCTGCTGCCAAAGATGAAGAGCCTCATCAACATCAGGTCGTGTGACAACCCGAAGCTGCTTTCTTGACAAAGCTGTAGGATTTGCCACAACCTGTGCTTCTAGAGCTTGGTGAACCACAGGTCTCAGCTTCTGTGACAAAGCTGACTGGGAGAACTTTAGGATGCCTTGACAACGTGAAGCAAAATATTCCATGATTTGCATCTGATCCCAGTCTGGGTGTTCATCGACAAATTCATAAACCAGCATCCAGTCGAAGATGGTAAGACGTTCTTGCTTATGCCTGGTGAGAGACTTCTGTGTTGTTCAAGGGGCAGCAGTATGATTTTTGTTTGGTCCATGAGGCTTGTGTCGAGTTGGTGGCCTTTGATTTGGCCGGATAGTATGTTTTTTCTGGGCTGGCATGGTATCAAGGCTGAGGTTCAGATTGAAATAAAACTGAAGGGTCATAAACAGATTGAAATAGTACTCAAAAAGGTCATTTGGACACAGTCTGGTCCCAGCCCACTGCCATTTCCACCAAAATGGCTCCTGCATTAATGCATATGATGCTGAAAAATTGTATGCTATATTCTATATGCGTTTAAGTACAAATTTCCCTGCCTCCCATTGTGGGACCCATGAAATCCTTATGCATTATGATATAAGCAACTGTAGTCTTAAGCTTTTCCATCTTTCTTTACTACGCAAAACCATCTAGACCTATATGATGAATTCAATGGCTCATAAACTCCTGCCGAGATCTTCGACTTGATTACTTTGCATACTTCATCATATATTCCAGGTGGTATTGGAATATTCCGTTGAACCCATGGTGTGTGTTCAAGAACTGGAATATCTATCAGCAGGAAGAATTCTTCTTTGAACTTTCCCTGTTCTGACTCTTCCCAAGCAAAACCTTCATTATGTACACTCATTACATGATCTGCTAGCTTATGTTCTTCAGGCCACATGAAACCATCATGATTCTTTAAGAATATTTCTTGACGCTCACTGTATATCTGCCCATTGGATTAAATTTTGGAGGATTTGTAGGCAAGACAGGCAGATTCTTCAAAGGATCCCCTATTATCTTCTGCACTATCCTGAATTTATCCAGTAACTCAGCCAAAGCTGGTCTCACTTTTAACGCCACTGGTTTATACTTCTTCTTGGAAGCTGCATACTGTGCCATCAATGCAATGTTTACTCGCTCAATGCTTCCCAAGTCCTGTCGTATCCATTGTTCAAATTCTTCCTCTGACTCATCAATGTCTTGCGTAGCTTCTACAATCGACGATCTTGATGGCGGATCAGAGTTAGTTCTGACCCAAGGTTCTGGCTCTGACTGTAGATAAGGTTAACCAGGGGTAGAGGT
Source organism: Mycena floridula (assembly GCA_029320655.1). NCBI lineage: Eukaryota > Fungi > Basidiomycota > Agaricomycetes > Agaricales > Mycenaceae > Mycena > Mycena floridula. The sequence continues at coordinate 1,562,495 of JARIHS010000019.1, forward strand.
ATACCTCTGGAGGTATCATAGTAGGGGTACAAGAGGTAGAGGTAGAGGTCAGCCCTTCCAGACCTTTGTGAAACCTCTACCCTACCCCTGGAGGTACAGAGGTATGGCAGACACTAGATACTGAGTTCTTTTCATTGATATTTATCATGAAACACCTTACTTATAGGCATGATACCTTACAGATAATCTGATACCTAGTTTTAGCTAGTGAAACAGGCCATAATATGACACTCTGAAGATAATATTTACAGAGGATATAGGTACAAGAATAGCTTAGTCATATAATTAACCTTCTACATTGACTAAATAAGTTGAGATAGCCATAAAACTGTATTACAATATAATTTGAAGGTATCGATATAATCAATACTTGCAAAATACAGATGTAATTAGTGTTTTGTAGTGTGGGAACTTGTACCTCCATAGACCTCTCAAATCTAGAGGTAGGGTAGAGGTATACCTCCTCAAAGGTAGAGGTTTGGGAGGTAGGGGTAGAGGTAGGGCCTTCCAGACCTTTACCTCTACCCCTGGTGAACCCTAACTGTAGAGGTTGTTTATCCTCTACCGGAATTACTTCTCATGTAGGTGTTACTTCTGATGTATCCACTTCACTAGTCACAGGTTCCGCTTTCATGGATATCTCTTTTAGTGAGTCTTCGCTTTCTACTGCTTTGTTTGATTTAGCAATTTCTCATGCTACTTTCTTCTGTTTGATTTTCTTAAGTACGATACAGTTTTTACACTTGCTTGCATTGTGCTTCATTTCCTTAGCTGATGGTGCAATTTGACTGTCATGCTTAAGTCCATCTAGTTTTAATTTTGCTCATTGCCATTCTTTTTCAAATGTCCACTTCCTTTGTGACGCAGCTCTCAATAGCTCACATCAAGAGGGATTCTGGTCGAGGGGCCTGGCAAGACTGAAACTCAATGATGAGAACAAAGTGGTTCCCTTGGTGGGAACAATGCTGTGCAGGCGGTTATGCCCTGCTCATTAACTCGCTATCGAGTTCTCGAGTGTCTTGCTGAATGACTGAGAGAAGGAAACCTCAGAGTAGTCAATGATTTATGGCAAGTTAATTGATCAAATTCTGATACTGCTACTTATATAGAATTACATGAAGTGTGTGACCCTCCAGCCTGCACTGTACTCATGAAGTCGTTACTGCTAAGTATTTCGTGAAAGAAAGAGAAGTAAAGAAGAGAAAACGAAAAAGAAATGAATACCATCAACATGTATAAATGGCCCCTACAAAGCCCCCCATCTTCTTTAATTCTCATTATCTCCTTCATATCCTTCCCGATAATAGTTCAGATGCCTGATTCAACAATTGCAAAGATGGTCAGGAAATCCTGAAGATATAACCAAACAGCCGTACTCCCAGTCATCTTCCCCTGCAACATGCATATCTCTTTGAAATTTGACCCTGACCCAATATCTCAATTCTTCTTGCCATTCCTTTGTTGTATGAGCAAGAGCGGGAGGGCTGTCTTCATCATCACGCAATGACTTGGCAATCTTATTAAAGATGAAGGAGCAAGCATCATTCCACCTATTCACTGTAGTGAGCTGAGGTATTCCATCTAGGACAAATGATGGAGGGAAGAGGTAACGATTCTTGCTTGCACTGACACCCTCACTGAACCCATGTAGAACTTTGATCTCACCTTCAGAGACTGAGTCATGATAGAATTTCATTCCAGAGTGGTAATCCACGAAGGAAGTAGCTTTGGTGTCATCTACCAAAGCAAATGATGGCCCCTTGCAGAATCATTGAACAATCCCAGGATCCAACAGGACAGCTATGAATGCACAGGCCCCTCCTTTCATCAAAAACCCAGTAGCATGACTCCTTTGAACTACTGGAAGAGTGGCTTTCTGCCACTGCGAGATATATTCTTCCCCTGAAGCTTTGGGTGATACAAAAAGCTCAAACCCTTCATTGTTCTTGATACTGCTATTCAAGGAGTGGTGGAATGAATCAGCTTCAATCTGTATCTGAAACTTGTCAAGGTCAGCTCGTCGATATCCAATTTTGAAAGCAATACAGCGGAAGATGAGGTAATCGAAAACCTCGAAGGGGTCCAAGTTTCCAAATGTATTGCTTGGAGGAAGAAGCAGGATAGAAGCAACTTGAGTTTGAACTTCCTCCATTGAAAAGAAATATCCATATTCTTCTATCAAAGGATTCCAATATCTTGGTTGCTCTACCTTGTCACCAAACAGAACTCAAGCTGGCATCATATTATCTTGCCAGAGAGCCAGGCACTTTGAATACCATGTTGGCATTGGAGTAATGTTCTCCAATGCCACTTAACGTTGAAGATATAATCATGGTTCTTCAAATGGGTAGGATGGAATTACTCCATTGTAGTGATGATGGCCTTCCATAGAAGGAGATTCTAGAGCTAAGGCTGGACCATCACTGATACGACTTTGCAACCCAGCTCTGCGGCAGCGTTGGCTTGGACCTTGAGAGCGAGAATCATTGCTGCTTGCTGTTGATGACCGTTTGGATGTGATTGTTGGTTCAACACCAATTTCAAGACCCAGTCTTTCCAGTAAAGAGCTTGCATTATTCAGCACTTCTCTATCAGCATTAATATGACCTTCCATGCGATCAAGCAAGGACCTGACTGTTGGACTAGTACCAGGAACCTCAGAGTCAATGTCCATCTGTTCTGGTGTAGAGCTTTGAGAGCATAAAGTTTCAGGTGAAGAACTGTGAGAGTGCATATAAGGAGAAGGATTCATTGAAACAATTGGTAAAGGCTCATAAGCTGGAGCTGGAGTGTCAATCTCTTCTCCTCTATCAGCTTGGAACTGACAGTGGGCTACATCCTCTCCCTGCATTTGGTAGATATTTCCGTCCTCCCAGCTATAAGCTTGGGTGATACTGATCCCTGTCTCATCAATTATTTCCCCTGGGGAAGGAGCACATAGACCTCTCCATCTTTCCCTGATTTCACTCATTTATTTCAACACTGGCAGGCGGATATCTTTTTCTTCCTGTACTGTAAACCTTCCAGCCAGCACGCCCCAATGATCCTTCAGACAATGTCTCTGGACGGATCTTGTTGTAGCGTCTCCAGACAAAGGTAGTCATCCACCTCTATAATATATAGCATAGTGCCAGTGTTGATGTAGGCAAATTTCGAAGCATCAAGGTAGGAAAGGGGCTGAAAGAAGGCATCATATTGGTTGACCTTCACCCATCTGTTTGCAAAATTGGGGAGGCGAGAGAGATCGAGAGTTGTCACACATAACTCCTCGCAAGCATTTGAATATTCAGTAAACAGTTCAGGAAGAATTCCCTGATATTCTTCATGGGATAGAACCTCTACTGTCAAAGGAAAATAGACACCAATGCTGTTTTCAAGTAAAAGCTGCAGATTGGTGACTTCTTGTTGCATTACCCAATCAATCATGACTCCTTGAAATTTGTATTCATCAAGACGAAGGTTTCAGATTCAGGTCAAAGTCAAGGCTGTTAGAGAATTACCATCCTTGTATCGTGGAAAGGCTCGAGTGAACCATTTGACCCATCCCATGCAGCTGAGGATCGCTAAACAGGCTGACCCAACCTCGACTTGAAGCTCCCTCAAGTCACCAAAAGAGGAAGGGAGCTTATTGAGTGGATAATGGAAAGGCATTGCCATTTCCTTCTGGAAGAAGGTACTCTTAGGAAGCCCTTGCATGACAATGTCAATATCTATCATGAGATCTTTGAGCTTCTGTGCATAAGTTTTCTCCAGAAAAAATTGCCCAGTGAGGGGGTCAATTTCATGAGTAACAGACTTGTGCCATGAATTGACAATCCATTTAAGATCCTCGCTCTCAGTGGCAACAGGCATGAAAGCATTGAAAAAATTATTCTTGCACCCCCATCCAGGACTCATTCTGGGATAGAAATTGGTGAGGACTTCATTCTCCCAATTGGAGAATTCCTCCCTAGAATCCTTAGATCTGGCTTCATCGGTGAACTTGAGTGCATTATCAGCTAAATCACTGATGCTCCCATTTATGCAAGCCCATCGGACTCCATGAAGAGTTTCCTCCTTGGTAGGAATGGCATGGCCAGTCTGGTCACAGAATAACATTTTTCATGCTGCAGGATCTCTAGCGGCCCTCACTGAGAGATTTACTGAAGCGAGAAGCTGATGCAGCAATGGCACTCCTTTTCGTCCTGACCCACAGGAGTATGAAGAAGCACTGATACGCAGGTGCAGATTCCAGACAAGTAGCAAGAGGAAGGATTGTACAAGAGGATAAAATGAAGGGAAAGAACAAAGAGGTAGTCCTGAGAGAAATCAGATCTAACCTTGTGGAATAAGGACGGATGAAAGGACATCCGGTGCCATTAACTCGTTGCAACACGAGGACAAAATATTTCCATAAATAGGAAGAAAAAGACGTGATTGGTTTCTGACACCACTTTTGTTTGGTGACCCAGTCTTCCATATTGGATCTGACTGTTTGGTACCACCTGCTCAATCAGAGATTATTTCTCTGCCGATACTCATGCAAGAGCAAAGGCACATTTTTCAAGTCTTGGGCCGTACCCCAGGTATCAAATTGCGGGTCATAGACTTCCCATCGTAGCCAATACCAGAGTCATCCGTTTTTCTATTCATGCCCAATAATGGCTTCCAGAGCATATTCAGTGGAGGGTGCCTTAGTTCTAGTATCTGGAAGAACTGTTCTCAGGCCCAACTCAGAGGGACTATGCCTGTATAATTTGAGATGGTCAAGGTTGAAAATAGCTGACCCAGGGTACTGATCGGACATTCAGAGCCAAAACACCCAAGGGTTGATTTCTTGTGTAACCTCAAATGGTCTGATCCATTTCTGCACTAGCTTCTTTGCTCCTTTTCCAGAAGATTCAACCCATTGCAGCTCATGAGGATTTACTAAAACAGATGACCTGACTTTGATGTCCGGAACTGGACGCTGACTTCTGTTATAATTGCACGCCTGTGCTTCTTGTGCTGCAGCAATGCTTCTCTGAGTGCTGAAGGGGTTGTACCAGGTACACCCTTACATCAACCATGTGAATGTGTAGCAAGGCTCTCTGGGATCCCTTGGCATATGACAGTCATGCTCTGTTGTAGACATGGCACCATAGCTTAATGGTTAGAGCATCTACCGGCCTTTGGTAAAGGGAAGCCTTTGGGTGACCTAGAGGTTGCAGGTTCAAGTCCTGCTAGAGCCACTCTTTTGAGTGTCATCTTATTGTGGAAACACAACTGCTACTTCAGCACTATTCCTGTGCAGTTCAAATGCTGCAAGGAATTCTTTTGCTTCATGTGGCTGCTGTGAGCTGGATCCTTCCAAGGAAAAACGGTTGGAGATATAGTCAAGCAGGGACCTAGGCTCAAAGTCATAGAGGAGAAATGTTGGGGTGGCCCCAGTTGAGGATTGAAGGTGTGTATTGTATGAAAACTCCAACAAATGTAACCATTTGAGCCAACTTTTTTTGTCCTCTGCCACATAGGCATGTAGCATAGTCCCTAGAAGCTTGTTTACAATTTCAGTTTGACCATCATGTTGCACTCTATGGGAGGATGATAAGGACATGCAGATATTGAGATGCTTTGACACCTCCTTCCAAAAATCTGACATCCATCTTGGGTCTCTGTCAGCAATGATATTGTCAGGAATTTCAAATCGGCAGATAACATTTTTAACAAATAGATGGGCCATGCCTTCACTATTCAACTCTTTATCTCCCATATATGTTGGTATGAACTGGGAGTTTTTGATTTTTCGCTGCCTCACGTGCTTCCTGATTTAGAAAGAGAGCACGTGATGTGTTGAACCATAAACCAGTTCATGATGTCCAGCTATGACATCATCAGTCAGAAGCAGTAATATTTACTTCAGAAGGCCTGACCCCAAAGCATTGATGGCTCAGTCAGATTAGCGTTTGATGTCATCATTCTTGGGTTTCTGTGTTTGTCTTGGGTTTGACTCTCGGGAGCTTCCCCTTTTGTGAGTTTTGCATAATTTGAGTCTTATATTTGAAAAGGCCTGACAATGGTCCCTCTCCATATATGGGTAAAGCAGGAACGAGTCTTTAGCGTGCCCATCTGAGACTCCTGCAGCTCAGGGGACCCCCTGAGCTTGCGAGGGAGGGGAGCAGGAGCGAGTGATGGGTACTCTTCCCACACCCTTGGAGAGACCTGAGCTTGGAAGAACAATCATAATTACTATTTATTCATTCACAAAAAGTTGACAAAAAGTCCAGAAAACCCTTACAAATGGTTGATTTATTGCAGCTGAGCCGAAAATGAACTGGTTTATAACATCACATGATGCCTTTCCTAACTTGGAAGCATGTGAGGCAGCAAAAAACTCCCATCTTGAACTGGGCATGTTTCGTTAGACGGTCCATAATAACAAAGATGGCATTATATCCTCCTGATTCTGGCAAACCAGTGATAAAGTCAAATGATATATTGTCGTAAGGTCTTGTTGGAATTGGTTGTGGAGTAAGGTATCCATATTTGGAGAAATTGCTAAACTTCGTTTTCTGACAGATGTTGCAGGTATTGCAGAAACTCAGTATATCCTTCTTCATCCTTTGCTAATAGGGCACCTTTTGGTGGGGCTGTCAATGCAAATGGAGTCTTGGAAACAGATCTATAAAGATCTATAACTAATAATCCAAATACACACTAACTCTCTTTTAACACCCTAAGTAATTCAGGCAGCTATTAAGAAAGAGAAAGCCTTTCAACGAAGTTGTAAGGTTTTGATCACACACTACTGGTCTCTTGCAGACAGAAACTTAGTTTAGTTCACTTTGACAGTGAACCTTACACGGTTTTTGTAATGGTTTTAATTCACAAGGAATATAAAGGGGATAGGTGCAGGGCTACTGCTTCAATGTGTTGTTGGGCTACGACTTCACTGGGTGGAGGGCTACTGCTTCAATGGGTGGAGGGCTACGACTTCAATATGGCTTTTCAGACAAACACAATTTTATTGCACCTCAGAGCACCACGTCCTCACATACACACTAGCACTATCACTGGGTTTGCACCTCAGAGCACCACGTCCTCGCGTACACACTAGCACTATCACTGGGTTTGTACCTCAGATCACCACATCCTTGTGTACCACAATAAAATGAGATAAAATGTTCCACTCGGACCCTGCTTGTGGGCTGAGCTTTGTGGGGTACAATTCACTGAGTACTATCGATACAAATGTGCTAGCTTTATAGTAATTTTACATATTATTCAGAGTCCGTGCCTTTTACCAAGGTTCGCTCAATCAGGAATACCAATTGTCTTGGCTTCCTGATTTGCTATGCCTCAGTCATCTGCCAAGTACCTCTCTTCCTGTTATGGTCGCTGTGCTGTGCTTGTGATTTAAGCAGTTCCTGTTCAGGCCGATTCCTGTTTAGGACGATTCCTGATTGGGCCGTGCTTCATCAGCACTTTCTTATACATCATCACCCTGAGTAAGACTGATTGGTCACAGCTTACTCAGCAGAACTGAGTACAGTTTTCCTGCATTCGCCCTTCTTCCGTGTCATACTTCCTCCCACTGGTAATAGAGTACTGTTATGACTCCATATTTAACTGTGAGATGCCCACTCTTACAGTGCTTTTACTGCGTGGTTCTCCAAGTAACTCCATCATGTGTAGACATGTTGTGGTTCTTTGTTTGGTACTTTAAAGCATCACATATTGGCATGTTATGCTTCATGATATCGTCCCTCGGTCTCGAGCACTCGAGACTTGTTTCCTATGTTGACCGAGTAGTGCAGCTCACTTACAGACAGTTTACTAGTAACACTGCTGCGCCATTGTGTCCTTGTCCATTGAGTATTCCGGCAAGATCGTGTCTATTGACCGTTGCTAGAGCCTTTTTGGGGTTTGAACTATGTTCGATACTGGTACTGGTACTCCTCTAGACAAGACAGAACTTGCTTTCTAGGCATATCGTGTCCCATTCGTAATCAGGAAAGACGGTCATATTTACTAGATATGCCGAAAATACAGGGTGGAACGTCTCCAACCCTATTAACGGTATAAGTGCAAGTTCTTTGGGGGTCTAGTTCTTTGGAGTCTTTCGACTTTCAACAATTGTTTTGAGTGCAGTACACTATAGGTTTGGATCCTCAACCACTAAGGTTTGAAAGAGGCTAGGCACTAAGCTTGGGTGACACTAAGTCAAGACACTAAGTCTTCCAAAAAACACTAGGCACTAAGTCTCTAACTCTTAGAAACTAATTCCTCAAGTTCATTCAAGCACAATGGACTTTTAAATCCGAGTTAATTTGAGTTTCTCTCCCTAGTATGGGGGCTACAATTCACTAGCTATTTTACTACAAAACCTGAGCCTTAAATACTGTACAAAAGTGATGACAAACACAAATGAGTAATATTCCGCAGCACTACTGAGGTGTTTCACCCAGTAGGCTTTATCAGCCATTAAAACATATTAATAGATTCTGCATGGCTACAACTCCTAAGTGGAGTCCTAGTCCGATCAGGTATATCAAGAATGTGTACTAGACCTTTAAGTAAGGTTCTGTCAACATCCTCTTGTGGACCTAAGTCCTATTTGGTCTGGTGTCTTTGAATCATGCTTAGGCAAGGACTGTAGCTTCCGCCACAGAGGTTTCTCTGCCCAAAAGTGTTCCTTAATGAGTGCCTGATCATTCCGCAGTTCTCTTAATAACAGATGGGGTTCAGTAGAGGCTCTGGACATGTAATCTATATGACTCCATGTCAGGGGTGCTTTCTTTAGGCACTTCTTCCCTTTGGAGTTCCTCCCAACTTGAATAGACATCTCTGCTCATAGTTCTTCGTCTTGTATTCGTTATGGGCCATTATGTGGACAAATGCTTTATCTTCAGATTGGCGAGGTGAACCCCTAAGTTGACTAAACACACCTTCTGGGCTGATAAGTGCGTAGCTGTCAGAATCTGAGGATCCTGTCATCGTTGAAACATCAACAAAGTCCACGTGGTTTTTATCTTTAGTCAATAAGATAGCCAAGGGTGACGTTTTAGAAGGAACCGAGGATCTGGATTGATCAGACATGCTTGATCCAGCACAAAGGTCATGGGACAACATGAGGCACAGAGATTAAAACCTCAAGGCGCTCGGGCATGATAACACATGGCAAACAGACAACTAGCACATTGTAGTGAAACAGGAAACAGGCATGGAAACCCAGAGGCACTTAGTAAAGAAGGCATGGAAAACAGGTTGTTTACAGCATGGTTGTAGGATGTTTTACCTTGTGGAAAACAAACAGTAGTCGCATGTTTACCAGTATTTAACCAGTAGTTAGAATATTGTATTCTTTAGTCTTTCAATTCTGTATTCCTTTACCATTCTAGAGACCTCTAGCCGCTCCATCACCTCTCATCTTACCGAGGGTTCTTGATCGAGACTCGGAATTGAGTGTTGAAAGTTTGAGTTCTCACATATTGAAAGACTGACTTCATACCCTCGTACCATTCCTCTACCCTCTTGCCATCATCGTCGAACTTGTCTAAGAAAGTGATCGCTCCGCCATTGGTGCCGGGTTCCGGGGCACCGAAAAATTACTGGAAAGAGGCGTGGCTATTGAAGCCGCCGATTTGGAGAACACACTTTCTGAAAACAATTAGACTTTGTTGAGTTTCCTTTTCTCTTTTTCATACCTCTCCTACTGGACAACTCTATCGCGCCCGACATAGTCATTCGTCAGGACACCGCCTTATCCTTTCACACCTTTCCGCTCTATCCTTACAGAGCAAATACCTTCTCACCTCCCAACGCTTCGCCGACGTTTGTATCGGTTAGCAACAGCGGGACTTCCACTATAGTGAACTGCGCTTAGTACCTCTCGAGTAACGTTGAGTCCGACTCGGGGTCATAGTAGCAACCAAGGCCAGATTAGCCAATCTTCGGAGAGGCGTCAGCGGCAGTATCAGGGGTGTCATAGAAGACCCAGACTGTTTTCACTTGCAACAGAAGTTCTGTAATTCCCTTCCTACCACATTTTCACCACCGCGCTCCGAGAGGTGCATCAACGAAGTAGCTGCTTCTAAAACTCTGCTCCCTCCGCCGGAAGGTTATATTCTGGAAGTCACATCATCACGTTTGGATCATATTGATCTCAAGCGACAACACCCTTGCCAGCCACTACGCCAAGTGGTTCGAATTTCATACCTTCACCTATCACACCACCGCCAAATCACATCCCTCTCCTGCTGAACAACATGTCGAAAGTCCAGCTTGCCGTAGTTCCCGCCTACTTCACAGGGGACAAAAATAAATTTGACACCTTCCAATCTCAGCTTCGAAGATACTTCGGAGCTTACAAGACAGAGTTCGACACCAACTCTAAAAAGATATGGTTCACACTATCCTTGCTGAGAAGCGAGGATGGAAAGAAATGTCCCTTGGAACTCTGGGCCCAGAACTGGGAAAGAATCCACATCACTGAGGATGGGGACATTAGGAAGATTCCTGATGAGCAGGATGCAACCGAAACAAGAGATCTCGCTATAGGAGATCTTTTGAGACACTTGAGTCAGTCCTTTTCGGACTCGACCAAGAAGCAAACCGCATTGTTGCGGTTAAGAAAGTTTCGTCAAGGAAAAATGTCCTTTACGGATTATCTGACCGATTTCGAAATATTGGCAGATGAGGCCGGGTTAAGCACGGCCGACGACGGGGCAGTCTTAATAGACTACCTTGAGGAGAATGTAAACTGGGAGTTAACAGACCCGCTTTACACTGGGACAGAAGAAGTCCCAACAGGATATGCAGAATATGTACATCTTCTGCTAAAGGTTAATCGAAACCTTGAAAAAAAGAAGATCTGGGGAGAGAACCGGTATTCTGGATGGTTCCCGGCCCGGAACGCAAACGGGGCAGCTCGAGGAAGCCAAAACACCTCACAGGGGCAGGGAACAGCCCCGAACTTGAACAAGTCGACACCAGCACCAATGGATGTCGATAAGACTTCCACGAAGGTGCAAGAGCCCTTCAAATGTTACAATTGTAACAAAGAGGGCCATATGGCTCGGAACTGCCCTGAACCGGCAAAACCCCGAAAAGGGAAAATTGATCTTAGAACCCTAAAAGGTCAATTAGACAATGAGGATGCAGGGTCTGCGACCCTGAAAGAACTTGCAGAGTACCTTCGATCCAAGGGTTTTTAAAAGGGCCGCCTTCTCTAGCCAAGAAGACACCAGCCTTGATTCCTAAATTAAATGGACAATATATGATACTCGGATCTATGGAAACAGAACCCAAGACCGAAGAAGAAACTTTTTATGTACAAGATAGTTCTTTATGAAAAAATATACACGATTTTCTTACTGCCGAAGCTGAGAAAGCTAAGGACAAAGTTGTTATTCTAAAGAAAAAGTTTATTATTAAAGAAAAAAATCGTCGCACCAATGCTCAGAATGAAGAGTGGGGTGCATTCAAGAAAGTATTTAAAAAGGCTCAGGGAGAAAAAACCTCGTCATCAAAGACTAAAAAGGGCAGTACAGCTGCGGAGGCTCAATCCGATAAGGAGGAAGCGCCTAAGAAGTCAAAAGTCCCTGACGCTGTAAAAAGGCGTCAAGCTGCGGAAAAACAGGCAGGCCCTAAGCCTGACCGTCTTCACGAGGAGTTGGCGGAACTCCTGAAAGAGCAGAAACGGCATCTGCACCGTGAAATGATGGTTCTGATCAAGCTGATCCAGTTAGACACTGGAAAGACCCGTACAGTGAAAGCACTCTTGGACAGTGGTTGTTCCACCACTAGTATTGACAGAGAGTATGCTCGTGCGGAGAAATTCGAAATGAAACCGCTTCCGAATCCAATCACGGCATTCAATGCGGATAACACTGAGAACGCAAATGGGAAAATCACTCATTACGTAGAATGTCTCATGAGCGTGGGAGCTCACCAGGATAAAATAAAACTCTTGGTAACTGGGTTAGGAAAGACATGTGTCTTTATCGGCTATGATTGGCTGAATAAACACAACCCAGAAGTGGACTGGAGCGCCCACAAGATCACGTTCAGTCATTGTCCCAATGAGTGTGGAATGAAGGGTACGGAATACCAGACTGGAGTGGGAGAAGACACACCACTCGAAGAAGGAGAATCTATTCTTCTTGTTGACTTTGCTGAGCGCATAGATGAATGAATAGACATTCGTGCCAAGGCGAGTCAAGCCCAAGAGATGGCCGAAGAGGCATCTAAGGGAAAAGAACGCATGACTGAGGATAAGATCCCAGAGCAATATCGGGAATATGTCAAAGTTTTTGCAAAGGAATCGTTTGATTCTTTACCGGAAAAGAGACCATGGGACCATGCTATAGAACTTAAGCCTGGTTCCAAAGCAGTAGATTGTAAAATCTATCCGTTGTCTAGAAATGAACAGGAAAAGTTAAATGAATTCCTGGAGGAGAATTTACAGAGTGGAAGAATCTGGCCATCAAATCGCCGATGGCTTCTGCATTCTTCTTTATCAAAAAGAAAGATGGATCACTGCGGCCAGTTCAAGATTATCGGAAACTGAACGACATGACGATTAAAAATTGTTATCCTCTGCCGCTCATATCGGAGTTAGTCCATAAACTTCGAGGAGCAAAGATTTTTACAAAACTTGACATCCGATGGGGATATAACAATGTCCGGATTAAAGAAGGGGATGAATGGAAAGCTGCATTCAGAACCAACCAGGGATTGTTTGAACCCTTAGTCATGTTTTTTGGGTTAACCAATTCACCTGCCACGTTCCAAACAATGATGAATGACATCTTAAGAGACCTCATCAATGAGGGACGAGTCATCGTATACTTAGATGACATTCTTATTTTCACCAAAACAATCGAGGAACACCGTCGAGTAGTAAAACGTGTGTTAGATACACTCCAGAATCATCGACTATATCTCAAACCAGAAAAGTGTGATTTCGAATGCACTGAGATAGAGTACTTGGGAGTTCTTATCTCACACAACTCGATGAGAATGGACCCAGTGAAAATTAAGGGCGTAATGGAATGGCCTGAACCAAGGACCGTGAAACAAGTTCAGGCATTCCTGGGCTTCACAAACTTCTACCGTCGGTTTGTGTGCAGGTACAGCAAGGTGGCAAAACCACTGATGCAATTGACGGGGAAAGCTGGCTTCACGTGGGGGCAACCTCAAGCACAAGCTTTCCAGAAATTAAAAGATCAGATCAAAGAAGATGCAGTACTAGCACTTCCAGAAGATCACAGAAAGTTCCGAGTAGAGGCAGATGCCTCAGAAGGAGCTGTGGGTGCTGTTCTAAGTCAAGAACAAGAAGGCCAATGGCGCCCCGTGGGATTCATGTCACACGGTCTGACAGAAACCGAAAGAAGTTACGAGATCTATGACAAAGAGATGCTCGCAATCATGCTCGCACTTGAGGAATGGCGCGCCATCCTTATGGGAGCAGATGAGACATTTGAGATTCTAACAGACCATAAGAATCTTGAATACTTCAAGCAACCACAAAAGATCAATCGTCGACAAGCTCGATGGATCAGGGAGTTGTCTCAGCACGACTTCACGCTCACCCATAAGCCAGGGGCCTTGAACAAAAAAGCAGACTTATTGTCGAGGCGTGCAGATCATGACCAAGGCTCTAACGACAACGAAAATGTGGTATTACTCAAGCCGGAATATTTCCGAGCCACGGAGTTTGAAGTCGAAGGCTTCAACAAGGATTTGATCAGTCAGATTAAATCCACCAGCAAGATAGATACGAGTGTCAAGCTGGCATTAAAAAAGTCGCTACCAGGGTGGAAGCGAGAAGAAGATCTGATCTTCTATCAGGAATGCATCTATGTTCCAAGAAGTGAAGAACTGAGGGAGAAAATTATATCTCTCCATCACGACAAACCGTTAGCTGGTCATCCAGGGGAACTACGTACGCAAGAATTGATAGAAAGAAACTTTTGGTGGCCCCGAATGGGAAATCAAATTAAAAAGTTTTGTCAAACTTGTGAACCCTGCCAGAGAGCCAAGGCAAAAAGATCAAAAATGGGACAGCTTAACCCGCATAAAATAGCTGCAGGACCTTGGGAGACGATTTCAATGGATCTTATTGGTCCTCTTCCAGAAAGTAATGGCTTTGATGCCATACAGGTGTGGGTGGACACCTTTACCAAATCCATTCATGCCGAACCCACCAACATGGAGGTGACCAGCGAAGGAATTGCAAGGTTGACAAGAGACAGGATCATTCGATATCACGGTGTACCCCGAAAGATCATTTCGGATTGAGATCCACGATACGTCTCAGGGTTCATGTGAGAACTCAACCGGATGCTTGGAATTGAAATGAATCCAAGCACAGCGTTCCATCCTCAGACAGATGGACAGACTGAACGAATGAACCAGGAGATTGAAAAATATCTTAGAATTTATATCAACTGGCATCAATCGGACTGGGCCAAATGGCTGGCATTGGCTGAGTTTAGTTACAACGACAAGGTCAATGCATCAACAAGGATGATGCCGTTCTATGCAGACCATGGTTATCACCCGTGGAAAGGCACAGAGGGATCTGTAGGCTCAAACAATGAGTCAGCAGAAGAATTTGCATCTCGAATGAAAAAGGTTCGAGATGAGGCAACGGCAGCGCTTGAAAAAGCACTGAAAAATATGAAAAAACATTATGACAAATGCCACAAGCCAGCTCCGGAGCTCAAAATCGGAGACAAAGTTTATCTAGAAGCAAAAGATATTAAAACAGATAGAGCTTCACAAAAACTTAGTGACAAACAGTTAGGACCGTACGAAATCCTAGAGAAGCGAGGGAAAGCTTCTTACAAACTAAAAGTTCCTGGAATGGATAAGAAATATCCAGTCTACCATGAGTCACTCTTGACTCCATACAAGGAACCTCCACCACATCAGAGGGAATCACGACCAGCCCCCATTATCATTGATAATGAAGAAGAATATGAAGTCGAGGAGATTTTGAAGTCTCGGAAACGAGGTCAGGGATATCAATACCTGATCAAGTGGAAGGACTATCCTATGTCTGAGAACACATGGGAACCGGAGCGCAACATCTTACCAAATGCTGCCGAGACCCTAGCCAATTTTAAACAGAAGAACAACATTAACAAGACTTCTGTTTCGGTTGTTCCAGTTTTACCAATGGGACATTGGGATTATTTGGTCAAGAGATATAAGACCAAACAGGAAACGAAACCCTATGTGACAAGAAAATTCTTCGATTTTACCACAGGGAAATTTATTATGATTCTTGATGACACAAAATGAAATAATGACACAAATATTGATCAACTTCAAGTCGACGAGGATGTCGACCTTAGAGGGGGGGTAATGTCAGAATCTGAGGATCCTGTCATTGTTGAAACGTCAGCAAAGTCCACGTGGTTTTTATCTTTAGTCAATAAGATAGCCAAGGGTGACGTTTTAGAAGGAACTGAGGATCTGGATTGATCGGACATGCTTGATCCAGCACAAAGGTCATGGGACAACATGAGGCACGGAGATTAAAACCTCAAGGCGCTCAGGCACGATAACACATGGCAAACAGACAACTAGCGCATTGTAGTGAAACAGGAAACAGGCATGGAAACCCAGAGGCACTTAGTAAAGAAGGCATGGAAAACAGGTTGTTTACAGCATGGTTGTAGGATGTTTTACCTTGTGGAAAACGAACAGTAGTCACATGTTTACCAGTATTTAACCAGTAGTTAGAATATTGTATTCTTTAGTCTTTCAATTCCGTATTCCTTTACCATTCTAGAGACCTCTAGCCGCTCCATCACCTCTCGTCTTACCGAGGGTTCTTGATCGAGACTCGGAATTGAGTGTTGAAAGTTTGAGTTCTCACAGTAGCGGTAACAACTGCAGGTTATGCCTGCCAGTCATACTGGCAACTTGAAGCTCAGTTCCAATGCAACTACATTGCCCAGCAATCCAAGGAGACATCAAACTGCCCTAGTTTGATAGAAAACAAGGTTGAATTTTTGTGTACCTCATCAATGCCATTGATGCCGAGGTTGTTAATCCTGATGTCATAGTTCTATGCTCTATGAGATCAGCCCCACTACCGGCCATTACATTGTCGAAAGAGATTATCGGAAGCATCTTGTTCAACAATTGGGAAACATCAATCAAATAGTCACCAAACTCGCTTTGAATCCTTATCATCAGCGTGACATGAAGCTCCCATATTTCTATGATGAAACAAAGCTTCCAAAGTCTTTTGAGCAAAAAAGGGAGTTCAAGATAGAAATTGGAACAGTTCAGATTGATTGCAATTTTGCATGGAATGGGGCATATCAACTGGTTCATCAAAGCCTTTCCACAGTGTCTTCAGGGTCGTACTCATTCCCCGGAGACTATCAGGCTTATCGAGGATCTTCATCTCGACAATTTCAAACTGCAGGGCACTATGATTGACTTTGTTATGCAGAAAGACATAGTCAATCTACCACTGTTAATGAAATATCGAATCCCTGTGTTTTACCCAATAACAGTAGGTATTCTAACTGAAAATTGTTTCCGTTGGTTGAACCCGATCTCTATGAGGATTTCCAGGAAGCTTGTCAACGATATGCTGTCACAGACTTGGCATTACCTCGATTGGAGTCATTTCATGATCGTTGGGTGGTTGTTGATCAGTATGATATTTGGTTTCAGCCCTTGAAGGAAGTGCCAGCTAATCCTCCTCATTATTTCTGAGATAACATTCATGCTTATATGGTTGATCATCTAAACTGGAGACGGAGAAGCATAGAAATTTCCGCAGCGATTGCTATGAAGGGGCATTACAACTATGTTCAGGACACTGAAGATGATGATGAAGGTGGCATCACAGAGACTGTCACCTGGAAGCGCTATGAGAAGCTTCATCCAAAGAGTTCTTCAGATCGTCATTGGCGTTACAGTCCTAAGAGCAATCCTAGCGAGATCAGAGAGCATTGGAGAGATTACTGTGCTCCAGAACCCAGAGAGAAATTCAGCAGTGAGGGACTCACTATATATATATTGTCTGTGCCTTATAAAGGCACCAATGTCAGGAATATTTATGCAGCTGAAGGCTGGGATGTCTATCACTGTCGATTCTGAGATCAATCTGAAGAACCAAGTACACCAGCACCGGCTTATTTGCCACGTTCTCAAGCTGCTAGGTCACCTAGTCCTGCTTCAGTTCATAATTCTACTAGAAGCATTACTCCAGAAGCTTGAGAAGAAGATATGGATTTGGACAAAGATGAAGATGAAGAACCTGCCCCAGCTGCAGTATCTTTGTTATCAAGAATAAGTCCAGGTAGTACAATCCCAGCTATAACTACCTCAGACAGAGGAAGCTATCATTCATTGCTTGAACAACTTAGCAATGATGAAGAATGGGTTTCAGCAGCTAAAGAGTCTTCTGTCATTCCTGCTAAACGATCTTCAGTTGAAGATGAAGAAGATCTCAGTCAACCTAGTCATCGTCTTACAGCTGCGAGTAGATCAAGTTCAATTTTCGAGGCTCATAAAGTTTATAATGGAGTGATTCCTTCTTATAAAAAGGAAAGCCCGGGCTTATACCAAGTGTGAGAAATCACTGGATGCATTCGACATCCAACTGAGGATTGGTTGGAACATGTTGCTCTTTGGCAGAAGAATATGCTGCCAGAACCCGCTCTCTTTGACTTGGATTGGAATGGGAATTCTAGCTGGAATACAACCGTAATTGAAAGAGGAATTCTCAGTTGTGTCGAATCCGTTGATAGCCAGATCTGTTCCTTACTGGTGATTCCCCTTTCCTACTTTTTGGAAGTAGTGCATTTGACGTGATCAAAGCTTTAATGGCTCAATGCCTACCCTTTCATTTGGCTTATGAGCAGAAATACCTTGATGAGTTTCATACCAACACTGATCTTGATGCTTTCACGTAGCCCTTAATACTTAGCGCCAAAGGCATCAACTACATTAATCAATACAAGAAGGGGGTCATGACAGTTCTAGCAAGACCGCATGCTACTGCTTTCATTATGAAAGGAGGTTCTTGTGCATATATTGCTGCAACTCTCGACAAGAATGTTTTCACGAGATTCTGCCAAGGACCTTTTGGTAATGGTTGTAGAAGCTACCAGTGCCCAGTCAATCAAGATTTCTGAAACCAGAAAGACCGTCTATTGTGACAGTGTCTCAGAAGCAGAAATTGATATTCTGCATGGTTATAGTCCAGGGAAGAACAGTGAAAAGGAGGATAAATGGCTTCTTCCACCTCCTTCTGTTATCAATCACCATGATCGCTTGTTGGTCAAAAACGGTTGGAATTCCACTTGCACATACATTTATAAGGAAATCTTGGATGCATTGAAGGGTGATAATAGCTTGCCAAGTCCTGAGCCTCGTACCAAGAAGGATTGGCGCACCTATCTTCATCGACGTCTGGGTAATAAGTGAACACTGTGCTATTCAGATCATATTGCAAAGGAAGAAGACTGGGAATATGGCTGATTGGTTCTACGAGTTGGATATCCAAAGCCTATGAATGGTCGCTCCTTGAAGGAATTGAAGCTTGACTTGGAAGGTTTTCAAGACTCTGAAGATTAAGAAGAGCATAGAAGCTAAAGAAGATGGCGGGCTTTGTGAAGGACAGTATGTACATTTTCTTTTCTTTTCATCATCTCCTTTATCTTCAGCTATACACGAAGGTTTATGTATTTGCATTGATGTAGTACTTAGGACGTGATGACCTTTACAGTCATGGTCACATATTTGTCACATATAAATAGTTGGCTGTGAGAATACAAGCTTTATCTTGCCACAATAATACTCTTGAGGTTTTCATCTCTTCTTCTCTCTTGCTCGCCGTTTCCTTGGTTGGACAAGACTCACAAGAGACTGCGAAGCTTCCGAGAGTCTATCTGTAGCTGTGCAAGACAGCATACAGATTCCTTGTTCCCAGTGGGAACCACTTTGCCCAAACCTCTGTCCTACATCTCATCTCGCCAGTCCAGTAAGGACATGTCTCTCATCAACGATATCTTCATAGAAGGTTCATTACAGATTTGTGTCATACCACATGTCAAATACCACCTATTCACACAATTTCTATTGACCTGTCCAAATCTCCATAGCTTTGCAACATACTATTGTCTAATTCTTGATCCTCTGGGCACCGCTAGACCTTCTACTGTTGCTCATCCTTCCAGGCTATGCTGTAATATTCTTCGCTGGTAGGAGCCTCTAGCACCTTGGTCACCATTATTCCAAGGTCCCTGCTTGAAATATCTGACTCATCTTGCACTGATCGGTGTCAACCTACAAACGCTTCGAGCCGCTGGATCCCTGACAATCTTTCGTTGTCTTTCCCAGTTGACACATCCTGCCCTGACACCACTGTCACTTGGGTCAATGGAGTTTATGCTACTTCTTCTCAACCCGCAAATTCCAGATTCTATTGTCATTTTCATTATCGATGGAGGGAGCAACAACTTGGCAACAACAAGTGTCACCAACACACATGTTACTTTTTGGCGCCAGACAATTGGGATCCACATATCGTCTTTGCCTACGAGCCTCCAGCGATGCCCGATCTAGGTCCAGAAGTTTTCCTCTGGAGGTCTATCTCGCAGATACCAGCCTTTCTGATTGACTGGGGCATCCTGACAAGCAGGTCAGACATGTGGGAGCTGGCTGAAGACATTGTGAAGGAGCAAAAGATCCAGCTCGATAAAGCCTCCGAAGCTTCCTCTGGCTAGGATTCAAGGTACCTTATCTCACCCCAAGGTTTTACTTGTCTCATAAGACTTTTTTAGAAGCAGGAATGTCAATGCTGGCACTGCAATAAGTAATGAACTATTTTCTTGTACAGTGCGTCATTTCGCTTCTGACCATATTGAACCACGAAATGTACAGTCAAGGCTCGAGTCTCCATATAGATAAGAGGAAGAAAGATAATCAGACTCATGAGAGTTTGGGATCAATGGGATTCATTGAGATCTAAAGCTCTCGAGTCTGCAGGGACAGACTCAAGCCAACTACTGGAGATACAGATATAGTAAGTAGAAAGAAAAAGAAAAGAAAGAAAATTGTAATTAGGGAGGCGGGAGGGAATTTAAATGTGACGAAGAGCTCTGCTCGTGATGAGAGAGGAATTGAAAGAGGACGAGCCTCTCCCATGCGCTGCAGGGTCTATGTACCGTCAAGACAAAGGAAAAAGAAACATGACCGAGGCGGGATGACGTCGGCCGCGGCATTGACCCCGAACAAGTAAAACTTGTCCGCAACATATATATTATATATTCTGAAAGCTTTTACATCTCTTCTTTCGCATAGCATGAGCGATCTGTAAAATCATGAAAAATGGGATAATCGAGGTACCATTTCCGCCATGACGGCTGAGAAAGATTCAACAAGCAACAAGGACAGAATAGGGCCAAGCTCGGACGACAGACCCCCTCCTGTCGGACAAGAAAGAGCAGCGACGATACAAAGGAGAAAGCAAGATCATGAATGGTGAGATCCAGATCGGCTGAACAGAGGAATCTCTGAACCTGCCACAGAAAGGGTCTGAAATCATAGCAGGGGAAAGGGAAATAGAAGACCATGCCTGTAAAAGCAGCAATTGTGAGACCAGCCACCATGCCATTTGAAGCGCAACTGTCAGATGTTCGCATTCCGCATCAATTGCTTCGACTCTTGTCGTGATGAAGGTAAAAAGGGTCGTCTTTATGGCATTATGCAATCAAACGGCACGACACGGCTGAAACACTGTCCTGGACATGCCGTCGAGTCAGATCTTCGTCCGAAGCGAAGAAAGGAAAGGCTTACGGGACAGTCAAACGGTGCCTTTGGCAAACAAAATAGTTAGGCTAACCTGTAGATCGCCGAAGGACAGGCCGCTTTGCAAGATTCATATATCCCTGTAATCTTGTCAGGTCTCGTCCGAGCCATTGCCGTGAAAGACTTATCATAGTCGTCCAACCCACTGCCATCCAGTAAACGCCATGACAGTCAAGCTGGATGACCGCTTTCCTCCCCAAATGTTGAGGGAAAGCACAATTCCGACTTGAATCTGTGAAGCACGTCAATGTTGTCTGCAAGACCGGGCTGCATTGGTGCAAATGGCCCACGATGGGGAAGTCAATGGAAGGTTTATGAGACATTTCAGCAAGACAACAATGCCAGTGGTCTGGAACAGATTCAATCCATTTGTGCAAGTTAAAGCTATCCATAAAGGAATTTCATGGAAGAAGAATAGATCTTGGCCTTGAATCGGCTCATGACAGGTTCTGTCAAGACGACCGTAAACCTTGGAAGAGATGAATACAAAAACAGGGACTGAAACAACGGACATACCACTGCAGGCCCGGTCTACATGTCATCATCGGATGACTTTGAGAATATGAGAACCGGTGAATTAGGCAAAAGAGAGAGAGAGGACTGACTGTTCAGAACCATTTCCCAACCATTGGAATGGTGGCAGCTGATATCAACCCTACAGCAAATTTGCAGCACAGACCTCGTTTCCCAGATGGAGCTTGTCTCGAACTGCAGCCGAAAGAAGTGCCGATAAGTCGTCTCGAAGGCCGGGAGGCATGAAGGAGGAATGAACTGTAATTCCGACGTGGAAGGAATCATTACTTGGCTTCATTTGACCAAAAAGGTCGTCCATTGTCGTGTCATGAAGCATTGAAGGGAATTCAAAGCCACGTTTGCAGCAGCAAGCGCAAAGGCCAGAGACGTCGAGTGATAATCGAGAAAGAATTTCTAGAACAGCGAACTCGTTTAAAGGGACGCTGAAAAAACGATGAACGACTTACGCGATCTCGAGTCGGACTACTTAGCCGTAGATCATATATAAAAAGACGCCTAGAACGGGGGCGAGGACATTTGTTCAGAGATGCAGAGGGAGGCGCTGGTCGGAAAAGGCAAAGAAAAGCACGTGTGGCATCACCCAAGCTTGTTCTGGATTCTGAAGCTCGGTTTGCGTTTGCACATCAACAAAAATGTATTCCTTTCAATTCCATGAACATGCAGAAAAGGTTCGTGCACTGTACTTATTGCGGACTATAGTACGGATATATCTGTAGTAGTAAAAATGGAGAACGAAATAGAAAGGAACCAAAAGACCAAAGGCTCGATGAAAAATGAAGAGGCCAGCATGCAAGGGGAGCAATAGTATGATATATAAACAGCCGTGAAATGAGAGGCGGAATTAGGCGTGAGACATCCATCCATACAAGAAGAGCGACTGCAAAAATTACAACAGACCACATTCTCGGAGATGGAGCTGCAATAAGATGTCCTGAATAGCGCTCAAGACAACTAGAATGATTGATGTCAGACACGATGATGCGCTCGGAGAAAAAAAGGAGACGGACACTTGATTTGTTGCGTATCAGTCGCACATGTGTAATGGGCATAAATCTGTTTCGTCGCCGCGCTCTGGTTCAAGCTAACGAAGCGATGTAACAGGTAATCGCAGGCAGCATCGTAATTGTCGCCACCGGTGTAATCCGGGAAATAGTCTGCTAGTGGTGACCGAGGGAGCTTGTCAGCGAACAAGTCGATTTTGTTCAGGAACAAAATCTGGTGCTTGGGGTCAGAAGAAAAAAATTTGGGAGACGGGTGACCCACAATTGACGTTTTGACAAACCATCTAGAATTACATATCGAATCGAAGAGGGTGAGTGCCTCCTGCATACGATTCTAGACGCAAAGTGAGCGAGAGAAAAGCCGAAAAGCAATAAAACATACCACGCTCTCATCTTCGTAGAGCATCTGGTCATACTCGCTCAAACTGACCAGGAAAACCAGCGCTGTCACATTTTCGAAACAGTGGATCCACTTTTTACGCTCAGACCGTTGACCACCGACATCGAATAGCTTGTAGGTCAGCTCGCCGACCTTGAATGTCGTCTCCGTGATACCGGTGGTCTTGACTCGACTGCGAAGGATATCTTGGTCGGTGGGCATATAACCGGGAGCGGCCATGCGCTCGATAGCGTTGAAATAATAGACGGCGGAATCATTGAGCTGGAATTCGCGAGAGCGACGAACAGCTTCTCGGACACCGGGATCTTTCCAGAGCCCACGGACGGCGTCGACGACATCTCGAGGCAAGACATCGGCTTCGATTTGAACAGGGAGGGAAAGGATACACGAGCGACGAGCGTCATTTGGCGGGGAAAGGGTGATATCCAGCTGGGGCATAGCTTCCAGAATAGCGCTGGATATCGACCATTCAGTCTGGGCAACATATGAGATAGGGGGAAAAGACGGACCGCATGGACTGAATAGTATTCGAGAAGATGATTTCCTTGTACGAATCCCGCTCTTGCTCGTTATACCCGCCATGGTGAATGAGCTTCATCTGTTTCAAAACCGTCGACTGGGAAAAAAATAAGGTCGAGATTGGCTGAATCAGCGGTGAGCGACGAACCTTGCCAGATTCTCCAGCACCCAGGAGCAGCATTTTAATCTCATTCTTGGCCATCATTCTGTCCTTCTTTAGCTGATTCTCAATCTCATCGTTGCCTGTAGGAAATGAGGTTGATTTCCCAATGAAAAAAAGGCCACTTACGAGCCTTGGCCTCCTCGTCGCCAGGTCCTTGGGAGGAACAACAGCTGCCCATGGTTTCAGAGATACAAATAAAGAAGAATTAATGAATGGAAGTGGAATGCCTGAAACCGACAAGAGGAGAGGAGGGGTGGTCGTCGGGGGACGGATGAGAAAAGCTTGGGATCACCGGCTCCTTTTTCTTGATGTGAGAGCAAACACGCACAAACACATTTAAGCTCCGATCATCTCCTGCAGCCTCCTTTACTTCAGAGGCTGCGACATATTTGTAATCCATTTGTCCTTGACGATGGGGGAAAACAGAAAATAGCGTAGAATTTTGTCTATGTATATGTTCTGGGCAGCATGTAAATAAAGAGGTACGACGTCATCATTTTGACATCAACCTTGTTTTGGAACCGCTTTGAACCTCTATGGGCTCAAATTCTCAGCGACAAAGTCGCTGTCAGGGGTTTCCTTCCTTCCATTGGAAACAATCGACCGCCTAGTTTCTATGCTCATTGCTCTCGGTCGATGAACTGATTGATCTTGGGGATTCAGCTGGTGTTCCGTTGTTCGTGGATGATGTGGGATCGACTCCACCAAAAGCTTTTAGAGCACAGCTTTAAAGCGAAAAATATCTCAAACCTGTCGCATGCCAACTGTCTTTGTAACCTGTTTCCATGAACGAACCCGTGTGGCTGACCTTGACGACTTGCTTCTAAATGATGGAGAGCTATTGCTACGACTCCTATCAAGTGTGGCGTTGCGGAGGCGCGCTTCGGGTCGGCCCGACGCGTGATCGCCCAGAAAGGAGGGCGCACATCAATTTAGAGGCTTACACCATAGCCATCGGGCGTACATAATTTGAGGCGGTCGAAACCATTTCTATGATTTACACTCATCTGAACCCGATATACTCGAGAGTAGCGTCCGATCTATAATATCTATACGCCACTTCGCCATTATAGACTAGTAATAGTTGTCTGACTGAGGTTGAGCAGGCAGTTAGCCTGCCTTGAGGCTGCCTATCCGACTTGATGATAAGGGAAAATCCTGGCTTGGATCTGCCAACACCACAATCTCGAGTTATGCATGAATCCCTACCGTACACAAATCAATAAACGAACGCCTTTTGGATTGGTCTACCTCCCAGCAGTACGACGATTTGGATTCGAGCGCCCAAATGGACAATTCTATTCGCCTCTAATTTCCGGTTCATCACTTACACTACCGGTTCTGGTTATCCCAATCGCTTTCAGGAGATCTGCTGGGAGACTAGGTCAAGCACATTGTTCCGAGCATGATAATTGGGCTGACTTAGGCTCGTGACCAGCCATTTCAGACTCCGCAAGCTACATCCTGAAACGGCTGGGACAAACGGGGCGTCACATAGCAGGGTCACACTGAGCGTGATTTTAACTTAGAATTATTTTGATCATTTTTTCGCTCCTGACTGTATTCTCCTTCGATTTGCTGTCCCTCAGTTCAGACTGACTTGAATATCATAGGAGATGTAATATTATTACTTTATTCATGCTCCTCTTAGGCAGAAATGGCAACCTGAACCTACTCATCATCATCGTAATCTTCACTCCCGCTACCGTCGCCTTCGTCCTCGGACTCGATATCTGAGTCCATGTTGAGTGAGACATCCTCAGCATGAATTCTCTGCAATGTAGGTTCGTCATCCGCCTGCAATATCTGCACAAATTCCCCGTCCAGCTCATCTTCTGATTCTGAGCTTGACTCGGAACTTGAGCTTGCGCTACCAGAATCAGAATTGCAGGTGTGATTTTCAGCGAGCTGTAATGAGCTTTGAGCTCCTGAATTCGATTCTGGAAGGGTGGTGGAAATCGGGATTGTGGGAGCGACATTGTCGGTGGCAGTGGCAGAGATGGGATCTGATTCTGGTCCTCCAATAATAGGCTTGAGAACTCGGCGCGCTTGGAGACGTTTGAATGCCTTGTTGTATTCGTCAAGAGGGTTTCCAGATGAGTCAGTCAGTGCCTGAAGTCCGACTGCTAAGACATCTTTGACCGGTGGGTCATCCTCATCCAAAACCCGACCTTTTTTGACCTTGTAGACATCATGTTCTTCCAAGCTTGTCATAAGGACTTCTATGTCATGCCGAAGATCTGGTGTTTTGTGTTTTGTGCCCTGATATGATCCAAGAAGACCATTCATTGTCGTTGAAAGCTGGCGAAGGATGTTGATGCATGGTGAGACCATCTCCAACCATTCCCAGGAAGCGGCACCACCATGGGCCTTGTAGAACGTCTGAAAGAGCGTCATTTTCTGCCCCATAAGCAATTACAAACATACCTTGATCCAGAAGTTATTGTGCTCTTGCATGAGATCAATTTCAACAAAGGCAAAGAGCCGTCCAGTTGGGTTAACAAGCCAGTTGTTGAATACGATGTCCCTGTGGTAAAGAGTCAGTTTGAGACAAAAAGATGAGTCAAACCCTCACCGGATCGACTGAGGCCAAACATGGGTCAAGTTGTGTATAATGTGAAGCATTTCGTACGCGTATTTGGTACGACCATTGCCGCGAAATCCCAAAGACCAAATCTTCAGAACCAACATCATCCGTCCACAGTCTCCTGCTTTTACAGCATCAGAGAATTCCCGCGTAATGAGAGCATCCCGCATGAAGAGAACCGCATTTTCAAAGACCATGTCTCCCTCGGTTGTTGGGGACTGTGGACACTGACGCCGAGCCCAACGAAGTTTGTCAACAATTTTGGAATCTGCAAATTGTTCGTATATCTGCTGCGCATGTGTTTGGAGTGATGAAAAAGCTGTCGTCTTTGAGCTGTATTCCTCGAGTGACTGCATACCGGAGACTTGGAGTAAGCAATGCAAGACCCTCGAGTACAGCGAGACAAATATGAGATCGCGGCAGACACGGAATGTTGGAAGTGAAGTAAGGACGATTGGAAGTCGCTGCAGTCGGGTGTTGTGAAACCAAAGACTTCCTGGATTGCGAGATCCAGTGTTCGGCTTGCCCCAGTGCATCACCAGAAAGCCGTGAGCGTCAGCGATCTTTGCGTGAAATAGACCTGGCATCCAGGCTCCCCATCCAAAGCTCGCAAAACCACCCTCATGTCCAACCCGGATATTGAAAAGAGCACGAAGTCGTGCTATAGAGAGTTGATCACCGCCAAGAAACTTGGCCCAAACAAGGAATAGAGCATGTTTAGTGACGTCGAGCTCCTCGTAGAAAGCATTAGCAAACTCGCCATTCCCGACAATGGTGGATTCGTCGATATTGAATGATATCGTCGGATAAAGAGGAGTCTTGTGCACTGTGATCTTGTTGGTAGTCTCAGGCTGCGACTCTTCCATCTTTTTCTTGAATCGGTCCAGCCCATGTCCGCCATGCATGACAATGATCCGAATGATAGTATGGATGAGGCAGAGACCGAACTTCTCAGATTCTGGTTTGGCGTGAAGGAGATCTGTGATACTAAGGGGTGGCGCTTTGAGAAAGGCATCTTCAAGATCTTTCATCTGGATGTCCTCAATCTTCGCCTTCCATAACGGCCAGATTGTGGCGCATGTTCCAGACTCCAAAGAATCTAAATGTAATGAGTATAGAATAGAGCTTTAACAAGAAGGAATACATACCTGCTCGTCCGACGGTCTGTTCTGCGATCTTGGATACCCAGTTGATGTTGTCATAAACCCCAGCAAACAGACCTGTGGATGCGACAGTTCGATACTCCTTTCGCATTTCATCCGAGAGCTGTCGCAAAGATCCACCCTTGGTCATAACTTTATCTGGGTCTGCGAGCTCTTTCTCGATTCCCTCGAGTGACACAGTCAGAGGAAGGGCTGACTTTGCTGATTTCCTCTTCTTTTTCTTCTTTCGAAGCCGCTTCTTGGCGACAATGCCATTATAGCTCTCCGACAGACCCAAATGAGATGCAACCGTAATTGTTTGACGCTGTGACCCGGTTGCATAGAGATACAGACCAAAGACACGCTTGAACAGGTTGTTTGACATGCTGAATACCCCCAAACATTGCAGCATGACGGATGTGAGGACCTATGGATCATGACTAAGAAGTTTATTCGGTTGTCAAATAAGAAATGTACCGTTTCAGACCGACGAACAAAAAGTTTCGAAGCGTGAGCTGCAGAGCGCGATGATGTGATGAAGGATTTCAAGACATGCATGGAGGTTGATGCTGCTGATCCGAAGTAGCTGTAGAGCGATGAAAGATTGAACTTCTTGATCATTTCACCATCAAGAACATGATTGAGCATCTGTAGATATCCAGATGCAGTTATCGTTCGAGCTTCATCCTTCATTTGATGTCCTGTATATGCCACAGCCCAGTCGTGCACCTCCTGCTGTCCTGTTTCACTGTTCTTGGATGAAACCCAGTGATCCAATATTCCTGCTGCTGAACCACGCTTTTTGAAGAAACCATCGTAACGAATGATGCCTTGTCTGTGAGCTGGATCAAAGACATAGAACATTAGGTCGCGAAAAGAAAGCCCAGCATTGGTCAACGACGCCAAAGTGGTGTCCATTGCTGCTATCTGATGGCTGCTGAATGTACCATCAGCCGGAGCAGCATCGAGCTTCTTCTGCTCGGCTTTGGTTGCATTGATTAGGGCCATTTTCTGTCCCCGAGCTTTTTGGCCAAGCTCCATTCGCATAGCCCGTTTCTGAGCAGCGGTTCCAACAATTGGAGGCTCGTAGATTGGCCCTGAGCTATCCAGAGGTGGCAGTGATGCTGCACGACGACGTCCAGATAAAGGGGTACGAGGAGATGCTTCTGGAGGAAGAGAGGGACGAAGATGGATTTGCTGGGATTGTGATGGCGTGGAAAAGCCTGGAAGCTCATCGTCGCTGGATGATTCTTCGTCAGAGAAATTCATAGTCGATATTATGAGCTGGAAAGAGGTTGGCCAATCTGAAACCTGGCTCCAACGGAAGCAAATTTTTCACCTCTCGCTGCCATGCCCCCTAAAGAAGGGAGGAAAACAGTCAAGTCCAAACACAAATTCCTCTCACATGAAGTCCCCAAGCAAACCAGGGCACCATTGACCCCAAAAGATCTCGAAAATCTGCCGCAATTGATAAAGGAGCATCTAGGATGGAGCAAGGAGCTACGACCCTTTCAGCTTGAGGCAATTCGGTCCATTCTGCTGAAAAAGGACGTCCTCATCCATGCTGGAACAGGCTGTGGAAAGACAGCGATAGCAGCCGGTCCTCATGCCCATCCAAGTACAAAGGGAAAAGTGACGCTAATGATTTCGCCACTGATTGCGCTACATACCGAGCAGGTCAGTCTTGCATTGAAAGACTTGAACATGGAACTAATTACCCCAAGCAGGTTCAAACCTTCACATCCGAGTTCAAATTGACTGCCACTGCAGTGAATAGTGCTCATGGAGGATGTAATGCTGAAAAGCTCAAGGTCACATTGTTGCCGCAATCCCAGAGGACTCCCACTCACATTCAGACAGGATATCACCAATGGAAAATGGCAAATTGTGGTCATCTCACCAGAAATGCTGCTATCACGACGTTTCCTCCGCAATGTCCTCCAGAATTCTGCTTTCGCCTCGCGTGTGCTGAATGTGGTTATCGATGAGGCCCATGTTGTATCGCACTGGGGAAAAGCATTTCGCAAAAAGTACGGTCAGCTCGGAATCATTCGGGCCTTTCTTCCCAAAGGCACACCTGTCGTTGCAATGTCAGCGACTCTTCCGGTTCGAGTCAGACATGATGTTCTGAGCAAACTCCAATACAAACCTGGAACCTATACCTTCATTGACATTGGAAACGACCGTCCTAACGTTTCGCTCGTCGTCAGAGCTATGCAAAACACAATGAATACTTTCACCGACCTTGATTTCCTAATTCCAGATGGGGTCACGAAGGCAGAAGAGGTACAAAAAGGATTTGTATACGCTGACAATATCACGACAGGTACCGACATTGAAGATCACCTTGGAGAAAGACTACCAGCACACTTGCGAGGAATCATTCGCCCCTACAATGCTGCACATTCAGTCGAGTATCGTGACAAGGTCATGGAACTCTTCAAAGCCGGAATTGTGCGTATTCTCATCTGTACAGATGCCGCAGGCATGGTCAGTCAAGTCAAATCAAATCTTTACTATCGCTCACTCGGGTATTGCAGGGCTGTAATATTCCAGACATTGATATCGTGGTACAGTGGAAGCTACCAGGCTCAATGTCTATATTCTTGCAGAGGGCAGGAAGAGCTGCTCGTGCTGGGGATCGTACTGGTCTCGCTGTCCTATTAGTCGAGGCAACAGCATATGGGATTGATATTGTAGCATTGAAGGAGGCTGTCGAGTCAATACCGGTCAAGGGAAGAGGCAATCGGAAGGGAAAAAAGAAGAATCCATCGCGAAAGCTGGATGCTCGTGCTCGAGGTGTTCAACGAGGTTCGATTGGCGGCAAGCATGATCACATCTTTGTGCGAGAACAGCCGATGCTGGATCCGGAGGCAGACGATGAAGGTCTGCTTGTCTTTGTACAGACTGGGCTATGCCGTCGACATGTTCTGAGCTCCATCTATCAGAATGCAGAAGCAGGTAAGCCTTTAGATTATCTAGAGAATCAGATTACTGACCAAATCATAGCACCCACCGTACCCTGCTGCGACATCTGTGATCCAAGCCTTCTGGACAGGACTAGACCTGGACGCTCATTGATTAGGAAAAGACGAGCAGCAGCAAAGAAAGGACTACCTTGTATCTCGACTCAAGAGGCCCTTCATCTCTGGAGATGTGAAATCCATGAGCGAGACTTCCAGGGCTCGTTGTTTCCGGCATCGGGTCTCATGTCTGACAAGACACTGGAACTTCTGGCTTCTGTTGGTCCTGTGGTCAAGCAGAAAGCAAAGTTGACGAATATTCTGGTTGAGGAATGGCAGTGGTTCGAAAAATATGGTGACGAGCTTCATGCGCGCTTGTTGACCTTGGAAATTCCGGAATTTATGCCGCTCCCAAAGAAGACAGCACAGTCGAAGAGAAAGGCAGCAGAAACCAACTCTAATGCCGCTGCTGACATCAATTCAAGACCTTCCAGAAGCACAGATAAGCGCCAGAAGCAAGCAGAACAATCTCAACATACCGGCAGCGCAACCATTCCAAATGTCTCAATGGCGCCCATTCCACCACACCAAGCTCCAGCGGTTGCACCTGGAAGGCTCCTACAGCAACCAACAGCTCCAACGAATTCCAATCCAGCTGCTCCAGGCCCCCAGTTGGTCTATCAGCCTCAGCCTGGTGCCGCATTTTATCATCCCAATCCGTATACTATGGCACCAATAATGACGGCGGAACAGCAGGGTCTCCAACAGCAACATCTCCAGGATTACTATAGGCAGATGGAATATCAGAGACAGTTGCAATGGGCTCACTATTATCAGCAGAATCCAAATGTTCCGCGGCCGGGGGGTTCACAATAGTCGGGAAAGGAAGGAGAAATAAATGTTTATTGGCGGGCAGAAATACATATTTTGAGGGTGGAACAATTTGCGCTCATGTTGCTGTGCAAAAAACCGAGTTTTGGGAGAAAAAAAGTTTGCGAGCATGAAGATGAAAGAAATTTGGCTAAGTCGCAGTCACGTTTGTGTGACCCTGCTATGTGACTGCCGGTGTTCACCAGTCGTTTCATGAAGGTCATCTTTGTTTGGTACAAATAAAGCTGACCGAAATGAGATGACGGTAACGAGTCTAGGGCTGACTGACTGGATCTTTCGTTCGGAGATTGACGGATCAATCGGAGATTGAACCATCTCATTCTGCGCTGAATTTCTTTTGCCGCCACCACATTATGGCCGGCCTCCCTCTGCAAATTTTCCCGTCCTATTTAATGCCGTAGAGCTCGACCATGTACTTAACATGGCCGGCGAAAGTGGCATCGTGAACGCTATCAATGGGCTCACCATTCAAGTGACGAATCTTAGCACTCAAGTGCGTCAATAACAACCATGGCGAACTCATATCCTAGTAAGCCTTTGTTGCCTCCTCCGAGTCGGAATGCCATAAATTAATTCCTTTTCTCAGTATGCAGCGTGAACCCATCCGCCACTCCAACGCCAGTACTACAGGTCTTCTGAAGAATCATCATGAAGATTTCTTGCTGGCAGGTGGCATTCAACCTCGTGATGACCTTCACGCCGCGTCACCCGCGATGCTCGAGAGGCTCCATGTTCTCAATCAACATCTCGGTGGCGTCCCTAATTATCACAGCAGGGTTCTGTGGTGTTGAATCAGAAGAGAACCGTTTTGGCCGATTATCTCGGTATCTCGGTGACAGCAACCTCGTTGAAATCAAGTCTCTAGCTTTATTTGTTCCTAGACCCAAATCGAGTAATGCCATATCTGACAAAACTGTCTTGCAAGCTTCGTACGATCTTGCCGTTTCTTTTTCGCTGGACGATAGACTTGTCCTTTTAGTGGGGAGCTATAGCTAATCCGGAGCCTTATGGGGTGCTCCGTGGGGATATGGCCGAGTGGTCTAAGGCGCTAGAATCAGGTTTTAGCCTTTATCTAGTCATTATATGGCGTGGGTTCGAATCCCACTGTCCTCATGTTTTGTTGCTAATTCAGCTTCTGTATAGCATTTTGACCTTTTCAGTCAAACACCACCGGTCGCTTGAACACCTCCAACACAGCACAACAGGCGGGCACATGATACTCTACATATTCAGACAATAATAGTAGGCATCAATACGAAACTTTCCATCCAATTTTTATGCGAATCCATCCAGAAATGACCGAGATATGGCCTATCAATGTATGTGAAATATTCTAAATGACCTGGTGATCCTTGAATATCTTCAGAATGGGTGCGCTGTTCCTACCAAATTTGGACACGAGAGGGCATAGCCAGAGACCAGCCAACTTTCAGTCGCCCAGTCGCCAAGTCTTCCAGCTCTGACAACCCATTTTCTCTTCCTATCGTCATCGCATGTATCCCCTCTCGTATCTAAAAGGCGTCCTCGCTCCGCCTTACGCGCCATACAGTAACAGGTTGTAAGAATCTGTATCGATAATTCATGCTCCCGCTGTCATGCATCGAAAAAGTCCAAGCCTAGTTATATTGTTTGAGCACCGCTATGCCAACGGTTGATCACATTGTACAAGCTCTGGCTCGCCCAAAAGAGGAAGAAACTAAAATGCAACCTTGTGCCCAGCATCGAGCTTTTGCTTCGATGACTCGGTCCAGCACCTCTAGCACTGCAAAGAAAAGGAAACAAAAGAAATGGAAGCACAAACAACAAAAGAAGGAATACAGAAACAACCAGCCGCAACGAAACCCAATCAATAGTCCAAGCGACCACCAGAAAGACCGCCATCACACAGGCAAAAAAAAAAAAAACATCGACGAATGAAGTGAAGAACCAAAAGCAGCGAATGAATCAATGAAAGGAGGCCACGGCATAAAGCCGACCGTTGCAACATCATCAGAATAGAGCCAGACACGAAAGAGCGCCAGCAGGCAAGTTAAGAACCGAAAACCGGGATAAGCCAACAGTCGAAGAGAAATAAACACGCGAGCAATCTTTGATCAGAACGGAAGGACCGAAAACCAGAAACAAGTCAACAGTCGAAGGAGAATAAACACGCAAGCAATCTTTGTCGACGCGCTCCAAACGTCGTTGGAGAGCATGAAGAACAAAGAAAGCGCGAAAGATGGAAATATCAAAGAGATAAGCATGCGCCTAGCCAATGCACTTTGCCGGGTCATTTGGTGACGTATTTGACATGGCCTGGAAAAAGAGTCAGATTACGCGTTGATTGAAGAATGAAGAGAATGAAGGACTTGCATCAATGTCAAGGTAAAGCTGTCAAGGTTCGGGGCTGCCGTTCGGGACAGAAAAAGGAAATTTGTGTCGCAAAGGATGGTGAGAAGAGGTTATATTTTTGCGTACAATCAAGATTCCCACTGCGCTACAACCTCTTTCACCTTTTCGACAATTTGCGCCGCCGGGGTCGCTTGCCCGAATGCTTCTACGAATGTTCCTGAAAAAGCCAATCAACAAGGGAGCAATGCAGTCGGAGAAACACGAACCATCTGGACCCATAAGATAGACAAATATGCTGTGGTCGACGAGATAGTCGCCCTTGGGATCCGCATTTGGTGGTGTCGAAAAGTAGACGCGATAAGCCCGAGCTATGGATTTTGTGGCCAGATACGCAGGAGACTGGTCCTTTTTTGGTTGGTCTTTTGCTGTCACCTTGACGTCTGGAGCATTCTGAATTGGCAAGTCATTGGTGCCTACGAGTCCGACGAATCGTGGATGGAAATCTTTGAGGTAGAGGGCAATCTGGTCTGGACTGTCGCGAGCTGGGTCGACCGAGACGAAGATGGGTTGGATGGGAATAGGGTCTACGACAATAAGAGATAGAGCAGTAGCAGAGAAATAAGACGTACCACAGGCCTTGAGAACATCGGACATCTTGTCCAGCTCTGCAGGACAGATATCTGGACAATTGGTGAATCCAAAATATACGAGATTCCAGTGGCCCAAGAGGTCCTTTTCGGTAAAGACGGAAGATGGCTTGGGTCCTCCGAACCCATTGGACGCGACGGTGAGCGCGAAAGGACCACCGACATTCGGCCGACCATATTGCGACGGCTCGTGTTGTTTCCTCTCGCGCTCTTCCAGGACACGAGCCTTCTTCCAGGTGAAATACCAATATAATCCGCCGCCTGTGAGGACGAATAAGCCGAAAGACAGCGGCGAAAAGATCTATTTCGATTTAAGACAGCTCAAAAAAATAAATAGAAATCACGGCTTACCCCTACTGCATTTTGACGACGATGAGGCAGCTTTGGCTTGAGCCGTTCGTCAGGCTTTGTCGAGTAACATCGAAGTCGCCGTATGAGCTGTCTTGAGGCACGAAACATCGGGCTTAGTCATCACCTCATTTTTTTCTTCTGATTTTCCCGACCATGTCTGCATCGTCACGGCCAACCTCGACACGCATTGCTGCCTCGCCTCTGCCCCGAGCGCCGGGCGTGAATACACAGACGAAAATCTTGGATTCAGGACACGGGAGGTTGCTTTGTATTGCTGATATTCGAGGAAGACATTCTGGGTTGAATGACCTGGCACGCGAAGCCAATGCCGTGGCCATTATCCATACCGGTGACTTTGGGTTCTTTGGTGCGTATAAAGTCCAATGAGCATTTTTTTTCTTTCATTAACAGCGACCATTAGAGTCTGGCAGTCTCGACAGAATCAATGACAGGGCCCTACGCCACTTGACCATGTATTCTCCCCTCATCACGTCGGCTCAGCGCACAACTCTTTTATCCCCCGAAAATCCACCAGCGTCCATCAGAGCTACCGTCAACGTCGACCTCTTGTCCGAATTCCCGCTTTTGCTCTCTGGACAGCTCAAGCTCGATGTCCCTGTTTACACGACCTGGGGCGCCTGCGAAGACGTCGTTGTCCTCGAAAAATTCCGTGCCGGGACTTATAATGTTGAGAATTTGCACATTCTTGATGAAGCCACCACGCGTTGTCTCGATGTCGGCGGAATAAAGCTTCGTTTGCTCGGGCTTGGAGGTGCCCTCGTCCCGCATAAAATGTTCGACAATGGGGAAGGAAATGCGACGATTGCTGGTGGACAGGGAACAATGTGGACGACAGCGTTGCAGATCGGAGAGCTCGTCGATACAGCTCAACGCGTCTTTGACAATTCGGAGACGAGGCTCTTGGTCACACATACCAGTCCAGGGCGCGAAGGAATCCTTGCACAACTCTCGCTTGTCGTCAAGGCCGATCTCACCATCTCTGCCGGTCTGCATTTCCGATATGCGACCTCGTACAATGAATTCAGCGTCCAGGGCGATTTTGAAGGGTTCCGGCGCAAGCTTGTCGGGGGGAAGGAGCAGTTTGACAAGGTCTGGGAGAGCGTCAAGAATCAGGTCGATGCGGTTATCGACGACAACCAACGGGTATTGCTGGACAAGGCATTGAACCTCGTCGAGAGATTGCCACCAGCACCAGCACCGACGGGCATTCCTGGAGGTACAGCGACGGGAGAAGAGCCTGCATGGAAGAATTGTTGGAATTGGAATCTCTGCGACGCGGCTTACGGGTCGTTGATTCTCGACATCAAGGAGGGCAGAGTCAGTGCAGAGCTCAAAAGCCAAGGTGCGTCAAAAGCTTTCTTTCCGCTACCAGATTATTGATTTGCTTTTTAGGGTTCAATTATGCATATAGACGTACAGCAACCGTTGCAGGGACACCGACATCGACGACACCTGCTCTTCCACCGAATGTCAGCGTAAATAGTGCGACCCCAGCAAAAGCTTCGACACCAGTTCCAGCAGATCGTGCTCCTTCTGCGAAAGCATCATCACCGCCTCCCGCAGCATCCAGTCCGAAAGCAAACGGAACCTCAGAATCCAAGGCCGACCGGGAGAAGCAGAAGAAAAAGGACAAGAAGGAGAGGAAGGATAAGGAAAAAGCGGAGAAGGATGATGGAAGGACCGCTGCATCGACGCCAGATGTCAGCTCTCCTGCTAGCGCTTTCAAACCTAGCGTCAGCTCTCCATTAATGTCAGCACCAGGTTCTTCCAAACCCGACTTGGACGAGCTCAAATCCCCTGGCACCGACGGTGGAAGCGGTGGAGCAAGGACACCAAGGGGAACCAAGCCTGCGAGAAATCCATGGACGATTTTCATGCGAATGAATGTTGCACCTACCGAAGGAGAAATCAGGGACTTTTTCGCTGATGCAAAAGCTGGCATTACAAAAATCAACCTTCCACCGCCTTTTGCCGGTCGACCGCAGCGGGTTGCCTATGTCGAATTCGGAGACGAAGAAGCTATGAGAGCTGCGCTGTCGAAACATGCCGAAGTGAGTCGCCTTTTTTTCATT
This sequence comes from Mycena floridula, assembly GCA_029320655.1. NCBI lineage: Eukaryota > Fungi > Basidiomycota > Agaricomycetes > Agaricales > Mycenaceae > Mycena > Mycena floridula. The sequence goes on from JARIHS010000019.1 coordinate 1,598,925, forward strand.
TGTCTTTTCCGAATCTGACCTGGCGTAACAGAAACTAAAAGATCAGGTTCCAGAGGTCATGCAGGCGACAGACAAGGGTGATCGAGATGGTGCTTCTCATCGTGGTCGTGGTCGAGGAGGCGGTAGAGGCGGTGGATTCGCAGCTCGGGGATTATCGGCAGCTGGTCTGGTTAGCAAAGGTCGTGGAGGCGATGGACCGAAAAGCGCTGGTGCCGGAGATTCTTGAGGTTAGATTTTGGACTCGCTTCTCATTATGCTTTCATCCATATGCATTCAAGATACCAGGTAGTTTTGTCGTGAATTACGGGTCGCACTCGTGCATAATTTTTACGGCTTTTTCTATTGCATGGCAGCTCTACTGTACAGATAATTTACCGTCCGACGCGACATTATACGTTCCAAGGTCCGGCGTCGCTCATCGAACATCCACCAGGACATTCGCATGTGCCGCCCAGATCCTTGGGCAAATTCTTCGGGTCAATCTGCTTCGACAGCTTCTCCTTGTAATCGTAGCCTAAAATGTCGATTTTGCTGACGGTGACTTCGTCAAGCCAGGGCTTTATGATGGCCCAGACCGTAGAGAACATCCATGGCGAATTTATGATGTAGAATTTGCCCATGGTTTCGGGATATCGATCTTGACCGATAGATGCGGCTGCCGAGACGTAGTCCTTGACTCGATAGAAGCTGGATAGGGAGACATTGTTGAGGTCCATGATGGTGCAAGAGGTTTCGACAGGATGACCAACAGCGGCTGAACAGGCTGGCAGGCGGTCGGTGAGGAATTTCTCGTATTCGAGGACGAGACGCTGGAGCAGGCGCTCTTGGGTCGTAATAGCATAGAGGGCTTTTACATCGAGCAACCCCAGTCGCTCGATATAGATCGGCCGCCCATCCTGAAACGAATGAGCCGAGGACGGTGACGATGACCAGATCTCACCTTGTCGAGCCGATGGTAATACTGGGGGTAATATTTATCGACTTCTGCCTTTTCCTTGAAATCAAAGCTTCTGCAAATAGGTCAGCAGATTCCGATGAGCAGCAAGACACGGACTTGACGATATCCTCCACTCCGAAGGTCTTTCTCCATTCCTCAGCAGCCAGCAGCATAGCTTTCGCTAGAGCGACGTCGAATTTGCGGGCTCTGAGGAATCGCAGCAGGTAGGCATCGTCCATCCGGCTCTCGTCAAACTTTTCCTCCGCAATTAGCTCCTTCTTCAGCTTTTCAAGCGCATGCTGTTGGATCACGGTTAGATTTCCAAGACGACCTGGAGATCGGATGAGAGACGATTGGGAATCTGGGGGACATGGATATTCACCTGGTGGAGGTTGGTAGTTTGGATCCGTCACGCCAGCAGGCATGGGGCTGGCGCTCGCCGCTTGCGACATGGTAGGAAGAGTGTTGGTTGCACGTGACTCATATCGGCTTGGGTCGGGTCGGAGCTCGCTGACTAATGGCACGGCCACTTGATTTCTTTGTCCCGCCTCTCCTAAGTATACGAGTTAAGCTGCTGTAGACCGTCCAACCCCAACCTGGCTAGTCATGTCTGCCACTGAACCCACTAACCCAGGCGAGTCTGTTAACATTTTTTTTGCTATCAAGTATTCTGACCTGTCCGTAGACGAGCAGGGGTTATTCGAGCAGCTATCCGCGGCCCATCTCAGGAAGCGCGCCTCAATCCCTCACGGAAGCGATTCCGAGTACGACTCGGAGGATAGTCTCTGGTCGTCGGTCAGCGACGAGGCCTCTGCCCACGATATTTCCAAGTTTGAGGCCCATAATTATTATGCTGGCATTCGTCCCAGTGGTCGTGGTCCCAAGCTCATCTACAGGACCTCCGAGGACGAATTCGTCGAGCCCACTGGGCTTGAGGCCTATCGGCGTCTCATGCAGCTTGTTACTGTTCCCGAGGATCACGAGCTCGGCAAGGATGGTCGCTGGGATATTATTCGTGAAATGGTCCGTGACCGTCTCGACGTGCGGCAACCTGTCTGACATTCGTTCCAAGGTCGTCGAAGCCCTCGACAAAAGAGAGGTTCAGTTCAGTTCTGTCGACTTTGTTCGCTTTACCTGGCTTAACGAGAAGACCGAGGAGGACGAGGAGGACGAGGAGAATGAGACCGACTCGTCGGACGAGGAGGATGAGGAGAATGAGACAGACTCTTCGGACGACGACAACGACAGCTACGCAGACTTTGCACCCATCAACCCCGTCGAAGATGGTTTACGCCACATCAGTAATCCGACGATTTGGATAGGCGTATTGAAGGGTTCTCTCACCAGCGCGCAAGCTCACGAATCGGCGACCGATATTCTCGGGATCCTCAACCAACAGGGCATCACCAACATCGATGTTGCTTTTCGTGAGTCGGTCGCCAAGCTCAGCCGAGGTCCAGACCTCTTCGCCCCGCTCCTCGATGATGAAGACCTGAAGGACGTTATCGACGACCTCTCTACTGCACTCAGTCTCTCCATTGTCGGCCAGCAGACGAATATTCAGGGGACGCTAGGATTTTACTTCAAGGTTGGCGCCCATCTTTACGCAGCCACCGTGCGCCACGTTACACACAACATCGACGACAATCGCAAGTATAAATATCGCTCCTGTATGTTTCATTTTTTTTCTCCGAAAAGATTAGGGCGGTTCTGATAATGTACATAGCGGCGCCTAAGAAGAAGGTCTTTGTGTTGGGAAAACGCGCGTTCGCCAACTATCTCGCTCTCATCCTGGCCAAGATCGACTCTCTAAACAGCACGATTGATTATCTCGTTGTCCGGGCTGAATTATTGGCGAAGAAGGAGGATGAGGCGTCGGTGCGCCGGTTGGAGAAAACCAATGAGGATCTGGCCATGTTTCGTGCCAAGGTTAAGGTGCACAAGATCTTCTTCGTGGAGGTTAAGACCAGGTGGGACAATCCGAAGGACCGCGTGATTGGTTACCTCGACTGGGCACCTCCCATCGGTTTCGGTGAACCTCCTCACGGCTACACGAAGGACTTGAGCGTCATCAGGCTCAACAAGAACAAGTTTACGAATTTCCGAGGGAATGTCCTTAGCCTGGGTTAGTTCTAATAATCCGTCTCGCTAATCTGACTGTTTATATTCTCTAGGCCCCGAGATCCCCCGCGACGCTTTCGTAGCCATGATGAACGATCGTGTCGACGTACCATCCGAATTTAAATATCCTCAGGAAGGTCTCCTTCCTGTCAATGACATGCTGACCGTTTCCGACATCAAGAACCCCAACAGCAAGGGTCTCATCGGGGATCGCATCCGCCACGTTATCAAGCGTGGCTTTACCACCAAGACTACCGTCGGTACTCTGTCCGGATTCATGTCTCATGTTCGCTGGTCCGTCGCCTTTGGCCGCCATCATGATAGCATCGAAGTGGCAATCCTCCCTCACGACAAAGCTTCTGGGCCCTTCTCCAAGGGTGGTGATTCTGGATCTCTTATCGTCGACGCTCTCGGCCGTGCTGTTGCCTTGCTCACTGGCGGAGCGGGCGTGACCGACTCGTCCGACATCACCTTTGGGACCCCTATGGAATGGGTCTGGGAGCTCATCAAGGATGAGTACCCGGGTGCCGACTTCTACTGCGGCGACCTCGAGGCCTAGGTTCGACTTTTTCTTCCATCTCGTCTTCTCGTTTCCATAACTGATGACTTTGAGATTCAGGCCTTGCGAGACGTTCTCGCGTCGTTTGTTTCTGAAAACTGCTTGTCGCCCATATCCAAATTCCAAGCTCCTTGTTCATGGCGCTCGGTTATCTCTTGATAGGTTTTTGTTGATATTCTAGAAAGGTTGTGCGAGTGGTCTGAGAGTACAAGTAAGCTTAAGCTCAGTCAGGAAAGAAAAGGACTGAGGTTAAATATACCTGAGAGTACAAGTAAGCTTAAGCTACGAGTACGATATCAGTAAGGAAGGAAAGTCAAAATAAAGGGACATCACCTCAGTCAGGAAAGAAAAGGACTGAGGTGAAATACTACGAGTCGAGCTATATATACGGAAACCAATATGAAATAGCGAGATAAGATAAGTAAAAAGATAAAGTAAAAAGGATAAAGTGAGATAAGATTAGTAGAGACGTCACCGTTCAACACCCCCCCTGACGTCGAAAACCCCGGGACTCAAGAGCTTGAGCAGCCGCTGATGATCTACGGCGCCTAACGGCTTTGTCAAGATATCCGCTAAGTTGTCCTTAGATGGAATATCCTTTAGAATGATGGTCCCATCGCTAACAAGTTCACGAATAAAATGGTGTCGTATATGGATATGTTTTGAAAGCTGGTGGTGTCGATGTGTTTCGGTCAAGCTCAACGAGGCTTGATTATCGCCTCGGATCATGATTGGACCGCTTTGAGGTAAGTCAATCTGCCCCATAAATGATTGCATCCACACGGCTTGCTCAGCCGCTTTTCCCAAGGCGACGTATTCGGCGCCAGTTGTCGAAGTCGTCACGCAATCCTGCTTCTTCGAAGACCAAGAAACTGGGCCTGATGACATGATGGCAACATAACCGGAGGTCGAGCGACGAGTACTAATGCAACCCGCAAAGTCGGCATCAGAATATAGGTAAGGCTTGATACCTATTCCAAAGTCGTCTATATCGTCAGGACGACGAGCGCGATAGACAATGGTCTGATCAATGGTTCCAGCCACATATCGACAGACATGGATAAGAGCTTTCCAGTGCTCTTTCCCAGGATTTGTTTGAAATTGGGCGAGGTAATTGACAGAGAATGCCAAGTCGGGACGAGTTGAGACATGACCCCACATGAGACTGCCTAAAATAGGTCGATACGGCTTGTCCTGCATGTATTCGAAGTCGGAAGGAGTGAGGGGATATGGCAATTTTTCGAGCTGAAGACCAGAAGGTAATGGAGTGTCGACAGGATTGAGAGACCCTAGGCCAAAACTGTGAAGAAATCGTTGAAAGTACGCCGCTTGGCCAATTGTGATATCACGAGTCTCAGGGTCTTGCTCGATAGAGACACCCAGCATGAGATTGGAATGAGTCGCATCCGTCAACGGCCAGTGTCGTCGTAAACCTTGTTTCGCCAATTCTGCCCCAGCTTTAGTCGAGCTGGCACCGAAAACATCATCGGTGTATGTCCCAGTGACCGTATATTCGTCACTAACTCGTTTGAACCGAATGCAAGGGTCCGCCAATGATTTTGTGTATCCCTCCTTCGCATAGGTATCATCCAGCGTCTTCCCCCAAAGATGGCCAGCTTGCATCATGCCATATAATGCTTTCAAAAGCAAGCACACCATGTCCTTCTCGCTCGACTCGAAACCCTCCGGTTGCTCCATGTAGACAACCTTGTCGATGTCGGCATTGAGGTATGCACCGGTGAAGTCAACTTGCCACATATGTAAGCCAAGATGTGCAATAATGGCGAGAAGGATGCGGATGGACTCCATTCGAACGACTCCGGCATAAGTCTTGTCGTAGTCTATTCCCTGGATTTGGGTGAAGCCCTTGGCGACATAGCGAGCCTTGCGCTTGATAATGTTGCCATCACTGTCATACTTGTTCGCAAAAACCCATCTTCCCTTCATCACATTTGCGTTCGAAGGTCGAGGAACCAATTTGAAAGTCCCTTTTCCCCGCAAATTGTCCATCTCCGACTGCATAGGTCCCCACCATAGGTCCGGGCGTCTCATGGCTTCTCGAAAGGACTGAGGAATATACGTCTCATCATTGAAAACCAAGAAAGCCCATGGATCACCCGCAAGCATTGATTCATATGCCTCCAGCAGAACTGAGTTGACCCAAGGTCTCCGCTTGTCACCGTCTCGAGGAATAAAAGGTCGGCCACGGTCAGAGAAAAATTCTGATTCATCGCGACCTCCTTGTCGAGATGTAGGTTCACGGACTCGGTTACCTCGTCGAATCTCTGGTTCACCGAGGTATCTGGTAGGGAGTCGACGATTTTCTGGGACTATGAATGCTGGGGGATTTGGAGGCGGAATAGCAGGAATATTTGCCGGTGGGAAAACTGGCACAGCTCCTGGCAAAACATCAGGGTCAACGGCTGGAAGAACGTCAGCACCAGCTGGTAAAACATCAGCATTTAAAGGAATGGCTGGAAAGACATCAGCATTACCAGGAACAATTTGGTCCTCATCGACGACTGGAAAAACCTCAGTCTCATCATTTGGAGGTACCTCATGCTCGTCAGGGATAAAATAGGGGAGCTGGTGGTCATTGTCACCAAAAAGGGAGGGATATTCCACAGGAATTGGTTCGACTGGCTTTGGTAGGGACCAGCGGCCTTCACCTTCCTCGAAGATGACGTCCCGAGAAAGGTGAACCGTGTGAGTTTCGGCTACCCACAGCCGATAACCACGGCGCCCGTCATACCCGATCATTTTACCCCGCAACGAACGTGGGGCAAGTTTACTGTGGCCTTTCTCTTTGGGGATCTTAGCCCATGCATCACAGCCCAGCGGTCGCAAGTGGGAAACATCTTGTCTTTTCCCCAACCAGACTTCTGCAGGGACCTTGTCAGGGTGTCTCGATGATGGAATAAAATTCCTCAGGTACGTCGTCGCTCCTGCCAGTTCGCACCATAGGGAATGGGGAAGCGATCCAGCAAACAAGGATGCCCTGGTGCCTTCGATAATGATGCGATTTCCTCGTTCTGCCATGCCGTTTTGCGAGGAGGAATAAGGGGGACCAGATTCAAGAATGATACCGTGTTGGTCGCAGTAAGCTTCCCAAGCACTGTTAACAAATTCTCTATCGATCCTGACCCTTCGGAGTACCTTCCCAGTCTGTCGTTCGGCCAAGACATGAAATTTCTTGAAGGCTTCCAATGTCGTCGCGGCCTTGTGGTCAGGCATAAAAGCCGGGATTCGATACGAGCTGTGGCCATCGGTAATTAGCATCATATACCGCTTCTTGCTGATGCTCATCGTTCGGCTAGGTCCCCATATATCAACATGTACCCGCTCCAAAAGCTCAGTCTCCTTCTCGAAGACCTCATCGAAAGCGCGCCGAACATGTTTTCCCATTATGCAGTCAATGCACCTTCCCTCGCAAGCTTTACCAGTTATAACCAGTCCATCAACGAGATTCTGGTGAGCCATATGTCTCACCATTTCGTCGGCAGCATGACCTAATCTCCTATGCCATTTTCTAGCAGAAACAGGTCGGTTGTGAGACCGAGCAGATGCCGCGACGAGGTCATTGTCCAAGACTTCAACCTCAAACATGCGGTTTCTTCCGGTCGCAACCAGAACAGTTTGACCTCCCTTCTCAACGGTGAGAATCTCCTTGTTCCAAATTCCATGACATCCTGACTCTGCCAAAGCTGACAATGATATCAGGGAATGGGACAATTCCGGTGTATGAACTGCTGGAATGTCGACGGTCCTTTCCACGCCATCCACTATCGTATCAAAACGAACTCTCCCGGTACCAATGATGGCAAAATTTGCTCCATTTTTAGCCGCTCTTCCAGATTGTCCTTCGACTGGAGTATATTCAATCCAATGCCTTTCACCAACCCAGCATGTATGACTCGCTCCTGAATCAGCAAAGGTACGAACATTCGTCGAATTTCGTGTATTCTCGACATTATTGACACAAGGCACTTCAGATGCCAAAACTACGGGTATGGGTATTTCGTCTATCACCGCATTCTTATCTCCATGTAACTCGACTAGTTTGAAACATAGCCGTTCACTGCAATTGGAGTCAGAACTTGAAGGTGAATTTGAGAAGTTTGTCGTACCCATTCCGTCGTCTTCATCGTAATCATTCCCCCAGCCCGAAAAACCTGAGCTGACGAAACGACCACGCATAAAAGCGTCGTTGGTGGCGTCATCTTTGAAACGAGCAATAAAATGCATGTTTTCGCTGATGGCGGATGTGTCGGTGTCTGAGATGCGATAGTTAAGAGAACCATTGCTGCTGAGGGCGAAGAGCTCATCTTCCATGTCACCAATATCCATCCGGTCAGTCAAAGAAGGGCGCTCGAAAGACATGAGTCGCGACTCCAAGGACCTAGGAGATATGGGAAGATCCAACAACTGGGGAGATGGAAGCTGAGCGTCCACCGATAGGACAAAAATATTTGGAATAGATATATCGGTGTCGACGGCTGAAACAGTGACATTCGAAGCAACTGCAGAAGCTGCAGCTGGAGTTGGAGCGGCTGGAGTTGACGGCTTCTTTGACTTGGGATCCCTAAAGTGAGCGGGACGGTTACCGTAATCTCCTCCTCCGACGGACCAGCAATGATCGAGGTCATGCTTAGTAGACGCAAAGTTGCCTGGAGGCCCATGAATCGGATTGGTACATCCCTGACCTCGTTTCCCCTTTGATTTGGACGCTGATGCGGCGATCGAAGCAGTCATTGCAACAACTCGACTTTCGGTTTCCATCTGTTCGAGACGCTTCGAATGTTTGAGCAACCAGGTAACTTTCAGCTTCTCGATGAGCTGCATGAGAGAGTCTGATTCTGGAATTGCGCCGCCGATATGGACATAGTCGTCACCATCGAGGGAAAGGATGAAAAGGGTTTTGAGCATGCTATCCTCAAATTTAACCCCATACGAGATTGCTTTGCGGCGAAGAACATGCCAAGCATTGACGTGATTCTCGTATTCCTTGGGCTCCTCATACATGGGATTAAGGTGTTTTGCAACAAGGGCTTTGCGAGCTTGATCTTGCTCGACAACGGAGATCTTGCTCAAATGAGCTTTGATCAATGTCCAGTTATCAGCCGCCGAATCCTTAGCGACATATCCGTAGCTGTCGGCATCGGGGATGCAGGTCTTGATGGCGAGATTGAGAGTTCTCTCACGACTGTTGAATTCGGCAATGGTTGGCTTTGCGGAACCAAGAGGGGTCGTATGAATTGGCTTGCTCGTGGTCGAAGTCCCAGTGATATTGCCTGCGGTATCCCTGATCGTGACAACCGCATCGTCAGTTGGCTCGACCAATGGACAGGTTTGGTTCCCATCAAGGATCGGGATTAAACCTCGGGCTTCGCAAGCTTGCCTGAAGCTTTCCTCGAAGCTGGGCCAATTGTCCTTGCCAGTGCAATACTGATCGGAAGACATAAAGGGGGCCAATAATGCAGCCATTGCGATGGAAACAGATTGTGGAAACGGATTTGAAATTGGATGAAACTGGTGGAGTCAAGGGAAGGACGAGGACGATGTTGAACGTAGTGAGGATGAGAGTAGTGAGAATGGATATGTGTGAGTCCGACTGGTAGCGCTGAATGTATTGGTTTAAATCAGATTTGCGCGGGGCCCATAACCTCTAGAAAGGTTGTGCGAGTGGTCTGAGAGTACAAGTAAGCTTAAGCTCAGTCAGGAAAGAAAAGGACTGAGGTTAAATATACCTGAGAGTACAAGTAAGCTTAAGCTACGAGTACGATATCAGTAAGGAAGGAAAGTCAAAATAAAGGGACATCACCTCAGTCAGGAAAGAAAAGGACTGAGGTGAAATACTACGAGTCGAGCTATATATACGGAAACCAATATGAAATAGCGAGATAAGATAAGTAAAAAGATAAAGTAAAAAGGATAAAGTGAGATAAGATTAGTAGAGACGTCACCGTTCAACAGATATTGGTAGCCATAATAGATGATCAGAGTAGTGCATAACCGGATTTCTATCTCCAGCTAGACAGAACCCGAATATTTTCTGCATAAGCTCTGGAGATAGACGACGGAGCGGAGATAACAATTGCTGGTGTGGTGTCACAATTTCTTCGAGGCCTGAGCGCTGAAGCTTTAACGATTCTATATTTCTGGTGAGAATCTCAATCTCTGCGTCGATTGCAGCAATATCGAGCTCGGATCGCGGCAGCTTCTTCATCTGTGGGCGCGTAATTGGTGTGCAAAACATGCAGAAAGGGAGATTGTAAATCAGAATTTCTGAATTCATCATGAATCGAATAAATAAGAATGTTACTTACTGTCCTGTAGACATTTCGGACTGAAAGTCAAGGTCAAGGCAAGTTTTGACACGTGTTTCACTGAGGCCTAACTCGACCAAATCGCGGCACAGCTTTCAGCTTCGTTCAGCCGTCGACGCTGAGCTCATTTCCGCCATGTAAGAAAGACATAAAAAAGGTAAATCTACATGAAACCCGAATCCGTGTATGATTCAACAACCAGGAAGAAAAGTTCGAACACCGGGACGAGCCTCCCAACGAGAGAAAGTCATGTTCGAGCTTGGCGCGACTCCGACCGATAAAATCACGCCGTTGGGATTGTCCAGAGCATATCCTCGGTTCCCATCGTCTCTTCAATGGACATACTTGTTACATTCCGCGAAGAATAATCCGCCCTATAGCTTATTCCTCCCAAATTCCTCCCACCTCCGCCAGGGTCGTCCAATTTCGATTTTCTCATGACTTTTCCGAGATCTAGGAGGCGGTACAGCGCTAAACTATGTGCTCCTTGGTAAATGGGATGTACTCATTCATCACAGATCCCATTGACGCAACACCTTTGGGTAAATTGGGGGTCCAAGCCATTTGAGGGCCAGAGCACCAAAACGTGACGATTCGGAGGCGACATCGCCCTATTCAACGTCCCAAGATGAGCGAAAATATGCTGCGAATAGTCGCTCGGCTCATGGAGACGCAGAGCAGTTTTTTTTGACGAAATGTCCAGGCCAACATTGTACACGTGATCTTGACGTGGAGCAAATCGTTCACGACAAGCGCATCTCCAATTTCATGACTCAAGGCTCCTCAAGCTTCTAGAGGACCATCCTATCAGCCAACTATGGCCGTCTCCGGCATCCTGCACCCCTCATTGCGCCGAATTCCGGAATTTCATCATCACTAGCTTTGGGAGGACATGGATACGAATTTCCTTCTATACAAGCGTCTACTAATAAGAAGAAGCAGCCTTGTATCCCCTTTATCCTATTCCATCCTCCCATTTGCTTCTTTGGCTGCTATCCACGTCAACAGTACGTGGTGTACCACGAAAGCACCTTTTCGGGCCTTGCATCTCCAAATAGATAGCGACCGACGTCGCAATGCTTTAGCAATCATTCCGCGATATATATGTCCTAGGGATATCAACCGCAAGGCATTCGAAGAAGATCGAATTTTAGTTGCTTACAAGCCTTCGAGCAAACTGGGTACGACTTTTCATCGTCTACAATATTCTAGCTGCGATAACAAGCTGACTGATTCTCCTTAGACATGATTTCATCCATCCCAGTGTCCCTGTCATGCCTCGTTGTCACAGCAGACTGATCTGTACCGCAAAAGCAGATTTGTGGACCTTGCGCCACCGAATCTTCGACAACCGACTTCTCGATGATCTCCGCATCATCCTTGTCGATGCATCTTCTATCAGTATGAATGCTGTTGCATTTGAATGGAATAACTTTCTCTTCCTCAAACTGTGAGCAACTGCGAGCGCGAAGATTGTGCCGGAGTGATGCATGTATGACTTCTCACCTTCTGCAATGCTTTTTGACATGAAATATTAGCTCATAGAGATATCATGGAGGTCTGAATACGCTAGCGCGTCATCTGGGCCTGAATATCACTTTCGTCAGACATTTGACAAATCCGATCCACTGGAGTCAGGTTGACTCCTTAATCTGTTCCTTGCTTCTTCACACTCATCTACAGGTTGGCAGACTTCACCATTCGCGCTCGGAGCAAGATTTGGCAACGAGCATGATCTTCTTCATCAAGTTACTCTTGAATGAGTTGATAGATGTTTGCCTCGGTTGGTCGCAACCTCGCCAGGCTTCATCTACAGCTAGTCGACCATATGCAGCTCCTCGGCGGCATGAATCGCGGCCTCCCAGGGCTCGGATCCTACAGAGATTTCCCAATGCTGATTGGAAGAGATTCACTGGTAAGCATTTTAAATGGACTGCGCTGTTCTCCTTTCTGAATCAGCTTTCAGACAACAACTTTTTGGTCTATTATACCCTGGAGAGGTTACGTGCTCCTGCGACAAGTCCAACCGTCGTAGTGAGCGATCTGTTAGAGATGCCTGTTGATATTATGATAGCGGTATGTATCTCAATCTCATGTGTGACACGATGCTGATATTGACTAGGTGTGCGAACAGCTGCACCCAGTTGATCTCTTGCACTTGTGCGGCGCAAGCAAACATCTACAAGCATGGCTCTCCTCCTCGACTTTCGCTGCGGCCTGGAAGAGCGCTTATCGCAATTATCCAGATATCCCTGAGAGTCCTGATGACCTTTCACCTTACAAATGGACGTATCTTCTCTTTGGTCCTTCCACGTGTTATGTATGCACATATCCATAGTTATTACTGGTCTCACACTCGATAGGACTGCGACAGCGAGGAGATCGTCATGGCTGACTTTATCCTTCGAGCGCGATTATGCACAAGGTGTCTCATACGGTAAGAATTGACTTCCAAATGAATGCAAATCTACCCTGAGTTTTCAAAAGGAGGACTGCTTACTTGGATCAATCTTTCGGACTACCGCCAGGCATTCAGGTTCCACGAACCTTTCGACGAGGTAAAGTCTTCTTCCAGTCCCTGAAGTTCTACTGACTCCTAGTAGAGGGTACCCAGATTGATGCACCCACCTACTATCGAGCTCGCGTCTCTCGGCACTTACTAGCTGAGATTCGTCAAGTCGTGCAAGAGAATGACCAGGTTGCTGTCTGGAACCATAAGGCACAAGAAATGGAAGATGTATGTCGTCCCATTGAATAACCTACTGTTGGCTGATTGAGCTCAGCTTTCTCAACGATGCATCAAGTGGGTCAGCGATATCCGCCGAGACCTGGATAACTCGACCGCAATTGATGAACTGTGTCAGCGGTTCGTGACAAACTTTTTGATGTTGCTTGCTCTCACTCGACCCAGTGTCATCGATAACATGATTCATTTGGGTTATACCCCAGTCACATATTCCATTCGAGCGGCTCTGGAAGAATGGAGCACGCTCCATGTCGGAAATGTTTTCCCAATCACTTTCAGTACGTATCATTCCATGTATCGTTCTTCCCTTTGCTGATATAACAGAATGGGACACCATGGTCCCGCTAATCATCAAGAAGAATGTGACTTGGAACAGTGATCGTAATGCGGTCAACAGCAAGGCACAACAAATCTTCAATGCTGTGATGAGATATAAAAGGGAGACACCGCCGTCGAAATGGCAATCTTATCCAATGCATCACTGCCCTCCGCTAGCCAACTATTCTTGGGTTATATACAACCCAACGAATTCCTTTTCGTGGCTTCCATTTCGAGATCTGATGTACCGCAAACAGTTTCAATCGACTGAAGCTTTCGATTTGGCTGTAGAATGCGTTGAAGAATGGAGGAGGACCGTCCAGGGAGAGCTTTTAACTCTATGTACCAATCCTGAGCTCGCCATAGCGGTATTCGCGCTGTCAAGTATGTTCATACCTTTTTTTCAAGCTTTGATATTGACTTGAGAGTGTAGCGGTACGAAAACGACGTGCATTTATCGGGATGTCAGAAGCATTATGTGGATGGAGTTGTGGCGCATTGCTCCCTGAAGATGCTGGCAGTTATTGGGAACTCGAGGAGCGAGGGCAAGCTGCAGCAAAGTCCCTTGTGATGGTTGCTGGATTGGATCCATCGACACTTTTGGCGATCGAGTTTGATAAAGTCTCCGATGACCTCAGGTTTGTCTGCCTTGATTGTTCATCGAGCTGTCGAGCAAGTCGCGAAGCCCGTAATTGGAGAGACTCGGTGAGTTTCTAATACGAGTCAATTCATTTCACTAGCAACTGAACATGGTTGAGGTGCATCATTTCATCATGGCCAAGCCCGAGACACATTCAACACCTCATTGGGGTCTGGCCACTCCACAATCACTTCCTTTTATCAAGGAGCACGAGTCTTGGACACATGTCCAAGCGTGGAGCTGTAACCATTGTACTGCTCATATCCACAATCATGTGTTCCGTCGTACACTTCTCCAGCATATTTGGGCAATGTAGGTCTCGAAATATTTTATACCATTCAGACGCTCATCTTTTTCAGGCATCAAATCCACAAACCTGTCTTTGGTGTCGATTACATCCGTCTCCTGGCGCCAGACCCGTTCTTGACTCAGGGAACTAGGGTATTTAATTCACCAGTGCTGTATTTCTGCTCGTTTTGCCCTGCTATACTGTCTTTGGATGCGCTCAAAGCCCACCAGAAAGAGAAGTAGATATTGCATTCAATGCGGTCTGATCCTTGCTTACTGTTATGTACCAGACACGACCGCAAGGAGATTGGCCATGAAGAGTGGGAGAGGCCGATCCAAGTTTCTTGAGATCATCGCCACTTGATGGGAGTTTGTGAACCTCCTTTTCCCTGAGTTCCCTCGGCTGGGACGTACTGCATATACTGTAACTTGAAACCCACTTTGAATCCACTTGCCTCTCCCTTCAATCTTCAATAGCTTTCAACTTTACGGGCCGTTTACAGTCTCACGAAGGACTTAACTAGGCTCGTTATCGCCTCTTTAACGTTGGTAGAGGGCAACGAGAGGCTGGTCGCATGGCTAATCCCAAAGGCAATGGCCATGCTGGTTGAACGTTCTGTGGGTTATATCTGGCTACTTGATCGTCAGCAAATATATAAAGCTGGGCTCCCAAGCTAGTTCTGTGGCGCTGCCCTTGCACTGTTCAGCGCGTGGCACTGGGCGGAAGTCCAAACACTGGCGGCACCAAGAAAACCTGGAGACTCGTATTTTTTGCTTGTCAACCTCTATTTCATTGGTAAATTCATTGACAGGTTAAGAGGGTTCTTTGCCGTTCATTTCGTTCCTGATGGTCTTCATACGTTCTGTAGTAGATTACTTATAACATAGAGATTTCAGAGCTGCCATTCTGCTCACAGCGAACGAGGTTGTCCAGACGTACGCGTCAATTTGATTTCTCACCGGCCGACCCATGTTTGGGATCATCGCAAATGTGTGCTAAATATAATGCGGCTCTCCTTTTCCTACACTGGTTCCTTCAGCTGACCGGCTCCATGTCAGATGTTCTTATCAGAACTGATGTCAACAAGTTCACTCTGCTTCTTCAGAGATAAGCAAAATTGACCATGCATATAAAGTCCTCTGCCGGTATGCTTCTCCCTTCAATCTCCAATGTACTTCAAGTTCTTCAGTCATGTCTCGGTTGCCATTCTCTCGCTGGGCTACGGCACGAGAGCTCAACTCGTGAACCCAAACAACAATACATTTGGAAATGTATTCAATTTCTGGACTAAAACGACCGATGGTTGGGATGTGAGTGCTGCTTTTCTTAGTGCAGAATACTTTGAAACATTGACCATTCAGCTTACTCGTGGCAATAGTACAAATGCGGTCACACTAGCTTTACCACATCCTGCAGGCAACGTCACGATTCAGCCTGCTTCTTCTGCGCTTGTCATCATTGACATGCAGAACTTTTTCTTGGTTCGTGATCTTCCCTGATCTTTCTGAATGATTGAACATGTCATCCAGCATCCGGATCTGGGTGGAGACCCTCTTGGGAGAGCTCTTGTTCGTGAGTTCTTCTATTGAATGACATTGCACAATATATTCACAACACTTCTAGCTACGACCATTGACATGATTCACGCCTTTCGCGCGAACGGCATGAAGGTCTTTTGGACGAACTGGGGTCTCACTGACTTTGACCGCAAGTTGCTTTGATAGCTTTTCATTCAATTTGCTTACCCGTATGTCAGTGATGAACATGCCACCTGCTTTCTTCGTAAGTACACTCCCACCAGGAAAGACTCTGCCTCTGAATCAAGCAACAGAGGGGTTTCTCTGACGATGGTACCTCTGCGACTTCTTTCGGATCTGACATGGGAACCATCCAAGGGAATATCAGCGTCGGCCGTAAGCTTATGCGAGGGAGTTGGAATGCAGAGCCCTTCGGAGACTTGCTTGAAGAACAAGTTGGAGGTGTTGCCAATGGCACCGACTTTTATTTCAACAAAAGTGAGTCTTGAAAAGTTTCAAAGTGGCGTATGCTGAATGAGATACAGACCGGTTATCGGGAATGTGGGGTACTTTAACTCCGATGCAAACATTCCTCCAGGATAACATGATAACTACGCTATTTTTCGGAGGTGTCAACACCGGTGAGCTACAAATTCCAATAGAATTCTGGAGCATTCACTCAATGACAACTTGAAACTTAGATCAATGCGTCTGGGGAACACTTTTGGAGTGAGTATAGCAGAATGTTTCAAGAAAACACACCATTAACGTGTCTTCATAGTTCATACTACAAGGGATACGATGTGATTCTCGTTGATGACATTTCAGCTACCACAAGCCCGTCAGCTGCGACCGGTATGGTTGATTTCAATGCTGCTTTGAATGGATGGAGGGCCAACTCGACCGATATATTACCCGCTCTTATGTAGTGAGCCCCGAATCATGACGGCAAAATGTACACTTTCATGAAAAATTGTTTCTGAACAATGCACCTGGATGATGAGCAAGAGCTAAAGGATCACGGAGATTTTATACTGCAATACAAGTTGTTTCGCTGGTCATTCATCCCATTTCAGTCGCGCGCCACTCAGCTACTTCGCGGAGATGGGAATATGTTCTCTGTATCTGTTCCTCGCCTAAGCTGAGCAGTCTCTTGCATTCGTCAGAATGCCCAGTCAGAGAATGACTCCGAAGGACGTCGAGAGACGTTTCACCACCAAACTTGCCACCTGGTTGTCCGTTGGGCATTTTGCTCAGCTCACTATACAGTTCAGGGTAAGTTAGTCATGGTCCAAAGCTTGTCTATGAAACTTTTACCGGCAGATGCGACACTGATATTCTTTGCACAACTTTTCGAACATGAGTTGGAGGTGAATTTTAGTCAGAATCTGAAGAAGAATTAGCTTGGATCAGTTGCTGAGGAGTTACTCACCACTTCGTGGGATGAAGCGACGACTGGTTCATGGCTAGTCGCGACTATAGTCTCGTGGGGTGGCGCACCAACTTCAAGGATCTCCGGCACTTCATTTTCTTCGCTGGTTGGCAGCATGACTGGATACAAGGTCGAAAGCTCGTCAGTACTCTCGGTTGGTTCGTTCTGTAATCCTTTTAGGAGTGTACAAAAGGATTAGAATAGATAAAGATGTACTTGATGTGCCATCGAGCTCTTATCCACTGCAGTAGTAGAGATGGTTCGACCATGGAAAGGAGGAGAGTCGGCTTTGTCCTTTTTGGTGTGCTTTGAAACATATCCGAGAGTCTTCTCCCTGTATTTGAGCTTCATCTCAATAGCACTCGACGCTGATACATCCGCTAAATCAATTCAGCGACCTTGAAGTATCCTGTCACTGAGAAATCACGTACATCGATATTTGACTCGCGAACAAGGAACCCAACCCATGGCGAAGTTCCCCTTGCCGACCCAAAGATAGATGTTTGGGAACTTGGGATGTTCAATCAAAGGGTGTGCTGGATCATCCGATCCCGGCCACTTGACCCAGCCAGATTGCAATTTGCCATATAAGGCGTTAGATCCCTCTGTCAAATCGACATAAATATCGCCTATATCCGCGTGCTTTCCATCTGGAGCGCCTATCCCTTGGAACTCGGTGTACCTTTCTTGGATTTGGGGTCTCCCAGGTTCATTTGAGTAGGGCTTAAATATTTTGGTGCGCTGCAGAGGTGAGATCGGAAACGAGACCAACGAAAGGATCCGTCTCACCCGAAGAACAACTTGTTTCTGTGCTTCATCGGGGACTTCCTGGGCAAAAGGGTCATAAAATCATTCAATATCAAATTTGGAATCCACGCACCGGCGCCATGGCGTCATCATCATCGTCTGAATGTTTCCGCTTCTGGCTCAGAGGTTCTGAACTTGCCCCGTCTCCATCGTTTCTTTTGCGTTTCGTCTCGCTGTATCTATCTCGACTCTTCCTCCTGTCCGCCAGTTTTCTTGCAATAAGCACAGAGGTATCAAATTCTGTCGCCACTGGAAATCAAGCAAGCTTTTAGCTTAGGTATGAAGATGCACAAGATCCCAAACCTATAGGAATCGCTCTGGCGGCTTCTATCCAGCCCATCGCATGACCCACTGGAACAAGAGCCCAGAGATAGTGCCGTGGAAATTTTGGATGAGGGATAGGTAAATGTTGTGGATCAGGACCTGGCCATTTCTTCCAGTATGGACCCGATTCGCCTGCAATCTTTCCATACATCGCGCAAGAACCGACGGTAGTATCAAAGTAGATGTCGCCAAGCTCTCCTGCCTGAGCTTCCGGAGGCCCAAAGCCACCAAGTTCCTTGCACTGCAACTTGGGTGGTGTTGGTTTGGATGCGGAAGAAGATGGCGCGGCCAGTTTTGCGTCAAGAGAGACTGGCATCTTGCGGGGGGAAGGCGTCAGAACAAAGCAATTACTATCACGTGCGCATCATTGGTCCCTGGTTTCGTCACCAAGCAAGATATTTGCAATATTGACAAGAACATTTGACCGCAATATAGTCCGGTCAAATCGCAAAGTAGATCAACCGCTCGCTACTACCAACCTAGTCTCGTCCCCATCCGTTTTAGCGGGGATAACTCACGTGTACCACGCGGGTAATAATAAATTGATGGAAATTGTTAAGGATGGTTACCGCTAAAACGTCTGGTGCATTTCAGTAGGCAGCACCTACATCGCCCAAGTGCTGATATTTTCCTTCCCACCTCAGACCCCTTGCTTTGCCTTATCCATTGGTTGAAGTGGTTTCTTGCATTGAATACCTCCAACTAGGCCAATTTCCGCCCCAATTGCACCGACAAACATCAAATATCCAGCCAGGCCACTGACGACTCACCTTCAAGTCTGCCTCCATTATTCACCTTGAACCGCATGTAAAACTGGACTGATGTTAACCAGAAGTTGGATCAAGTTATATTAGATGCTTTAGTTCTCAATGAGATCAAATTGAACGGTCCTACTGCCGGGAAAAACTGGAAAATGAATAGATGTAGGTGTTCCCTACCGAAATGCACCAGACGTTATAGCGCCGGTGAGCGTGAGAATTTTATTCTCTGCTCGCGTGGCATTCCACGCGAGTGATGCGCTATAACGGATGGGGACGAGACTACTACCAACCGACTTTAACCTGAACAAATCGGGATGACTTCGTGGTCCGAGACATGATCAACTTAGCCATGGTGCTGAAAAGTATTCAATAAAATTGGCAAGCAAACGAAGCAAAGCCTCGCTCACGATAGATCCCGTCAGCTCGACCAATTTGGTCGCATATGGCTTGCCACAGCGCAACAAAATGGAGCCATTTTGCCTTCGTCAGTCTGAACCAGCCGCAAGTTCGACTCCAGCTCGAATAGAAGCAAGCGGATAACACGGCTTGTTGAATGACGATCTGTGAAAGGGTCAATCAGGTTCACCACGACGGTGAGCATTGGGAAAACACACAAAGTTTTTCTGCTCTTCCTTCGCACCAATCGGCGCTGGCATCGGAAGAAATCAGCAGATTCAAGCCAGCCTGAGAAAGATAATCTCGTCCAGAATCAGGCTCCTTATTTCCTCATCACTCGACATTGCCAAGGAGGATAATCAGCACTTGACCGTGCCTACAACAGCGGTGGCTGAACCATATACCGCTTCCATTGCCGTGAGCGAATTCTGCGGTTCAAATTCAGGAAAGAGAGACAATAAGAATGAACAAGGCGCGCACCTTTTATCTGCGAGCATCTGAATCGTCGTCATGAACATGTCTCCCAGTCTCCCATGCCCGAATTGCTCCAATTACCACCGTCGATCCGCCGCTTGCTCTTCACTATATTTGGCAGATGAAGCACCAGGTCATGCTTACAAAACCAGTGGGATAGAGGCCGTCCTGCGGCGGCAGATACGAGTCCCCAATTAAAATCAGCATCACACCAGTGACCTATTTTCCGGCTACGGAAGTCAGTGATTCGAGCAAGGTGTTCAGCAGCTATACGAGATAATCAATCAATTCAACCACAGCTACACAGGCCCCATGATACAGACCAAGAACCTGATGGACTCATTGAGGCCTCAAACAGATTCTTCATGCGCCGCAATGACATGGGATCGCTCAGCAATCTTAACCTTGGCCCTGATATGGATTCCTATGGATATCTCACCAAGGCTGCAGGCCACGATTATGTCCATACAGAAGATCATCGGTTTGCTTGGGTAGTGGATCACTTTTTTCTGTAAATCCAATGAAATTTGATCAAAAATGTGTATTATCCGACTACGACAGTCGGATCATATCGACCAAGTCTCATGCACTGTGCCAGATTCCTGTCAAAGTCTATCTTGACCCAAGAGCTCCGTCGCGTGAGGTGCTCGTTGGCAGAAAGACAAGATCCTGCAGCAATTAGAGGGGAAATACGGCATTCACCGGCACAGAAACCACAACAGTCCAAATTCCTTCCTCTCGAGGACAAGTCTGGTGGGTCAATAGCATAAAATCAGTAAAATCTTCAACTAAGCAATCTAGAGCTCACTAATATCCAACGGTCCCGAATCCCACCCAGTCTTGGGCAACGAACAAACAAACGACCGAATGATGAAAGGATAGTATGTCAATATTTCACCTGGGGATGGGTCAGTGGATCCTATACTCGAATTGGATCAACGAGACATACCAGGGATAGATCTATTGCAGGCAAAAGGTGGTCTGGAAAATCGCTGGGAAGAAAGGAATATGAGCTGGTGCAAGCTAAAACCAAAGAGGCCGTACGAGGTCTTGTACAAGGTCATTCTCTATCCCGTTTTCACGTCCTTCATTATGCCCTGTTGCGGCGTCAAGGCTTTAGAATGGAAAATGGACGGATGGTGATGAAGCCCCCTGTGTTACCAATCAGCGAAACCCTGGCATTATCTATGAAAAGCAGGACCTACCAGGGAAGATACGATAGGTCGCTAGAGATGAGCCCAGATATGAGCGTAAGTCATGCAAAAAGGAAAAAAGAGCGCACCAGATTATCGTTTCTGTCTTTTTCATGTCGTTGAAGCCCTTCTCACGATCTATGGACACTAAAATAGCCTCCAGGTCAGGTTTGGGCGAGACAGAGGAGCCAGACAGGAGGAAATAGCGAAATCGGTAGAAATTACTTGCAACTCGAAAGTCTTGGGATTCGGAGGGGGAAAACGGGCTTAGAGGGAGTATATGGGCCATGTTATACGTCCTGGGCGATATCTTGTGAAAATAGTGCCCCCAACGTCGAGGAGAGCGACCAGAAACGACAAGACGACTTCTACGTCATCATCAGGGTCAAGGGCAAAATGATGCACGTGCCCATTCGCTCTTTTTCTGTTACTTAAGTCCGCCGCTGTCAAATTTTTCAAAGCTGCTTGCAACACAGACACCTGTGCCGAATTCTCATGATATCTAACTCCCGCTCCATCCATATGCGAAAAAGGTGCAAGCAATAATGCTGGACGTGAGAACGCACGAGACTATCCCCATTGGGCGCTGTGATGCCAGCTTCCTGAATCTTGCTGATACCCAATGAACGAGCCCATAAATGGGACTCGTAATGTAATCCCAGAGACCCGAGCTCGAAAAAGGTCCAACAAGGCTTGACGCAGTTGGTTGTCGCAGGGTTTCCTCACGCACTATGGTGCAGCAGAGTGAATCGACGATTCCATCTGGTAACCAGGGCAAGAGCTGCAAATACAGTGTCATCTTCAAACAAAAATCGTCAGGGAGGACTCGGAGGAGACAATAGCTTACCTGTAATCCCGCCATCTTGCGGTCAACGCCACCTGTCTCACTTTTCGGGAGACATATATGACTGCAAACGATGACTGCAGGCTCCTCAAGCAGATCTTTGGACCTTTTTGTTGCGGAACAGATTTTGGGGGTCGTTGGACCAGGTTAGACCGAACACCGGGGGCAAAAGCTCTTGCACCTGAGTTCACTGCACCTTGACCTGCACCTTGAGAGATTATCTCACGTTCTGTCAAAGAGGCTGTGTCGGCAACTTTCGGCAACACACTTTTGGACAAATTCTCTCATGCTTCATCTGATCAGGCCTGTGTCGGAGCTTCATCGGAATATTTCATTGCAGCTGGGTGACAGACACAGCGGACAATCAGCTGTCATTGCTGATTGTTGTGCTACAGTCATTGGTACTGTCATTGGACTAGTCATTGTTCTGTCATTTTACAATCTCTTTGTGTTATTATAGAATATTCCCTTTTTTTATTAAACAAACAAACTTCCCAAATTGGTACAAAGCACCCTTGCCGGAATCCAGATTTGTCTGGTTTTTGTCTCTCTCTGACTGCACACTCACCATCTCTTGGATTGCACACTCTTACTCAATATCAGCTATGAAGGAAAGTTCAGTCGGCAAGAGGGATTATGATGTCTGTCTTTGCTAGTCTCATGACTCCAAAGGAAAAACATGGCAATCAAAGGACAGACAAATGAAGAAGGAAAACAGGGTGCATACAGCATAGCAGAGACAGTATAAGGAAGGCCAAAAACTGGAGGAAGAAAAAGTGTTGCCACTAGTAAGATCTTACTGAAATGCTTGCCATTTTTATCCTTTCACTGTAGGCCCAGGATCCAGTTTCTGAGCCCAGGACAGAAACAGCATCCCAGAAACCCCATTGCTCCAGCCTGTTTTGTAACTTGTATTACAAGACTCAGACAATGAGCAGAGTGCAGCAGGAAATGACAGTGTGGGCTCATTTCTCACAGATGATGAGTATGTTAATGGCAAGAGTGAGGCGGATTTTGAAAGTGACACAGTTGAGAATGACAGAGATGGCAAGTATGAAGCTGGAGTCCAGAGATAGTGATTATGAATCTATGATGTTGGGGATGATAATCACATGGCTGTGTACAAGGTCTCAATGGAAGGCTTGGATGTACAGAGGCAGGCTTTGAAGGAGGAGATCTCTGGTTTGAAGGATGACTCTATGGAATGAGTTTCTGGTTCTTCTCTATTTTTTCTCTCTCTCTCTGTCTATATTCCTCACATTCTAACATAGTATCACCTTCAATATCAACTTATATTGCACTCCTTATGAATACATCGAAAGGAGCTTTGACATGATTCTCTGGGACATTCTAAACACCCAAAGATGAGTCAAGTCTACTGGACTGGTCTATGGTCTCACCATTCACTCAAGCCCGCCCAAAACCCAGAGCCAAAAGACGAAGGAACAAAAGGATAACCACAAAAGGAAACTGCGGGACTGTAGCATGACAATCACCTCTGACAGCTGATTGTCTGCCGTGAGACTTTGCGCTAACATTGCCCTCAAGTCTGTTGTTGCATTTACTTATACTGTGAATTTGCTGGCCCAGTTTGCATGTATATATCATTAGCAAGTGACATCTGGTCCGGAATGCTTCCGTTTTTGGCTACCTGAGGCAGATGACATGTGAATGTGAATGAATTGGGAGTAAACAAGACTGGAGAGCTGCAGAATGCAGAGGAATTGGTTGGAATATGGGCAGAAGAAGGAACAAAGAGAATGATCATGTGTCCTGTCATCAAACACGTCAAAGACTGTGACTAACGTGACACGCGCAGAGTGCATGTACGTGTTTCCAACTCAGATTTAACATCTGCCCATTGTTCCTCAAAAGGGGTAACTGTCAGATCTCATCATATAATCAATCAATCTGGTAACTAAAATTACATAGGTGCGACCACAGGTGCGACCACAGGTACAGGTGAGGTGCACTGAACATGGTGCACATCACATTGCCCCCGGTGGAAAAACGCGGGGTTTTGTTGGTTTAAGTGGAATTATATTGACCGACAGAATCATCGCGAAATGGCACCATAGGGCATCGTGATAAGCAAGGGCCGCAGGGCCTTGGGGTCGAGGCAAAGGTCAAGAGGCGAAAGCACGTGTTAGTCGGGCTGGGTCCAAGAGTTCCCACGTCTACTTGTTCCTATCGCTCAGCAAAAATATTCATGAAATGGGCTGTTAGAGGTGTCTCGACGCGACAATGGACGACATTTTTGGTTTATCTGCACCATATATGATAGCTGAATGCTCACCTGGCCGCTGCATTTACTGTTTTATGCTGAAAAGGCCGCAAGCTGCTCCCTGCTGCTCCACCCAAAGGTACTTATCTGTTCTCGCCATTCCCCAGCGGTAGGTGAGCTTCACATGCATGTTCTAACGAAGAATGCATCCTAATTGATTAATCCAACGATAGATACCGATTCTGGACCGCCCTCAGTTGGCCCTCAGACAGAATTCGAGAACTTCATTTGCTGTCCTTGTCGTGATGGACCTTGGAAGGCCGCAGGTCCTAGTCCGTCCAGGCGATGTCTGAAATATCTTCATATGTCTTTGGGTTCCATACCATCCTCGTTTCTTCCGACATGGAGTTCTCCAGCGCATTCTACGAATCTTTTCAAAACCAGTCTTTTCACCGAAACAAAAAGTCCATCGAATGACCTCGTTTCCTCCCATTCTGAATGCTAGAAACATTCCGCTGAGATAGTTGGACTCTCCCGGTCAACGGAAACCATTTCAAAATCGACATTTTGGCTAGTCGCAAATGCAACAGAGTTCAACATGGTGCGTATGTGGCGAATCGAAAAGATGGAGCTCTTCTGACGATTCTAATAGTCATTTGAGACTATAGGGAAGGCGGAAGAAGCCTGTATTTGTGACCTTTTCGATATCTGGTATGTTCGCTTGATGTTGTCATTTCCTTTACCGCTAACAGTTTCAGGTCTCGTTTGAACGGCCCAGCTTCGGCAAGGCCATCGTCTATAGACCATAATGCACTGTTCATGACTTTCGTCTCGAAAGATCCTGCTGCTCCTCATCTAAGCTTTCCAAGCTCGAGCGCTGTCATTGGCACAACAAGGACCACAACGAAATTGAAGGCCCGTTGGGCTCATGCTCTTCCACCGAGATTTATCCTCGGTTTAATTCTCTCCTGCTAGTCTTCGAGGTCACCTTCGTTAGACAGACGAATAACCAGGTGGTATCAAGGTGGTATGTACACAGTATTCATTGTACCGTCTGGACAGCTATCATCCGTGATCCCACTAATACCTTGCTCATCAAGCAGGTCTGAGACCAATCGAGGCACCTTGTCGCTTGTTTTCACAAAGTGACGTTTTTCTCCGTCTTTTACTATGACCTTTCTGACATTCGTTCAAGATGATAGAAGACCAATTTGGCTCTCGTTCAACTATTCTTGAACATGGTCCTGCGATGAACAGAAATCAATACTCTGTTCTTGAAAGGGCTGACATCCTGAACAGATGATGTGATTCTGGTCTTCACCGTCGTGTTCATCCTCAGATTCATCTTGTCAGAATGATAGAGCTATTTTCTACATGACTACACGAGCAATGTACTTGTAATCAGTGCACCTATCAAACCTTCTGCAACCGCCGCCAAAACTCTTGTAGTCAAATCGCTTGCATTGAAGCAGAGGAAGGAAAATGCAGCGATGAAAGCCATCATCCTTTCATTTGTGTCAATGACATCACACGGTTTACTATATAAGACTCACCCCCACGTAAAAAGTGCATTTGGCAGGCTTTCTATGTCAGCCACAGGTTATAGAGCTGGACAGGACGCCACGTACCTGTACAATATGGCCAATATTTCGAAACCGAAACGAACATTTTTATGAGTAATGAGAAACTCGGCCTATCGTTGATGATGAACATTTGTCTGACAGACAGACAGACGGACATAGAAATGAGCTCACCATCTGTGATGCGGTATTCCTCTCGCTACCTCTGGTCTTGCGAATAAGAACCAATCCCAACATTATAGAGCCAATACTTGATATGGTCGAGACGTAACTGCAGACTTGGGAAACGGATCGTGAGGTGCCGGTACTTGTGTCCACCGATTGGATTGCCAGAAACGCCACATTTACGTTGAGCACAACCTATGTAGTGATCAACAAGAGTATCGAGCTGAGCTTTGACGGAAGATTGAAGTACCGTGGCCTGTGAAAGTTGTTAGTACTCATCTCGTGCCGGTCAGACACATACATATAAGACAACTTCTCTCCACTCTGCTGTTAAATTATCCACGAAGGCGGTGTACTCTTGGCTGCTGACAAGATCATCGACAAAGATGTTGTCGAGAGTATGCTTGTGGCTTTCTGGAGCGGAGAAAAGCAGCGGGGAAAGTAGTCTGAATAAAAGAGTTCTTCCTGGCACCTCTCCATGAACAGATTGAAATCGATCCAAACGGGCACAATGTTGGCCATAATGGTTGATAAACTGGTGCTGAGCTGGTGGAGAAATTTTGTGTTAGGAGAGGACTTGGTCGACAAAATTTCACCTACAGAATTGCTGCATCATACGGCCTGGGACCTAGGTCAGTTTCAATTGAGACACTGGGCCGATCAACGTACAAACTGTGGCCGATATTCCATCAGTTAGCTTGGATGGGTCAGACTCTGGACTCGCAAGTCAATAGTGGTGTAACAACGGGGAAGAAAAGACCAACTATCTATGATATTGTCGACCAATGCCAAAAGAGATTCTAACTCCGAGCGATTAAAGGGTATTGTCGAAGTAGCAGACATGATATCATCTTCAGCGAAATACACGAGCTTAGAGAACATAGGACTAAGAGTAATCAGAGTACTTACCCCCGATGGAATGAATTATGCGATCCCTCAGTGAGTGCAAAATTGATTCATTGAGATGCATGGGACTGGGAAAATAGTTGCAGTGGATCCTTGGATATCTCACAGTGAGTTCCAGGCCATAGCGCAGCGACATAAAATTGACATACCAGTATTGGGCATTGATATAATGTTCTATGTTCATCTTTGGTAAGCTCTTGTGGCCGATAGTTGATTGAGAATGAGACCAGACTTGTGTACTTACCGAGATCATATAGTTGGTTTATCCCTCTCAATCCACCTCCAGATATTTCGGGTAGAGGGAAATCATGAACCCAAAAGATGGACTGGGTGTCATGAGCGACAAGATAATACCCACAGCGATAAGACTTGAAATGGTAATCGGGTCGCATTGCCTTGGAGCTGGCGACCTTGACAGGGTCAAGAACGATCGTGGATCCAGGAGGGACGTTCAAGGATCTCAACGCCACATAATTGTCTAGAGCATCAATGAAATGCGAGACAATTTCGTACAACATGCTGTCAAATATATCTTCGTCGGTGACAATGGTCTTCAATATGAACCGATGCGTCAGATTGAGCTAGTTTCAACATAAAGCCATCATACTCACATTCATCTGGTGTTTCCTGGTGAAGTACCGCGCACCATCAGGGTGAATACCTGTCAGCCATCCAGGCCGTGGAGGAACACTAGACCAAAAACATAAAAATCAGTGTCTCAGGTACATAAAGAATCGGACATACAGATTTTGAAAACTTTGAACACCAGCAGGAACTATCAACGATATTCCGCTGAAACCAAACGCGCTGTTTCAATCATCGAGTCAGTTTCAGATCAAATCTGGGAATAGAAAAAGAATCACGTTCGCCGTCGCGCATAACGCGCAAACTCTTCGGGCAGAATGGGAAAGAAAAAATCAACCTGTAGTGCCACTTTTGCCGCACCTGGTCCTGGGGGATAAACCTGTGGTACAATACCGCTAGATTGCTTTCCAGTGCTGCCTGATACTGATGCCGAGGAAGAGGAAGAGCCTGACATTGACTGGGTCGCAACAGCAGTCAGGCTACTTGGCGTCGACAGCACTGTGTATCCTGAGGCATTTGCGGTCAGACTTGAGCTGCTCTTCGACGCCAGTGGGGGCGGCAAGGTTACCGGCAGAGCACCACCCCCCGATATCGGCGAGAGCGCCGAAGCGCTACTAGTAGTCGAGATGGACGGCCCGTGTACTGAGGCATTTCCAGTTACCCCTGAACTGCTCCTCTGAGCATTTAATAAATGTGGTCGCGACTGAGACATATATCCAAGTCCGTGCAGATATTGAAGTGACGGGGACTGGGCGCTTAGCGGGGAAAGAAAAGATTTCAAAATCAGGTGCGACTTGAACTTCGAACATTCCGATACAATCGTGGTCGAATAAATCATCTTTGATCTCACGCCTCTCCGTTGTCTCCGCTCTGATTACCGCTATGTAAGTATGCATAAGATGTCCCTCTGGGAACTGGTGCTCTGATCAGTATCTCCAAGCACTTATTTCCTCTTGTTGTTGTTGCCTTGACCTTGAAACTTTACCGGGCACAAAGTACTTGCAGGAAGACGGATTTTTCATCACTCTGATGATGATTTTCGAGTTTCAACAGGCATTCCACGCGATTTGGGCGCTACATACATGAGAATTTCCCATGCCCGGTCAGATGCTCTAGCACAGAAATCCCTTCATACACTTGAACAAGGCATCTTGAAGACATAGTAAGTAGGTATGCGTGTATCACTGCATCAATGCCATGTTTCTCTGCAGTCTTCGTCAACCTCGACCGAATAGAATGTCAGTCCAAGCCTTACCGTTGAGGGCTCAAGCAGCTAACCACAACAGCCAGGGCTTCCCTCTCTCTGTTCAGTCCCTGATCGAGCTTCATATCCTCTTCCAGAGTCGTGATGACGTCTAGCGGTTGCCTGTCTCATTTTTGGCTGGGAAGGGTATGTACGGTATCCGTCCTCGTCCAGATCGCTGCCAAAAATCAAACATTCATCTTCTACTTTGAAATATTTGACTCACTCGAAGCCCCTCTGTTGGCCTTGTCTGCATAAGGCGGTCGGTCAAAGGTCTCCAGTCATTGAACAAGACTCACTGGGCGCGCTGTTGGCCACGTCTGGAAATCAAGACCAAAGATCAGAATGGATGAACCAGAGGACGCTGAAACAAAACTTACGGAGCGTATACTGCAGATGGTTCTTGAGGACCATAATCATCTTCGTCCGCATAATACTGGAATTGGTTCGACATGTTGTGGTATGAGATGGAAACGAATGGTCGAGCGCCTATATGTACCAAGTTTTTAAAAGGCACCACAGTTACGTTGGATCCGACGACATCGAGTAATAAATAAGGTGGATAATCAGTCACAGCAGATATATCGTGAAAGATTGTGAGGTTGTGGTTAACGAGATTTTGATCCGCAGCTCGATTCCACCCCTTTGGGATATCTGTCGCAAGCGAGTATCCGACAGATCGGCATGCCAGAGCAACTCCTTTCGGGCCCACAAAAACGGCCCTTTCTACAAGATAAAGCGGCGGATTGAACAATATCATTCTCATGTTGCATGAATAGGACAATATAAATATCGAATTTCCCGATCGAGTACATTGGTCCAGTCAGTATTCTGGTGAGCTTTTCTGTGGATGACAATTGAAGCTCCGACTCCGTGTGATAGCATCGCCAGAAAGTGTCGGGTTCGGAATAGCCGAACCGCCGAACTGCCGAACTCTGGTACATAGTAAACCTTTTTTTTTGTCTACATCTGTACTTGTTGATACTTGTGACTATTCTCCTTTCAAAGTATTTTAATGCATTGAAAGGAGGCCAGAATGTGGCGAGAGCAAAAATTGGCTTACAAATTGCTGCTGAGGAGTATATATTTGTGAGCTCATCTTTTTGCATTCTTCAGGACCTGACTGGTCCTTTTACACACCATGAGTTGATGAGCACAAACAAGCAACATTCAGTACTTAAAATCTATCACTTTCAACACCAAGCCCCTTTATCCTCAATTGGTCTGCAGAAGTGGTTAGCATCCTTCCAGTATCATGAAATCCCTATAGGCATTCAGATGATTCCCTTGGAATTCAAGCCGCATTTTTGGAAGCTGTAAGTATCACAGTCACGTTCCGCGGTGACTGAGCAATTTCTAGGCCGACTTGGAGTAAATATGAATCCTGAGTAGGCCATGATCCAGCATATTGACTGCTGCATACAAATGCTATGGCCATAAAAGAGGCTATCTGCAGGAGTTGTGAAAATTATTTACTATTTGGCATTTGTTCGGTTCCATGTTCCGAAATCGGAAATAAGATGGAGAATGCTCAAAATTCCTGTTAAACAGGACTTGAATATTCTTGAAAAAATATGTAGAGGTAACTATAGTCATATATAAGGCCTTGATAACCATAAAATAAATAAATATTTTTGTGTTTGGCAGTTTGGCGGTTCGGTTCTTCTGATTCCCACTCGTCTTCGCATACACTAGGCTCATCGCCAGCCTCTTCATTGAGGTTCACCCCTTATCAAAAACTTCTCCTGTAGGTAGATTGCCAGCCTAGGCATACACCACAGGTGATAGACTTAGAAAGTCAATGATCAGTAAAAAATTTACTCTAATTGTCTTGAGGAAGTTTTCGCTCGGAGAAATGAAAGGCCTAGCAGGCACAGCCCTTGGAACTCTAACACACGACTCTAACACGAGTACTTACTTACTTGCTAGTACGAGAGTAAAAAGTAGACTAGGAAATGGGAAAGGGTTATGAAATAGCTATGGCAGTGGGAGACTGAAAATAAGGTCCTTGAACTGACAAGACAGAGTGAGATATGAAGAATCTAGCGAGAACTTTCTGGCTTACCTGACAAGGCTGAATGAGAGGTGATTCGAGAATCCTCTTGTCTGTCTTGTCAGGTTAAATAATAAATAGTCAAGGCAAGGACTTATCCGAAACGGACAGGGCTGCTTGCGACCCGAGAGGTGGAAATGTTCAGGTAGGAAAGCTGTGGGACGATTTGCACACAGGGACTTACCTCGACAATTTATTGGCATTTCCTTTTACAGCGTTTTCGGAAAAGGTTGTCCGAGATCATTTTTTTGATGTAAATAAAATAAATAAAAAGCAATGTGGTAGCCGAACCAGCGGTAACAAGATACTACCTCTCAGTCATGCCTGGGACCCTTTTACTTCCCAAAGTCAGTCCCAGGAGATTGTCAGTGAAGTACAAGAACTAAACTTTGCTCCCAGGGGACCAACTCGTCACAAGGGACAGTACTTGGCTATCGTGCTGCTGCTGGACGGGGCTCGCGTATCCTCGCTAAATCTCGCTTACCCTTTTTGGAATTTATTTTCTTTTATTTCATTCAGAAAAAAAAAGTTGATCCGGACGACCTTTTCCGAAAACTTCGCTTGTAAACACAACTCAACACCGAGAAAACATATAGTTGGACGAGTCGGGACGACAATAATGTCCGAGTCTGGGGGCGTAGAGTATGCCTATCCAGCGTTATTGGTCTTTACCAAGAAGACTCTCCCCCATCAAATCTTCTCCCGTAGAGAGGCTGCTTAATTACGAGCCTAATGTATTGGTTTCCGCAACGACTGCATACGGCAGCGGCGTCTGAAGACGGGTCACCAGACAAAGCCAGACAAGCGTGGATTCAACAAGGAACACGATTAGCGCCAAAATGAGAGCTTACATTGGAGGATGGAGGAGAAATAATAGTATCCGCATAGAAAGATATCGAACATTGAAGATGTGAGTCTATAGGCTCCTGCAGAGAAGCCGGAACAATGCTAGAAAGAAAGATCAACAAGCTCCTACGAATCTGACGCAAGAAGACCGTGGGACTTGCGACAAACTGCTGACTCAACCAACTACAGTCACCCAATTCGAACTTCTTGTTCCAACCCTCTTCCTCGTCATTTGTAAATCCGGGTTTTCCTTGGCCTTTCCTATATCATATTATCCATGGTATCATCTCCGCATTCGCCAGTTGCTGTCGGTAAGGCGGGTCAGTTGACATCATCAAAACCAAATTCAGGTCGCGCTTCAAAAGAAAAACCACGGTCGGGCTTTTTTGGTCTCTCGACAGCGCTTCAGCAATTTCATATGGCTCCGAGGGTAGATAATATTGCATTGCCGTCCCTCCGGTAGCTGGAAAGGCTCTTGTCGCGGATTTTGCATTTCTCCAGCATATCGTCCAAAATGCGACTCCGGCCGATTTCGCCGCAATCTCGCCTCAGCATATGGCCATTATCCGAGCCAATAGCAATGGGGTGGGGCACCCGATTCCGTGGCGAACCGGGTGATTTGCGACGTCGAAGTTCCTTTTTTATCCTTGCAACATTTCCGCTATCGAAAATGCCCCGTTTGCCCAGGATCTCCCAGCCCACCAGAATCTCACAGGTATGCATTTATACATCAATCATGGGCTCTGATTGATGATTCAGACGTGATTTAATGTCCAGCGCGGTCGTAACAGGAGGAATGGTTGCGTTTCTGGCAATATGGCCCATGGCTACGTCCGCTGATGCCCCGACATCAGCTAAATGCCAGCATGGACAGGCTTTATATTGCTATTCGAACGATTTTTCGTTGCCAAGCTGCTCATTTACGACCCAGAAAGCTAGGAAAGTCGTCCTACTTTTTGCGACCCCTTCGCGGCGAGAACAAAACTTCTCTGCTATGACACCACCATTTTGGTATGGCTTTATGGATGTTTTGTTGATCGCCTCTGATGATTCAGTTATCTCTCAGCCACTGTTATGGTTGCAAAAGGAAACACCCGCGTTTTGGTCGACGTAACATGAATTCATGATCGGCCAAAACCCGACCTGTCCCGCAAAGTGCTCAATCTATGGCTATGGCTGCCGGGTCTTCTTATGCCTATAGAACCACATTTCTGTAATGAAACAGCTCATTTGCGATGTAGAATGCTCCAAAAAGTCCACTTTTCTTGCGACTTTTCTTCTTCGCAACAAAACCTCCTGGCTCCATCTTTTCGGTATGGATTCACATACGTTCTAAGAGCTTCCTTGACGATTCCTAGGCCTCACTTTGTCAATCCCCGGAGAAATTTCCCGCCGTCGAAAGCTGTTTGGTAGCCAGTGGTCGCTATGGCTCGGCCACCTCGGGCCTCTGGACTCATGCCAAAGGGAAGATTGCATCCGGTAAGTACAGTAGGCTTTTGTTTTTCTCCGTGATTGATCCTTCCTAAATAGACCATTCAAATCCGTTGCACCGCTTTGGTACCTTGTTCGCCGAGGATGTCTTACGACTGATCAAATCAAAACCCGCAGCAATGAGTCGGCGACCTTGGACTGTATGTCTGTCTTTTCTTTTGGCTTCAGCTTTAGCTAACAGTCTTTTCCAGGCTCGGTGCCCTATTGATGCGTTCAATCGTGGCTGTCAATAAGCCTCACGCGCTGCCCATCTCAGCTGAGGTTCCATATTAAGTAGAAACTTTGATCTGATGTCGCTGGAAAGCTCCCGCAGAGTCGCGTGGAGACCATGTGGCATCTGCTCCCTTGCTTCCTCGACCTCGGTGTATTGATAACCGATCATTTCCCCAGCCCTGAAACGACATTTGAGCAATAAAACTGGGTCACTTCTCGGCTCTTCAGCATTCCTTCAGCCATCATGTTTTCCTTGGTGCTCTTTGCGCTTTTGGGCGCCACCTGCGCTGTTTCGATCAATCCAGAAGTCCAGATTGGTGATACCAGATTGGTTGGACGAGATATGCCGCTACTGGGTCAGGATTTCTTTGGCGGTAAGACGGATTTTCTATCTTGAATCCATCTCTCAACGTAGAATTCAGGTATTCCATACGCTGAGCCTCCCGTTGGTCAGCTTCGCTTCAAACCCCCTGTGCTGAAGACTTCAATCACCACGAATGCAACGACATTTGACGCTACAAACTTTGGTCCGGCATGCTTCCAACCAGTACGTATTTCCTAGACTGTGTCACTGCTATGCCCATCTCTCTCAGGCTGTCCCTGCAAGTCTATTGTCAGAGGACTGTTTGAGAATCAACGTCTTTCGGCCGTCTGGAATAGACGCGAATGCTGCTTTGCCGGTACTTTTCTGGTAAGCTTGTTTCATAATTCACGGCTGCAGATGATTGGAACCGCTATAGGACCTATGGCGGTGGATTTACCGCTGGAGATTCGTCTATCTATAATGCCAGTGCCATTGTTGCACAAAGTGTCGCTCGAGTAAGTCATGTCGCTGTGCTTTTGTCGTGAGATTGGCTGACACGGCTTCAGGGGACACCTTTGATCTACGTCAGCTTCAACTATCGACTTGGTAAGATGTTCGCATCTATTTTCGACTTGTCGACTTACTGTATGTTTGTTACCCCAGGTCCGCTGGGATTCCCTCAAGGTCAAGAAGCTGGCTCTCGCGGCGCCTTGAACATTGCTATCAAGGACCAGCTGGCCGCTCTTGAATGGGTTCAGCTTAATATAGGACGATTTGGAGGCGACAAAACGAAGGTGATACTTTCAATATTGATCATGTTTCGCTTGCTGATATCTCATAGGTTACAATGTTT
The DNA here is from genome assembly GCA_029320655.1 of Mycena floridula. Classification (NCBI taxonomy): domain Eukaryota; kingdom Fungi; phylum Basidiomycota; class Agaricomycetes; order Agaricales; family Mycenaceae; genus Mycena; species Mycena floridula. Next base: position 1,633,072 of record JARIHS010000019.1, read on the forward strand.
GGAGAGAGCGCGGGAGCTATCATGACTGCGGTACTTTTCCTCAATTCTTCCTTACCATCGTTTGCTCGGGCTGCTGTAAGTGTCAAGGTCAACAGGTGAAACTGGTTCTTATCTCCTTGCAGATATTCGAGTCAGGATCCGCAGCAACCTCAGTGACTTTTGGCGCTGAACAGGGCGACGCTACATGGCAGAGCTTTGTCAGTGCTGTCCCAGACTGTAGTGTTCTCGCCACATCGAATAACACGTTTGACTGTCTCCAAGAGGCGAATTCCACAGTGATCCTACAGGCTTTGCTTCTTGCTGAATCAGAGGCTACTACAGCCTTTCCTTGGGCGCCGACGCTTGACGGGCCTCAAGGCTTATACCCTGATCTCCCTTCTGTCCTTTTCCGCTCGGGCCAATTTGCACGGCTCCCTTTTATAGCTGGAACCAATCTCGATGAAGGTCAGTCCCTTCCAGAATGCTGTCATTTTTCAGCTCTGAGAATTCTACAGGCACCTTGTTCACTCCTCCGAATCTGAACTTTACGACAGAGCTGATAAATGCAGCCTTGGTATCGGGTTTCTCGCCAACAGTGGCAGGGGTTGATCCATCAACCCTTACGGCGTCTGTTGCCAAACTTCTCGAGCTTTATCCCGACGATCCTGCTGTTGGATCGCCCTTCAACACGGGGAATGAGACCTTTGGTCTCTCGCCAGGCTACAAGCGCTTTTCTGCCCTCGGTACGTATATTGTTAGATACAATGCTGTAGTATCTCATTGGTTCCAGAGGGAGACATTTCATTCCAGTCTCAGAGACGTTTGTGGATTCAGACAGCCGCGAATGCTGGCGTCAAAACTTTCGGCTATCTTTTCACGGAACCGACATCGGGGCTTGCACCAAGTCTTGGAGGTGAACCTCACGACCCTGTTGCAATTCATTGGCTGACCATACTACCTCTAGTCGACCATAGTTCTGAAGTCCTTTTTGTCTATGGCGGTGTCGCTGTGAATGCTTCAGCGCCGGTGGAAGCGAGACAGCTCAGCAGTGTCATGGTCGACTACTGGGTATCATTCGCGACCAGCTTGGACCCGAATGACGGAAAAGGCATACCTCGTAAGTCTCTTGCTTGCACGAAATGTCTCTGACGCTTTCCATAGGTCCTAATTGGGCGCAATATACCCCGGAGAACCCGGTAAGGCTTTTTGCTGGTTGAATCTTGGTAGATCTTAAAGGCTTTGTCCAGGTTTTGATCCAATTGAATGGGCGTAACACGACGCTCATTCCGGACGACTATCGTCAAGAGCAAATTAATTTCATCAATTCGGACCCGTTGGTTTTCCGTCACTGAAAATATGTATAAAATGTAATAGCTATCATATAGGGTTAATCCCTGTATTTCATTGTGTCTGGACTTGAGCTCAGAGCGATACTTATACGCCTCGGCGGTAGCGCCAGGTTTCAAACTCCATCCAGCTTTGGCCCAGGTTCTCTATTCTTTTGCTTCTCTATTACACTGGGTGTCTCGCACGCACTAGCTGCCTCGTATTGTATTGTATTGTATTCTTTTCGATGATACTGTAGAACTATTTTTAGAATCTCTGAAGACACGGCCGCCGACATCAACAAGACCAAATTTGGCGGCTCTTGATTTAAGCGACCATTTTCTGCCCATGTTCGCCTCTATACAGCATTTTCTACGGATGAATCTCGCTCCAATGGTCTTTACCTCATTCACCCAATATAGACTTTGCACCAACCCCCTTTTGCGCTGGGCTTGACGAATTTTACCCGACCTTCGCGTTGCTTGCGCCCCGGTTTTGTCCAACATTCTAACTGGACCATCTAGACCTCGATAGCCGCTCATTCCGCAGTCGCCTATTCCTTCTATTAGCTCTTGCATCCCGTTTCCCAGACCAGAATCACCAGTTGCGACGTCCAGGGCCCGAAAAGCCGCCCTTTTGCATTCAGCAGAAAACCGCTTTTTCCACGTCAGTCATCCTGGTACGAATTAATACCTGCTTTATCTATTCCTCTTGATCCTAACGGTGCTGTTTAACCAGCTCTGTGGCCAGCGCAAGAGAAAACGTGTTTTGGCGCCATTTCACCGAAAATTGCCATCTGACCAGGACACCGGGAAGGCTCAGCACACGCCTAGTGGTCTTCTTCGTGGATATAGAATGTAGCCATGCCGCTGGTCCGGTCTCTCACCTCAAATACTCCAGAAGGTCTTGCAGAAGTCGTCGTATTCTGGGTTAAGACAGGCTTCCACCTGCCACATCACGACCATTTCGGTATGCATTTATATATCCGTTATAGTCTCTTTTCGCTAAAAAAAACCGCTATCTAGGAGCAGCAGTGGTCAGAACACCGGAAATGACTATTTTGTGCCGTCACCTGGAAATCCAGAACAAATCCAGGACCATGGACCGCGATAAGAGCTCAATCTACGCCTGCTCGTGGTGCTCAGAACCCCAGAACCACGTCTTCTACGCCAATGTAGCCTTTTCCCTGTAACAGGCTGTATTGTGTGACTTCGCTAACACCGAGACGGCGAGACCAAGCCCAAAACAAAAGTCGTCTGCCACGTCACAGCCATTCTGGTATGGATGCATACCTGCTCTATTGAGGCCTTTTGACGATAAATGTGTGGTTTAGACGTTTCTGTGCCATTCTGCGGATATCGCCGGAGAAGCGCGCTTCGACAATTATTGCGAGACGATTTGGTGAGCTCTTGGGCGCTGCCCTAGCTTTATATGACACTGACCATTCCCATAGTAAGCCAGTCTATCGAACCAAAGCGCTGCTTTTCTGAAGGTCGAATTCAACCTGGACCAAGAATGTTCAACGTTAACGAACCACGACAGCATTGCCATTTCGATCCGCTTCCCCGAGCTTTCACTCTTGGTCTTCGCTCCGACTGTGTCGTTGGAAACGTCTCGGTCATCCATTTTGAGATGACTAGGTCGAGAAAGCTGAATGGACTGAATTGAAGATTCTCTTGTGAGCACTGTTTGATTGCTCGTCATATGCTTCCTCTGACTTGCTTCCCAGTTGGGCCATCCAGAAATCACCGATCAGCTCTGTCGGGTGCCAACGAAGCCGATGGATCTGTCATTGACCGGAGAATCATTGGAGACCAACTTTGCCGCCTGAGGCCGATAGTGGGAGATTCTGCTGGTATGCTCTGCCTTTCTGGCAGTCACAAACTTTCGATTCTGACTTCTTTTCAAGTATCACTTGACGGGCTCATTCCCTTGCGATTGTCGGTGCTTCAAATACGGATCGTTTGGCTCTTCGTCGACCGTTCGCATTCCCAGCCTTCCGGTGAGCTCCTTGGTTTTTGCATCATTTCGCTCTGACATGAATTCAAATTGTTTTAGAGAAAACTCAGTATTCGAAATGAATGATCTCGGGTCGCTTCTGTCATCTGAAGTTCTTAACTCTGAACAGCGACTTGTGGTTGATCTTACGCAGGATATCTATCATCGAGCGATATCCTGCTGTGGCGTTTACTTGCATAAGCAAACTTGATATGCATGGTGTTTTAGCTTCCCATTGTACCCAGTTTTATGTTCTAGTTGTCTTTTTTTCCGAGCTGGTGATCCACGTGATGCGAAAAAGTTTTTCCCATCGCCGCCTGCTCTTTTTCCTGGAATCTTTCCCATGCAAATTGTGTTCCGATTCCAGAGCTCGTTCACCTTCCGTGCAAAACGCATCGCGAGCCAATCTGAAGAGCCCGAATACCAGCTAGTGACGGTCCAATATCAGGAGCTGCAAGGATTCGGGGCTCCGAAGGACACTGAGGGCAATCCTGGGGACCTCTACTTCGATTTGGACCCACAGGACATGTTATCCTATGCCAAAACGGCTGACGGATGGCAAAAAGCGTCGGAAAACTACACGTTACTGCATCCCACGATTCCCGGAATTCGACTACAAACGGTGTCAGAGATGGGTGGAATGTAGTCTCTCATAGCCAGACTCTAGTACAGGTGACGGATATAGTATCTGTATAATGTTTCTTGATGATGGAAGAGCGAGATGGGTGAAATTCGAGGACAACCGTGCTTCTAGTGTACTTAATGTGAGTCGGTTTCTGAGTATCCTTCCGCTGCCAATTGTTCAAATTTTATGTTACAGTGTCTCGGAAACCTTCAACAGTGATCATGCGGACGAAAGAAGGATAGAAAGTGCGAAGAGCGGAGCGGTGACGGGTGTACCATCAATGCGTGAATTGCTGTGACCATACTTTCAATGAAATTAAATGCCCTGTCCTCAGTTGCTAGACCCATCATATTTGAGCCAAGATGTCAACGGTTCGGAGATCCAGCTGCACGAGTCGATCCAGGGCAGCGATAATGATCCTTCACTTAACCTTCTAAGAAAAAGGCTCAAGTACTTCAAGGGGGTTTCGCCACCAGCCTCTTTTAATGAGTTTCAAAGCCTCGGGGCTCCACAAGATACCTTAGGGATCCTAGGCGACATCTACATCGACATGACCCAAGATGCATATGCCCTACACGGAAGGACGAGTGCTGGGTGGTCCTTATGGCCTGGTCCTGACCCAAGCCACCCAGAAATTCTTCATTTTCTGTTTTCTGACCGCCATCTGGGAGTTGTCGACAGAAATGCCGACTCCACGATCGGCTGGATTGAATCATTGGCGAAGTTACGCAGTGAGTGATCTCTTGCGACTTGAATTCATGCTAATCTAAAGCGTCAGATGGACATTCTGCTTCAGACATGATCGCTCAAAAGCTTGATCGTAGAAAGCTTGTCAATACTGGAGCTCTGGCACGATACAGAGCAAAGAAAAGTGAACACGTAGTACTTGGCGCGTCGCCAGCTTGTCCCTCCGTCGCTCCGGGCGCACCTGCAGAAGCTATCTCAAACGGCACGCGTGAGATTGAGGTGAGTGTTAGCACAATCTAGCGGATCTGGGGTAAACTTGAAGAAATTTGCACAGATGAATATCGATGAACATAACGGAGTTTCCAAGAAAACGTCAAACTTGGAAAAGACTCAGCTGCGCAAGACGACCAATGAATCTCCATTGAAAAGGAGGATGAGGCAGCTCACAGGCTCACATGCGGCGACACTGGTCAGTGTCCATATTTACTGCCAATTCTTATGAGCGTGAACCGAATACCCACTTCCTAGTCCTCGTCCACAGATACGACCTATTTCGAGTTTCAAGGCCTTGGAGCTCTGGAAGACAGCTTGGGGAAATCAGCCGACGTCTACGTTGATGTCACGCCAAATGCATGTGCTCTCTACGGGAAAACAAACGTAGGGTGGGTTCAATGGCCTGGTCCCGACCCGACACGTCCGAAAATTTCCCATCCAGTATATGCTGGCTGGTATCTTTCCGTCAATCCAAGACCAAAGTGTGCAATGGGATGGGTGGCATTATCACGACCGGTACCGCCAAGTAGGTGACACTCTGGACTGTTATTTCATATGTGTAGTTGTCCTTGAGATATGTTAGAGCAGTCCAAATTGCTTTGGACCTTGAGAGGGGGGGACAAGCTCACGAAAAAAGCCGTCACGTGATCATCAAAGTCCAGCTGCAAATCATCGCGCACAACATGTAAAACTTAACCGGAGGTCTTGAACATTATTTTCAGAGATACTGGTCTACATCCAGATGTTCCTCAATTGTACACTGTCCGATATACTGGCCAGATATCTGTCTAAATTAACATCTTGCATTTTCCGGTCCTTAGCTGAGCCAACTCAAGACTGACCACAGAGGAGGAGGTGCAATTAATGCTCAAATGGGAACTTTTCAGGATACGGGGTTCAATATTGTGTCAATACAGTACTTGATATCTGAGTGCTGAGCTATCAGTGCTGCTCAATTCTATCAGTTTTAGAAATCAGAAATCAAAATCATTTCAAGCTGAGCTGCCGATGCACGTGGCTTAGATAACCCATCAGGCATTCTAAAGATGGATCTGGAAATGTCTTGATGGCTGTGCATGTGTTTGTGGCTGTGCAGCTGCATCCGATTTCCGATTCCGAGGCAGGTGATTAATCCAACGCTCAGCATGTCGTGAGCGCATGTTCGAGCCTGAGGCTGGCCACCAATATTGATGATTCTTTTCAAGAGACCCAAGGGCTTTGAGACTCAGTTCAGACATCAGACACACCTACCACACAATTTGAAGTTGATATTTATGATTGATTCTGGAGTCATTGAGATGAATGAGTACCCTTTTGCACTAGCTTAGTGTGCAAATATACAGACTGGGCAAGTCAGTTACTGCTGGGGCAGAAACACTCAAAGGCCTTATTCAACCGAGCCTCAGGTAATACCAATTGCCAAAAACGGGCTGCATTGTTGCATTCACCAGCAACATTCCTGGGGCTAAAAATACAATATATCTGGGGAGAAACCATGATTTGGCATCCGGATTTGGCTCCTTATCTTCCATACAGGTACTTTTTCCACCACTAAGAGACTGTATTTGATGGTGCTTGCCTTCTCTTCCACAGGTGAGGTCCCACCTTCAGAAATTCCAAAACCTTGGGTAGATCACTCAAAATCATAGCAGGAGAAAGAATTCATTTGAAATGCCTACTCCCTCTTACCTTCTTTGGGTTTTCTTTTGTCTTTGTGTTTTAGATACCCTGTTAATATTGCTATCATGCTGACTATTGGGTGACTTTGTGAAGAAGCTTCAAACAGGGTTTAATCTCTTCATGGCTCAGATAGGACATGAGTTACCACAAGGTAGCACACTCACCCTGTCATGTGGGCACTGGCCTGCATAAATTCATACTTTACTGTACCATTTCGACCTTAGGTTCACAGGGTGTTACATGTTACACACCAGGTTTATTTGGGGTTCAGTTCAGCCATGGATGGTATGCGTTACAGGTTTGACAGGTTCATTCCCGATTAGGTAGTGCCGGAGGCCGGGGAACTCTATTCGAGCCTGTGGCCCGGTGGAAACATGCAGGTGACACTGAATTTGACGAAACCGTGACTCTGTCATCAAATCTAGGGTTGTGTTAGCCTTGCTAGCCAGGCAAATTGTATTTGCTGATGTTGATGAGCAAGTAGTGAATATAAGGCCTGGTTCCTGTTACGCCTATCAACCCGGTAGCCCTCGATTCTCCCGGTATTTCAGACTCCGAGGGTGAGCCGATGTCCGGCGCAAATAGCATGTGTTTTCCTGTGATGGTGCTTAATTGGAGTTTGTGTCCTGGGACAGCGTAAGCATATGTCTGTACACTGTCTGTGCAGCTTTTAGGAGTTGGTCCAATCATTCAAAGTGGTTGCATCTTCACACACTAATGATGGTTCAAAATAGTTGCAGCAATCTGAGGATGGTTATCTCGCTCGGACTGGTTTAGCAGAAAGTGCTGATGCAACGGACGCTGATCTTATCTGAGACGATGATGATTTTGAACCTGAGAAACTGACCCCATTGCTTCCGGTTCATCTACCAAGATGGAGTCCATTGGAACACGAACCAGACACAGGCTGACTGTGATGTATGATGCAGATAGTTGGGAGAGTTACTGAGTCTTATTCTGATAGATATTAGGCTGTACGCAGTAAGTAATACAAGCTTGAGATTACCTACAGCCGTGCAGCGATGAAAAAAATCGGATTTTCCGGGCCCCGGAAATCTCAACTGTAACGAGGTTCACTGGCTCGGTGTTACACGTTACAGGTGCCGTACATGTTCAATTCACAACCCCCCGTTACAGTGTTACAGAACCTGAGGTTGAAATGGTACAGTATTTGCACCTCCTCCTCTGTGGTCAGTCTTGAGTTGGCTCAGCTAAGGACCAAAAAATGCAAGATGTTAATTTAGACAAATATCTGGCCAGTATATCGGACAGTGTGCAGTTGAGGAACATCTAGATGTAGACCAGTATCTCTGAAAATAATGGTCAAGACCTCCGGTGAAGTTTTACATGTTGTGCGCGATGATTTGCAGCTGGACTTTGATGATCACATGACGGCTTTTTTTTTTTTTTTTTTTTTCGTGAGCTTGTCCCCCCCTCTCAAGATCCAAAGCAATTTGGACTGCTCTAACATATCTCAAGGACAACTACACATATGAAATAACAGTCTATACCTTGAAAAGCCCAAGTCTCTCTCTCATGTCAATTGGGGGGGGGGGGAGAGAGTCAGGGGGAACAGAATCATTGGTCAGGGGGACAGATTTTGGAGAGGTGTCAGGGGAAATAATTTTTACCCACTTTCAGCAGCATAGAGACTCGAGATGCCTCGGAGGTCATTGCACGCAGGCTGATTGAGAGAAATCAAAATAATATGCTGAAAAGAGACAATAAGGGTCGGTACCCCATCCAGGCATCGTCAAAGAGAGAGCCGCAGGTTTATAATAAGGGACTCGAAGATGATATTGAGGCAAGTCATGGCCCAAACAATTGGATCTGGACTAAAGAAATATGGGCAGATGAACTCCGATGAACACATCGGGATATCTGATCAACATAATGTTTCCGCGTTCGCAGAAGACAGACCAGGGTCCATCGGAACAGAGAAGAGTCTGAAAACCCAAGTCGTTCAAGGACCTCACGAGTCTTTCAAAGATCAAATTGAGGCAAGTACTAGCAGAATCATTCTAGTTCTGTGGATTGAAGTAAACCAATTCATATAAATGAATGTCGACGAGCATAACGAGATATCCAAGGAACTCGAGAAGAATCCGCATTCCAGATTGAAAGTCACGGTCGGAGTGCAAACCGAAGTCGCTGAGGTCTCGGATCTGGCTTGGAAGTCATTCAGAGAGCCTCTTGAGTCTGTTTCAAAGGTGAGTTCACATTCAATTCTTCATGTCGGGAGTAAACAAATGCAGATGGACGTCAATGAGGCTATCGAACTAGGCGCGGTCGATCCAGGGGATAATATTGGTCCTCTAGCTGCCAGTGAACCAAACGCCGTCCAGGAAATGGACGTTCAAGTCTTTGAGGTCATGGATCTATCTCAGACAAACACTCCTTCTAATTCGGTAAGTCATTCTTGAGCACCTAAAATCACAATTAGGACTGATGTCTTTCTATATCAAGCTCTTTCAGGATGCTGAGATTTCCGTCATCCCTCTTTCGGCAGAATTATCGGATGAAGCGAGCACTACTGCTAAAGAGGAAACCCAGCTTGCATGGACAGAGACGGAAGAGTTCAAGATTTTGCGCAAGTCTGCTTGGAGGGGGCTCTTAAAAATTGCAGCACGAACTAGTTGAATAGGAAGGGCTGTCATCTCCGACATCTATGGAAACTAAAGAACTCATGTTTGGTACTTGTGTATGATGTAGGATTCTTCAACTCGAGTTAGACATAATGATTATTGGTTACTTGAGTGTTATTTGTATCTCAAGTCGATTTTCCCCATGCTGAATACGGATTCAAGTGCCAATTGAAGAGAGGTCGAGTCTTTCGCAATTCAAGTAAATGCAACTAGGTATATCAGACTAGCTATACTCGTGGTACCACAGCTGATCTATATCGTAGACTTTCCCGTTTTCCTTTTTCCGAGATGAAGACTTCATGACCGGCAATAATCATCGCAGGATACCTAGAGACCCGATGGAATTGTCCCACTCTCAGATATCCCTTGTGGGTATCGAAGTAGCCAGCCCGCGTCATGTATCTCATAGTGAGACTTTGAAGCGAGGCTACATGTCGAAAGATTGACAGTGCATGTACTTGCATACTGTTGTTCGAATGTGGCGTCGTAATCCGAAGTGTGGTCAAGTGTTCAGGCAGAGAAAGGGCAGAAAATGCTTCCTGAAAACGAGGTTCAGGCCAGATTAAATTGAGCTACATCCTTTCAACTAACCAGTGATATGCCTTGTGTACTCCAGCGGTCGCAGGAGATGTCAATATGGTGAAGATTAGGATTACGCTCGCGAAGCGTCGAGAGAACTCGGTATGTCTGGCCTCGAAGACATATTGCGAGTTCCCTCAGGTTTGGAAACGCTGCCGTGGGGTAGAATTCCCACCACACTCCCAGGACCTCCAGTGATGTGAGAATCGAGGGATCATGTACGCCAATCATCGGGGTATCACATCGTAGATGGGTGAGATTTGGGAGCAAAGGCCAGGATGGGGCCCAGGAATGCAGCCTCGTGTAAACCCATTGAAGAGATAGATGATTGCTCAAGAAGTTGTTGAATTGAGTGTGAAGAGTCAGCGCATCGGGGAGATGTCTATGTGCCAAGATCCACCCGCCGGGAGGTCCAGGAATGATTTGCTCAAAGTCACCCATGGAAAATTTGCGAAGTCTTGGGAATTGAAGTTGAAACAGTGGACCTATGTCAGCCAGGGACTGGAAGTGTTCGTAGAAATTATATGTCTCTATATTGAGCTCTTCCAGATCAGTGTTCTGGCGAAGGAATTCCCAGAACATTGCAGGTAAAGGATAAGTTCGAGGTGGGCTACTAAAGTAGCCGCCTTTGTACGAACGCCTGATGACAACGGTAAAGCTGACGAGCCCACGAAACGCAAAGACCTGCAAATAAATCAATGTTATAATGCAGCTACAAGCGAATAAGCACCACTTGCCTGCGAATCGGCTAGAATCTCAGGCTCCGCATGGCCACATTTGGGTTGGCGCACAATGATTCCTAGATGACGCAAACTGGGACAGCTTCGGGGAAATTAGCTCATAGCATGAAATTGAGATATAAAGAACTTGCGATTGTCTCAATTTCGACCAAAAATTGTCCTGCTCAGGCATCTGTTTCCCTTGCCAGATAAATGTATCGAGGTTCATCAGCTCAGGGAGGAGCTTTTCCAGTTCCTTTATGAATTTCGATTCATCAAGGCGGCGCAAATCAGTCTTTCGTCCCCAAAGAGGGGTGTTACAGCGGATGGTAAGCTTCCTGATGTATGAAACAATATATGGATGCTTGAGCAAGAACTTGAGCCCTTGTCGACAATGATTGTTGCAACGGAAACTGGTAGATGAGTAGATGACCGGAATAATGAGTCGGAACATTCTACGAGACTGTTTTGGCGTCAGTGCAAGGAAACAGCTCATGGTTAAATCTCACCGTCACAGCCATTTGCAATGCATCTACTGGGGAAGCTGCGTTCAGAACAACACTTATCTGTAGGAGAATATCGTCAGGGAGATATTGCGAGTTGTAGATGTGCACTTTGGACGACCTGAATGGCCAAAACCGCAGAAGCGCCTGAAAGAAGATGGGGGTCCGCATCAAGAAGTTATGAATCACCTGATACAGGGGCGCTGTGGTGAACGAGCTCCTGTATTTCCCCCATATGTTCCTTCACCTCAGATTCCATTGCAAGCTTCGAAAGAGCAGCAAATTCTCATCTTCTGGTCGTCGAGAGGAGTTCAGATTCAAATCGGATAATCGATTGGTCATCAGCGGAGATTGGAATAGGCGCTCGAGTATACATAGTAAGCGCCTTGGTTCGTCCTGTTCCCGGCACCAGAAATTTTCGGTTCTTATTCTTTGCTTCGCCTATGGCGCTTATCCACTCAAACCTCCTGGAATACAAGCCATGAGCCCACGGTTTGCCGTCAGTGGCTGATATCCTTTGCTTGAGCCTTGAGGCGGGATTTTCCATGAATTTCCTGACGTTGTGCTTTGGTTTTCTGCGGCTAATGCTGACGATAAGTGGACCATGGTGCGCTTACAGGTCCTCATTTTCATTGTCTCCATATAAATACCTAGAGGCATGTAGTAGACAGCATCAATCAATCTTACCCTTCAACCTGAATATCATCTTTATCCCTTGCTTCCATCGTGAACCAAGCCGGCCCTTCTGGAGTACTTACTAGGATTGACAGAAGTGCCCTGAAGAGCATTCAACCGAAAGGTATCAGTATTGCTCACCAATATCCTTGGGATTCACTCGTGGAGATCACGAAGAACTTGTGCGACAGCAGTCAGTGTCACACGACAAAGGCAGAGGTGATGGTAGCACGTGAATATCCCATATACGACTTTGATGGCGGTGTCCACAATTTGGATCCCAACAAATGAGCCGACCCAATAATTTTGGAAGCTTTTTCTCTGTCTCTCAGCACATTGAGGATTGGACACCATGTATGGTCTGTTCAGGTCAGGTTATGGAGGTTAATTGCAATGGGAATCCTCTTTTTGGGTGCAATATCCAAGTAGAAGTGAAGAACAGTAGATGCCACAGGCCCAGAAAAACGAGGCAAGCTTGGGAGTCAAACCTTTGACTCAATAGCAAAATAGAAGTTGAAAAGCAGCTGAGTTAACATGTATACTGAGCAGCTCTGTTAAACCACTCCACCTTACCCAACTTGAATAAATCTGACTTTCCATGAACATAACACTTGAGCCTGTAGTTACAGTGTCTTGTAGTAACCACATGGAATGGCACCTGCTTTACAATACAGGACCAAGTACAGTTGTGAGTGAGAACAGGAGAGGGGGACTCGTATCTGCCACCAGAATGGTTGGCCTCTATCCCACTGGTCCACAATTTGGATCCCAACAAATGAGCCGACAAGTCAAACTCGCTAATGTCATTTGAATATGTGCTGTAGCTCATAGCCAAAGGATCAAGGTTGTCAAATAAATGTCTTGATGATGGACGGTAACCGTATTTCGGTGGCTCGTCACACAGTGCCGAAGCATTGAAGTTTCAGCTCATCCAATGAACAGGAGGCGAGAGAAAAAACCCGTTCAATGTGGTCTGGAATGTGCTGATGAGCCGCTGAAACATGGTTACCGTTCATCATTCAGACATTTATTTGACAACTTGAATTCTGTGGCACTGCGAGTTACAGCATTCGAATGACATCTACATAGCATTGACCGCTAATCTTTTCCATGATTTGTCCATCACCGATAAGATTAGACTCAATAGTTTATAAATGCTTGGTTAGTGTCACTTTGATTCACTTGCTTCTGCATTCAGTACCTTATCCATCACAGCCTCTCTTTTTGTTGTACCATGGCCAATCGATTTGTCCTTGTTGCTTACCGTGGTGAAACCATAGGTAGAAGTGTTCTCACCACTGGCTGCCATCCTGCAATGTAAGCCGAATTGTCATTTGTAAATCATTTACTGATTCTTTTGATATTTCTCCTTTCCCTCTCTCTCTCTGTTTTATTTGCAGGCCTTGGACAAAGAATGGTAATACACCACCATTTCCTGTGGCAGTAGAGTGTCCCAATCCGGCCCTGGCTATCGTCGTCCATCAAAGCTTGCAGCCTCTGGCCCAAGAATGGAAAGAACTTGAAGATCCCAGCAATGAAGATTTGATATCTCTGCTGTCTGAGGACACGGCTTATGCTAATGCCTGTCGTCAAATGGATAGGGCAAAATCAAGATTTTATGCCGTTCAGCGGGGTCAAAGATGCGGTGTTTTTGTTTCCCGGTCAGTCAAATAGCTGGGTCTTCTTCCCTTTTTTGACTGGGATTTTACAGCGATGCAGCTATCAAGAGCCTTGAATCGGGCGGCATATATCATGATCTTCGCATTTTTCCAACTTTCCATGAGGCCATGCTCTCAATATTCACGAATGGCGAATATCCGACCAGAGGAATGGAGAATGTAGACACCATGGAAGAGGGCGAAATCAGGTTTGCACAAATCTACTCAACCACTGCACCTCCTGCTCCAGTAGCACCAGCACCAGTAGCATCAGTTCCAGATTCAGTCCTGACCATGTCTGCTGCCTTCAGAGATCTGCACACTGGGCCAGATGCTGGAGTGCTCTCTGCTCCATCAACGCCAAATAGAAACGGTAAGTTGATTATAATTGTTCTTCAAGGCTGACAGTTGATGATTTTCACAGGGCAAAGACATTTGACAGACAGCGAGGCTTCACCCAGGTTGAACGGCTTCCCGAGACATGGTGGTATTTTCAATAACAATCGCATGTCTCTGGGAGGCTCGGGTTCACCGACCCCTCCAAGGCTCCATCTCCTGAGCGCCAGAGGAATATAGGCCTTAGCTTAGCATTTACACCCCTGGCACATAGTCCCGGTGGCTCACAGTCCAGCGCTTCTTCCGAACAAGTCGAACTCGGCTCCGATTGGCTCCAGAGATATCTCGATGTTCACAACTGGACAAGCTGAGGCTCGGTATACCTTGTTTATCTTGCTGCAGGCCCATGATGACTCACGGGCGGACTTTGCTCGTGGCATGAGGAAGCATGGCATGAATACTTCTCACTCGGAGTTTTTGTGGGACTTGTGCTTCATGCCACCACCGGAAGAGTCCCATTTTTAGCTTTATGCCGTTGCCGCATGTATTTGAGGAAGAAAAAAAATCTCAAATATGATTTTTGCTCTCTCCGCTGCTACAGTGACTTGGTTTGTCCCAAGAAGCAGGGAGTATATGATTTTCTGGCCTTCTTGTAAAATTCTACATTGCCTTTTTTCATCAGATCTAATGACAATGCATACTCCAGCCACTCCCAACTGCACTGCAATGCCATGAGACAGTTGTTTGTCTCAATGCTTTCACCTACCATTCTCCCTGTCGCCTTCTCCAGCCTGCAGCTGAAGGTGAGCTGATTGGGGCTTTCTGGCATGGAGAACTGAGTGAGCTTTCAATATATAACATTTGCTAAATCCAACAACTAATTTCCATTCTACTATCTGCAGTGTGAAACCCGTGGTTTCTGTCTCCAGTGAACAGTCTGGCACTGTTTTTCCTCCCAGAGCTATTGGCTCCATCTGACAATGGACAAACCGTGGAAAAGCTTAGTGGTTAATGCTACATCTCATTTGAATACTGTACATAAACATAGCTCATAGTGCCAAAAAATCAAAGTTCAAAATTAAAAAAATGTCTTGATGATGGACGTTAACCTGGGCAGTGTTGTGATAGACCAGCGTCAGACTGGTCTGTCAATATTGACCCGTCAATTGTCAATAATTGGATTGTATGTAAGCATTCCAGGTCAATCCCGCGGGTGGTGTTTGCCAGCAGGATTCGGTGACATCGGTCCGATTAGAGACCTGACAAAGCCATGGACATGTTGTCAGGACATTGATAGGCCACTTGTCCGACCTGCTTGTTCATGATGGAGTGCCTTATCAACAATTACTTGACTGATTCATTTTATCACGTATTTCCGACTCACCCATGCTGCAAAGGTCAGATTGCCGCCCGAGGCATCATGGACATCCTTCAGCTTAACTTTCAAAGCCAAAGGAGCTACCGTGTCCGCTAGTTCAATATATCTGTGATGTACAGCGTGTTGAACGGTATGGCCTGGTCCTCGGCCGTTTCGGATGTTTCACATATCATTATTTATACCTGTCCGATCCTTAGTTACTCCTTAGCTATTTTGTTTTCTTTCTTCATCCCGTATCCCAACATTTAGCTCATATTCCAATACAATCCGCTTTTACCTTTGCTTGTGCTCAAGTTCATCTGAGCCACTGCGCTATTTTGTCCAACACAGCGTAACAGAGAACCTTTGCTGGTTGTGTTTCATAAAACCGGCTCCCTCTGTTGGAAAGTTGAGTGATTGTCCGCTAAGTTAGAGCAGAAATTCGGACTCACAAAAGACGAATATTGCACAATAACATTGCGGAATAGACCAGGTATTTCTCCCAAAGCAATGAGCGTGTTGAAATCAAGGTTTGTGCATGAGGGAAGGGTCTGGGGGTGCAAGAACTCTAGGAGAAGCTTCCAAACTACTTCTGTCTCTTGGGCTGTCACAATATCCTCAATGGACCCAGTCACAGTGTCAGGGCTTGGGAAGACATCACTAAATCTGCTCATGTTGCAGCAATGAACACCAATAAGGGATCCATCCCGGGATTTCAGTATAAAATCAACAGCTTGTGTGCATCATACAGAGGATTTCAATATCCTTAAAAATATCGGTCAAACCGGAACCGATCACTAGTTGAACATTTTAAGTGAAAATACGGGACTTGAATACGCGTCTTGTGTGGCTGCGCTCATGTTCTTGTGTAACTGGGGTTTATGTGTTGGACAATTGACTTCATCGTCGACTTGGTTGTTTATTTCTTTTTCTACTTTATCTTATCTTATCTCACGCTCTACTACTTAAACCTACGATCATTCACCACCTCAGTCTTTCCCGTTACGACTGAGGTGATCCCCTTTTTATATTCTATTTTACCTTATACTGATAATGCCCGTAGTCTCATTGATTTGTTCTACAGAACCTCGCCCAACCTCGTTATCGTTTAACATTATGTTGGATATTTAGCACCATGAATCGCGTAAAAACTCAAACCACAATGCGATGAGCTCACTGGCAAAGTTCGAGACCAAGGTTTGAGACAGAAGACAGAAACGGCGACGGCCCCGACTATTAGCCGAGGCACCAAACAAGCCACATCACTGTCGCTTTTATCCACCGGCCACCATCACATCATGATCGTTACAGCGTCGCTGGCGGCCCAGGACAAAGACCAGCCTCCGCTAATGCCTGGAAAATCTCCTCGTTACAATAAATTGACAAGACAGCATAATTCGCTCGTACGGCTGTAAATACTGCCAGCCATTTCGGTGAAAGCAGCACCGTCGCAACACCACCGTCTCCATCAGCTAGCGCCTCGGAGACAAACGGCTTACAGAGCGTCAGATATTAGCATCTGCAGGGTATGTTTCTGGTCCTATTCCTGCATTCCTGCCCCTTTTAACCCCGTTTCCTAGAATCTGGATAAGAGGCTGCTTTTTTCATTGCAAATGGAGTTGCTTTTCCGACGTGAAAGCACAGCACTGGTGGTATGTGATTTGCCCTGAATCTGTCTGCTGCATCGATAACCGATCCGGACAGTCGCTGCTTCTTAACGTTGGACACCGAAGCGATGGACGGAATGAACGTTCCATTATCGCCCAAGAGCGCCCGTGAAAGAGTCAAGAAGGACAAGAAATGGGTATATTGGTCTTACCAGGGCTAATTCTGTCGTATTCTCAATGATGAACAGTCGTGGACTGATGGATTTTCAGTCCTGAAGTGGCTATCCAACTAAACGGTGTTTCAGCTCCAAGGCGCTCCTCATACCTTGCCATCTCCAATGCTGTATCGTCCATTTGCGCTATTCATTCTGCGGACTAGTGAAGTTCAACATTGTCAATCGAGAACAATCATCATCTATCGCGTAAGAGGTCTATATCGAATCGAAGCCCCACGTCGGATCCTGAATAGGCAAGCAGTAGGGCTGGAGGTGGATATGACACGAGATTCGACGTCAGATGAATCCTTGTACGTTGTTTTATGGCTTGGTTACACGCCAGCTGACTGTTTATAGCTTCGTTCACCATTGAATCCTTCTTGGATCCCAGCAATGTGCTCTTCTTTACCATCGACCAGCTCCTTCAAGCTTCACTTGAACGCCCCAGACTTCGAAATGCGAACAAAGTCGGAACCCACGGGTGCCGGAGACTCTGAAGTATCGTCGACGGCTTTCCATTTGGTGTACATCTCTTCTTTTGACTCCAATCATTCACTCATTTCTTCTAGCTGTTGTTCGAGTTTGCTGCTTCTGGTACGGCAGGCATCGGATTGGATTATCTGTTATATTCCAGTGATTTATGACCCGTAGATGTACAAGCTACGATTATCGAACAACATTGTGCTCTACCTCATGATGCTGTGCAGTGTGAGAGAAGTAAACTAAGGAACGAAAGGTAAGAAAGAGAAAATGGTCGGAGGATAGGCACACCTCAGGCACGTGCAGACTACGAGGCTTGCTTTATCTCGTGCGCTTCCTTTGTCAAAGCTCTCTGTCTGGGCGCTGCCACAGCGTCGACGACAAAGCTTCCTCTCTTGAAACATGTCATCACGCCAACGAAACAAACGAAGCTGTCCTGACCTGCTTTGTCCTCTTTGTCCAGGTTTGCTCCCGAAAATTGCTGCGACATCGTGGCGAAGACAATGCAAGCCAGGTATAAGTAGAGCAGGATCTATTCGCGAACCTCCCTCTTTCAATCTCAACGACCTCTTTCATCTAAAATGTCCCTTCATACCAACCGAACCACCGCTGTCCTCGGAGACCGAGTAAATCTCGTCAAAGCCAGCAGGGGGACAACTGCCTCCAAAACCGATGATGTCACAACCGCTCCGAAATCGAGCGGCGTCGCGAAGCCTGGCAGCACATCCAGAGCCATAGGCCCTTCACGAAACAAAAGTGCAGAGGCATCTTTCTTAAAAAAGGCACCAGTGCCTTCTGCCCGAAAGGCTTTGATCGCGTCGCCAAAGCAGGTTTCCACTGCGAAGCCCTTGAAACCTGTCCGCAAAGCCGAAAGGCCAGTGCTGAACGCAGTTAACGTCGGCAGTTCTGACACCGTTGAAGAAGAGCACGTAGATGGGAAAGAGTTGGTGGAGTCAGATCGAAAGAAAGAGGCTGTGGACAAGGCCGAGGAGTCGGAGAAGCTCATGGAGAAACGCAAGGGCCAGTTCCTGCGGGAAAATGAAGGTATATGGGATATCATTCATTGAGCTGGTTCAGTGATAGAAAGGACTACAGACATATTAGATTCATAGCTCCTTGGACTGTTTATATCGTACATACCGAATAATCCTTCTTGTTCAAAACATCAAAGCTCGATATCACCAGAGCTGTGAATCTGGAGATGGTTGAGGGATAATCGCGGAAGACGACGATGTCTTGACCTTCCGAACGCGGTTAATGAAAGATGGTTCGAACCATCGTCTATGAGTAGCGCTGTCGAGTGTGGTGAGTACACTGTATTATCGAGAATGAGAGAGCAAACAAACCTGCTGAGAAAGGTCGACGTCCTGGGCTGATTGATCTTGCTCCGCGTCGATCGACGACCTGATTGAAAGGAAGACTGGACGGTTTGGAATGCGAATGGAATGCTGCAGTCAGAGCAGCGACGAAGAAAACATCGTCTTTCACAGACGGGAAATGGCTCGGCGGAAATTCCGATGACAATGACGGTTTCTGTGGGCAGGAATCAAGATGTTTTCGGTGGTGAGATGACCAAATGGTCGCGAACAGGATGTGGCTGAAAACTGGGCGGTCAGAATCAAAAGTCGTCGTTTTGGAAAGATGAATTACTGAATTTTCGATTTTTGATGGCTTCTACAGTACTGATATCGACAGAAGAGCGGCGATGGGGAGACCAGCCAAATCCGGGCAGAATGGGGTACGTTTGGATGATGCAAAATATCGTCATCCTGGACAGAGGCGTTACCGAGCAAAATTTTCGACGGTCATATCTTTCATGACCATACGGGTGCGGCGACGCAGCCAGGGCTCGATCATGGTGGTGGTGGTGGTGGTGGTGGAAAAGCGACGTTGATGTGGCTTGTTTGGTGCTTCGGCTGATAGTCTGGGCCGATTGCCGGCCAGCTTCCTGTCTTTTGTCCCAAACCTTGATCTCAAGCTTCGCCGCTGAGCCCATCGCATTGTGGTCTGAGTTCTCACGCGATTCCTGGTGCTAGATATCCAATCCGCACAAGAGCATGAGCGCAGCCACACAAGACGCGTCTCCAGGTCCTGTATATCTAGAATGTTCAACTAGTGGTCGGTTCTGGTTAGACTGATATTTTCAAGGATACTGAAATCCCCTGTAGGATGCACGCAACCTGTTGACCTTATACTTAAATCCTGCGATGGATCCCTTATTGGCGCTCATCGCTGTAACATGAGCAGATTCAGTGATGGTTTCCCAAGCCCTGACACTGTGACTGGGTCCATTGAGGATATTGTGACACTCGAAGAGACCGAAGCTGTTTTAAAGCTTCTCCTGGAGTTCTTGCACCCCCAGATCCTCCCCTCATGCACAAACCTTGATTTCAACACGCTCATTGCTTTGGCATCTGCTGCAGAGAAATACCTAGTATATTCCGCGATGTTATTGTGCAATGTTCGTCTTTCGTGAGTCTGAATTTCTGCTTCAACTTATCGGACAATCGTTTAACTTCTCAACAGAGAGAGTCGGTTTTACGAAGCACAACCAGCAAAGGTTCTCTGTTATGCTGTACGTCACAGATATAGTGAACTAGCGGACACGGTAGCTCCTTTGGCTTTGAAAGTCAAGCTGAAGGATGTCCATGATGCCTCGGACGGCGATCTGAGCTTCTTTGCAGCATGGGTGAGTCAGAAATTCGTGATGAAATGAATCAGTCAAGTAATTGTTGATAAGGCACTCTATCACGAACAAGCTGGTGGTGCGAGTTCGGATGACGGCGGACAAGCGGCCTATACCAACGCCGTCAAAGTCCTGACAACATGTCCATGGCTCTGTTGTACGGATATTGGGACTCTCATTCTTGCGGAATGCCCTTGGCCAACGACGGTTTCAGCTTTTTCGGTGGCATATGTCAGACATACCTGTGCCAGCTGCCGCGGCACTACCTGGAGCTCGCAATATCCAATCATTCAGAACATGGTGTTCGGGGCGACCAAACCTGCGAATCCGAGTCGTTTCTCCGCATTCTACAAAATCTGATGGGTAGTTACTGCAACAGAGCTTCCTATCGTTCATTCTTGGTGTAGATCCCTCCAACTCAAGTAGAATGAAAATCAACTTGGTCATAAAGTACACGATACCAAGAAGGAACAATCAGATGAAAGAAAGATCCAGGCTGGCACCGGTCACCACCGACAAGCCATAGATGCGGTCCTTCTGAGAAGTCAACAATACTGGAGTTGCTACATTCAAAACGGCCAATTGCCGAGAATGCATTCATACTGCTGGAGCTTCACCACACAATCTCCAGATATTATCTAGTCCTTCATTGCTGTCACTCGTCTTGCTCCCTGAACTCCCATTGCACCAATCTGAATTCCCATCCCATCATCGAACAAAGCCCTCAGATCATCAGGCGGTCTGACGAGTTTGACAGTAGCGGCTGTCTCAAGTTGGAAATGTTTGAGTTTCTTAACGCGATGGATCTCGAGAACCTTCCATTGCAATCCAAGAGCCGATGCCAAGACACCGAGGACCCAGTACATCAAATCTGACGAGTTGACATTCTAAAATGTACTATAAACAATTTACTCTAGCGCCGACGGCGACGCTTTTGCACCTGTAGCACGTAAATAAATGTCGCTACGATCTCGTCTATGATAGGTACTCCGTCGGGAGTGGTCTGGAGAGAAGGAAGTCGGGCTGCAGATAAAATCCCGAGTGATCCCGAGTCATAGAAGGCAATTGGAGTATGGGATCTGTCATTCAAGATCAACTGTGCCAGTCTGTCAGCAAAGCCCGTGTGCGATATGAGCAGGGAGACGAACCTGAAAGATGCCCCAATCAGTCTTCCACTTGTATGACCTTCCATCCGAAGCAATGAACTTTTCCGAGCTGGACAAAGCTCATCATCCGGTATGACGATGAACGAAAGGCAAAAACTCACGTTGTAAACATATGAGCTCTGACTGGCGTTATATTCCGCCCCCATACGTTCACTTCTTGCGAAAATGCATGCAATCCGATCGTCGCCATGACATTATCTGTCGCCCCATTTATCTTTTTTATCGTTGTGGTCGCCGAACCGAAGAAACGCATCGGAGTCTCAACGTGATACACCGGAAAACCATCCTCTGGGCGAACAAAAACAGTATTGTATGGATCTTCTTCCAGGAGGTTCAAATTCATGGTCGTGATACTGATGGTGGTTGAAGAAGAAGAAGAGCTGTGGAGATTACGCCGCTTTGGCTCCCTTAAGCATAGCCTGATCAGGCCTGATCCGAGCGGCAATCACTTGACAGCTAACCATGTGTGATTGGAAAATTGCTGCGCATCGAGATTGCGGCCTTGGCTCATTGGTCATGCCTGTGGGGAGCTGTGGGGTGGTAACCCCACTTACCAGGGTTACCAACATCATGTGATATCTTCCCTTTTGCGGAACTTCTTCCCACGGGCTTGTTGCGCTACATTTTCTGTCTGTCGGCTCGTCCTGACGGTTGACGATGTGATGATGGCTCGGGGTACACAGGGTCAGCTCTCAGGACTTGCCAAATGTTCCTTGACCTGATTTCTCATGGTTTTAGCATGATTCTATCCATATTCTTAATTTATTGCCCCAGCGCTGAATTTAGGGCTCGGCACCTCTAAATCTGCAGAACAGAGGGAATGTGAATAGCATATAGTTGCAATATTCCGCTCTCTAGCAGTTAAATGGCCAGATTGGACTGTGAATAATGAAATGTGGCATCACTACAAGTTGTAATGTGCACAATTCACCCAGCAGGCCTACATGGCAAAGGTATAGACTTGTCTGATTCTCCTTCAACAAGTCTTGCTGTGTGAGACATTTGGTTCACCCCAATGACTTGTCAATGAATGTGCGCCACAGGCCCCAAAAATTTTCTACAAATAGTCCACTGGAATAATGATATCAGGCACCATATGCTTGCTGTCTTATCTCTGAACATATTTAATGCATATCCCAACCAATGCTCACCCTTTTCCTTGCCTGTAGACTGTGAGTTCTGTTTTATTGATGAAAATCTGTTCAAATGGGTCTATTGGGATAAAAGGATCACCGAGCTCTCAAATGAGCTCGGAAAACCTTCCATATTCACTCAAGTATCTCCTCATTTCCCCTGGTAAGTCCCGCAAGCTTTGAGTTAACCCAGTGTTAACCAATCTTGAAAAACTTGATTCCACACGGACATAACCAGTAAGCCTAGGCTTTTGGCCCAGGGTCCATCATCCACAACTCTCAATTTCTCCTTGATGATGTCATACTGGATATTTGTGACCGCCTAAATCCGGGAGATGTGTTCCAACTGGCAATGACGGTGAGACCTCTGTTTTGCGCCAAGTCCTTATATCTTGACACCATTATCGTCGGCCACGAAGTCTTTATCTCGGAAGAAGGCAAACGGGAAAGCGTGCGATATAAATCTACATGTTAGCTACAGTGATACTTATACTTATGTGTTCTTTGTTTATGAAACGACTGGATGCTGTGTCAATTGAGACTCTGAGCGTCGGGTAAGGCGAAATCCTTGCTCAGCGACCTTGATCATATAATTATTCAACTTGATGATCAGAACCTATCGGATCAAGTGACCCCCAGCTTCTTGATGAAACTCCCACTTCGTTGCAGACGATTCTCAGATTTGGCCCGTTGACCAAGATTGAAGTAACAAGCCACAATTCGGAATGTCTTCCTGATGACATTCTACTGCATATAGGCGCCATTCTGAATGGGGATTCCCCACGAGATGCATTACACATGGCCGTGATGGTGAGATATTATTTGGCCTGGGTCCTGACACTGATAGCAAAAACAGTCCCACAGAATGTTCCAATTGATCATTCCAGTGATCTATGTATCTATGATATTCGCTTCGACTTTCTGCGGAAATGTCCATTCGCCGTCCCATATATCAAGAAGCTCAAAATCCACTGCAACAGCCCCCTTTGGCTACGAAAGTCCGATTCAGCGAAGAATCCCCAGTCGACATAGTAGCCCCACTCTTTCGACTCCAGTTCCCAAAGCTTCGCAAACGTTGTCTGGGCAAGTTTAACCAGCTTGTGGCCTTGTATACGTCGTTTCTCTGGCCATCCCAACGAAGTGATTCTTCGATCCCAGGCTCAATTCGACCACTTTGTGAGCAGTCACCGCTCTCTTAGACGGGTTTATTCAGACTCTAGCCTTGTCCTATTCCGGGCCACCAAGTGGCGTTCTCCCGAAACTCACACATCTGCGATGCACAGGCCCGCCACTCGTCATCATCAAGGATCCCAGACGTCTAACATCACCCGAAACTCGGAACATACCTCCCGAATCTGACTACAATCAAGATGTATGCTCAAAGTCATCAAGTTCTCGCGCACCTGCGCGAATGTTATCTCAATCTACGATATCTTGATATTTCGAGTGACAGAGGCATGCTACTGGTGCGTTGAGACTATCCAAATTCTCATTACTTCTGGACATCTGGTCACAGGACGCATTCTCAGCGATCGCCTTGCCTGAAAGACTGGCCACACTTTGAATCACCACTTCACATCGCAATGAAAGTATGGAGTCAGGGGCATTATTCATCTTCAGGCATGCGCTATCACCTCAAAATCTCACCCTAAAGTACATGCCTAAGCAGCTGAATGACGCTGGCACATTTTCCTATATCCATAAAGACTATGTTAGAGTCGATCGATTTGAGCGGATCTCGAGATATCCTTCTGCCATCATTGTCGGTCACGAAATCTCTATTTCACCAAAGGGTAAACAGGAGAGTCTACGATAATCGATTGACGGTACCAAATGGGCTTAGATAAAATAGATATCCGTCGTTTCTCCGATGCTCTGCTCTCTCAATTGAAATTTTGGTATTTTGGCTCTTTGTGACTTGTCTATACATGATCTTCTGATGCTCGATAACCTCTCTCGATCGGATTCAAGTTCAATTCTAAACACTACCTTCTTCCCCCTTTGACTTTCCTTTCCCCTTGACCTTGCCTTCTTCTTGATCTTCCAGGACGCCGGCCGGCTGGTAGTCTCCCAAGTAAAAGTACACGGCAGGACCCCAGACCATAGCCGCTCCAACGATATTTCCCAGGTAGGTTGCTATGAGCGATCTAGAACGTATTGACCGAAGCGATTGAGCTGATATACTGTGACTCACTTTCGTATGTAGCCTGCCGCGGAAAGCTGAATTGCCTCAGTCAATATACCGGATGGAACCAGAACTTGAAGTCGAGTTGCTTACGTCGGCTCCAAACATGATTCCAAGGGGTATGTAGAACATATTCGCGATAACTGAAGGCCTTTCAGAATTATAGAGATGTAGTTTTCCAACAAAGACCCACCGTGATCGAAACTAACAGCGACGAAGATCTGCATGTGGAGATTAACGATTAGAGCGAGAGTTAAAACTGGGTATTCTTGAAATTCGGCTCACCCAAATCGGGATCCATATAGCGATCAGCTAGAGAAAACTTCTCAGGCTCCAGCGCCTCAAAAAGTGCTTGAAGTTACCTTGGACGTAGTTTCTTTCGCACCAGCGGCAAGCTAGAACGAAGTACCAGTAAGCAGTTCCTGACAGCATTTCCGAATGGAGTTGATACTCACCCAAACAGCGATGCAAACCAATATATTGCAGCCAATTCCCCGTAGAAATATCTGGTGCCATTCAGGTGTGAGAGCCTTTTTTCTACGAAAGAGCATGAATAATCAAAGTAAGGTAGACCTGATAAGATCTGCGACGCACTCGGCAAATGCAACGATTCCGCTCATAAACGGTTCCGCAGACACAATACCACTGTCTGATCCTTGCTCAGCAAGTTGAAAGACGGGAAGCGGGGTGAGACTGGCTCACACCGGACGAGGATAGCAGCTGAGAAGAGACTTCCAGCCAGATTTCCGAACGTAACTAGAGACGGGGAGACAGTTACTGAGTCAGACTAGAAGCAGTATCATGTGAGTGAAAGGAGGACATGCCGATGATCCAGTTAACAGCGAGACTCCACCATGGGACAACTCCTTTCATAACAGCCATTGGGAAAACCTATTATTTCAGATAAGTAAATCGGAGTCGAGTTGGACGTACCATCATGTTGCTGGTCAATAACTCCAGGCCTAACATGACGATTCTGATAGCGATGAGAACATGAAATAAGTTAAAATCAGTGTCGTGGACACACAGAACGAATCCAGTCGGAAAGACAAATCCTCCGAGAACCTTGACAAGGGCGGGATTTGTTTGGTTTAAGTCCGTCGATCCTGCATTGATGATTTCGTTCATGAGGCCACCGAAAGAAAGCATGAGTCCCGCCAGGAACTAATCCAGTTAGAGATGATTTGGTGTATAAAAGAACACTTGAACGCACAGCTTTGAAGAGAACCCTGTCATAACGCGTTGCGTGTTTCACGAGGGCGTGCTCGAGCATGAGAACTGCGACTTGGTCAGGTTTTAGAGTGCTTTGAATGTTGAGGGCAGCCTCCATTGTGACTGAGGCGGATACGAGAGAATAAAGGCTTCGGGAAATGAGTCGGATTCCCCGGAGAATAAATATACAGGTCTTTCCTACGATCTTAAGTACTAGCTTCTTCGTAAACGCCACGAGATTGTGTGGGATTCGAAAGAATGTTGACTCTCTGAAAGAGCGTTGATTGCATGTGGTTGATTGCTTATGGTCTGATGTTGTTGCTATCATTTGCAGTGTCCCGCGGACTTGCGGACTGACATGAATGTTTGAAAATCTTGGTGTTCCTTGCATGTTCCGTGCTAGATTTGGCCAGATTTGATGTCGGTTCAATCTCGGCTGCTATTCCCCATGTGGATCTCCCTCGAGGTCTTCGTCCATGAGAAACATGGTTGTAAGTATAATTATAGGTTTGACGCCCCAATAAGATGATAGGATAGGATGTAAACACAGTATCATTGGCGAAGGACCTGTTCCAAGCTTTGACTTGCTGGGTCTAGGCGCGTGATTCGCGGCTTTTGATTGGAAGATGAGCCGCGGTGTCAAGTCCAACATTGAACGGACGTTGATTGTTCCTACTATGGGTTACAGCGCCCACCAAGACCGACACTGGCAACAATATCAATTTCAGGACTGGTTGAGGAATTGTCGAGCGCTCATTTGCGCCAAACGCCGAAGGCCCATTTGGCGCCACTGGGCAACTTATATCACCTAAAACGACGATTCATCAAAAGACTCTGATAAATACACTATCCGCTGCATCTGAATTAGGACTGGGCTTGATTCGTGACTAGTCAGTAACATCGCGACGCGTCTTAGATTTGGAGACCGCGCCTTTCACGTCCTGGAATCTGAGAGCTCCTACTTTTGATTATTCTTGAATATTTTGCGCGTTCTAGGACCTTGTGCTCATGAAGACGGGAGATTGAACGGCCGCCGGACTCGGAGCCGAATTGTCCGACGTTCGTTAGATCAAGGCCTGTGGCTGTGGCGACTTTTGATCGTCGAAGTCCTCATTCAAAGAGCGATGTATCCGTCAATTGCCAGAGCAACTGAGTCTTTCATAACCCAGAAAAAACAAGCATATTACTCTAGCTGAACAGTTGATCTATAACGCAAGGCCTCCCGTTTTCCTTCTGCCGAGATGAAGACCTCATGCCCGACGATGATGGTGTCAGGATATCTCGAAACAGGCTCAAACCGCCCAACTTTCACGTAGCCCTTTCGAACCAGGGTGCCTGCAAGCCATTGACTATAGATGCACCTTATTGTGAGACTTTGAAGCGAATTCGCATGCCGAAAGATCGACAATGCACATCCTTCCATTTCCAAACTTTCGTCACCCTCGACTCGGGTAGTAATTCGAAGTGTCGTCAAGTGTTTGGGCAATAGAATAGCCGCTAATGTTTCCTGAAAATAATGAGAAACAGGTAATTTCATATGAATCAAAGTTACTAGTGATATGCCTCTGTCATCATAGTCGTTGCTCGAGATGTTGAGATATCGTAGGTTCGGATGGCATTCACGAAGGCTGGAGACAGCTTGGTATGGTAATCTCTGCAGAGTAATTGTGAGCTCAGTGAGATTTGGGAGACGTGACGTCTTGTAGGTGTCGCGCCATGGTGCCAGAACCTCTAGGGTTCTCAGAGTTCTGTGATTCTTGACGCTGATCATACGGAATGGCGGACCGTAGTGTCGAACATGCTTGAGATTCGGGAGGACAGGCCACAAAGTGCCTGGGTAGTACATCGAGTCCCAGTGAACTCGTTCAAGGGAGCGGTGATTGCTCAAAAACTTATGGAATTGAGCTTGGGATTCATTGTGGGGCTCCAAGTCGCTCCAGTGGTTCCAGGTAATCTGTTGCTGAAAGGTACCAAGCGAGAGCGTTTGAAGCTTTGGGAAATGAAGTTGGAAGAGTGGATCTATCTCGACTGCCGATTTGTCAAAATGGTTCGCATGATATGTCTCGATCTTGAGCTCTTCGAGGTCGGCATTCTGGCGAAGAAATTCCCAGAACATTTCAGGGAGAGGATAGGTTCGAGAAGGGGCCCCGCTGATATCCGATTCCATCCCTTTCCCCGAATAGTTGATGACCATGGCGAAGCCGACAAGTTGGCGAAACTCAAACACCTCAAAGTCGGTGTTAGGATGCAGTCATCGGAGAAATGAGACTCACCTGTGAGTTCGCTAGGATCTCAGGCTTCGCGTTGCGACCTTGGTTTCGGCGAACAGTGGTTCCTAGATTGCGCAAATTGGGGCATCTTGGTAGATTGGATCGTGTCCTAGTTCTGAATGAAAAGACTCACGAGTTTCTCAGTACGCTCCAGAAATTATCGCGCTGAGGCATACGCGCTCCTTCCCAAACAAAGGTATTGAGATTCAGGAGGTCCGGAGCCAGCTTCTCCAATTTCGCTATGATATGCGACTCATTTAGGACCGATGCATCACACTGTCGTTTCCAACCTGAAGAAGTCATGTTGTTACAGCGGATTCTGAGATTTCTGATGTATGAGGCAATATATCGATGCTTGAGCAAGAACTCGAGCCCTTGTTCGCAATGATTGTTGCAGCGGAATATCACGGACGAATAGATGGTCGGAATAAGAAGTTCGAACATTCCACGACACTGTGACACCCGTTAGTAGAAGAACTCCCCGGAAACGCAGAGCTCTCACCGTCATTGCCAGTTGGAAAACATCTCCTGTATTTAGACGGTCACAGATATCCACTATGACATCGTCGAGAAGAAACTGTGAATTGTGAATGATGGGGACCCGGGGTGCCGGTGTCTCGGGTTGCCGAAACCCAAAATAAACCAGAATTGTTTGCAAGAACATTGGGGGTTTGGAGCAAGAAAGATATGGGTCACCTGACAAGACATACTGTAATAGGGGCACCAGTACGCATTTTAGAATTTCAGAATTTATACTGGATCTCAAATTATGTACATCCGCACTCAGTATCCAACCCCTATCATGCTAGCCATTGAACGCATGAACCAGAAGAGGCCGACGATGACAGTGAAAGTGAACACTAATAGCACAGCTTGATCGTGAGTCAATGCCCCCGACAAGCCGTCCATATAAGACCTCTCAGCACCACCGAGCCGGATTTTCTATCTCCAATGTTACTCCATCTAACTCTCCTATTTTGTAGCGCACTGTAAATTTTCAAATGCTTACTTGCTTAGCTTCATTTATATAAGTACCCGAGTATCACTTTATAGCTGGTACTAGCTTGAATCATTGTCCGAATATACCGTCTCAACATTGGCAAGGCCTGGCTTCTTGAATCTCATGGTAGGTGGAGGTGCTTTCGGACCGGAACGGAACCGAAATTTCTGAAATGTCCCACGCCCCCTGCCTTTTCACCTGCCGCCGGTCCGAGCGACCAAGCCACGACGAACAATATTGCCGTCCTTCCGCGTCATTCTGAGCCTTTATTTCATAGTGATGTCTTCGCGAAGACTATAGCGTGCTGAACGTTCCGGCGCCATTCCATTCATCTTGTGGCAAGTGATCCTCGGTATTTGTCTTCACTAGCTTCGGTTCCGATTTTGCTTCATCACCACCACTGACCAAGGGGGTGCCGGTTAGGCCCAGCTACACCCGGGGTCGGTTAGCAAAATTCGACCTTGGCCGCTGGACCTACCTACTTAGTGAGCCTTATTTGTAAGCATTCCCAGCACGTGAATCAACGCGTCCCAGCCGCGCAGGCGCTAGAGTAACTATGCTCCACTAGATAAATTTTGAACTTGACATATTTAAGAATGTCAAGCTATAAGATTTCCAGCACTTCCCCCATTTTGAGAGAAGCACCGAGGGCAAATGACCTTGCCATTCGACGCTAATGTCACGTCAGCAGCCTGGGAGATGATGTCAAATAATTCCCAGACGTAAATGAAGCCGAAATACCGTGTATTTCAGCGGCTGATTAATGTTCTGACCGGATGAAGCCATGGTATAAAGGCGCGACATCGATGCGTGTTGATGGAAGGGCAGCTATTTGTCTGTGCTTGGCAGAAAAAGCTTAGTCACATGATGATGATGCTTTTGGCTTTTTGGAGGTCAAGGAACATCGGGGTATGAATTTTATAGTATAAAGACACAAATCAAGTTGAAAGAAGCCCATAAAATTCCATTTTGGGTCATGTCCGGTTAAGATTTTCCAGCCTGACAGCTGGACCTACTTACCTACCTAGGCCCGGTCTCGGAATGCCGGTCCGGCACCCCCTTGCCACTGACAACGAGCGCCCGTTACTAAACGAGCAATTCCCATAGCCGCCCATCTTTAGGATCATTAGTTCCACCTATTGCGGATCTTTTATACACCATTTGGCTGCTTTCATCCCGCTCTCACCATGAAGAAAATCTAGATCATGATGCTCCGAATGTAGGCGCACATCTTTTCCCTTTGGCCACATTTTTATTGTGTTACCGAGTCTTCAATTCGGGAGAGCATTCCACCGCTTCAAATGCGTTCCAACGAAGATGTACTCCCCTCATTATACTAATCCTGCTGGCACCAGCACTTTTGTGTGCCCTTCCCTACAACAGATTGGAAGTAGACGCCGCTCTTTGCTAAACTAGACACCGAACTTGGTTCTCACGCCAATTTGACTATAAAGAGCGCCGGGGAAATTATTTCCTAGCAGTGCTGGTCACCTTTCCGTCGAACGTACGAACGAGTTGAGCTCGTTCCAACATATTTCCAATGCATTTCTTCACTCTATTCATTGCTTCGGTTATAAATACAACGCTCCTTATCAATGCAGCGCCCATTCAAGGACGGTGCGCAGGGGTCTGAATGTTAAGAAGAATGTTCACTCATCGGATTGATGTTTTAGCTTCGGTGGCGCGACTATTACCACCTTGGAAGACGCATGGAAGCACGTCCCACCAGCTGCGGTACTTTCTAGTGCTCAATGTGTCTATAATCCAACTGATCTCTTTTTAGAGGATACGCATTTCTCGGCCACTCGGATATTCCGTGGACAATCTAAATCGACGAATATACCAAATCCAGTCAATCAATGATTTGCCAGAGAACCAGATAAACTACCTCTGGAAAGAGGTGGAGCCGTATCAACCAGAGAATGTCAGGCGACGGCAGAAAGTGAAGCAACGCTGGGAACACCTCCCGTCTGCGGTGGTCAGACATTCAAAAATTCATCAACGTACTGGTTGACTTGATATACATTTGCAGCAGCTCGCCATTTCGAAGAACTGTTTGAAAATGGAACCTGTTCCTGCTATGAACTGGGAAAACATGCCGCCGGAGGCCGTGATCAAACTCGATGAAGGTATAGAACAAGGTACAGTGGCGCAACAATGGAAAGACCTTCCTGAATCGCGGGTGAGGGAGTCACTGCTCAAGCTATGCGTCGCTTGACAGTCTTTTAGAAGAAGCAAATCACGGAGCGGATCGAAATGGCCAAATCGCTGAAGCTAGCCCTGGTTTTCGACTGGTACCACTTGACGCCCGCTACGTTGGTGTTCCTCAAAAACGAGTTGAGTCTCCCAGCAAGAGCGCCGTCAAGCTCTAGTCTGAATGCTTTACCCTTGAGCCGTGTTCGCCAGAACTGGGAAGCCCTGTCCCCCGATGCGGTAAGCCATTCAACGCTTGTCTACTCAGCAACTGATCTGGTTGCAGAAGCTGAAAGTCGCTAGGAAGGTGTGGCCAAAAATTTCACGTGTCCCCGACCTTGATCCATATTGGAAAACCATTGCGTCCCCCGTATTGTTGAAGCTTACTGAAGAGATCAATAAAACTATGGAGTCTGAGAAGGAGAAGAATACTGGTGGCTTACTTTCGACAAGCATATAGACACGGCTAAGGTCGAATACGGGATGTCCGACCCCTTTCGTGTGGCCTCTTGATAGATTCTCCGTTTTGCAGTTGGTCCAACTATGTTCAGTGTGAATCATTGTACCTGGTTTGGATATGAAATGAGTGCGGGAGAATTTAAATGTGGCGCATCTTCGTTATATATTGTACACATGTATAGGTGTTATTCCAACTAAAAGGAATCCATATTTCAGACTTGTACGCCACTAAAAGCATGCTCCAAAGTTGAAGTCCAATTTAACAGTGAAGCTATCGCTGACGATGACGGTTTTACCGCCCTGGTCGAAGTTGTGAGTTGTATTCAAGCTTCAAAGGAACAACTCAAACTCACAAAATCGCAACTGTTCGTAACAGATGTCAAAGCAGTCTTACAGTTTGCATCGTTGGGAATGGTACCAGTGTCTGCAGTTTTGGTGTTTTGAACGCTGAATTGGCCTTTCAAGCATTATCGTCAGTCAAAACGAAGCGGGAAACTAGTTCAAAGACAAGCGACAGATTTTGAACGCACATTTCCGTCCGAGGCCATCGTTGAGCGTGAAGCACCGCACCGACATGTCATGGGCGGCAATTTGCTGAAAAACGAAGCCAGAGGTGAGTCAGAAAGAATGAAATCAACCAACGAGTCATGGTCAGCATGAGACTCACATCAGCAACAAGAGTAGGTTGCGCCACAGAGTCACACAGTTGAGTGATAAATGCGCTACAATTTCCCGCTCCGGATGAGATTGTACCACTGGGGCTGTTGCATGTCGTCGTAAACTGGGCGAAAGATGCCGTGATTACCGACAACACGACAACGGCGAGTAACTAGAGCAAGCGGTGAGCGAAGAAAGGATGTGACACAGTACACTCACATCACTGGGCTTGAAAAGCATGGGAGTGATGAAGTGTTTGAACTCTCAAGGGTCCATTTATAAACATTAGCAAGAGCTTCTAGAAGCAGGTCATCTGTGTTACGAGGATGTCCATTCATGTCGGCTGCTAAAACTTGTGACCGAGTCTAGGCGTCTTTAAAGACGCCAAGCGATCGGGTTATCACTCGGAATCAACGCTTATATAGAAATTATGAGCTGATGATCAGCGAAAATTTGACACTTGTGTGATCCCAGATACATTCGAGGCTCGTGGATAGAGATAGGTACATACGTTCATCAGATAACGAAGCCGAGATTGATACCAGCTGGAAATCAGAACGTGCCAGGCAGCGTCGCGTCAGTTGCAGCTGACCGCACCACACGCCCAGAACTTGTTCAGGACGTATTTGATGACATTGACAGACTGAATGCTGGATGAAAGATAGACTTCGGAATTCAACTTTGTGACAGTATCGTACCTCTTCCTTGTGCTGACCGGTGCGAGATCGAAGCTCTGAATAACGAATGACTCGGATAAGCTATGATTGTGAACCTGGGATCCATGCTCTGTGATACTCGATTCTAGGAGGATTGATTGGGAGCTTCGCAAGGAATGATCCCGCAGGATGTTCTAGCCATTCATAGACGGGGAAATGCGTGCCATCCGTATCGAGAACCAGGATGTATAATAGGATTTCTCTCACTTTGCTCCGGACCATTTCTTTTGCAATTCTATGGGATTCGCCCTTGGTAATGCTGGCCAGGAAGTCTCTCCCGGAGGTTACATTGGGAGAGGGAGCCAAGTTGGTTAAATAGTGTTGAAGACCACGGGATACTTGAAGCTTCCGAACCAGGAACCATTTGGAGCATATACTCACTGGTGAAAACTCTGCACCGCAGAGGTTCCAGAAAGACCACGACATGATATCTTTGACTATGGGGGGAGATTCTGTAGCGAATATGAAGCCAGTGATTTTGTCTTGAGCCCTTGAACGACTCGAGTTTCATCCACTTACATCCTGGAAGGAGATGTTTCCGTCGGTGACCGCTGGCCCAATGTGTCTTCTGACATTCTTTGATCTTGTTCAGCAAAGAGCAAAGTCACCATCTGGAGTAACCAATGCCACACTAATACCGCCAATCGTCGGCCCACCTGAGTACAGAGGACTGCACAGAACAAGTTTCTGTTCTTACCATGTGCCGCAGGGCTTGATGGGGACAGCTCGGCTGTGTCTCGGCTTGCGACTGTGAGAAATCCAAGCTCAAGCATTGGGCATCCAAAGCGAGGGCTTCAAACCGTCTGTACTCTGGCACATTTCAACATTTTAAATGTGCGGTTACCATCTTGAACTGCATATCTCAGGTTTACAAGATAATAATAAGTACTTAAGAAAAAGGCATCTGATCAGAAGAAGTGTGAGTTGAAGAAATGTTGAACAGAATCGGATGAGTATGCCATTTCAGATGGTAGGTGGAGTAAATGGTCTACAGAATGGTTGAAGGAATGATATAGTCAGTACAGAGAAGGCACCAGGTGAAGAGAAGTCTGATGAGTCAGACTCAGAGAGGTTCACCACTAAAAATAACAGTCACCACTCTGAGTGGCAGTCGGCAGTAACAGCCAGTATAGTATTGAGTCTGTGGCACAATTACAAGTCCCATTTATGGGCTCGTTCGTTGGGAAGCATCAATTTTGGATACAGGGCCATCATGGAGCCAAATGGGGAATATCACATGACCACTTTCTCATGTGCACGGCAATGACTGTTTATACTGGTGCCATGTTCCCGGTTTTCCCCTTGATGGATTAGCACCCCTTTTACGAGTCCCACGGTCATGTGGGATCGTTTGTTGGAACAGAGCAGTTTTGTTCCCAATGGAATAATACGGCCGGCCACCTGATTCCAAACACTGACAGCATTCGTGATAAATCATACAAGAATTATCCCATGTTGTTGCCACATTGCTTCTGCTTCGCTGGCAATGGATTACTCTTGACCGTCATTGCTAGCTTGGCATTTTGTCCCTTGGTTTTGCTGGCTCTGATGCCCGTTATTATGGTCAGTAGGTTCGATGACCTGATAGCTGTGAGAGTGTGACCACAGCGACGACGATCAGGATCCTTTCCGGCATCCCACAGATGCCGACCGGCACTCTCATGTCCCTGTTGAGATGTTACACAGCCATAAAATCAATCTTCACCCTCTTCATGGCTGCGTTGATTATCTCAATCTTGTCACAAGCTGAAATGCACAAAAAGATGACAAGTTAATTGTGATTTTGCTGATGTAAAATCAGCCTTGGTACAGAAGTATTTTGTATGCCCATACCCGTAAAACGGCCGGTTTGAAGCCCTACACTTACACAGCAGTCCAGTAAATTACAGCTATTTCCGGTATCTAAGGCGCGGCATCATTTTTGATCACAAATTTGATGCTACCAAAGAATAAATCATAGCAGGTGCAAGTCTTGTTAGATTAGCTTCAGAATAGGCTCTAATTTTTTGTCTTTGAAAGTCTTATATCATAGGCTACTTTTCTTCAATATACCATGTGAATTTCAGCAAGGTACAAGGAGGAGGGGTGATTTGATGAAGTCTGGGACCTAGAATATGCAGGACACTTTGAGGACTCTCTGGAAAGGACTAAAACTTCAGGTATATGTATCATATACCTATACAAATTATCCTAGTAGACATATATATTTCATTCTAGGTAGCAAACCCAGTAGGAGGTACACCCAGGCTACAGCTAATTGCTTAGCCTCTAGTGGTCTCTGGATACTCAGGATACTTGGTAACAAATGGTATAGTGTACTAGTATCTGTAAGAAGATGTTCTGAGGGAAATGAGGCTGCATAGAGCATTGTACTAGCATTCCCAGAGACTTGGACCGATTTGGACTGTTATGTCACACTGTGTGACATCCATCCCTTGTCTCTTGGAATGGCAGTAGAAGGCTCTAAGCATCCCAATTTCCCTTGAGACATGTTTGTAAACATTTTAGTACACTATAATATGTCTTATAAAGTACCCCAAGCATCTAGAGACCACTGGAGACTGAGTAATTAGCTGTAGCCTGAAGGTACCTTCTACTGGGTTTGCTACCTAGAATGAAATATATATGTCTGCTGGGATAATTTGTATAGGTATATGATACATATACCTGAAGTTTTAGTCCTTTCCAGAGAGTCCTCAAAGTGTCCTGCATGTTCTAGGTCCCAGACTTCATCAAATCACCCCTCCTCCTTGTACCTTGCTGAAATTCACATGGTATATTGAAGAAAAGTAGCCTATGATTTAAAACTTTCAAAGACAAAAAATTAGAGCCTATTCCGAAGCTAATCCAACAAGATTTGCACCTGCTATGATTTATTCTTTGGTAGCATCAAATTTGTGATCAAAAATGATGCCGCGCCTTAGGTACCGGAAATAGCTGTAACTGTGCAGTTGATTCCAAGTCCTTTCCAGCATCCAGCTTGTGGCTTTGGATGCTCTCTTGCAGTTCCTAGAAAGTAGCTGAGTCCATTCAAAACACTGGAGACTTGTATCTGCCGCTTGACGGCCTCTATCCCAGTGGTCAAGAATTGATAATCTCTGATAATGGAATACCTACACAAACCTATTTAGTTAGGTCGATGCAAGAGATTTAGACTACTTATTTAACCAGTGATAGAAGATTGAATCACAGTGAGGGAATGATCATCGATCAAGCCTCACCAGAACTAAAAGGTGGCTCAAATTTCTTCTGGGAAATGATTGAACTGTACAGCTTGTGTGGAATTTCATCAATATTGATGTCTCTGGTTATGGTGACTGTATGGGTGGAATGGGACAGTGGAATAGACAAAGAGTGCCACATTCAAAATAAAGACATATACATGCCACCGGTATGGGTGGCCTTTAAACACTGGTTGGCTAGTAGTGACAACAATGAGAATAATGAATGTGACACATTAGAAATGGTGACTGAGTTGTTGGTCATGATTTGGAAATATAATGCACATCGTCAAATACCCATACAATGCTGATACTAGCCCCCTGAAATAAACAATTCCGCAGTGTAACTCATCAAACTCTTTCCGAGTTTTTCATAACATGATAATATTATAACCCTCAAACACCCTTATTTCTTCAAAATCCTGGTTTTCTGTCATCCATCCATCCTAACTGAGTCCAGAATATATAACCTGATTTCACAGTATAGATGACTACATTCTGATACAGCTACACACAAGACTATCTCTACCTAGATTCACCAGGCGCAACTCTCCTGACATCTAGTACTAGTCGGTGTCAGGATCAGTATCAAAGTCGATCTCAATGATATCCTATACAATTCTCATCAGCACAAAGACTTGGCAGTTTTGACCACGACCTACAGCTGGGTTCAAATTAACGACCGCGAACCATTCTGCGTTAGCGAGACAGTGATTGTCACCTGTAAAGCTGACCATCAGCTGCAGTTCAACATTCATAACAGACGAGGTCACTCACAGCCGCCGACTCCTGCGAAGGTACCACCTGGCACAAAGCTTATGATCCTAGCCATGAACTCCTGAGCTCATGTAATGGAATAGTGAGAGAATGAACCTACTCAATTGTATACGGATAGAGTGGGGATGTCAGCGTATTGGTGTGTTGGGTGTGAAGAGCGGTGTGACCACGGTTTCAGTACCAGTTGAGTTGAGATTGTAGCATTGTCGCTCAGTGGGCAAACTTGAGTCCTTGTTAGCGCATCTAAAGGTATAATTTTGTTTAAGGCTCCAAGCTGACCATAGGGTCAATAAATTTTACTCACGCAATACCCGTGAATGGTGTGGGAGGACATATGAAGTTTTGGCTGGGGCCAATCGAGGCACTAGTGTCGCCAAACACAACCTGGATGACAAGGTCAAAATGATGGACTGTCCCCAAGCTCATCTGTATGTACCGTCAGGCTTGAATTGGTGGGACCAGTAAATGTGATAGCCATGTTAGCCATTGCAGCAGAGCAGAGACCAATCAAAACGAGTATCGTCTGCATTGAAACAGGAATGGACACTATCACTTGTAGAAGTCCGGCTGATCTGCTTTTTATACAATGGGTGGCGTGAGTATATCTAGACCCATTATATAGCCAAAAGATGTGGATGAGCTTGACAGAATGTCTGGTAGATCTTTACCTTGTCTAGATTACCTGGTCTAAAAATAACTGGTCTGGTCCTTGAGGTGCCTGATCAAGGGAACTCCTGTGACACCTGAAATAACTGTCATAGTCCTTCAAGGTCAAAGTTTTGACAGGCTGTCTCAGAACCTGACACTCAAATCACATCTAAGATTACTTTATGATCTGATAAACCATTAATCTTGTCATTCTTGGATAAGATGGAAGATAAGACAATGTCTAGGATTGAAGAAGTCAAAGAGGACTTGGATTAGAGTATGACATGAGGAAAACACATGGTCACAGAATGATCAGACTTATATTAAAACAGAGTGTTAACCTTAAGGGAAAGAGGAGGCACTTCATGCTGGGTGCTTGTGGTATAAGACACCACTTGCATGCTAGAAAGGGCATCGGAAAGATGTGCATAAGGCATGGAAACGGACACAACACTGTGTGGAATACAGACAGAACTCCTGTAGGACTATGCATGTTTACAAGTATTTAAGTAGTGTAGAAACTATGTTGTACTTTAGTCTTTTTATTCTATTCACTTCATGAACCCTCTGTATTGAACACTGCTAGGTTTCTTTTTACCAAAGCCATCTCTAGGGTCCTGGTAGCCCTCAAGAGAATTGGAGTCTAGACCTAAAGTTTGTTGTGACATTACCTGCTTTTGCACTTGCCCAAGCACAAAAAGTTTTTCCTCATCTTACTGATGAAATTGCTTCTTGTGACCTCAAGGATCATCAAACAAATGCTCTATGATTATAAGTAGTCCTAGTCATTCTATGAATTTCATTCCTCAACAAATGAGCAGGTAACTTAGACTCACAATACTTACTAGACCTGTGTCATAGATATTCCTCAAGTTTGATATCTTATCTCTCAGTTCGGACCGTGGCAACGGCCGTGACATCTCAGTTCGATGTAGTGCTGAGGTTGGGTTTGGTGGGCATTTCTGGCTGTTCTATCTGTCTGAGCCGGTTATATCCATTTACCCAGGAGTGCAAAAATCAGGGATTTAGAGGTTCAGGAGCTTTTCGAACTTGATTTTCTTTTCTGGGACCCTGAGAAGTCACACATTTGAGTTCGAAGCTCCAAAATTGCTGTGACATCGCAGTGTTTTTAGTTCAGTTTGAAGCCAGCTGTGAACTTCTAGTTGTGAGAGGTATGTTTATCTTTAACGGCGCGAGCGCCGGTCCCCGACACGGCATAAAGCAATCACTGATGTCCAGTCTCGGCTTATACAGTACAGAGGAGCCTTTTTTGGGACCCTTGACTCTCGCATTTGAACT
Source organism: Mycena floridula (assembly GCA_029320655.1). Taxonomy (NCBI): domain Eukaryota; kingdom Fungi; phylum Basidiomycota; class Agaricomycetes; order Agaricales; family Mycenaceae; genus Mycena; species Mycena floridula. The sequence goes on from JARIHS010000019.1 coordinate 1,672,036, forward strand.
CGAAGGATGCGTCACTTTCAGAAGGAATGAATTTTGCCCTTCCGATACTACTTGAAATGTAGATATCAAGTCCTTTCTGGGCCAATGAAGTCATGCCAGCACAACAAATCTAGAAAAAGAACAAACGAGGAATAACCCGCAGTCAATGGATAGTTGTTTGACCACCTACTGTAGCAAGAATTAGTGAAACCTAGGAAATGTGAAATTTGCTGGCAGTCACATTTCAGCATCCAAGTTTAAGCATAATGGAAACTGAGGAAAATGCAGAAAACAAGAATAAGCTTCAGTATGAAAACGAAAGGAAGGAAATGATCTACTGGGAGAACATATATTTAGATTCAGCGACAGGTGACAGCACCCCGAATGATGAGATGTTGGATAAATCCGGGTCTTGCGATGCCGTCCTGGCGGCAAACGACAGTCAGCCTCGCACAAAGTCCTCTGAGCAGCGTTTTGAGGAGTAGTGATTGACCGGAGAAAAGCCCTGTCCAAATGTAGCCGCATGGGCACCAGCGATGGATTACGGCTGGGCTTTACCGATGATGACGTTTTCCATTCAGGCCGTCTCTGTCAGCAATGAGGCTCTGGACCAGGATATGACAAAAACAGAACAGAACACTGACATTTCAGGGTTCTTGTCAATGAACTGGGCAGTCTCCCTACATTGGTGTGGCAATCTATGCTGTGATGCTGGAGCTTGAAATTTAGTAGGTGCAGATCGGCGGCTAATGACTTTTCCCTAGTGTCAATTCGCTGTGACAACAACATTATTTTTTTGGAAAGCTTTTCGCGAGCCCAAACAACTCGGAAAACATGATAGAATAATGTGTCATAAAAATCAGGATTTGTTGTCATAAACTTGAAAAGCAATTCACTTATGATACCTCTCTTGTGCTTCAGATTCCAAATTAAGGCCTTTCAAGCTAAGCCCTGCATCAAGCTGTAAATCGGATAAATTCTCCATTATGACAATGATGCAGAATCAAATAGAGTTTGCATGCGTATGCAGTGGGCTGTGGTGCACTCAGACTAAGCGTGAAAGTAGGGCTATTTAATTCAAATTGGCTTGAAGTGTAGAACACATCCCTGAGAGATACAAACTATGTATCTATCAGTAATGATGAAAGTACAAGGAGCCGTGAGAAAGGAAAGATAAGAGATAAGAAAAGAGAAGATAATATGTCCATGATATTAAGAATTCCAACCGTTCGCGGGTCACAGTACGTCAACTATTTATGCAGCGACCACAACACTAAGACTCGCAAACTCGCTCTCTGGGAATGAATGATCCTTTCAAAATGTCAGCCATGCTATAAATGCTAGAAAAGAAAACTCACCGGCGGTGTACTCAAAAATGTCCTCAACGCCTGGAAACTTGCCTGCCCCACCGGAATATCACTCGGGACCTTCAAAGTGAAATTCTGGAAGGATATGAGAGTACCCGGGAGTGCACCCTGGCCTGTGTATACACCCGTGAAGAGAGGTTCACCAAGATCTGCTGAGGGTGCTGCACAGGTGGATGTGGGACAGGAGAGAAGACCAATTGCGAGTGCGAGATTGGTTTCACCTGCTCCAGCGCTCTAAAAGGCCCTGTCAGACTTGGAAGAGAAAGAAGAAAGAAAAGGAATACATACGGTACTAATAGGAACTTGAATCTGTACAGTCACACTCTGACCAGGATGTACTGTACTCCCAGCTTTGGGTGTTCCGATTGCAAAGCTTTGGACAGCTGTGCTCGAGATTAAGACTGAAGTTAGGGTGAAAAAGAAGGCTTTGGTGGAGAACATCATCTTGGTGTTTGCTGAACATTGGTGAAGTGAATGGCGCTGTTTTATATGCCAGGACCACCGTTAGCAGCGGGTATGATTCACTGACAATGTGAAGTGCATTGAATTCAGTTTATGCATCAAGTTCAGTAAACCACCTATGATTTCGGCCAATGGGCTAAAAATTCCGACCGCTGCTAATAGCATCGCGCCTCCGACGGAGTCTTTTTTTGGTCAGTGACAGGCTAGAAATCCCGACCGCTGTCGATCATGATATATTTGTAGCGACGGTGAGAGAACGTTCATTACGGTCTTTGCGGCGAACATCATCGACGGAATCTTTTTTCGGCCAACAGGCTAGACATTCCGAAGCAGCCATAAGAGACATGTGGGATATTAGCGCAGGATATTGAACCTTGAGTCTTGAAGCACAAAGTGAGAGTTAAGAGTAAAGAGGAATGTAATTGATTGTACAGAATACAAGAAACTATGGAGTTTATATACCTATTGAGCTGTCGAGTCATTCGGGGATCTCGGGAAGATGGAAGTTACTGGATTGTTCCATAACGTTCCATGATATTCCATGGCTTTCCAGATGATTCTACGACACTCCCCCTCAAGCCAGTAACAAGCCCATCTCTCTCATGAACTTTTCGTGTTTGACACGGGGTAAAGCTTTCGTGAATATGTCAGCGACCATCTCATCGGTGGGACAATAACAGATATCGAGAATCTCATTCTCAACGAGTTCGCGTACAAAATGATGGTGAATATCAAAATGTTTCGATCGCGCGTGAAATTGGGGATCATTGCTGAGAGTGATTGCAGACTGGTTGTCTGAAAACAGGGTGGAAGCAAAATCCTGAGGGAAACCCAAGTACTCGAAAAAGTAACGGAACCAGATTGCTTGGCGGGAAGCATGAGCAATAGCGGCATACTCGGCTTCAGCGGTAGACAAAGCAACAGTTGTTTGTTTCTTTGCACTCCATGCTACAGGTCCACCAGCTAGAAGGAAAACAAAGCCAGAGACAGACTTGCGATCATCAGGGTTTGAGGCGAAGTCTGCATCGGAATAAGCACCGAAATCAGTGGCAGTGTTTTCGGCATTTGATCCATAGACCGTGTGAAGGCCACGCGTCCCTTTCAGATACCGAAACAATCGCTTCAGTGCTGTCCAGTGAGCTGGTCCTGGATTAGCTGAATATTGGCCGAGCCGCGCAACAGCAAATGCAATATCAGGACGACTTACGGTGGATAACCAAATCAAAGAGCCTATTCCTTCCATGTAAGTCCATCCTTGGTCGCATTTTGTCATTCCGTCTTGCTGATATTTTTCCAGAACAACATTAGGGTCCATTGGTGTCGAAACAGTCGACATATTCTCAAGACCAAATCGCTTCAGAACACCTTCAATATAAATCTGCTGTGAGATAGAGATTGTACGTGTCTTTCTGTCACGATTAATCTCAATGCCGATTAATTTCCTAGGCTCTCCAATGTCGGTGATTTCAAGCTGGGATGCAAGAGCAGCTTTAATTGCTGAGAGCTCATTGGTGGTGTTGGTAAAAATGAGTAAGTCATCAACCCATACTGTGATGATAGCTAACGAATTGTTGTTTCGGCGAACGTAGACGCCGTGGTCGACCTCAATGCGGGTAAAACCCAATTGCATCAAGATTCCGTGGAATTTGCGATTCCATTCGCGGCCGGATTGCTTCAAACCATACAAGGTTTTCAAGAGATGGCAAACACGGTCTGTTCCATCGTCAAAACCGGGCGGCTGAGACATATAGACCTCTTCCTGAAGGTCACCATTCAGGTAAGCTCCCTTTACATCTACTTGTCCAATTTCCCAATCATTTGCCGCAGCTAAAGCTAACAATGCCCGAATAGAATCAAGGCGGACAACTGGTGAAAAAGTTTCGAAGAAATCTGTGCCGGGAATTTGTGAGTAACCCTTTGCTACGAGACGAGCTTTGAATCTGACCACTTTTCCTTGTTGATCAGTCTTCAAATCAAATACCCAGCGACAGCCGACGGCCTTTCTTGCAGCTGGTAAATTGGTGAGCTTCCACGTCCCCTTCGATTTCAAAAGGTCTAACTCATTGTCAATGGCTTGTTTCCAATTTTCCCATTCTGGACTGGCGCGAGCTTCCTCAATTGAGGTAGGTATCCTAGGATTTCCATCTGGAATATCACCGACTGATACCTTATAGGCATAATCGTGATCCTGGACAACATTAGCTTCGTCTTCGTCGTCAGAAGGAGCAGGACGTGGCGCTCGGGGAATACGGGGTAATCGGACATCAGGGTTGCTTCGACGAGCATAGTCAATGTCAGCAACTGGCCGGGTAAGTCTTCGCAATGGAATTGGATTCAATCTGTTTGGCTTATCCTCATGAATAGTATTCAAGGGGCCTGGAGACGATGTAGGAGACTGAGGTGGGTATCCATGGGGTACTTTGGCAGGAGTAGTCTTTTTAACGCCCCTCGGCTGATGCTTGCTGAATTTGTGACTGTCACAAGAAAAAGTTGTGGCGGAGAAGTCTGGCAAGAATCTGGTTGCCAAAGATAAAGATACTAGACGCCGCACTACCGGATGCAGAAGACCCTGAAACCGCGTCTATGTATATCCACCGAGGTCTTGAGCCTGCCTGTTTTGGATGAAACCTTATGTCTTGTCCGTTTTCAGCATACTTTCATTCCATATTGCACCTCGAGGATATGCCTTATTCCTATTGTATGTTGTGCCGCAATGAAACCTTGATAATCATCTCGCTTGGGCGTCCTCCAGGTTGAAAGGCAGTGATTCCAGGGAGGGCAGTGACCGAAAGATTGCCAGGGCTCTGGGGAAGCTGATGGAAGCTGATGCTGACTCAGAAGCTGAGGGCAATTGGCTACTTTCCTGAGCCCAAGCTGATGAAAACTGACGCCCCTTCTTGCTTGTCAAATACGTTCGGACGCACGAAGTGGTCCTGTTACAAGTTACCACAGCTGATGGTCAGTGAAAAGTCAGTCGATTCCAGCAGTTGATTGTACTTGATACCTGTCGATACAAACGATCAAGGTTGGCGATTATTGCTCTTTTCATGATCAGTGGCGGAAGCTGCCATTTTGGGCCTTTCCGCGCCAGGCCCCAAATTAGGGTTACAGTGTCGGGGGTAGATTTAATTCGGGGCCTGGCGCGAAAAGGTGCCACTAGTACTGACTATGATCGCCAGCGCCAGCAACACTGGCAGCAGTTCCGACATGAGGCATCTGTCGGCATTGTACGCCCGTATATCGGTATCACGACCACAGATCTTGAGGAATCAAGGAGCATATCGATGCCGGTTTCGAACTTCGTCAAAGCGTATGAAATCTTTTCAGCCGCTCAGAGCTTCCCAGAGACCCGGGAGAGCTGGACGCCATTCATCGTCGTCGCCTCGAGCTCCAGGTGGATATAACCAACGAACTTCACCAGCTGGAATAGGAAGAACACTAAAAAACGTAGTTCATGTTGCGTACTTCTCTAATACCACAAGTTTTGCCAGATAAAAAATCGTTCAGATTGTTGAAGAGTCGTCCCGCTCCTTGACATTGCGCTGGGCCACTGGCTGTTGTCGATGGGGATTGCTGCGCGAGACACCACTGACATTCTGCATGTACATCACGATGTGAGAAGACTCAGTCTGGGAGAAACTATGCACAAGAGAGAAAAGATGGAGAAAAAGAGATAAGATAACCGATAAGGAGACGCAGAAATGAGTGCTTCTACGTCTCCAAACAATGACAACGCTTACGTCACCTTGCAGGCAAATCTCTAACTTTCAAGCCGCTGACCTCAGCCTTGTCCTTGAATTGTGTGCTCCAATGTTTTGCACATTTGGGTGAGCAATTCAAGGAAAATATCTCCTTCGAGGTCGTTAACTGTCAACCTTCAAGCCGCCGACCCCAGCCTTTTCCTTGGATCGCATACTCCAATGTTTTGCACATTTGGGTGAGCAGTTCAAGGCCAATATCTCCTTCGACAGCGTTAAACCCCCCAGCCTTCAAGCCAAACCTTTTCCTTGGATCGCATATTGTACTCCGATGTTTTGCACATTTGGGTCAGCAGTTCAAGGCGAATATCTCCTTCGACAGTGTTAACCCCCCCAGCCTTCAAGTCAAACCTTTTCCTTAAATTGCATACTCCAATGTTTTGCACATTTGGGTCAGCAGTTCAAGGCGAATCTGTCTTTTGTCGTCGTCAACCCCCCCAGCCTTCAAGCCGCTGGCCCTTGCCGGATATGTTTTCAAGGTCTTCTTGTAGCCCTATTCCCTTGAAGGTTCGTCATCGCATCTATTTCGTTTTCTTTGTGCTCAGAATCCCTTCAGCATACACCATGTCCATCAAGGCAATACCTCCCTTGTTCGCACCTCTATGCGTACGGCCGAATTCAAGCTCATCGAGACCGAACCAGTGGAGTTTGGTATAATCGCTCAGGACACCGTCATCCATATAGGTTCGTTTTGCTTAATTTGTCGTCTTTTCGGTGATTAAGCGATTTTCAGAGGGAGCGCTGACGTTGGATACGTCGATATTGCTCGTTGCGCAAGCAAATGGCCAGGCGCAGCTCTTCGTCGACCAGGACATTTCCCTCGTCAGGTCAACATTGGTATTCTGACCCACTGGCCGTCTGAGGAGCGGTTTCTCAGTTGGAGGATTTCGATTGCATCATTAAAATAATCCGACATCACCAGCCAGCCTTGCACTGTTGGAAGAACACCCAAGTTTTGAGAATAGATGAAGGTACAAGAGCCATGTTCTCTGTTGCGAGTGAGACTGACACGGTTTCAGTTTCCATGGTCGATGGCCGATTTTTTGAGCTGTTATCTAGCATTGCAACCAACATTAGACCAGCCAATAAGAAACCGTTTGGTGGCATCAAAGGTAAGGCGGAATCCGATAGCACAAACTCTATATCTTACTCTTTGCTTTAGTTGGTGGTCATTGGCGATTTCTTTCAGCTTCTGCCAGTGGGCAAAAGAAGCCGTCAGCCCATGTTTACATTCAATCGCCGGCTTGGCGGAGAGCGATAGAGTGCACCACCATCAATCTCACTGAAGTTTTCCATCAGAAAGATCCAGGTGCGCTGTTTTTCTAGGTCGTCTCCCGTCCGTGAACTTTATTCGCCTGCAACAGTATTTGTTGATGCCTTGAACTCTCTACGCCTGGAGAACCTAGTCCAGAGTCCATCGTTCTCTTCACCGGTTTGTCACGACCGTTGGCCGAATCCTGTGATGCAGAGCTGTTTGCTCTGCGCGCCATGCTTCCAACGTCACTCGAACACGGCCCGCCGCTTTGCCTTCACCGGTCTCTGTCTTTCGAGCTGCCGACAGTGGTCAGCAATTGAAGGCGCAAATGCCCATGCCCTTCACGGACGACCATAGCGCACCGGATCATGTTCCCAGCACCTTGCTCGAGGGTGGTCCGCCGCCCAGCGACGACGAGAATATGCGAATCATCAATATATGCATTGGATTGAAACATCTGCAGCATTTGAAGATCTTTTCGTGGTCCAGCGTCAAACAATTGCCGACTATGAGCTGGAATCATGAGTTGGTGGTCATGATGATATTGAAGCAGAAGACGGAGATTGAAGATCTTTGTCTAAGGGGAATGTTTGCCTCGAGAGCGCCTATGGTTTCTCTTGATCGAACAAGCTTTCGATATCCAGTATGTCTTTCTGTTCTACTAGACCTCTTTGACGTTGACCATCGTTGTATAGCTATGGAGGTTTTCCGATCTCAAGCGACTTGTACTTCAAGGACAGCATTGGATCAGACCAAGTCATGCGTTGCATTTGAGCGCAATGTTGACTCTGTCGCCGGGGCTTCAGGTGAGTCCATTCGACAAAGCTCTGAGAAACCGCTGACGTAGCAATCTAGTACTTGGAATTGCCTATGGAGCTCTCTGTGGTCGCGAACTGTCGCTTACCAGAACTCAAATCATTCAGACTGGTTCTGGAATCTGGCGTCACAGTATTGGTCGACAAGGCATGGTCGACCTTTATAGAGCACCATCCTACCATACAGGAGCTGCATTGGTACCCCATCGGACCTATCTCGCTATCAGACAACTGTCTACCGGCCCTGCGAGCGGTAGAGTGCTCCCACCGTGTTCTCGAGGCTCTTGATGGGCTCAGGAAAATCGAAATCCTGGATCTCTTATTCGACCAACGTGTCGATAATCCCGTCGCCTGGTGCAAGGCTGTCGACAGCTCTACTTTGCGAAAATTGAGGATACACGACATCCTGATGTCTGGTCTGCCTGAGCAACTCGACCTTGGCACGATTTTCCCGAATTTGACATGGCTGGTGATATACGCCCATTCGACGCTGGAGACTCTGGTGCGCTTTCTCTATCTTGACCTTTGTATATTTGTTCACCTGATTTCACAGGACGAGTGGGTTGATTTTCTTGGACGCTTTCCGAAGCTTCAAGTCTTTCGAGGTCCTCAACTCTGGGAGGCCGTAGACAAAAACTTGGATCGGATGCACCTTCTCATCATGGATTCGGTACAACGATGTCCAGAGCTTCGAGAGCTGGACCATCGCAACATGGACCACAAGCGACAGGCATGGAAACGAATTGTTATCATTCGAGAAGGAGAAGCAAAACAAAATGTTCGTTATGTCATTGAAAGATCACCTCAACGGTATGTTTTCTCCAATACGACTGCGCCAGTTGATTCAAATCATTCTAGGGTGGCTCTATTTGACTCCTGGAATGAAATATATGTATAGTTAGCTTGATGTAGCCTTTCGTGTAAAACATTGGACTGCACCATTGGTTCGGGTGTGAGCGCTGTTGTGGCTGTGCCGCCTAACCGATTTCTCGTTCGCGTCCACGACGTCGACCTCAGTCTCGACGGAGCCATGTCGACGATATCGACGGCTCTGCGCAATTTCAAGGAGCCGACCAAAGACCAGCTCACCCAAATATTCTTCTCCATTCCGTCAGTCTCGACGTTGACATTACCTCCTTGACCTCGCTGACGGCTAGTGTAGGCCGGAAAACTCTATATCATTGCTCCATATCTCGCTTTTGCATCTCTCGACCGCAAATCTGTTCGTTTTACAATCCCATTATCGACCATTCGTCGAGTGGAACGTCTGAATGCGAGAGCGAGCATCTATGCCCTTAGTTTATCTTTGTGGTATGGCGGCAAAATTGTACGCTCATCCCATTCTCTTTCGCTTTCATATAGCTCATTATTCGGATGCAGGTTGTTCAGTTGACGTCTCTACGGCCAACTGCAGATCTATTTTGCGCCCTGCTGCGTGATGGGCTGACTCCTGGCGCCATGGACGCTTTAGTGCCAATCTTCCCTTTCGACGTCGTTGAAGAAATTACCGGCCATATGAATGCACAATGCTGCAGAGAAGTCTGTGCAACCTAGTCACTGTACGCTAGCGTCAGAGCTAAAGCGAAGGCCTACGGCATCATCCATCTCTTCTACTTTCACTGCCAGGACCAACAATGACCCTGTTGGTTTCGCGAAACAGTCACAAAGAGGATCGGCACCTACATCACCATCTTCTAGATCCACGAGGGCGTCCATATCTCGCCCGACATCTTTGCTATGATGAGAGCGATGACGCAACTGGTCCAGCTCTATCTGATCCATTGTGACACTCTCACAGACGCTCGACGCTTCACAGGGCAGGCATTTGCTGACCGTTCAAGCTCTTTACATCGATGGCCGAGAGATGCAGATGGATATGCTGCTGTGGGCGTTGGAGATCTGCCCAAAACTGGTCCATGTCAATTTTTTAGAGGCAGGTCCGAACGATAATTGGATGAACGGATCGGTTATCGACAGACCGAGAGCTTTATAGTCAAGAAGATAGCCAGGGGGACGGGAAGACATCAGGGACTCGATAAGCTGATCGATACGAAGAGGAGTTTGGCTAAGCTAGACAGGTATTCTGTCTTCGTCAGAGAGCCGATCAACTACAGGGACCTGTTCCGTGTGATGTCCAAGGGATTCAAAACGGTCGAGTTCCTTTTGGTGATTGACAGTGGTACGTCGTCTTGGTTCCGCTGGTTCATTCGATACACTGACACTGCCCACAGGTTCCGTTCTGCCGACCTTGGAGGGCTGTGAATCCATCGACGAACTCTGCATCCATGTCGCATATCTTTCGCTTATTGCAGACCATCGCGAACGTTAAGAGTTGCCTTTCCACGCAGACACTGCACCTAGAGATTTATGGCGACCGACCAAATGGTTATGGGCGGCTTGACAGACTGAGAGCAACTGGACACAATCCTGGCCGGGGCGACGCCATTCTGTCGCGAACTTAAGCAAGTTCTGTGGTATCCGAGGCAGGAATATGCTGGGGCCGGGCTTGCACCTATTCCAAACGATCTGCTTGCCCATGTTGCTGGCAAGATATAAAGCTCTTGGTCAAGAGCAAGGCGAGATTCGAATTCAAGTTTCCTACAACGGACGCGAGCGTTTTGGTCTTCGTGTGGTGTTTTGGCTGATCATTGGCTTGGGTGGACAGTTTATCTCGGACCGCATCGTGCAGCATAACGAGTTTGTAGATTATTCTATAGCATATGTACTTCGTCACATAATTTATTTATTGACAGTACCCGTCCCGGCCCGGCGGCCTTTTGTTTGCCGCATCACATTGTCACAATGTGACAGAACCTGCCTTGCCCTTCTCGCGCAATCTGTATTCTTTGTCTCAAGTTTCTTTGTCCCAAGTCTTTCACCTGTGACTATTCAGCCGTCCCAAGTTTGCACTTGACTCTTGAGGCGTCTGCTGGCTTTTGGCTGTCTGGGATTCGACATGGAGCATGAAGGTTCAAAGGAGTATATCAGCGCCGAAGCGAAGAAACCTTTCTCAATACCCGTCAGAGATGAGAATGGCAGGGAAGTGAAGGACAAAGAGGGCAGGGTTCGTTATGTTCGCAATGTCGGTGAGCAATGCCATGGACTTGCTCCTGTTTGTACGCTTATTGGCTTTCAGAAAGCAAGGTGTTACGCATGGACGACGGAGAGATATACCATGTTTTATGTCCCCCACCCGAGCTCACAATTCCCGCGGAAAGACCACAAAATCCGTACTACTTGCTCGTCGACAATTTCCTCCGTGATAATCGCCAACGTCCCTGCATCCACGAACCTGAGTTATTCACCAACTCAAAGACTGTTCATTGGGAGAAAGATGGAGTCATGCCTTACAGAGGGTTTATCCCAGTGAACATCCGTTTCCGCGACAGTCTCTTAAGATGTCTGTCCTACGAAACGGAAGGAATGATTCCATTGGTAGCGGTTGCAGGCCAGAAGGGCTGCTACATCATCCCCAAGACCATCTTCAATTCATGGAAAAGGCTGGAGAACGTGCTTTTGGTTCTCAGATATACTTTCAAATTGCCGGCCTACCCACTCGAGTATGTTTCTGCATCTTCACCGACAGCTCATTTACGTGGTGGAGGAAAGAACATCGAGGAGATGAGAGCAAAAGCTTGGAGAGTCATTCAAGGCTTTCTATTGCTGCTTGCCGAGGTCTCCCACCATATCGCTGCCTATCACCGTTGCGATCGTTTCGAGTTGGAGCAACCTTGGCAGCAGAAGCTGAATGAGTTGAAGTTGCTCGCTCGAGACCGCGACCAGCTGACTCAGTCTGCCATATTCGACTTCAGCATCGAGCGACGAGGCTTGTTCGTTGACCTTAGGGCTTCGAAAATGATTTACGCTTGGGACATCACAATAAAGTCCTATCTCAATGCCGAGGTCCCTTTGTTTCTCGACTGGGGCAAGCAATACGAACCGCTTTTCCATACAACGCCACAGATGTTCATGCATCAATTCAATCTTAGTCACTCGGCAGTGAACAATGCGATGACGCTGATTCCAGAGATAACATTGATGGACGTCGATCCAGTTCAGGGTGAAGTTCAAGCGCTTGAGGCGGTCGAGGAGCATGAGATACATGTTCCGTATGTTCCGCAGGCGGCTTTCTCTCTGTGGTCGAATCAGGATAACGGGATGGGAAGCAGCGACAATTCTTCAACTATGCATGTGGACGTCGCAAACCCTATTTATGAGCCATGTGCTCCCAACAGACCTCGTCCGTATCAACGCCGCGAAGAGAGTTGGCAGGATTTCTTCAAACGTCGACAGGAAAAGGAGAAAGAGGAGGAAAAGAAAGAAAGCGATTCATCACGTCAAGCTCGTCTCCAGCGACAAGTTCATGCGCAGCGGGGCATGGCTCCTGCTCCTTCCAGCACTTCGCCGCATACCTTTGAATGGGTTATGGGTGACAAAGGATATCTTCTACGACAGTATGTTCCAAGATCAGACGTTGAAGAGCTTTGGAGAGTCTACAAGTCTCATCAAAAACGTTACAGCTCCTTTTCCAATGAATGGGACCTCTGTGAGGAATTTCCTGCTCATGATGTGGCTGCAGAATCCCATTATTACGACAACGACGACGACGACGACGAGGATGATTATATGATGCCCAGTCACCTTCGTCGCCCCGCTTCTGTGGTGCCATTGGGAGAAGATCAAGTGGGGAAAGAGAAAATATTGGATGATGAGCTGGAAGAGGGAGAAATACCAGACGTTAGTCGAAATGTCGAGGAAGCCCAATTGAACCCGGTGGTAGCAGATGAAGTGCTAACGTCGTCGGAACCTCTAGAGTTGGATGCTTGGATTCCACCACTGGAATTCAACAGGTTTGACGCCATGGGATGGGAGCAAGGGATGCACTATCGATATGGTGTCAGATTCGTCGAAGGAGACTCCAGCCATCCTGATTTGTCAGTGGAAGAGGAAGCTCGTTGGAAAGATATCTGCGCTAGTTTGTGCTGGGATTTGCCAGACCAGGACCCGAATCAGGCTCGACAACTCATCGCGGCTTTCCAAGGAAAAGCCAAAGACGGAATCGCCGCTGGTCACAGTGATCTCGATGCAGGAAACTTGGATTTCCTGGACCGGACCAAAAACCGGGCCTTTCAGGTTGTGGTCCATCAGAGCAAAGGTACTTTCGTCATCACGGACAGGTCGACCGATGTCAAGCTTGAGGTGAAGGACTCGCGATCTGTCATGCACGTCTTGAGAGCGCAGCATCTTCAGAATGTCCCCGACGTCATTTCTGAATTCTTGCATAACGGTATCGCCTTTCGACCTTTGGTTCCAAATGATGGCGGCAAGATAAAGCGACTTGCACCAGCTCTGGGTTACCGAGACGCTGGTTGGGAGCCAGACCACAGAACTGACTTCGAGCTATATTGTCATCAAAGAGACGAGTTTTTGCGAGATCCGGTTGTCGCCCATGCCGCTCTACATGCTGGTGGTTTGGTGTGGCGTCTGGCAATTCATGCAAATGAATTCACATTGTTGCGCTCAGAAGAATATCTGAAGGACTATTCTGCGTCGACCTTGGGGGAAGAAGACCTGAACCTCATTTGTGGCGTGTATCGCGTGAGGACTTCCGCAACCGCAGCCAATTGGTCTTCTTCTTCATGGTTTCCCAAACCGCCGGCCTGGGGAAGAGGAGCTTTTGAGGTCGGATTCTGGTCTCAGAAGGCCGAAAGTTGGTATATGGCGCAGCTCGACAATATCTGCGAGGGCCGGATTGGAGGCATACATGGATTTCGAACACAGACACTGTGGGGACAAGCGGTAAGACTTCAGTCTCGGCGTCGTTCGCTGGCCAAGGCCATCCAGAAGGCGACAGATGACGCCTTGTTAAATGGCAAGATAACAACCTGATATCAGTTTTTTTTGCTCTCCTTCGTTGAGCTTATTTGGTTAATATTAAAACAGAGATATAGACACGATATAGTAAAAGACAGTGACAAATACAAACTTTTTATCAAAACAGCATCCGATCTCTATATTGATGGGAACGACTGTCTTCACAAAAAAATACTAGAGGCTGACTCGGGAGACTACATCCGATCAAACCTAGACCTAAATGGTCGATCTAAGTTGCGATTCAAAGTCCGAATCGGGTCGCCTGAGTCGGCGGTGTAAGGTGACGTAAGCAGCATCTTCCTCTGGGCACCGGTCAGAAGAAGTCGACAATATGGATTCTTGAAGCCTGAGGGCACAGGCCAGCGAGCATAACCGTGACATTGGATCCAGCAGTATCGTGACTGGGCATCAGTGGTTGCCTGGTTGGACCAATGGCAGTGGACCAACGTGCAAAAGAGATCGTTACTCGAGGTGAGCATTACCGTAGTTGTCGTATATGAATCCTCCTGATCATTCTTCTCTCGTAGATCATCCAACCAGAATGGAAAGTCGAGCAATGGTTTGGGAGGAGATGAAGAGAGAATCACCTTGGCAATAACAGAAGGACAAAAAAGATTTTCCCAAAGATTGATGCATTATTCCAAGCCGACATCTACCAGGGACAGCCAATCGAACACGACGCACCGAATTCTGTCTGCGTCTAGTATGATGCCATAAAGAAGTGCTGCTTGGCTTGCCTCTTTCCCTCTCAAGAGCCACGTCTTGGCCATCTCGTCGTACGGCCACTCATCAGCTGCAAGAAACTCCACACCCTTATATACGGCTATCTCGTCATTCAGATCTTGGACCACACGGATGACAACTGGATAATCCCCACTACAGTGGACGATCTGGTCTGTGATGTCTTTGCGAGTACGAATTCCTGCAGACACTTCAAGATTCATTAAATGCGTGATGAAATCTCTGTCGATCTGACATTTTTGTGTCGACCAGACTGAAAATCAGCTGAGTTGAAGCAATAAACAGGTAGTTTTCACGTACCAGACAGTCCCTCTTGACAAATCCTTGAATGACCACCTGCCCAGTCCTGTTTCTGACATGAACGTGAGCAATAGACTACACGAAGACATCCAGCGCAACGTTGCAACCGTAGTATCTCTACATCCTGGGCACTGCACTGGAGAAGGTCAGCGAGGCTTCGGCATGTCATCAAGCATTCTAGGGCACACCTGTTCGTTACCACAAAGCTTTGAAGGTATCCTCTTCCACTCGGACCTGATCGTTATGCGACTTTGCAAGCATTGCAGAAAGTCCAGCCAAACGCCCTCAAACTGACCAACATGTTGCTCCGACTTCCCATCCTGGAAAAACCAGCGCCTAGCTTTGCGCAAAACCGAAGGATGTACCGAATAAAGCTGTAGACACTTTATGGCATTTTGGAACACCGTGAATCCCAATCCTGTACCCTCCATCCTGAGTATTTCCACTGATGCTCTTAAAATATCCAGCCAAGACATCGCCAGCGCCTCCAGAACCGCCGGTGGGCCCTGACTCAGAAAGCAGAGTGATATAGCAGATAGACAGTTGCATAACACCCGTGGAAGTAAAGCTGGTGATATCGAAGGCTTCTCCAAGAGTCGCTGGAAAGCTAGACACAAGGCGGGAACCCATTTCTGAGAGCGCATTCTCTGTGAAAACAGAATATTACTCTGCGTCTGAGTACCGTCCGCGGTGGATATCAGGGCCGAAATTGAGAAAGCTGCTTGGAGTCGCCAGAGCTTGTTGTGTGAGGAGGGAGATACACCCAGTTCTCTTATCAGAACCTCTGGAGCGTCACCAATGCGGTGAAGACTAGCAAGGATAGCACTGAAATGGCTCGGGGTGTCGTGGCTCCCTGACAAGACATGGATGACTTTAGAGGTCTTGTAATTGACACAACCTTCTCTCGCTCCACTCATCCATACCTGGATGCACAGTGATACGAATCCAGGTAGAGAGAGGATACTGGAATCACCTGTGGCGGCAAGACCTGTCATGATGTCTGCCAATGAGCTATTGATCCTATTCAGTGTCACGCTTGACCTGTCAGCCAATGTCATGTTTAGCAAAAAAATCAGCCATTTTTCCACTGGCGCCCATCTCGCCCCGACCTCAGCTCTTATCGTCTCCGCAAGACTGGCGTCAAGCAGTCCTTGGCCTATCGCTCCCAGACAAGCGACAACTAGTTGTAAATTTGGAACAACAGAGATAAGATCCTCGAGGGTGACAAAGTCTTTTTTATAGGGTGGTTCTCCTGCCGCCAGATGCAGATATATGGCATCAAGGAAGGGGCTGACTAAGTGTACCTCCTTGATAACCATTGACAGTCGACTTATCGCGGTAGGCGATCCAACTTTTGCTTCCCTCAGCTGAGGCCTTGTTACGAGTCCCATTTATGGGCTCGTTCATTGGGTATCAGCGAGATTCAGGAAGCTGGCATCACAGCGCCCAAAGGGGATAGTCACGTGCGTTCTTACGCTTCGCGGAGCCGCAGTCCAGGCAAGCTTTTCTGTCAATTAGGCAGCATGTAATACGTCAGGAGGACAAAATAGACAATATTTCTGGCCAATGGGGATGTTGCACCACAAAACCAAAATTTGAACATGTGGGAAAAACAACCACGTCATTTAGTGGCTGTGCACATCGTGACAATGTCACCCGTTATGCATGACATCGACCTTGAAAATGACGACCACAATAGGGCTCGCAACCGTCACCGTATCTGTACGTTTATACGGCCAGGCGGTACGGGTTTTGCCGTATACGGGACGGCCGTAATCCCGTCCATTACGGGTAATACGGGCATCTTGAAATGTTTATTTATTGTTCTAATTAGAAGACAGCGCTGAAAATAGCATGGCCTGCTCGGGGCACTTTACACCTTGGAGTTATTGCTTAATATCATGTGCAATAGTGACACTTGAAGCTTGAAGTTTCCGGTGGCTGGTCTTCTGGGTCCTGTCTTCTGAGTCCTCTCACCTTGACAAGAGACTGGCCACTCACCAGTGATCGTGTGGCATCCCGAGCGGTACATGATGAGCAGCGCGCAATTTCCCAACAATTTATACCATCATTCCAGGTTCAATTCATTTCTTATCTGTCCTCCTTGTCCTGCTCATACAAGACACTGGACAAGAGGCAAAAAATGGGGACTCGTACATGCCGCTTGTCGGCCTCTATTTCACTGGTAAACGATATAAGGAGTTGAAATGAGATTATCGCTCACCAGCCTTTCAGTAGCCATTAACAAGGGCATGACAGAAGCGACAGCCTCCGAGAGTCTCGTTTTCCTCTAAGCGGACAACCCGGTACTTGGGTTTATGATATTTTCCGGTGAAAATAATGAGAATGTCGGAGAAGAACTACCAGGAAAGCACAAGAACTTGGAAGAAGTACTCAGACTGGCAGAAGAAAAAAACAAGCCACGTGCTCACGCGTCACGTTGCGGTGACACGCACAGGCCGCTCGGGAAACTGATCCTCCGGCCTACCTAGGCCTTTTCTCCTTCAAATTCTCAAACCGAGGAGAACTGTGGTCTGTCCTTGAGCTCGTCGACAAACAGTCGTGGCCGAGCGGCTCATTTCGATGAGAACGACCACAAATTGAACACAAGAATCTCAACGCTTGGCGAAGATCATTGGCGAGCCATTCAATGATTCATCAGCGGGTGGTAGCCTGGGGTTCGTAGGCGCATCTCGTCAAAAAGCTTCAGCTCACCATCTTTAGATCTCGGCTCCTCACCGCAAGCCAGTCGGTGGTTTGCGATATGGTGAGTAGCTCCTCCATATCTGTCGGATGTGACGTCGAAGTCCAGTCAAGTACTTTTATTTCAGATATCAAGCAGAACTCGCAGAAGCGATGACAGAGAAACCGATATTGTGGCGACTTTGTTCAGGCCTAAAACTATCTGATAAGAAGACGGGTCAGATAACAGAATCGCTGGTTACAATGGCTCATATGAAGCTTTGAAGCTGCAAGGAAGGAAACATTCGGGCTTGGCAGTGTTGGGAAAGTACAGAAACGGGCGGAAAGAAAATGCTCGCAGGTATTTATAAGTCATTAGTAGGAATGACTGGTCTCGAAAGAGCATAGGAAAGGAGACCGGGAAAGTGGAACAAGATGGGAATTCGGTAGCCTCGATACCAGGCCCTCTTCCTCGATTCCTCGTCGAGGGCCTGGTAAATTTCATCTATATCCGGGTGGTGATAATTTTGACGGCATGTTCGTAATAAAAAGTTTCCTTATATGACCAGAATCCATTCGGGGAAATCCGCTTTAGGAATCATAACCGGACGACCACCGCCGCTCACTCTCTTTTAGCTCTTGTCTTAGATTAATATGGACATAAAATCAGAGCAGAAACTGCTCGCACAATGCTGTCAGGTCAACTGGAACCTAGATATACAGTATTTGACAGGTACTTTGTACACCATGGTTCCTTTGTACACCTGAATAGCATTGGCCACTGTAGGAATCGCTACAGATGTATATTGTGATAAATTACTAGTGCTAGATATGAAAGTTTCTGTCCAGTTTTTAGGGAAATCCATGCAGAATTGACCGAGATATGGATATTCTAAGATTGCTCAAAATATTCCAAATTGGGATATCACACATTTGTACACCAGTAATCATGGAGTATCTCAGTGAAAACAGCTCAGATTGCCTTGAAACTTGGTATGGATATGGTTGTCCATTCCCTGAACCTTCCTAGATACCGGTATTTTTTATATCTATGCAGCGGCCAATACATTGGACAATATGTGATTTCAGTGTCCAAAGTACCTGTCAAATACTGTAGTTCTTCGAAGTACTTCCCAAAAAGTGTTCTGGTCATATAAGGCCCCGTTTGGCTGCCACAATTTTGATGTGATGTCTCTAGTGTTGCCGCGAGGCAAGGCGGAGGTACCTCCGAGGTACCGGATCTGGTACCTTGCCTTGCCTTGGGCCGAGGTACCTCGCCACCTCGGTCCTTATTGGGAAATTTTTCAATCTCCGCCCAGTACGCTCAACAACTAGTATAATTCACTACAGTTGGATATGATGAATATGTGGCCTCTTTGATGCAAACAACTGTTCCAATTTCTCAGCCCTGGTATGCGAGTCTCATATATATCATGTCCTTCTGGTGATTCAGCATTGAAATCAAGGGGCTTGAGAACCTCTTCCACAGGTTTGATGACTGCAAAGCTACAATGGTTGATTTCTTGAGGAACTGTATGGGTTTCAATGGAAAATAGAGAATTTGAGTCGGAATTCATGGAGAATGAATTCTGAGCGGAGCTTGTACAAATGTATAAAAGAGGCGGTGCCATCACGAGGTACCTCGAGCCAAGGCAAGGCAAGGCACCCATATGGGGAAATGACCCGAGGCAAGGCAAGGTGCCTCGGAGGTACCTCCACCTTGCGGCAACACTAGATGTCTCACATCACCTTCCATATGAGGATGTAGATCTTCGGGAATATTGCTCCAGCGGAGTTCAAACTCAAAACAGGTGTCATTGTGACTGATGTGACTGTGCGCGGGAAGGGCGCTTCACGCCCAGAGCCGCCACGTCCTTAGACTACCCAAACTGTCGTGAATGCTGGTACAATGTATTTCATGCCAGGTTATATTTCCAAGTATCCAGGTTTTATTGTATTTGAAATCTTCATGAGCCCTCTATAGGTGGTACAAGGGACAAGCACCGTGGGACCCCGCCCTGCGCGCCTTGACAACGCGACAGGTTGAAGTTTCCTGCCGAGTCGGAGCTAAACGGCAGATTTTGCCGGCACATGCATGATGTTGATTTTTTGATTTTGATGTGGCAGCCAAACGGGGCCTAAGGCAATCTTTTATCTACCCGGTCCCATCAAAATATCACCCGCCAAAAAAATTATGATATTTACTGGTCCCTCTACGAGGATTCGAGTAGAGGGACCAGTCAGTTTTCAGGTCTAGGAATTTGGACGGTCAACCAAGAAACCAAGGCCTTTCAAATGTTGGAAACAACAGAACAACAAGGGGCCGGCGGAGGCTCCAATCCAAAACAAAGCAAGGAATCCGACATTCAGTCTTCAGTCTCCGACTGAAGGTCAACTTCTCACATGCTGTTCTCGCTCAATGTGCAGCTTCTCCCGCTTTTCCCTCAAGTTATCACTCATATAGATATAATTATGTCGTGAATTCGTGTGGACTCCCACATGGATTATTTGGTCAAAACTCTTGGGTCGCAGTTCAGTCTAATACTCCAGATTTCATCCACTGGCTCCAACCGGTTTCTCACGTATCATTTTGCATCGTTGCGCCAAGATTCTGTCGCTTCAAGTTCAAAGACCGTCAAATACAAGCCTTGATGTTCTACAGATTCAATGATTCAATTTTCAAGTCAAGACTCCAGTCATGTACAGGGCGCCGAGATCATCAGATATCACGGTGATGGGCTGCAGTGTGGTCTTAAAAAGGTGTGTACTGATTTATATCTCTATCGCCTATCCTTGCTGAGTCGCACCAAGGAAGTTTCAGATTTGTAGCTTCTGACTCTGAACTGCCTTCTGCCAACGAAGGGTCCACAGATCGGTTGGACTCAGAGTTTGGTCTTGATAAGGTATTTCATCTCACTCTTCGAGAGATGTTCTATTTTTCACGCAGTATGAAGTTAATGGCTCTTCGAGTAACTGATTGGCCGGCACCACTGTGGATATGGGACTTCAGAGGGTAAATATCATCCCGGTTCAATCTCGAGTCTTTCAATATTTAACAAATTTCATCCTTGACCCATTTCGGTCCGAATGCATGAATTTTCAAGTTCATTTCCAGGCTAGCCCATACCGTACATACACTGTAGATGTCAAAGTTACAGCTCACCATTGCATTGTATCAGTATGAGACATAACGGCAGTCAAATGACAGCTGCAAACCGAGGCCGGAGCAGAGCGATGGCATGCCTTGTTGTATTTAAAATTTTAACTTCAACTTTTTCTCTCATGTTCAAAGGTATTTTTAATCAGATTTTGGGTAACCTAACGTTTTTTTAAGCAAATTCAAAAGTTATTACACACTCTGTCTGCAATACGGATTGCTCTTCAAAGGATGTCCAAGAAGGATGGAGGTGAGACGAAGGATATATGTACATTACTTGTCCCGGCGGCCTCAGAGTCTTCAACTTCAACTGCGAGACCGTGAAACTGGGTCTGGCTGTAGGGGCTCTGGATAGAGGGTCGTCCTGTCCCTGGTGAAATGGGGCGGCCGTGGCCGTGAAACGACGACACTGAGATTGGACTTGGCGCCGAGGCAATAGTGCCCTGGTAGGGACAATCCCTCGAGAACTCTTTAGTCGGGCCGGTATTCGTCGAGATGTTTGCAATACGCTGCAAGGAAGTAAGAAGAATGTCAAAGATGAGAAAGAAGGGTGAACCTACCCAGCTGCCCGATCCACCTTGACTCAGATGTCTTAATCCTCTTGAGCCAAGGGAGAGCCTTCCGTCAGACGTGGTATTGACGCCTTCGGAAGCTGTACGGATCATTTTGCGCGCATTGAGCGAGGCAAGGAGAGAATTGCTGTACAAGCGGCCGATGATGAAGAAAAATGAGATATAGAGGAAGGTATTCGGGGCAGTGATGATCTGGGGAACCGGTTTTGGTAACTTTCTCAAGTGAAAATACAGAAAAGCATACAGAGATCAGCGAGGCGATCGCACAGAGACTGGAGATGCAACAGTGAGAAAAGGATTATGCGACTCGGATCAACGAACCTGGTCAGAAATCCTGTGTTGACGGCGAATACAATCTAGGTAACGTTCAATGGCGTCAACAGCTTATTATGGGCTACAACCTACCAGCTTATTGATCATGGTATCAGACCTGTTGGAGTTGACCATGAGTGATTGCAGTCGGTCGGCGACAAGCACCTACCGTCGAAATCCAGTGCGGCTGGTATGCAGAAAGAAGGACAGTGCCGCAGCGATGATAACATCTCCGGCTGCGGCGAGTCCATTGACTGTGATAGATATTGCCTTGAGTTTACCAAGTTCCACGAAGGTCTGATCTTGGGTGATGCTGAAAGTCCAGTTAGATGAATATCGTGAACAGGAGTAGCATGGTCAAACGGAAGTACTGAGTATCCAAGAGACAGACTATTGTGAGCCCAAAAAAGTGTTACGCAAGGACTTACGCGATGCCAGCATACACTAATGAATGGCATTAACACACCACCGTCAAAGTCAATGAGAAAAGGAGTACGAACAGATGACACAACCTATTGAACTTGCAAGTAAGCCAGGGAAACGAGAAGAGGGGGGATTCAATCGCTTACAGAATTCCGCGAGAACAATGCTGAACTGTGATAGAGGTCAACAAATCGATGGGTGAAACAAATATCAGAGGAGAGAAGACGAGACTCACAATAACACTGACGATCCAAAAGTTCTTGTTACCAATTCGCCAGACGCGCAGTGTTAAGAAACTCTGCACCAACAGCGCCGTAAGTCCCTGAAAGGCCCGGATTAGAAAGGAGCACGAGAAGGGATGGGGAAAAGTACGTTGAATATGACTTCGACCTGATATGCGTCAGCGAAAGAAACACAGGTGGCGCGAGGGACACACCAATAAGCTCCTGGCGACCGACAGCTGTTAGTAGAAACTCGGAAATGCAACAAGGTCGTACCAGACAATGACACCCAGACCCGCGGGGTTACTGAAATTAGACACGAGGTAGACGTAGAGACAGTGGCTGATAAGGATCTGGTGGATTGTGTCAAAGATAAATACAGCGGCAACCTGAGAAAAAATGTCAGTCAGATCATGATGACTCAGGAAGAGACTAGACGAGATGGGACGGACGAACCAGTAGACGGAGCGGCCAACGGTCGTGATGGTGGGTAAAGTAGTACCACGCCTGGACGCAGGATACTGGAAGGACGATCAGAAAGCCTGACAAGGCGCGAAGAGACGAACAAAGCGGGACGCGAGATACAGCGAAAGATCGAGGAATCAGGGGCAGGACACGAAGAAATACAGGCAAAGACTATCTTACCTCCATGCAAGCTAAAGATGCTTCAAATATGAAACCGTGGCAAGGAGAATGAAGAAAAACGCACCAAGCACCGACGATGACCCCTATGAACGCGGCACCAAATCTGTTAAGCCCAGTAAACAAAAGCCATAGAAGTAAACAGAGAAGGTGAACGATACGCATGGTCGCTGCTAAGACTGAGAAAAAGATCGACAACGGCCTTTGAATCCCATTGAAGGAAAACGACGTGTTTCGAACAGGAAAATCAAGCCTTGACCTGGGCGAAGAAACTACTCACGTCGTGTCGAGGACAAGTCTTGCAGCTGCTGTCTCCATGATGGGCTGTTGGGTATACAGGAAGGATGAGCGACGGAGAAGGGCAACACTAAATCAAAGTGCAGAGGTGAGCAATGCTCAACTTGAAAAGGTACCACCAAGGACTTATCCGATCTTCGGTTCAAACTTCTGGAATGGATTTGCCTGAATTGGTCGGCTCGAAAAGCCTGCCCACATCGAATGGAGGAAGGAAACGTAAAACACAACGAGAAGCACTTACCACGAGCGGACCTACCGGAACTTGAATATTTAACAGGCTGGCATATTACACTATTATTAGTTCCTTTCTTTCGACTCCGCGAGGCAGTACTGCCTGACTCTCGAGGATTTAAAAACCATCCTCCTCGTAAACTCGGAGTCGGGGAAGAGGTCGGGGAATAATCCAAAAAGGTCTGACAATAGAGAGCCGAATGACTTTCGCGCGCAGGAAACGTCGAGGGGTCTCAGAACATGCATCGATGGTATCAAACTTGAAGTTGAATTCTATGTCCAATTGGAGTACTTAGCGGTGCATTCAGCTTAGCACCAGCCAGTCCAATACATCGGAATCCATCTCGGCCCCGACGGCCCGCTTCTACTTCCGCGCGTCGAGGTAGAAGCGCAAGAAAATTTGAAATTGATAAGCAAACTTCGAAGAATCAAATACCTCCGCTGACCCGGCCTTAGCATCAAGCCAATCTTCGCTTTCCATACCCAGTGGCAATACCTTTCAAATCTCGCAGTGTCCAAGGGGCCCGCGCCATTGTCATGAATACCAGAGGAACAAACGCCAGTGCCCGCCCCGGCTTTATTGATACCCCAGCGGGGCAAAAAGGTGAGTTTTTGCCGTTGTATTTGGACCTCTCAGAGCACCGACGCCAAGTAGCAAATATGATTGCCATCGAGGCGGAAGAAGCGGAAAATGCTAGACTGAAAGCTCGGCGGAAAAAAAAAACCTCAACCCGCATCAGACAAGCAAGTGGCTTGCAGACCCTCGTTTCCGTCATCTGAGATCTACCAGGAGTTTCGTGGTATCTAAAAAATCATCAATAACGCAAAGATCGAGAAAACAACTTGAAACCCCTGAGAACCGTCGCTCGCGATCGGCCACGAAGCAAAGGTGCGTTGAACCTGCATTGGTATCGGCCATTTGTGACCATCAACCTTTTCGCAGCGCAATCTCACCCAATAATTCCATCATAACCAAGAAATCGGGGCGGGTGAGTTTGTCAAAGTTTTGCGGAGATTCCCAACATGATCTCGTAGATGCGCATGAGGGATCTCATCAGTGAACATTGGACAAGATCTCTATATTTGATACATGCTGGGCAAGTAGGAGGGTGGGACCCCATCTCTGACGTTGTTCTCGTGAACATTTGGAACAAAGACTTGGGAAACCGTTTTGAGCTATCCGAACAGGCACTCGCGGGCAGCAAAGCTGCTAAAGTATTTGCTGTTGTGCGGAATATGGTTGGATCAGGCATTTAGCATCATGTTCAACTCCAATGACTTCTCGCAGGTGGATAATGAGCGCATCTCATGGATCCAGGCATTCGCAGCAGAGGCTGATAAAGCCGTCGAACACGAATTTTCCCGGCTGAAATTCTGTTCCAGTTCTGAGCAGGCCGACCATGCGAAATATCTCCTCGATGACAGCGCTCATTTGTGGTATTCTGTTGAGCGAAATGGCATGAACGCATCGGCTCAGAAAAAAACAGTGCGTGCCGCTTTTTTGTTAATGTAGAGCTCAGCTGAGCCCCACATTTCAGGGCTTGTTTCTGCATCACTTGGTGGCCAGAACTCTCGCTTCTCATCTGACATCCATCAAAGCGGTACTGGTTAATGAGAAATGTGGGGCTGCATTACTCATGTCTTGCCAGGCGGTATGTTGCTCAATCATTCGTGAATCAGTCTGACCTCTCTCCGTAGGTTCGCCATGCTTTGAGGCTTCGTTTGGATGGTGCAAAGACATCCACAGCTTTCGCTAAGCCATCTGATGAGAACGACCACAAATTGAAAATAAGAATCTCAATGCTTAGCGAAGATCATTGGCGAGCCATTCATCAGCGGGTGGCAGCCTGTCTGATAGGAGAGGAGCTCAACGACCCTGAATTTCCAATCATGGGCGGATATTCGTGCTAAATGGTATCCAGAGGATGATCAGCGGGAAGTACCAACTTAGATATTCAACATACTACTTACCGGTTTATGAAACATGATACTCCCTTAATTGCGGTCGAGGTTAGACTTGAAGCCAATGGGGTTACTTGAGTAGACTTGTGGCCAGACTCCCCGAGGCCGATTTTGTGAGGCGACTGATCCAGACGGTAGCCACTGACGGAACTGGAATCACTCAAACTGAGTGAGTGACGATACCACTCAAGATGAGTGATTTTGACACTCAAGTGCAGGTCTGAATCACTCATTCTGAGTGACTTTCGCACTCTTTTCGAGTGGTTTCCTCACTCGTTTCGAGGGGTACCATCACTCATTCAAGAGTGACAATATCGCTCATTTCTAGCGTTCAGCAGCACAAATCAGGACATATCTATACATGCACAGTAAGCAATACAGGCGATAGCAAATACAATTTCCATTTATCGTTAATCCGAATCTTCATCTTCCATGATCCTAAAACGCTGATATCAGAGCAAACCGACAGACCACCAAGACCACTTACACTCTCAAACCTCTTGTGGTGCGTCGAGGTCGAACAAGTCCAGCGGTGGCGGGACCTTGATCAACGAATACCGGTTTCTTTGTCACAGGTGTTGGCTTTGGTGTTGGCTTTGGTCGATTTCTCTCTGAGGACTGATAGCAGTCAGTAGAGAATATATCAATTTTAAAGATGACGATACCTCTGAAACATTCTCCTTCCTTTGTTGCTTCGGTGGTGCTTGGACATTGCTCGGAAACTTTAGCTATGGAATTTGAGCATTCAGTACACGAGCCAGGGAAAAGGTACCTTAGCATTGCGGTAAATTGACTCTAAAATGTGATCGAGGTCGACATCGACATCTTCAGCGGTAAACATAAGCGATCCGTATTCGGCACTACGTTGCATAACGAGTTTGGCTTCCATGGCAGTGATATTCCGGTCTTGCATAATGAAGGCGACTGCTACCGATGGCACGAGAACATATTCGATGAACTTGACAAAGCTCAAGGGCGCAAAGTTGGAATTCGATGTCGCGGTCTTTCCAAAAGTGGCAAGGAGCGCCACCTGTATAATCGAACGACCCTTTTCTCCGTAACTTGCCAGCAATCAGTCAAGTGTCAGCGGGGAAAGATTCACGTACTATCCTGGGCGTGTCGCAGAAGCGCGGTTCAATTCTACCTGTAGGTTGCCTTTGATTATAGCGGACTTGTCGACCTGCAGATCAATCCAAATGCTCATAGAGTCGGAAACCTGTGAAATATTAGCCAATACATGATTCATGTTCCGAAAGCCTCACATAGTCCAAAGAAGTGGGATCGGGTGTATCACTGAATACCATGAGTGACCATGAGTGCCGAAATCACCCAATTCCAGCTGGACATCTTTCACCTGTAAATCGATTAGTTGGCAGCCATGACTGCAAGCTCAGGACCTACATCAGTGACCAGAGATGGGCGTGAGGTGTTCCACTGTGAAGAATGTTTAATGGCGAGAATGAGGAAAGAAGTATGGAGTCACCCACCTTGTAAGGAGAGAACAAAAGAATATCAGTGCAAGAAGAATCCATCTTATCTCCTTCGAAGACGAATCATCTCCTTCTGAGCTGTCTCGATCCGAAGGGCTCGAGCTCTTGGTCAAAGACTTGATACTGTCAAAACGATCAGAACAGGATAAATATACAACGACGACGCGACCAACCAGATCCATGACACTTTCGTGAACTGGATATGTCGATTCAGAAAGGAAAGAGGCTGGAACAGTAGAAGACGCACTCTTTTGCCACAAATTGACTCGGAAGATCTGGATCAAACTGATCTTCAATGTCTGCCTGTTTGAAGATCAGCATGACCTAAATGAACATCAGGAAAATTACAAACATGAAAATGCCAGCGGTGATGAGGCATGAGCCCGATGATAGCCGTGTTCCACTTGTTGACAATCTTGGAAAAGGTGGTCGATTCAGAACTTATGAGGACTTCACAGATTTGGTTATCAAGCTGCTGAACGGGGGTAAGAAACCAGACAAATATGACGGTAAAAGTTTGTGCTCACGGTCGTCGGAAACTCATCCTTGATGTTCCCGACTGGATGTGAGCTTGAACCTCGAAAGACAGATTCGCCTTGAACTGCTGACCCAAATGTGCAAAACACTGGAGTATGCGATCCAAGGAAAAGGTTTGGCTTGAAGGCTGGGGGGGTTAACGCTGTCGAAGGAGATATTCGCCTTGAACTGCCCACCCAAATGTGCAAAACATTGGAGTATGCGATCCAAGGAAAAGGTTTGGCTTGAAGGCTGGGAGAGGTTAACGCTGTCGAAGGAGATATTCGCCTTGAACTGCTGACCCAAATGTGCAAAACATTGGAGTATGCGATCCAAGGAAAAGGTTTGGCTTGAAGGCTGGGAGAGGTCAATGCTGTCGAAAGAGATATTCGCCTTGAACTGCTCACCCAAATGTGCAAAACATTGGAGTATGTGATCCAAGGAAAAGGCTGGGGTCGGCGGCTTGAAGGTTGGCGGTTAACGACCTCGAAGGAGATATTTGCCTTGAATTGCTCACCCAAATGTGCAAAACATTGGAGCACGCAATTCAAGGACAAGGCTGAGGTCGGCGGCTTGAAAGTTAGAGATTTGCCTGCAAGGTGACGTAAGCATTGTCATTGTTTGGAGACGTAGAAGCACTCATTTCTGCGTCTCCTTGTCGGTTATCTTATCTCTTTTTCTCCATCTTTTCTCTCTTGTGCATAGTTTCTCCCAGACTGAGTCTTCGCACATCGTGATGTACATGCAGTTAATGTCGGTGTCTCACGCAGTAATCCCCACCGACGACAGCCAGCGCTCTGGTCAACCAGGCCCTACCAGGCCTTATCCAGCTCTTCAGCATCGAGGGACATTTGACGAAGGACCGTCTTCATGCTGCTGGGACGTAGCTTGTCCATTCACAGAACACAAATTGTAGGAATCCGGCAGTGCTGGCTTTTGATCTCGGTAAGAGCCCCTTCACGTTGTCCCGGGCTTCACCTCTTTCGCTGGAGCTCGTCCTCGACAAGAATGTCTGACAGTCATCGGCATTGGTCAGGTTCTCAACGACGCTAGATTTCGACGAGAAACCTTGGTTGCTAGGATTGGTGAAGCTGGCGAAGCAGTCTCCAAGCAAGCTCTGGGCCTTGATACGGTTTTGCTCTCCTGACATTGTCCAGATCACAATTATCGTCCAAGGCTCCAGGCTACAGCTTCCAGCTCTCTCATTGTCTCATTGCAGTCGGAGTCAGCAAGGCACATCTGCTCCTTCTTTCTCGTGTCCCGAAGGTCTAATACCTCTGGACAGGTGGTCGTCATTGAGGACAGAAAGCCATATGGCGAGACGTTCGTCAACCTTGCGCTCCTAGGTAAGCTACCTTGATCATTTGCCTGTTTGTCCGGTCCTTCTCTTTCCTCAGCTTCTTCCGTCGTTTGTGACACATTTCACAGGCACCGATATACACTGTCCATACGTACATGTACTGCCAGTACGGACCAAGGAAGCGGTCAAAACAACATTGTCAGGATTATCATACTGGCAAATGGAAGAGTAAGTGACTCTTTCGATCGTCTTTGATTTCTTTGCTTTGCTTTGGTCCGGTCTGGCCTCGTCTTGCCTATTGTTTCTCCTTGTGTTTTCCATATGGGTTTCGTCGTTTCGCTCTTTCTTTTATGTTCCTTCCTTTTGTGCTCTTCTCTTTGCTGTCGACTGTTCACCCTTTCTTCATTCCTTCCATCTTTCGTCGACTTTGTCTCACGATTATGTTATCCTTCGTTTCTCCATTTCATCTCTCTCGCCTCGCGCTTTGCGGCTTGTTTACTCGTGTGTTTTTTCTTGACCGTCTCGCTGACATTCATTTGTTAGAATCTTTGCCCTTGAAAGTTGAAACGTAAGTCTGCGATTTTCATGTTCGTAGGTGAGTAAGGCGCGGGTGACGTGGACGTCGGGACGCATTCTAATGTCATGGACATTATTCGCCTTCTAACATTATCATTTTTCATTCCAAATCGTTTATCGATTCAATCAAAACCCTCATTGTACAAATTGGTTCTGTAATAATCGCGTAGTGGCTTTCCCAACATCCTTCAGCATCTGCCTGCGTCTGCCTCGACTCCTGCTTCTTTACCGCCATTGGCTTGAGGTACTGCAATACCAGCGAAATTCAGAACACGTCTGATCCTATATCACTGAAAGAACAATAGTTGAAACGAATGACATACTCATGTGCAGCAAGGACTTCCTCGTGTAACTTTCGGTTGGCACTGTTATTATTTCGCGTGAGGTTTTTCCAAGGCTGCATTTGAGATTCTATGGCAAGCATGTCATTATCGAGTTCTATGAACGACATCAGGAGGGAAAGAACGAATGAACAGATGACCTGCCTTGATCCTTGCCCAAGTGCCTGATCACATCCGAAGAAAAGATCCCCAAGGTCGCTTTCTTATCAAAAAACTTGACCATGAACAGAGGGCCTTCACACAATGACCTCTGTTTTTCGAATTCGAGTGATTCTCTTGTAGGAACATTGGCAGCGTCCTCAAATATGATGCCTGGAAAGTAAGCCAAAGGGGGGTTCTAGAGAAACTATCAGCCGCTGCTTTTTTTTAATAATACAGGAAAACTTAATCGAGCCCATACTGAAAATTACAAGAGTGAGCACAAATTGAAACTGAGTCAGGTCAGGTCATCACGCACCAAAGACCCCATCAACCAAATCTGTTTTCGGTGAGGCGATGATACCACGTTTTGAAACATCGTAGGCCTTGTTTGAGAGCGGCGAAGATATCGACGCCCTAGGCTCTGAATCAACGGTTTTTGATTTGCCTCGTCGTGACAATGATGCGCCTGGAGCTTCTTCTGCCAAAATCTTATTTTCCGTACCGGCAGTGGACGCTCCAGGTGCTGCAGAAGCATTGAACATCGACAACATGGAAAGATCGTGGAAACTTACTTTTTCGGTTTGTTGGCGGCTCTGGGTGAGATGTTTCCCCGTCGAGACTGGGGCCCTTCGAGGCCTCTGCTTGCGATGGTTCTTCCAGCGGCGATATTCTGGTCATTTTAAATGTTTTCAACTGCTCTCAAGGATCAACTGCAGCATACCTATGCCTGGGCCTCTTGGAAGGCGCTGCCAAATCCGATGACTTCACCTCCACCTGGCCTGTTCTGTTCCGTTTCCGCGAAACGCTGGCAGACAGCATATGAGATATCTTTGTCTGCGCGGTCTCTCCTGCTTTGGAACCACGACCGCGACGGGCTGATTGAGACGTTGGCTTTCGGTTTTCGGGATCCCGAGGTATACCGAGTTCGTAACTGAAGATGGAAGAAATAGGTTCCGGGTTGATCAGGAGACCGGTACCGGGCTGAATGATTTCTGAGGAAACGAGGAGCTCGACTATCTCTAGCGGCGGTTCGAGGTCTCCGAGAACAGAAGGAATATCAGCTGACGTGTGGTCCGATGCTTCGGCGAGCTGATGTCGCTGGCAACTCTTCCCGGCCGAAACGTTCTCTTCCTCTGCCGTCTCTCTAAATCCCCTCGATACTTGAGGCGCCGACAGGTGCACTGTCTTCAAGGCTTCCAATCCCTCGAAAATAGAAGAACAATGGTCTTTGATTTCCACAGCAATCTGGTGACGTGGTGTGCCAGCTGGTTTATCCAGAATCGCTTGCTCGACGCCGAGTCGGATATCATCCTGCATAGACATGTCTGATCGAATGACGACAAGAAGATGATGCTTACCTTGAACTCTTGGACATCCCAATACTCATGTTTGTCCAGTTTCTGCTCGATAGTCGACCAGCAGGTCTTGACGTCGCAACCGTCAAGGACCTCTTGCTTTGACGGTGGGTTACGGAAATGTCCATGTGTGTCAATTCTGTCCAGAACAGATGAGCGCCCGGATAAAGCCAGACAAGAAAAATGTACGCAGTGATATCCGCGAAAGCCTTTTGCAAAGCAGGCTCATGCAAGAACAGACAGGATCTTAGCACGCTATGAATGAGGGTAGCCTGCGCGAGCTTGATTCTCTCACGATCGCTTGTATGCTGGGTCAACGTCTTCAATTTGCTGAGATCCTTCCTGAATAGTTTTAATCGCTAACTACCGCATCAGCAAAACGAAGCAGAAGGAATGGCAAAACGGGGCGCACTTCAGTCTTCATCTTTATCTCTTCGATGCTCTGCTCCAGGATCGTCCTGCTCGCACTCCACGGCTCCAGATGCAATCTCTTCAACAATGGAGCTCCTCCTTTCGCCTCTCGCTTCAGGCTCCAATAGCGACAAACCATGGCCACAAATTCTTCGGACTTCTCGATCCGGACTTCTTCGATATATAGCTTCAACCGCTCCAAGATTATCTTGGGAACAAGCGGTGGACCGGTTTCGTATATCTTGGAATGTGTTCGAACAGATTTCGAGACACAATCGTCGTCTTCGAGAGAATCTTCAGCAGCTGCTGTATGAACCTCTTGGTCTTTCTGAAAACACTTTCTTCAGCAACAAACAAATGAGACATTGGAGCACGAACTGTTGAATGTTCGTGGCAAAAGACAGTCAGGTCACCGGCGTCCCCAGCTGTCCTTATCGGCAAGAGCAAGTGTTCCTTCCTTGCGCAAGTGACATGAAACGTAGTGAGACAGTTTTCTTTGCAACATCGGATGCATGTGCCCACATGAAGCTTGCAGATAGAGCACTTCTGTTGCAAATGAAGCTGGGAGACAAGAAAATATACGGAACATACCATGAATATCTGGTTCATGACTTGCATTTCGGGGACCCAAATGGCACAAAGAACATGAACCCATTTGCCACTGTCTGTCTGCTTGAATGCGCCACCCTCCACTGGACACAATATGCAAGACTGGGAATATTCAGCTTCTTCTCACAGTGGGTGACAGAGGGAACAGCTCACGACAGGGAACTGGGGTGAGACTGTGCATTTTCGGCAATGCCATTGACTTTCTGGAATATACGGGACACCATAACAATCTAGTGGTGCAATGAGCCATATATCCACGCGCTGGTAAAGAGACACACCTTGATGAACCGCCAAATCACATCCATCGCAGAAAACAATAGCATTACTATTCTCGCCCTCCGAATCATCACAAATAGTGCAAGTCGAGTCCTCCGGAGGCAATGCAAAGTCACATTGGGAGATGTTTTTAGTCTGGAAAGCGGTCAAGCACGAAAAAGGGAGGTTCAATGGGAAGTCATACAAAATCAAACCATTCCTTCTCCAGTCTGTCCATAACAACCTCAAAGACCTCACAGGTGATTGAGTCCAGCTTCTGGTTCTGGCGCTCCTGATTTACCTCGTCGAGCCATGCCTGGTCTAAAGCAGCATCAAAAAGGGTCGAGGAGAAGGAGTTACACGCACCATGCTCATCCATATCATATTCAACCTGTCTGGCCAGGTCTCGCTCAAGGGGCTCTATTAACCATCACAACAAAATGGGTCAGCGATTCGAGATGTCGGCATACCAGTATACTGAATATAATGCTCCGGTTGTTTAAAGTAGTTCTTGCCATACTGATTATCTGTTGTGTAAATCGTCAATAATTTGTACGCCGATTATTCTTCTTCTGCTTACATCCATAGGCCACCAAGATCGGGTCGTTCACGCCATAAGGCTGACATAGAATGTCGTCCTCGATCCTCTTGAAGTCGACGATGGGCAGCCCAAGTGACGGTCCTCGAGCCATGGTAGGGTTGGGTTGGGAAGGCTGTGGGAAATGATCAAATAATTATTGAAACAGATTCAGTCAGGCCGCTTGAGTCGAATGCAGACATTTGAATTCCAATTTTAAAAAATCCGCCGGCCGTAGAACGCGCACCAGTGACGTGCACACGTAAGCATCGAGATCTCGACAAAGACCTTTCAATTTCCTTCTGGGGCAGGAATCCTGTTCTCCCATTGGCTGCTCCACAAAAAAAAAACAGAATAATCCGACCTGCTAATAGACCCTAATACCAATGAAAGCCAAGGTACGAAAGAACCTCGTGGGCAAATTTTTCCACGTGGTAGTACGGTGCTCGAAACTTGTTCGAATCTGTTGTAACGACATGTACATAACTACCCCAGATTAGCTATCAAAGATCGCGATCAACTCGGAGATGCAGTCCAGCCCATGGCAGTAGACGCAAATTCCCTTGCTAGAGCACCTTTCTTCTCCCTCTTTGTTGCAACCATTCATACTGGTTGGCAATATTGACATGTCTCATACTTGCTCGAGCCAGAATGTCCCTCAGGACATGTCGTCCACCAATAGTGCTAGAATTAAAAGCACGACATCTGACGATGACAAGCGAAACGACCTTGCCTTCTCCGAGTCAGAGTCTGCAACATCTGATGCCTCTCTAGTGGTAATTATAACCTTCAGGCTGCTAGTCAATGCATAAAAAGACATGACTCTCCTACAGCCCACCGAATCTCTCCTGCCTAGCAGAAACAGTTCCTGTCTCAAACCGTTTGTCAACACGACACTCGATCCCGTCGATCTCTACCCCGTTATCAGAAACAATATCTGGCACTGCGACAATGCTCGTACTTTTATAGTAATGCCAGGAAAGTGGATGGTGAATCAGATCAGGTTTTGGGGCAGCTGGAGAGCGGCCTCTGCTGAACATCTTTTTCGAGTTGATTATCTCCAAAAGAAATGGCACTGTGAGCACTGTGATTCAGGGATACAATGGAAGCTCACAGCCAATAGATGAGACTGCAGCCTTCTGGCTCTCTCCACGGTCAGATGAAGGCCTGTGCCCGGTGGAATGCTTGATGAAGTATCTGAATTGGGAGCGCCAGGCTACGCGAACCTCTGGTAGTGAAGGTGTGGAGGCAGAAGAGGAATAATCTTGAAGTGTTACGCTTTGGTGCTGTATACTTTGTTTCGAAAATTGAGGCAGTTTGCAAAGGTTGAGACTCGGTTGGGAGCCTTAGATTCTTGATTCCGCTGATACACCTGTATAGTGTGTATCATAAAGAAACATCGACAACAGTCAAGCAGCAAGCACGGCAATAGGACAACTACACGGAAACGAACCAGAAAAGTGACAAATACAGAGAAAGGCTTATAAAACACGAACAAAGCCACCTAAAATCACCAAAATATTGCAGGAAACTTGAATCTAGTGTAGGAAGGTGCCATAGCTTATACGCACTTATACGCAAACAAAGGAGCTTATACGGAGTCCTATACGGAATGAAAAAGAGAGAAAAAGCTATCAAGGATGGAAGGAGAAGACGGGAAGCAACTAGCAGAGTAGAGAGGAGAAGAAAGATACGAAAGGAGAAACCACAGAGGAAAGACAGCAACGAAGAGACACAAGATCGAGAGAAAGAAGGAGTGACGGACACGGAAATAGCGAATCAAGCAAAGCCAATATCGAGAAAAGGAACGGAACGACAACACGCGCATGGAAAGACACACGAAAACAGCAAAACAGAGATAAAGAATATCGAAAGACGGAAAGGAAAGGACACAATTCGAAAGATAAGATAGAAAGAAAGACATGTGAAAGTCAAGAAGCATGTGGAATACGGGAGAACAAGAAGCGAAACAAGTATGAGTACTGGTAAAGTAAGCAAGGAGGAAAGATAAGAGACACACAGACTCTATGGGAAGACTCATGGACTTCAAGAACGGACTCACATATTATAGTATTAGCGAATCGGATTGAAGTGAAAGAGAAAAACGGACTCACATCTTATCGTATTAGCGAGTCACAAGGACACTTGTAGGATTAGTATAAATAGTGGAAGATTGTAAAGTATAAGGCATCTTACTCCCAGTATTACATTTCGCCTCGGATATCTCAGAGCTCATTCTAGAGCAAAGACAAGTCTCTAGGCTTCGGAAAGTCGAGCATTTTATTCGATTGTACGGAGTCTACTTCATTATATTCAATTTTTATTAAAGGATTCAAGAGCAGGGAATCAATAAGACTTCCTCAAATAAATCCACAAGTTACTTTTGTGGATTTAGCGTATCACCGTGTTGACCTATATTCAACGATGACCCCCATTAGCAGATGACACAAATCGAATACCAGTCAGGCGTTTCAAGCGGAATCCCGAGAATAAGGAAGCACAGAGTACTCGTGTTTATTCAGTGACCAGTTACAAGAACTTGAGTCTACCGGATCCCTTATACGCATTACCTCGGGAACCAAGAGCACTATCGGAAACGGAACGGATGGAGTCCTTACAAAATCAATTATCGCAATTGCAATTA
Source organism: Mycena floridula (assembly GCA_029320655.1). Lineage (NCBI taxonomy): Eukaryota > Fungi > Basidiomycota > Agaricomycetes > Agaricales > Mycenaceae > Mycena > Mycena floridula. The sequence goes on from JARIHS010000019.1 coordinate 1,707,301, forward strand.
GGACAAGCTCGACCAAAAAAGTTTTGCTGGAGTAGGAGTACCACCAGTACCGGATTGGGGAAGGAAAAAGAGCGTACAGAAGGATCAAGGGGAAGGAAGTAGCGATTCCCGCATAGAGGAAGTGGAAGTGCCCTTACTTGACAAAGGAAAGGCGACAGAAACGGGAAAAGGGCCTACGATTAGTGAAGCGATTAGACCAACGTCGCCGATCCCTCCAAGAAAGTCATCTATTGAGCAAGTATTGGATGAGGAGGATGAAGAGGAGGAACACCCATATTCGAAGATCAAACCAGGATCAAGGAATATTCCAGCGATCAGTACGAAACCATTGGAGAAAGGAAATCAGGTGGACAGAGTCATTATCGACGAAGTTTACCAAAGGGTCATGAATGAGCCAAATGTTTCCATATCACAAAAGGAACTATGGTCCATATTGTCAGGCATTAGAGAAAAGGTCAAGAAGGCAACAGCCACTATAGAGAAAGTGGCTCCTCAATCAATGCTGAAAACGGAATCCGATTCCTTTCAAGAAAACGATGAAACAGCTCTACCCGGAAGCCTGGACGATACAGCACAAACCCATCGTGCCTCCAGAATTTCTCAATATAGGTTGTCGGCCAAGAAAGATCTTAAAGCCGCAGATCTTCCGCCTGGATCATTCATCATTCAAGACCTATTTGATTTACAGCTTCAGGAGCAACCCAATGGAGAACAACCTCATATTAAGGTGGCTAGAGACAGTCAGAGTATACGGAGTGTCACTTTCGAGATCGACTCAAGATGTTACGTAGAGTGCATCGTTGATCGTGGATCTTTGATCATCGCAATGTCAGATCAATTAGCAAATGATCTAGGTCTCGTCTATGATCCAACGGTGATATTGGAAATGGAATCTGTGAATGGGACAACCGATAGTTCTCTTGGTCTTGCACGAAACGTACCATTTACCATCGACGACATCACACTTTATATGCAGGTACATATCTTAAAAGAGCCAGCATACGACATTCTGCTAGGACGACCATTTGACACTTTTACGGAAAGCGTTATACGGAATTTCCCCAATGGACAGCAGCTAATTACGATAATGGATCCTCACACGGGTCTTGTACGCACAATTCCAACACAGAGAAGAGGGCTAGTGAAGCATATGGATAAGCCGCCTTTAAAAGTATAGGCTCTGGATCAGAAGAGGACTTTGGAGATACAGAACTAGTTGCTCTGTTAATCGAAAAGGACCATGGTTCAGAGTCTAGTGTACCATATATATTGGTGTTTCATATGATCCCTACTAACTGACAGAACAATATTCCTGCAATTTATCTTTCACAGTGTAATACTAAATTTATCGAGGACAGGAATTATTTATCACAGGCTGAGTCCGTAAGGTCGGCTGGACAACGGAGCTCAGCCCCTTATGTAGACTCAAATGGACTATACGGAAAAATCGATAGACGATTAGCCACGTTCGCAAACGGAATTAAAGCAAAGACTAAGAAGAAGTACAAACCTGTACATCCTAAAGTCAGGCCTATCAAAGGAACCCTACCAGAAAAATGCCGTATAAGACGGAACATCGTTGGAGATCTTTTAAAAGACATGCCGAAGCTTACACCGAATCCACCACCATTCCAACCCACAGGACGTTATACGGAAGAAAGAAAAATTGCAGCAGAAAAACTACATGGAGATAGTTTCCTATGGCCAGCCGAAATACACAGTGCGAGTTTTGATGGTGGCCTATCATTTCTTAATCAGCTGTACCAGAAGGAACTTCGCCTATGCAAGGTGACGTAAGCGTTGTCATTGTTTGGACGTAGAAGGCACCTCTTCTACGTCTCGTTATCAGCTATCTTATCTCTTTTCTCCCTCATCAACTTTTTTTCTCCCGTGCAGTGGTTAAGGGGAATTTCCTGCAATTGGGTCTCAGGATGACAGAAAATGGAGTGACATTAGACAATGCTAGATGTCAAGTCAGGATGAACAGAAATGAGGATAGCTACCGTATTTGTTATGGGACATTGCTGAGAGATCGCGCTGATTCCAACAATGGAAAGGCAGACATATGCCTGAAACATCCCCGAGAGCAACACAGGAAAGCTCATGGAGACAACACAGACTGGAACTCACTTTTGAGCTAAAATCTCAGCTTGATTGTTTCCCGATTTGGCTCGTTACTGTAGCCGCAACCTTGGATTTGGGATAAAGTAGATTGCTGATATTGAGCTTTGACTTTGTCTCTTTGTGTCATCCCTTTCTCTTTCTTCCAGCACACAGCTGACTATCAGAATACAGGCGCCATTATTGTACAACGTTCTTGGTATCCTGCATAGGCTCGGGACTCCTGTATGTTGCGTATTGCGAGCGATTGGTAAGAATTCTTGGGCATTTTCGGCCGTGCCCTGCCAGCTCAATGATGTCCAAGACGTGTCTCTGTTGCAGAAATTGCAGAAATAGATATATTGACGACATCGCTATCCCCATAACCTGCGAGTTCCCTCAATCTCCCAACAACGCGTGAAATGCAGCTGATATCGCAATTACACGCTGAAGTGGCAGTTCACAAAAGTCCTTCAGGTGGTCAGAGAAGAGACTCCAGGGCCATGTTTTCCTGTATTAGATTTAACGGTACGACATGCATGTCGCCGGTTGCAAAACTCGATTAGCCGATTGAGCATCAGCTAAGCTGTGGCAACACTATCTCAGAGGCACTGGTGTTTGAGCTTTGTCGATCCAAATCGCTCTTGTCTTTAGGAATCTAGTAATTTAATGAGATTTATTGAAGATATAACAAAGTGAAATGAGCCTCAGAAACTGGAGATACTTATATGTCTGATTTGACTTGAAAAGAAAACTAAACATGTACACATGCCTACATAATTGGTAGGAGCAGAGAACACAGCAATATTCTGAGGGTCAGTCAGAATGGACTTGAAATTTTTGAAGAATATTGAGTATCACACCCACCAAAACTGCAATGCTCAAACTCAAGCAAGGACATCGTTCCATGGTGATATCGATCTGGGATCTGTCACTATTGGGCCAAGTCATTAATCTGTTCATGATCAAAGAATCAAACGCACCGATAGAAGATAATTTTGAATTTGAACACCTACTTCCAATTGCAAGAAGACACTTCGCGATGCGCCCCCAGCAATAGCGACCAAAGGGCCAAGATCATTGGGCGGTCGTGGTCGTCTTTCGTGTTTCTCATAAAAGAGGTTGGGAAGAAGTGCATTTGTTGAGATAACACTGTAGGTTGCGAGATGGTGCACCTGATATCCCTCAACCAAGGTACCATTGACGATGGCGAATACGATTGCGACAGGCCCAGGCAGAGGTCCTGTCATGTAAACCATGATCCACTGCCAAATTCGGAAGAAGAAGTTGAATGGGATTGGGATGTATGCTCCACCAGCAATGGTACGCTCCTCCAGGTATACCAAGCCAATACCATAAGCAACACATAGGTGATTGACTCGGATGTCCCTTGGCAAACCGACACCCCAATTTCCTTGAGGGACTGCATGAACTCCAGGTGGCAGATTCGTCAATCCAATGTTGTTCACAACTTGTGCCGGCTTCCGCTTTCCCCAGGCGCCGCAGAACTTTTTCATCGAGGGTAATAGAAAGGGTAGTACAGTTGCCAAACAGGCTCAGGGAGGATTCCGATTACATCACATCGTAGTTTGAGTTGGTTGGGCTTGTTCGGACAGATTGAAATGAGCCCATCACATCAGATTGAACAAGGTTAGATCTGCCTAGCGGATCTGCCTAGTGGATCTGCCTAGTGGATCTGCCTAGCGGTATGACTGGCGCTCATTGTCAGAAGTAACTGGCTTTGTTTTCTGCATGATGTTGAGGAATGGAGTGAGTCCAAGGAGTACTATGTCTAGTTGATCCATGAGGGATAAAACTATTTGGTAACCCTGGTGCCAGTATGTAATGCACAATGGTGGTCAAAGTCTATTTGGCACCCCTCCGAAACACCTTTTGGCTCTGGACATCGGCCGGATTGTTCAGCATGCTCCAAAGAATGTATCAATCATTACAGAGGTGCTTGACGGTGATTCGCTATTTCCGTGTCCGTCGGTCGTTCTTTCTCCTGATCTTGTGTCTCTTTGTTGCTGTCTTTCCTCCGTGGTTTCTCCTTTTGTATCTTTCTTCTCCTCTCTACTCTGCTATTTGCTTCCCTTCTTCTCCTTCCATCCTTAATAGCTTTTTCTCTCTCTTTTTCATTCCGTATAGGACTCCGTATAAGCTTCTTGTGTGCGTATAAGTGCATATAAGCTATGGCACCTTCCTACACTAGAATTGAGTTTCCTGCAATATTTGGGTGATTTCAGGTGGCTTCGTTCGTGTTTTATAAGCCTTTTTCCGTATTTGTCGCTTTTCTGGTTCGTTTCCGTATAGATGTCCTATTGCTGTGCTTTATAACTGAGGCATTGTCGATGTCTCTTTATGATGCACTAAACCGGTGTATCAACGGGATAAAGACCGATTCCAAATTTCAAGCTCAGCGGTTCTCTGTATCTCAGTTCTGGAAAATAGGAGAGAAGCAGAGACGGGAACTCACCCACTAAGTACTGTACCAATATGTATGGTAGTCTCTCCTAGACAGACTCCATGCGTGACGATCAAGATGTATATATGTGTGGTAGCAACTCTAGGTCGGCCATTACCCACTCAAACAGTGACCCTGGTAGCAATCGCCCCTTGTTAGGTGTTACAGTTGCTACAATTAGCAACCAGTGCTGGATGGTGGAACAGAGCAGCGCAAGGTGGACATTATCATATGATGATTATCATATTGGACAGTGATCAAACTTGAAAAATTCACTCCATTCTTGAGTATCTGTGGCTAGAGAGTAGAAAGCTTGGATTTTCCAGTAAAAATGACCTGTTTTTGGGCCTTGTGTGAACTGGTGGCCCAGATAGCAACCCGACAGGTATTACAGTTGCTTAAATTAGCAACTTTTGGAAGCCCTGTTATGCGTTACGGTTGCTACCGTACATAGTGGTACAGTAAGTATTACAGCTGAAGACACAATTCTAGGCTGTCCCAAAAAAAAGTTGTGATTACCTTCAGTGGGTGATTCAAGTCCAATGCTGCTCACTGGCTAAGATTTCCCCTTGGCTGGGGGTAGCTGACATGAGATTAATTTCCTTTTTAAGTAATCGTCGAGCTACGGTAACCGTCACGTGATGCGTGATGCTGTATCAGTAAAAGTAACGTCAGCATTTGCGACTTGTTCTCAACCACCATGTTGCCCAAAGTGTTGCCACCACCTTTCAAAGTCCCGGGCAAGGAAACCCTTAAAACTTGGGACTTCTCCGTCAGTGTTCTCACCTAGAACAATTTCACATGCTAATTTACCCACAGAAAAAAGACGAGTCCACACAGCTCGCCTATATCACCCCTGAAATTCTCGTACGCTTCTCACATAGAGAGTTCACTGAAATTCATGGCTTCATCATTCTTGATTTTATCGAAGCTCCAAGCCGTTCAGCGAAAGACGACGAGCCACTGGACATGTCACACTATAATATTTTCCCTTGGGGACCATCTAAAGGACACGACTGTGCGCCACAAGGACCACATAACAGGCAATATCTAGTACCTGTGGCAACATATGACCAAATCGTTGTCTATGCTCAGGGGGCAGTTGTTGGTAAGGCGGACCTACCCCCTTGGCGGCAAAGAGCTCGTAAGCCACCCTCCTTGATCTCACACTTCACTAATGGCTTTTCTAGAGGCTTCTTTGGAGGACACGATGAAAGCTGCAGCTATCAAGGATCCTCGGGTGCTCAAGTTCTTGCAGATTGAATGGGCACTCAGGCTTAGTGGGGCCACAGAACAGCTGGAGCGAGTGTACAAAGATCATGTTCATCGTTATGGTGGAAGCCTCGAAGCTCTGAAGGCTCGTGTTTGAATTTTCGTTTACATGGCTTTTATCGCTTGTTTAGTAACACGGACTTGATGGATTCTACAGTTCTGGCACTCCAATCTCATGTTCATTTGTTTCGAGAGAAATGCTATACACTCATTAAATACCGCCAGGCACAGCAGTCTGCGCTGGATTTTCCCCGATTTAAAATGAACAACGGAAAATTACTCAGCTTCCAGGCCATGAAAATATTAAATTTTATGCATGATGAAGATTCCCACAAGCCCAGAAAACGGCCTTTGTCATCCCGAAAATGTAATATCTTACCAGCTGTGAAAAAGAGTAATTTGCCTTTCATCATTTTTGATCCCCAGAAAATCCGGCGCGGACGGCTGTGAGGAAGGGTACACGCGTGAGTCGCTCCTAGATCGTTGCTTCTGGAACATACTGAATTCTAACTTTGAAATTACAATTTCGTCCTTGAACGGAAACCTTGAAGGTTCTACCACAGACTTTTCCTTATCTGCTTGTCTATCGATATAGGTTGTGGGCCCAGTATAGGAACGTGCTACGGTGGCTTCTTTCATTGGGACGTTATAAACGGTGCTGTTATCGATGATATCGTATTTTGTGAAATGGCCGCTGCTGAGTCGGAAGATGAAGAGGTTGAGAGAGATCTCGAAAACGCGTTCGGTGCCTTGGCAAGAGGCCGGATCCGGAAGTAAATTGAATAATAAACGCCGTGCCTTTTTCTACAGAGCACCATCATCTCCCCTTGCCACATAACTTTTCATATTCTCTGGCGCCAGTGCCGAGCATTCACATTCTGGCCATTATCCAACATTTTGCTCGAAAGGAGCTAAATTACAAGGGTCTGTTGTCTCCCCAAATTTTCATCAAATAACTTGCTCAACGACGCTTTCAGTTCCAAAGGCCTCACAGAGCAATGGACCAACCAGAGAATGCGGCCTCTGACCACAGAGAACAACGAATGCAAGCTGTAGCCAAGCTCAAATGAGCGGCTTCGCTCCCCAGAATGAAGGATGGTCCTAGGCCACCAATGCACGTTGACGGTGTCAGTGAAGGAGAAAGGGCGAATACCGACGATGGGCGCAAGCCGGAACCTGACTCGCCGCCGTCAGAGGAGAAAGCAGAAGAGCCAGTGGATTTGGACGAAACTGTTGTTGCTTAAACAGTACAGGCGAAGCGGCGGTCAAAGTCAAGGTCCAGGTCTAGAAGCTCAAAGGACTACAAGGGCAAGACTAGAATTCTCCAGTCTCCGACCCCAAACGCAGGCGATTCCTCTGAGGACGAGACGTCTGTCCCGACCAGTCCTTTTACATTGCCCATCATTCCGCCTCTTATAGCACCTATTCCCTCTCCTTTTCAACATTCGCGGTTCCTCAGATCACCGACGCCAACAGCGCAAGATATCTCCTTGTTGCCATATCCATCGTCTCCCGGCACTCCCCTTCCATCGCTCGAGACTTTGAGCAAAAATCTCATCCTGTTCCGGTCAAACAGTGCTGCCGGAAGGATGATGGCCATGCACAAATTGACTGGTGGAACAAAAAGTTACGAGCCGTCGCTGTCACCGTCGCCACCGCCTCTACCAGTAGAAAAGTTTCAAAGGACAAATACGATTTCTGGTGGAGAGCAGCGACATGCAGCACGCGCTAAAGTGCTGATTACATTGGTTGGGAGATCTACAAAGGATATAGATGGGGAGCAAGGCGGTGGTCCAGAGGATGTCATTATGGCTTCACCTTCACCAACTCCCCATAAACGCCGACGTCGTCGCTCTAGACGTAGTTCTTCCACCGCCAACGCCAATGCCAATGCTAATTCTGGTCTTTCTGATTCAGATTTCATTTCCACATGGCACAATACGCCTCTAGTGCCTCCGACTCCTCTACCGCCAGAATTTCCACCAGATTTCGTCTTCACCAGGGATAGGTCTGTTACTCCGAGCCATGGGTTTTCTCCCAGAGGCCCGACGCCGGACCAAAGACATCAGTCGCCTATTCCCGCTCTTCCCGAAAGCTCTTCGGAGCCTGATCGACCGGAGATACCGAGAAGGAGAAGTGTTCTCATCGAGGAGGAAGAGGAAGAGAGACAGCCTTCTTCACAGAAATATTCTTCGAATCCACCGACTCCTCTTTTGCGCTCGAATCCGCCGACTCCTCTTTTGCGCTCGAATGTCGTCAGCCCCGTTTTCCATGGACATTCGACAGATTCTGAGAGCATTGGTGCACCGGTCTATATCAGCTCTCGGATACCCTCGAGACACCTTCCCAATAATGAGCGCCTACCTCCGGTATCCTGCCGACAGCTACCTGTCTCGGACATATGTCGACAACTTTGCCGAACGTGAAATTAGCTGGATAGCTGATCCAGGTACGTACCAATTATCATTTCGCTCTAGTCTTGTCAGCTTACAATGGACTTAGTGCCTCAGATCCGTATGCCGGTTGACGACGACGAAGACGATCTCGACGAGGAGGATGACGATTATGAGGACGAGCGACCACATTCGGCTCGGTCTTCCAACGGCTTCTCGCCCCAGGAAGGAGAGAATCCCTCGCCCAGGGATTCCTCGGATTCGCAACAAGTCCTTGTCGAATCTGAGACCTCTCCCGAAACCTTTATCCCGACGTCTCCTTCCTCTGTCGGCGCTCTTTCGCATACTCGTGACGAATCGACTTCTCCCCAGACATTCCCTACTCGCCTCTCAATGCGGAATTCACAGACCTCGAAATCAGCAATGATTTCGAGAGAAAAAGAAATATGGATTCTACGAGCACCTGGGAGAAAGTCAAGAGCACCTTCACACGTTCGAATTCGAGCAGTGGACGTCGATCCCGCTCGAATAGCATCGCCACCCGGGAAATGCGAGATCAGACTGATTCTAGCGTCAGCAGGGAAAGCGGAGCCAGTCTGAATAGTTCAAAGACAGACAAGGCGGATGGAAGCAGCATGTTTGCGACACAACAAGTCCGATGCAGTCTCCGTCAGCTTCAGCCTCTTGCGTATTGCTGGCGGCCACGCCTGCATCACGAGGCGGGGTCTCTCCAGTACAGTGCCACCTTCATCGACGACAGATTTAGCAAAGTACCAGAACGAGAAATTGTTCCCGTTTCCTGGTATTAAAAAGCTGGAGGAACAGCGACGCGCGAAGGGATCACTCCCTGTCTCTCCATCGACGCCTGAAGTCAATACTCTCCACGAGGATGATAATCCATTATCGAGCAATGGATTCACCAGCGGACCGATGGAGCAGGCACCGTACATGATGCGCAGTGTCCCGAGACAAGCTTCCGATACGGTGTTGAACAAATTCAACATATCACTCCCATTGTCTACAGGTGAGCATGTCGACAATGTTACCTCTCCGACGACGCCAAATAGCAGTTCGGGAAGACTGCCGATGACCCTTCCGGGTGTCAAGCAATGGCTTTCGAACAAGAAGCTGTTCTCTGGTCAGACCTCGCCCAGTCCGATTTCTCCACTTCCGCTGGAGATCAGACATATGCACCAAGAGTTCAAAAAGCCGTCTCTTTCCGATTCGCTGCGTCGAAAAGAGAATGAAGGAGAGTGGGACGAGCTGGGGACTGCGAATAGTGACAGTACAGCGGTTGGCAGACAGCCTGAGACCAAAGACAGGCCATTCTCGCCAATCTAGGTTCACATTGCTCGGACGGAATACTTTGATGTTGATCTCACGCCTCGGAAGAAGCCACCGGCGCCGGTTGCAGTAGACTCCGAGGTCTCTCCTTGAAGCTTCTCTTCCGTCTCCGACTGTCACTACCCCCAGATGCGCTTTCTGCGACTCCAGATCCTTCGTCTTCGTTGAGCGATTATCCAGCTCATTCGACGTCAGAGTCGGATTCGACTACTTCGTCTCATTCCAGTGTGGGCTTCAGCGATAGAGAATACGCCTCGCAAATTCTTCATGTGTGTGTCCACTCTCCAAGTGGTCAATCCCAACACCGTGAAGGACCGATTCCTCTTTCTCTTCAGCGACATTCTCGTCATCGCCAAGCTGTTGATGCAGCAGGACGATAACAAGCTTACGGCTATGGAGAGGAAGTTTAACGTGAAGAGCGTGGTGCAGCTGAAGAATTTGCGGTTCACGGGCAGCAGGTCTGAGCCCCAGGTCGGGACGTCGGCGCCGAGAAACGCCTTGATCAGGTCATTTGTCCTTATCCTTTACGACAAGCCTAGCCTGGAATGGTGCAATTGCACACTTTACGCCTGGTCTCCCTCTTGAAGACATTGACGAATCTTACTTTCGTCCTCGACACTTCTCCTGGGCTGTCACTGGATCACCAGAGATCAAGAATGCAATTATATGTGGTGAATCTCGTATTAAGGTACTTTCTTTTATTCTCATCTGGCTTATTTCGTCACTCATTTGTATCCAGATCATGCTTGTAGACAAGGACAACGAGGAATACAGGGATCCTCGAGTTGACCGAACCACACGTATATTTTACGCAACACAAGGAGTTTTCTGCATTCATACATGCAATAACTCTGTCGCTATTCCTGCTAATTATCTCTTCTTGCTCGGTTCCAATGTCATCCAGTCTGAGGGACTTGCTGGGGCTACTGCTGCTGAGCGAGCTCAAGCTTTGAAGAAACACACCTTCCATTGGTTTTTATCTCAGACTCTTAATGCGATAGGCAAAGTCTCACTTTTGTAGACTTTCGGTACTTATATTACTGATAATAGCACTTTAATCGACGCCTACAGGCCTTTTTTTATTAGTAGTAACACTTTAATCGACGCCTACAGGCCTTTCTTTATGTAACCTTTGCTCAATCTATTTCCCTTTAGCAAGAGCTTCCTGAAGATTCAGTATCCGGTCGTGGGCATCAATGACACGATCACTGTCACCGCCTTCAGCCCAAAACTTTTGAATCGCCAGAGCTCCCTTGCGCGTGATCTGAACAGAAGTGCCAAACCGGGTAACATCTGGGGCACTTGAAGACAACAAGGTACCATGTTCATCCACCTTGCCATGCCATAAAATGTCGACCAAGCCATCACACCTGACAATGTGGTTAAAAGCTGAAGGAGTTTCAAGGAAAACATACTTGGAAAAGTCCACACCGACTTTGTATTTTCCGTCAAGGAATTCACCGCCTTTAACCTCACTATGCTTCAAAGATCGATCGATAACCCACTGCTTTGTGTTGGGATCTTTTCGTGCCATGGTCCACTGACCACCAGCAAAGTCGACATCATCTGCATCTCGGTGCTGGTAGTTTGAAAAATTCTCACATGTAATAGTAAGAGAGTTAGCGAAAGGGTCATGAACTGATGTCCCGTCGACAATCATCGTGTCAGAAAAAGATGGAAGTTTGAGCCTGATTTCTAAAGTCAAATTCAGAATTAAAAGAAGTAAGATACATACTCTTTGGCACGATGAACCATATGCAGGTATCCACCTGGATGGATCGTGTGAAGCATTTCTGCATAATATTTTGCGACCATGGGCAGCTGATTGACTGCGCTTTCGTATCTGTCAAAATGTCAGAGTAGTTACCAATAGAGAAGATCTGCGAACTTGGTCAAGGCCTTCTGGTTCCTTGCTGGTGCATAAAAACCGATAGTTGACCCCTGTTCACCCATTGGTCCCCGCCATCCTACAGCATACATAGAGCCGTTTTTCTTCAGTGGTTTTCCATCACCACCGGTCGTTTTGTTGTCACCGTGTTCTTGCACAACTTTGCCAGTCGAATCTTTCAGAACCTGAGACTACATTTCCTTGAATACAAGTTACCGATAAAAATACGAAACTTACACCGTTATTTTTGATTTTGGGAGTTGCCCCCACATATGTGAACAGTATGTGCCAAATGGTGTCCGCTTTGAAACGATCCTCAGTGCTCAAGCTGTCCCATGAGCTGCTGACCATCAGCAGAGGCCTAGATCAAATAAAGAGAAGACTCACCGAACGCGAACAGCGAAAACCAATTCCATGGTTCCTTCGTCAAAGAATAAATGTGTTCCTTGAGCAGAGATCCATGTGATCTCACTATTAGGAAAAAGAGGATCTGCAGAATTCAGTGGTGCTGATCGTAGTTGTTCCAGAGCGTGCAACCGGCAGACGAATTCATCATCAGGATTTCCAAAATATACATGGACAGAGGCCATTCCAGTGAAGGATTCCAGCATCTGAGAGCTTGTCAGAAATAGCTTTGAGAACAAGACATTCATACCTTGCTGATCCGTTTTGTGCAGTCCTCTTTAGTCTCATCGACTTTCCTCTTGAAGTCCTTCTGCATCTCAGTCCATTGCACCAACAGGCTTGCTGCAATCCGGGCTTGAATTTCAGCTTCAGCTGCCGCAGCGTTTTCAGCATCTAGCCTCGCTTGCTCTGCAGCTTCTTCAGCCCTATGTGTTTCCAGTGTGTGCTTCTGGAGCTTGCGCTTTTTGGTGATGGTCATTTCTTCGTCCCTTGATCCAGGAGCATTGGATTGAACTTCCGGGGGTATAGAGGCTGTCAGAGACCGTTTCATAGTGAGGTTCACTGCCGATATGGGTGGATTACTGTCTGCCATGATATCAAGAGGTGAGCGCGATAAGGATCGGTGACACTGACCTGTTTGACAAGGGGTCCTAACCGAGTGATCCGAGGCCGATCACAGAAAAAACACTGGTTTTCGCAAGAAATTTAATAGAGCCTTGAAATTTGGGTATTTCTCCAACTTCAGGTGTTCTAGAGCCCATAATCGACAATTTCAGATTGAACTGTCTGTTTGAAATGTGGAAATTGAGGCCATATTCATGGAATCTCGACACCTGAAAGTCATGTGAGCGGTTTTCGGCAACCTCTCACTACGTTCCCGCCGGTTCTATTTTAGGGTCAGAGTGCCTGAGAGTACGTCAGAGCTATGTGAGAATACATAGCTATTCTTAGATATTCGCATGACATATCCTTACTTCAGTACAGCTAGGACTAGATCTCGTATATCTCAGCACATGTGCCCATTCTACTCAAGTATATGTGAGTCTACTCTTGTGTGAGTCTCCCTGGGATACAAGACCAGATAAGCCAGTCTTTCGCTGCCCAGTGCGACATGTTTCAGAACTCACACGCTGTCATCAGGCGCAGTCTCGGTCTGGGTCCTTGAGGCCGCAGCGCCTCATCGACTCCATAATATAAGCCGTACAGCTTTAATTAGCCGCGTACGGCAGAATGATCGCCGAAGGGTGTACGTGTTTCACCGAGCTTTGTCGCCCAGTCATGCCCTTACCGCCTACAAAGGCTTAATAAATGACTGAAATATCATAAAAATTGCTTATTATAGCCCTGAAGATATGTACTTTGTGAAATAGCTGAGAATACACGTGTATTCCGACATATGCGAGACATATTATGAGGGTGAGAATATGCCGAGAATATGTCACGTGGTCTAGGTTGGAATAGATCCGGTGGAAACGCAGTGTCTCGGCAGAGCTCGGCAGACCTTGAATCGGTCTGTCAGCTGATGAAGACTTCCGTCAGGGAAACCGAAACTTTTGCGTATGCCTCTCATCCTTCCTTTGGATCCCAAATCATTGACTAGTCAATATATCTCAATATTTACTAGATCCAGGCTGAGACAGAGAGGGTACTGGATGTGTGATTCTATCTGGTGACATTTCTCGAGCCTCCGAGCTGTCCGAGCTGTCCGATCAAAGCCACATGGGAGGTACCTAGGACTTCCAAGAAAAATGAGGTCGATGTCAAAAACTTTTTGATTGCTTACCTCTTGCATGATATTTCGGAAATTGTAATGAAGGTCATGTGCCGCATTCGGTCTTTGATTGCTCCCCATTTCTTCCTTGCAGTTGTGATGTCTCGACTGCAGCTGCAAGAAGAACCAGTTATGTCTCGACTGCTGGTTACAACCACGAATTGCCCTCTCGACTTTGACCCTTCATTTCCCGTCCCTTTTTCCAATGATATTGGACCGCGGCTTTCTTTGTCCCGCTCCGACGCTCACCAGTGAGTACAGCACCCTCTACTCCTCCAAGTCTCCCGGCGGAATCGGAAAATGATGCCAAAATGCTCGACGGTGCCGACGAAGCAGAGGTGAGTAATTCGGTTGCAGGCCCAGGACCATTCTCAAAATCTGCTCCAGTTTCTCATTTCTGCCAAGGTATATTCCAACTCTTCCAGCATTTTATTGTTTCTGACGCGCCACCAGGATACCGACGCCGCACGATACAAGCAGCTCAGCTATGTCATTTTTACCCAGCCAGCCCTCATTACCGGCGCGAAACTGAAAAACTATCAGCTTGAAGGGCTTCAGTGGCTTGTGTCGCTTCACCAGAATGGTATATCGGGAATATTAGGTACGCTCATTTATTGTTCATTATTGAGATGGTTACTCATGTCTGTTTTTAGCGGACGAAATGGGTTTGGGCAAGGTCGGGATATACCTCTCAGTCGCTTAGTTTTGCGCTCATGGTGTCTACAGACCCTTCAAACCATCGCGTTCAGCGCCTATCTGCGAGAGGAGCGGTTTTCCATGCCCTTCATGGTCGTCTGCCCGCTCAGCGTCCTACATAACTGGGTTTCAGAGTATGAAAAGTTTGCGCCAGACGTGAGTCGCTCTTCTATCGATTCAAGATCTCAGGGAATTAACGTTGCGTCAGATTCCTGTCTGCATGTATCACGGTACACGCGATGAACGTGCTGAACTTCGACGGACTGTCATGGCGCTTCCGATAACCAAGAAGAAGGCACCTGTCAAGAAAGCGAAACCCAAAGCGAAACGCCAGCGTGGAGCCCGTAGAAGTGGGCGTCAGAGTCGGAAGAAGGCGGAATCCGAAGAGGAACCGGAGGAAGAAGAGGACGAGGATGAGACCGACCTCGAGGCTGCTTTGGCATTTCCTGTGGTCATCACGACATACGAAATGATCATGAAGGACCGGGCACAACTCGCTCACTACAACTGGGGCTACATTGTCGTGGACGAAGGACATCGACTGAAGAATTTGAATTGCCAGTTGATGAAGGAGATCAAGAAGTATTCCTCTGCTGGTCGGATGATCTTGACGGGAACACCGTTGCAGGCGCGTCTCTTTTCTTCCTCTTCCTCTTCCGCTGCTGATAAAGGTTTCACAGAACAACCTTTCTGAGCTCTGGGCGCTCATGACCTTTGTTTTGCCAGACTTGTTCAGCGACGTCGATTCGTTTGACGAATGGTGCGTATTGGACGTTGGCCTGGGTGAAATTCTTCGCTGACAGTTTGATATAGGTTCAACCTACCGGCCATGCAGCAACATCTTGGTTCAGATCGCTCCACTCAGGTCGTCGACGCTCTTCATGCCATTTTGAAACCATTCCTGCTCCGTCGAATGAAAACAGACGTTGAAACCAGTCTCCTGCCGAAGAAGGAGTATGTCCTCTACGCACCTCTCAGTGAGCAGCAGCGCGAAGCGTATACTCAAGTGGTCAATGGCACATTGCGATCCTATCTCATTGGTGGGGCGCCAGTTGAACCGACCGAACCTGTGGCTGTCACCGAAAAGTCCATTACCGACGACCATAAAGCGGACTATTCCTGCGACAGACGACCGCTCTAATTCCCTTGCATTCTAACGGAGCTGCTAATTCCGTTATCCCTTCTTCTTCGACGCTTCCCGAATTCGTTGACGACCACCCGCCTGCCCCACCGCCGACGCTGCTATAGCGAACTCGGCCTATCGCTTCCGCACGACCCCGTCCCGTAATCCTTTTCCTCAACCCCGCAATCCTGTCTCTCGACCCCGTAATCCTTTCCCTCGACGACGACCGACTCCCGCTCCCCGAATTCGAATACCGCAGCTCGTCCCGTAAATACCGCAGCCATAACCATAATACGATAATCCTAATGCTTCGACTTTGAGAGACACGACACGGAAGCCTTTGAGACACGACACGGAAGCTTTGAGACACGACACGGAAAGCGACGAGAATACGAAGAGCGTGCAGACGAGAATACGAAGAGCGGGCAGAGAGAACACGAAGAGCCTGCAGATTGGTGTTCATTCGCAGTTCGAAATACAACACTGGCAGTCGTTTTCAGAGTGGTTATCATGTTTGTCTATTTCCCTTTTTACAAGCCCAGGAATTTAATAATAATATTTATTTCGTAGGGTGCATCCAGAGCGGTGTCTCAGGCTCATGCAATCAGTTCCAACGACATTGGACTGGCTCAATCTGACGAGAATACAGACGAGATACCCCAGAAACGAGTGACCAGTATCACATCTCCTCGTCGGTCACGATTGAGGAGCAACAGTCTCGGTCTCGTGCTCTCGTCTGAAGCTCAATCTGAACGGAATGATAAGATCGGTGTCCTTCAAACAGTTCAACTTCATGCCCGCTCCCGTCACGCTTTTGCGCATTCAGCAGAGGACAATGAGGCCAGGCCAGCATCACCGCCTCTTACGCGCTCCAGGTCATCTTCAGTGGCTCTTCCCCCTAAGGAAGACCTTTCTTCACCTGCAGTACCATCACCACAGTCATCGAAAGATGTCCTTTCCACCGACCCCGCTTCTCCCCAGACAGTACTACGACCTCCGTCGAATGAAGAGGAGACTTCGAGCTTCCATTTTCGTACTCTGTCCAGAGCTCGCGATTCTCGAAATTCTTACACAGTCGCTGAAGCTCTCTCCAATTTCCGGTCGACCGCCGTTGAACCTATCGTACCAGAGTTCAATATGGCTCTCGAGGCCATCCAAGCCAGTTGCCCAGTCGGAGAGCCTCTTACTCTGCTCATCGAGACCTACAATGACATGATCAGCCGTGGTCTTCTTCCCAATCTTCGGACATACGTCTTGGTCCTTCGAGCTCTGAGATGCTGAGGTCCAGTATGCTATCAGGGGTCTCGAGATGCGGCAGAAATGGCGAGGTGATATAGTCAACCGAGAAGACGATGCTCTGCTTGAAAAGTATCGTGGAGAGAACAACTTTACCTCCGCCATGGCTGTATTCCAGGCCATCTTGTCGCTCGGACCGTCAACACCGCCTATTCCATACAACCTGCTCACCAATCTTCTGCATTCTTGTGTCGAAAATCGCCGAGTAGACAGCGCCTTGACCATCTGGACCTACATCGAGAGCCTCAAGGGTCTCAAGCCATCGGCAGCCATGTTCAAGCATCTCATCACGGTCTTCTCCCAGCATAAGAACATTAAAGCAGCCCAGGAGATATTCAAGAGTTATTGTGGTCGGTGCCAGCGAGATGAGATTGGCTGGGGTCGAGAGGGCGGAAACGAGTCCGGTTCTCCTTCTGCTGCCCATGTCATGGTTTACAACGCGATGATAGAGGCTTTCTTCGTCTGCGAAATGCCCGACCTGGCTATTTCGCTTTCAGAGCTGGCCGTAGCTGATCCGACGGAAATAGACCTCTTAGACAGGTTTTTTGTACCTAAACAACCTGCCTGACAGGCGAGTCCATTGAAGTACGTAGCTGATTAGTCTGAATCGGATTTAGTCGGATCTCCAGATCGTCCGCCGCGTCCGCTGGTGCCTGTACACAACTTCTACAGTGGCAAGAGCAGAATCAGGTGGAGATTGTAGCTCAAACCATGTTGCACCACTGGATTTGAATAGCAGCCCTGGATCGCACACAGTCTGTAGGTGGCTGAATTCACAGCACGTGTCATCGACGCGGTACGAAGACGCGATGCTGCGAACTACATCCAACACAGACAAGCCGGTCTAATTCGAAGCGCAATGTTAATGAAGGCTATCCTTGTTTGAATAAGAATACTGTCATCCAGGTACTTCTGGTGGCAGTCCGCTGGTTCATTTACTTAATTCATATGCATCGCCCGGTGACAAGGCGCATTGCAGCAATTCCTAGCATTACAAAATTATGATAATTGTATTTTTCAGCACTGATAATATCATTCTATCATATATATATACAGTAATGGAGGTCCGCTAGATCTCACTCGCACCGCATTTCTCGCATTGCTTGGTGCTGATAAACACACCCCACTGAGTACTGGAGTCATTGTTCGCAAATCGGAGTTAGGCTCTTCGTCCTCGAAACTCAAACTACTCAACCCAAAGCAATGATCATTTCTTTATGTTGATTGTGGCGCAAACTGCTAATTTGTCCTCTGTTCAGGCATAGAGTTATATAAATCAATGAATTATTGCTCCAGAACAGTTATAGAGCTTCTATACGCCAAATACCATCTGCTAATCATCTTGCCTATTTACAAACATGTTCCCACAAGTGAAACGTGGCGCAATTGCCGAATATACACTTTAGGGCAGCTGTACAACTCGGAGCAGCGCAAAAGGCTCAAAGAAACTGTTAATCTATCATAAAGACTCTAATGAATAATCACCGAGCGATATGAGTGTACTTGACATTACTATTCAACAAAAATGGACTTGCTTCCGATGGCTCCCACATGCCGATGTATAGCGCCAGAGTGCCAGAAATGCATTGAGATGCCGAATATCCAGATACAGTTCCACTTACAAGAAAAATCTCCGCCCCCAGATTGAAAGAGTGACCGGATGACCGCCAAGATGCTATGGAGCACTGAAGTTGATGGCCTGCGCTGTGAGAATTTTACGACTTTTTCATTTCTAGTCCAATATGTCCAAATTTTTACATTCGAGAAATTTCAGTATACGTGATGTCATTGCTCGATAAACTAAGCAATCCGTCCTCTGGGTCAGATGGAAAATGCTTTTCAATGTTCGTCCGATGATGTTCCGATGCTATCAATGACATCCGGCAACTTCCGGCCAATCAGGTCTTTCTTTCTGCCGTCATCTCGGCCTCGTTCGATGTCTTGACGATGGTAACAAGGTATTCTGAACACTCGGAAACAGTTCTCTTATCCAAACAGATCCCAACCCCTCAGATTCGCCATGCTCCGCAACCGAAGGAAACATTCATTGGTCTTTGCAGTCAAAGTACCGACATATAGGCTGCTACTACGGACGCTGCAGCGAAGAAACTGTCATTTAAATCAGATAAGGATCTCATGCTAATGTGACATTTTTCTCTCCTGTCAGTGCGGTCCGAAGGTCAGTTTCTGCCGCATGTCCGCTGGAGCGCAGCTCGTTGTCACCGCAATTTACTACCCTGCCCAGGCCGACGAGCGATTCCTCTTCATTTCTATGATGGTATGTCGCTCGTCGTAATGTTAGGCCACCCTAGCTGTGGCGCAGTGCCCGGACCGCACTATATCAATAACTTTCTTCCTCCTGAATGTCTCAATTGTTCCTCTAATTTATATTCAGAGGAGGAATCTTTATCGTCATCCTGAATCCCAGATTTTCCCCAGTTTTTTGCCCTGGAAAGTTTCATTACTACATGTTCGCCGGTCGCTCACCTACATCCGAGGCAGTTGGGGCTCTCAGTATTCAGCACGGCGAATGCGCCACATAATTGATGCCTCAGAATACATTGAATACCCGGGATACAACCTCAATTCACCTGCTTTTGCGATCAGCATTGACGTCGCCAACAGTAATGAGTTGCCCTCGACGACAGGTAAGAATCATATTCCACATATTTGAAGCATATGCGCAGAATTCCATTCTCTTCGTCACTCCGACCAGCAGAGATCTGCTAGCAACCGCCACAGCAGAGCTTGAGGAGCGCTGACTGTCACATGTAAAGTTGATGTTCGAGCTGGAGCAGACGTCCGCTGAGCCGACGTCCACTCAGCCCAAAATGGAATTGGTAGAGCGGTAAGCCAGCGGAATCATCTATTCGGTGGGTTTTTTAGGTACAAAATACCCACCTGATAGGTCTTTATGTAACAGATTACCTCCGCCCATAGGTGTTCGCTTTTGGACGAGATGATCGATACTTCTACTTCGGTGAAGGAGCCCGTTGTCCGGCCCGACGTGTCGACTTTGCCAGATTTTCGTCCATCAGCGCCGCCAACTCCTCCTTCGACCTTCTCGACCATCATTGCTGGTTTCTGCAATGCCGACGATACTGAAAGTGCCGTAGTATGGTTCAAGCGCCTCTTGAGCCAGAAGCATAGTCTAAGGGGAATTCGTCAGAGCACTTTGACACCCACGAGACCAGATGTCGCGGCTTGGAGGACTATCATCGAGCATCTTTCACTGAGCCGTAAAACAGACGAGTTGAACGAGCTGGTGACGATCTTGAAGCAGCAAAATTTGGAAGAGATCGACAACTTGGAGCTCTGGACTGTCGACCGAGCGTTGATCTTTGACGCGAACATGAAAAAGGTCCAAGAGCTCATCGATGCCGATGAAAAGTTGAAGGCCAAAGAGCATCTCGACCGCCTGCTTGCTTGGAAGATGGTTGATCCCACCTCGATGCGTCACGACTAAATGTTGCAGAACGTTTGGAATGCATACATTTCCATCGGTCACTCTGTCGAAGCGCTCAAGCTGTTCAAGGAGTTTTATGACGCTGCCCAGCAGATACCATTGGAGAACAGCCGGCAGAGGGCGAACATTCTTCTCAGAGCGTTTGTTAAAAAGGTTTACGCCAACTATCAGGGTGGTCTGCCTTTCGACGAAGGCTTGCTTCTCGCTCGACTTGTTTCACGTGAGGTTATCCCCTACAATCCTGCTCAAGCCGCTGAGCTGCTTCATGCTTACACCACAGAAGGAGCGAAAGAGAAGCTGTCGAACATGGACCTCCATGATTTGACTACATTGCTTGGTGTTGCAGCATACCTGGAGCCCTCACATAATGATCCCGTACAACGAGGGATTCGCAATTATGCCTTCCAGGGTCTCTTCAGCCTTTTGACGGACTTGCCAAAGGACAAACTGAAGGACGTCTTTGATGGATTCTTCTTGCACTGATATTCTTTTGTTCTCTCCTTACAAGGTGGGTGACTCCATACTTCTTTTCTCATTCTCGCCATTAAACATTCTTCACAGTGGAACACCTCACGCCCATCTCTGGTCACTGATGTAGGTCCTGAGCTTGCAGTCATGGCTGCCAACTAGTCGATTTACAGGTGAAAGATGTCCAGCTGGAATTGGGTGATTTATCACCCGCACTAGTGTCTGGCTGGTCAGAAACGTATTGAACGGCTTGCTAAAGGGCATTAGGCTTTGCGCAATGCTGGTCTTGTCTTGTCAATTGTGGATGTTGAAGATCAAAATTTATGGATATTTTCATAGCCTGAAAAAGTACGATTTTGCTGGAAATAATACAAGCGCGAAAATCAATTTATGATATTGTATCAAGGGCCAGAGCCTCTTTCTTCATCTTGTTCTGGAAATCTCGGTGATGCAGGACTGGTACAGAAGCAAACGGCAGAACGAGCCCAAGTTTCTCGTGGTACTGAACGAGCTTTTTTGCTCCCGAAAACCAGCCTGGGCTCCTTCCAAGAAATTCCAAGCTTTCTTTTCGTGTTGAAGAAAGCTGGGGCAGAGCGCGCTGCAAGTTTTGTCAGAATCCGCGGAGGCGTCAGATAACTAGATACCGTCAGGGCATTCAGTGGTGGTACGAATCTGTCCTGAATATCCATTCCTAGTTTCGAGTGGCTGATCCACTCTTCATTAGTCTCGGGATTGAGTTCTGGCTTGAACTGGGCGAGCATCTTCTGGAGCACTGGATCATGTGAGACGACCAAGTTCCAGAGATCACGAGGAACTTGCGGGATCCCGTCGTTGTCCTATTCAAAGGAGACGATGAGAAAAATGATACAACGCGAGCGATACCTACAAAAATATGGATCATTTCTGAAAGATCGGGTGGCAACAATTTCTGACATGCGGACTCTGCGGAGAATCTCAATGTCTCCATCTTGGGGCCATGCGGGATGATGATCGTGCAGGCCGCTATTTTCAAATCAATCAACAATTGTAGGCTGCCTGTGTGATGTTCTCACCCGACTCCAGACCCAGTCTAGCTACGACTCCTTGAGTCGTACTCTCGCAGCCTGCGAGTGTGATTCTCGTCGAATGCAGACTGGGATAGCTATTTTTCCTGTGGTCCGACACCACAAGCTCCATCGTATCGTGGTCGCTTGACTAAAGCTAACGCATCAGGATCTCTATAATCTAATCCAGGATCGGAAATGCTACTCACCTGCGACTCTTCAAATTCATTCGCCAAATCCTGGGGCGGTTCTTTGACCTCTAACTCCTCGTCATCCTGGGTCCCTTCTTCGGCCTCGCCTGATTCTTCAGTCTGGACTTGCTCCTTAGGCTCGAGCTTTGTTGGAAATGAAAAAACTTCCCCGTATAAGAGTCAAAGCTCCTTACCTCTTCCAACTCGGACTCATCATCCTCGAGCTGGGAGTTGATTCCCTGAATATGAACATAGATCGAAATCCAGTGCATTTATATTCAACTCACCAGTTGTTGTGATTCCGCAACTTCTGGAGAAGTTGGATCTGCTAGCACTGAAGCAAAGGTGTCTCCATCTTGAGCGGGATCCAGTAGATGCCCGGCCAAGTCTGGAACCTCCAGGTGATGAATTTGATCGGCCACCGGAACAAACTTGGTGTTTTCATCCTCAGCAGGATCCGGTGGAAGGGGGGCCAAGTCTGGAAGCTCGAGATGAAGATGCTTTGAAGCATTGAATAAGAAGAAGGAAGGCTGAGTTATGGTGTAAGATTACCTTCAAGCAGGGAAAGTCGGGACTGGTCACAGTAACCCGGAGAATATCGAGACTGGCAGGAGGGATTGGCCAGATTAGTAGAGGCTCGGTTTTCGAATATTTTTGAATTATCTGCCAGAGTTTGGATTTATCGACCTTGGATTGTTTGATTTTGGCACTGCTTTGCAGTCAGAGACGTTTTCAGAGTCGGCATGAATAACCTACAGCCAGTAATGTGGAGATGGCTCCCGTTGTGTAGTCCATCTAACGGGTCTTTTGGTTGTCCCCTTCTTGGTTTGAAGAGACTGCATTCTGAACGTAGGATGGTAATGGATGGGTGTTGAGCGCTAAGCACAACACGAGGTAACCTTCTAAAACGCTCAGATACTCCCGGCCACGGTGGCGCCGGAAACGTTGGCGACAACCACCGAAGAATCCGTCGGTTGACTGGAGTGGCGTCGTTCATTCGAAGCTTGTTTCAAGGTTGAATGGAAAGGAAGCTGCCTGCAGGCAGATTGGTCCTGGATACCTGAGCTACTTATCATTATCACACCGACAGAACTGGTCGCTCCGAGAGCGGCGTCAGCTTGCGAATCTTTCTGTCTTCTGAACCATCGAGATAGACATCCGGATTGTTTACCGTCTGCTTACTATCTGGACTCGGCATTGCTCAGGTAGCCTGGTCGGGTTAGATTATGATAGACGACAAACCTCAGTAGGCCTCAGTGAGTCGATTCTGGAGTGTGGTTGATACCTGTCGATAGCCGATACAAATCCATCAGCAGCCATCGCTGCGCTCCGGCTCAGCTCGGAGTTCAATTTCTATTCAAGAGTTCAATATGTCCATTCTCCAGTACCGAGCCAGGAAACCCGTGAGATACAATTCCAGCTAGTCTCTCAGGGACAGAACTTGTGGTGATCAGCACGCCACAATGCTGTTGCTTCATACAAAGTGACAAACATGAGCGAGGGAGTTGCTATAGCGGCTTGACTCGCACAATGGAAGAATCGAAGTGTTCACTTTCCTCACAATAAGCTAAGATTTATAGACACTCCGAGCAGAAGTCACAGAAGAATTTCAGGTAAACTGATAGACAAATTCAGTCGGAATGAATTAGGATCGGTTGCTCAACTAAAATCGACCGATGTCTATTGGCATCACGACGTGCACTTCACCCGCGCCTCACCTCCTCACCTACGAACATGAAAATGCTAGCGGTAATAAGGCATGAGCCCGATGATAGCAGTGTTCCAAAAAGACTTGTTGACAATCTTGGAAAAGGTGGTCGATCCAGAGCTTATGAGGACTTCGCAGATTCGGTTATCAAATTGCTGAACGGGGGTAAGAACCAGACGAATATGATGGTAAAGTTCGGGCTCACGGTCGTCGGAAACTCGTGCTTGATGATTCGCTGTGACCGATCGCCTCGTCAACGCCCTGGTCAATCGGCATCTCGGTACATCTCGGTCGTAGCCTTGCGTTTCGATCTCCGCCGGGCTGTGACCGCCTCTGTTTGAATTTGAAACGCTGGCGACAACGGTCACACGATCAGTATCTCTTCGTCCTGCTCAACATGGTCTCCGTGGACCAAGATATCCTCGACTACACCTATTCCTTCCTGGACCATGCAGACCTTAAAAGGGTCACTCTCACGTCAAAAGGGATGAGATCCATGGCAGATCGTCATCTCTTCCATACTCTACACTTGACTGGGCCCCGCGTCCATGACATCAACTTCTCCTCCTTTATCTTGCGAATTTGCGAGCTTCCTGTGAATATCTTGGTTCTTTCAGGAGTTCCTCTTGATGACATTGGGATAACCACATTGCTGAAACAGCTACGAAGTCTCCATACTTTGTATTCACTCAACTGCTCGGTGCCCGAGGGCTTCACATTTCCGGAAAATCACCCCTTAATCTCTTCAGTATTCATCGCAACAAATGACGAGGCTATTGCTAGAGCTTTTCTCGCCATGTGCAGCTACGCCACAGTCATCACACTGCTTCCGGAGATTTGCGACTTCAGTGAAAATCATTGGCGTCCGTTTATCAAACCACTGAAGAATATCGTATCTGTCCAAGGTGGTCCGGTTTGTGTTGCACTACACAAACCGTGGTCCATAGACTTGCTAGAACCAGCAAGGGTTAATGGAAGTCTTACCAGACTGAGCTTTTATGCTTCACATCCCAATCACCAGGATTTGGTTGATGTACATCGGTCCACTCTGACTTTTATGTCACTTGAGGCATCTTCTGGTATGTCTTGAATTTCTTGGATTTCTTTGTCATCAGCTTAATTTTCTAGTAGTGTTCGATCTGAATCTCTCACAATTGACCTGCCTTCAAGAAATGGTGTTTTGCGGACCAGTTTCAAGGCTAGACGACATTGCAGCCTCACTGCATACTCTACAGTTTCCCAAGGTGACCGTAATTTCACTGAGCGTCCTCTTTGATCCTGAGTTGGATGAGGATCTCGACCTCGCAGAGGAAGTCCAACTCGAGGAAACCCTGTGGCACAATCTTGCCAGGAACTTCAGTATTGTTCCTTCGACTACGGTTTGTACAGTTCGTCTCTACTGGGAGTGGGGTAACAACTGCTTCGACTTCGTTGGTGACCACGTGCTCAATCAGGTCAAAGAAATGCTTCCTAATAATGTTCTTGTCATTGGGGAAATTGAGGAATCAGAGAGTGAAGATGAGGAGGAATACAATGCTTAGTTATCCCAGTTTAATCGAATCAGTGTCTGTTGATAACTTCAAGTCAGATGGTCACATATCTGTCCAGTGTCAGGCCGACTCGACACCAGATGAGTGTCACCGTGCGCTCATTTGATTGATGTCATTCTGCAAGTACTTTGTCACTCACTTGAATCAGATGAGTGCTGCAGCAACCAGAGACTCATTTGATTCACTCAAATCGTTCGGCTCAAGCCGGATCAGACAATCATGCACGGACGAATGAAAAATGAATATATTGGAGTATTTTATCTACTCGTTTTTCAGATTGTGAGCCAAATCCATGCCAATCGCGACACTGGTGGGCGAAGGGTAGATGCTCATAGAGTCGGAAACCTGTGAAATATTAGCCAGTACATGATTCATGTTCCGAAAGCCTCACATAGTCCAAAGAAGTGGGATCGGGTGTATCGCTCAATACCATGAGTGACCATGAGTGCCGAAATCACCCAATTCCAGCTGGACATCTTTCACCTGTAAATCGATTAGTTGGCAGCCATGACTGCAAGCTCAGGACCTACATCAGTGACCAGAGATGGGCGTGAGGTGTTCCACTGTGAAGAATGTTTAATGGCGAGAATGAGGAAAGAAGTATGGAGTCACCCACCTTGTAAGGAGAGAACAAAAGAATATCAGTGCAAGAAGAATCCATCTTATCTCCTTCGAAGACGAATCGTCTCCTTCTGAGCTGTCTCGATCCGAAGGGCTCGAGCTCTTGGTCAAAGGCTTGATACTGTCAAAACGATCAGAACAGGATAAATATACAACGACGACGCGACCAACCAGATCCATGACACTTTCGTGAACTGGATATGTCGATTCAGAAAGGAAAGAGGCTGGAACAGTAGAAGACGCACTCTTTTGCCACAAATTGACTCGGAAGATCTGGATCAAACTGATCTTCAATGTCTGCCTGTTTGAAGATCAGCATGACCTAAATGAACATCGGGAAAATTACAAACATGAAAATGCCAGCGGTGATGAGGCATGAGCCCGATGATAGCCGTGTTCCACTTGTTGACAATCTTGGAAAAGGTGGTCGATTCAGAACTTATGAGGACTTCACAGATTTGGTTATCAAGCTGCTGAACGGGGGTAAGAAACCAGACAAATATGACGGTAAAAGTTTGTGCTCACGGTCGTCGGAAACTCATCCTTGATGTTCCCGACTGGATGTGAGCTTGAACCTCGAAAGACAGATTCGCCTTGAACTGCTGACCCAAATGTGCAAAACACTGGAGTATGCGATCCAAGGAAAAGGTTTGGCTTGAAGGCTGGGGGGGTTAACGCTGTCGAAGGAGATATTCGCCTTGAACTGCCCACCCAAATGTGCAAAACATTGGAGTATGCGATCCAAGGAAAAGGTTTGGCTTGAAGGCTGGGAGAGGTTAACGCTGTCGAAGGAGATATTCGCCTTGAACTGCTGACCCAAATGTGCAAAACATTGGAGTATGCGATCCAAGGGAAAGGTTTGGCTTGAAGGCTGGGAGAGGTCAATGCTGTCGAAAGAGATATTCGCCTTGAACTGCTCACCCAAATGTGCAAAACATTGGAGTATGCGATCCAAGGAAAAGGCTGGGGTCGGCGGCTTGAAGGTTGGCGGTTAACGACCTCGAAGGAGATATTTGCCTTGAATTGCTCACCCAAATGTGCAAAACATTGGAGCACGCAATTCAAGGACAAGGCTGAGGTCGGCGGCTTGAAAGTTAGAGATTTGCCTGCAAGGTGACGTAAGCATTGTCATTGTTTGGAGACGTAGAAGCACTCATTTCTGCGTCTCCTTGTCGGTTATCTTATCTCCTTTTCTCCATCTTTTCTCTCTCTCTTGTGCATAGTTTCTCCCAGACTGAGTCTTCGCACATCGTGATGTACATGCAGTTAATGTCGGTGGTGTCTCACGCAGTAATCCCCACCGACGACAGCTAGCGCTCTGGTCAACCAGGCCTTATCCAGCTCTTCAGCATCAAGGGACATTTGACGAAGGACCGTCTTCATGCTGCTGGGATGTAGCTTGTCCATTCGCAGAACACAAATTGTAGGAATTCGGCAGTGCTGGCTTTTGATCTCGGTAAGAGCCCCTTCACGTTGCCCCGGGCTTCACCTCTTTCGCTGGAGCTCGTCCTCGACAAGAATGTCTGACAGTCATCGGCATTGGTCAGGTTCTCAACGACGCTAGATTTCGATGAGAAACCTTGGTTGCTAGGATTGGTGAAGCTGGGGAAGCAGTCTCCAAGCAAGCTCTGGGCCTTGATATGGTTTTGCTCTCCTGACATTGTCCAGATCACGATTATCGTCCAAGGCTCCAGGCTACAGCTTCCAGCTCTCTCATCATCTCATTGCAGTCGGAGTCAGCAAGGCACATCTGCTCCTTCTTTCTCGTGTCCCGAAGGTCTAATACCTCTGGACAGGTGGTCGTCATTGAGGACAGAAAGCCATATGGCGAGACGTTCGTCAACCTTGCGCTCCTAGGTAAGCTACCTCGATCATTTGCCTGTTTGTCATATCATCGTGCTTGTCTGTTTCAAAGACTGATTATTTACCAGACGGTGCCATCTTCATTTTCAACTCTCGTTCGGGACAGTTGTTCCTCAAGATTATCCAGTGCCTGGGCTGGTCAGAAACGTCTTGGACAGCTTGCCAGATGGAAAACCACCGAAGAAGTGGCTGCTTTGGTTCGCTCTCTGCCAGTCGAAGAACAGCCGAAACAGGACATCGTGACGCGAAAGGGAATGTTGGGTAAGTTATGTTTTAGTGATGTCGAAGCTCTCTCTCATCTCTTACAACTCTTTAGATCCACTCGAAGTCCATCTGCTCGATTTCCCGAACATTGTCATCAAGGACAGTGAGCTCCAACTCCCCTTCCAAGCTTGTATGAAAATGGAGAAATTCGGAGATCTAATTTTGGTATGGCTCATCTCTCTGTTGCAATCTATAACACTGACCATTTCTTCCTATATATCTCGGTCTTTGGGTATTCGAGCTCACTCTGGGCAACGCAGGATCGAGTTCTCGTTGTCTCGGTAGTCAAGGAGCCGAAGTGGGCACGAATCTGCATCTGGTGCGTGGCGTAATGATTGCAGAATATCACTGACGTTGTGCCAGCGCCGATGTCCTGATATGCATGAACTGTGTTCGACTTCTCGAGACTGTCAAGAGAGCCGAAAATATTATACAACAAGACGATAGCATGGACTTGGAAATGCAAGATGTGGCGAGCAGTGATTTTGACGTCTCGATGGAGGGTGGGGACGAGGACGGACAGCGTGATATCTAAGGTGAATTTTATCTCTGCTGTGCAATTTGAATGTTAACGAAACGACAGCGGTCGATGCGATGTGCTTTCCGGTTTTGGTCATTTGTTTTCGTGTTTTCGCAACGGCTCGCAGCAGCTTTTCAAGGCTTTACAAAAATATCGTCCTCAATAACCTCTTGTGCTCTCAAGAAATGTAATGAATTCATCCTCGTCATTTCCGAAGCTTAGATTCGATTTTTGCTCTCATTTGAGAGCATAACAATAGATCGTTTGACCTGGATTATCGTCTAATGTTGAATCGGACAAGAGTGGTCTACAAAGCAAGATTCAAGGATATATGCGTGAAGGAATCTAGGTTTGTACGGACGGTGTTGGGTAGCTAGAGATGATGTTAGTGCAAAGATCACTCACCCGACTTGGAAGAGAACCTTGGGGCCCATGCAGAAAAGCAGTCAACTATTCGGAAAGCAAACACCATGGGCATGCTGTTAATGAATCTGAAAGATGTGAATGGGTGATAAAGCAGGACATAGAGACACCTACAAGCTAAGAAACCAGGGCAAGGATGCTACAGATAGCTGGACATCCACTGCGGTGAAATGGTCGTGAATTATAGGTATGCAACGTTGGACGAGCGATTCAAAGACACGTTGATCCAGGAGGGTACTGTGCATCGAAGGTCTACAACAATGTCAGAGAGCATCCGAAGGAATTCATCAGCACTAATAATATCCAGGCAATAAGTGATCGCAGAGCACCTCCAATAGCCAAAACGCCTGCTCTTCAGACATGTAACTGCAAGAATCGGTTATGACAGTCGAGGCGAGATATCGGGACATACATCAGGATAGCTGCGGCCAAAATGTTCATAGCCTGGCAAAAAGATCATTAACGAAACTTGAAGAAGGATTGAATACGCACTTGGCAATATCCCAGTTCCAGATTCTTGAAAGAATACCAGCGAGTTAGAGGCCAGCCTTCGGTGGCAAATACGAGCCCCAATGGGTTTATTTATTGATTACCAGCTTCCAAATCTTGTTGCACGGTTATGGGTTCAAACGAGATCCCCAACCTTGCTGCTGCACAATCAAATCAAGATGGCAGCTTAAAGAATGACTTGGGTCTCAACAGCAAGGAATGACTCATGGGTTTGAGGGAAGACATATGGCCAATGCTTATCTGAATACTGGTTGACCAGAATTGAACAGCAACAGAAAGGGAGCACTTGTAGTCACAGTGTTTGTAGAATATATATATTCAAAATTATTTTACTCACATCTGAGGTCTTATGTGGCAATTGCTTGCCCATTATGGTGGACATGTACACAGGAGATGAAATACTCGGTGACGGAGACTACATTTTTTCTCGCTGTAGCCTCTTATCATGATTTGCTACAAACAAGGAGCCATAATCAGTTGGTGATCCGTGCCTGAAAAGGAACTGACAGCCATGCTAGGAGGTTGAAATAAAAAGTAAGGGCATTAGAAAGGATGGCCGGCTGACCACTTGTGTGTTCGATATCGATTTCGATATTGACTAAGCAAGCATGTGACACCTCCGAGAAGCCGAGCGAGCCGAGATAGCTCTACTCGCCATTCACCTCGACTTCTCGGAGACAGGGGCTGCAATAAGCGCAGTAAATCAGGCGCAGGATTCATTTCATACACTTCAGTTTATATATCATACGGACCAGCATTGAAAAGGTCTTGAAGGAGAAATTGCCAGTTTGACGGCTGATATTCAAGTACTATCGCTGGAAGTGACCATTCTTTGGATTTATCTTGATAAGAATTGAGTGCTTCAAGGGCTACTGCAGTGAGTAATTTACCCAAGTCACTTTCTGCAAGCTTCCGACATGAGCTGAATCACTTTTCAACTTGAAGCTCTTGGATGTATGCCCGGCATCCACTTTGCCTACGGCTCGAGTCGGCGGCGCTGGACTTGCAGGCTCCCTAAAAATGACTATGAGTCTTCTGGGATTTTTGGAGCTGAAGCCTTTTTTGGTTATCTAAGAACTGGGAGCTGATCCTGACCCTCTTCCAGTCTCAGTTCAAGTGCGCTGCAGGTGAGGAAATTTTGTTGAAATTGCCTGCTTAGAGGTTTGTAACTCCAGCCAATTATAAGCTGAGGATGCTGTCTGTGCTGGCCAAAAAGGAAACAATGTATGTATGTAGGTCGGTCTTTTGCCTTTTGCCTTTTTCCTATTTTATTTTAGTTTTAATTAATTATTAATCAAGCACACAAATCGCTATCGAGCCGAAAGGATGATACTCACAACACATGAATCAAGCACAAATGACTTGGAAAGCGATGACATCGGCCGGATACCGGTTCCTGAATTAGCCGGTAGCGATGGGAAAGATGCCATGTGATCTATCCCCGATAGGTTCTTTGATGATGGTGTACTGAATTTTGCTCCGTCCCAACAAACGAGCCCATGAATGGGTCTCGTAATGCCTGAAGTACCCGTCGTAGCGCCCCGATACCCTTTTCCGACTGATAACCTGCATATTCCGGTAGACTCCGATGCAAATCCTTCTCAATATCTTCTGTGCTCGTACTCGATCTCCCCTTGTTCTCCTCTAAAAGCCGCTCGTAGTATCCTGGATTCGAAAATCGGAAGAATATCGAGACAGAAAGGGTTTCCCACATTTCCCCACGGAGACGATTGGGCAAACCGACCTGGACGAGACGCGTACATTGTGGATATCTGAGCAAGGTGAGATTGTGTCCATGGGCTGTCAAAGGAATGAGACGGGAAAGCAAGCAGAAATAATGAGAAATATACTCTGCAAATATGTCGTCCAGAGTCCCTAAATCTAATGCGCATTCAGCAATGACATCGACAAGAGCACACTGGAAGCTTGCTTCTTTGGATCCCCAGGAAGCTTGAACTTGAGCCCCAGACCGCCGTGATATGTCGATTCGCGTGGAGCTGCATGATCCTTCTCTTCACTAATTAAACTGCCGTCTTCGCGTTCATTGTCGGCGACCCCAGATGATGTCGAAATAGAGCTTCTAAATAACAGGTCTTGATGAAGGATTTGACTGACTTCATCTGGCCGCGTTGCAACTCGATCTTCAGCCCATCACGCAGCAGGGCGCAAAATAGATCTGCAGTTGGCCGTAGAGACGTCAACTGAACAACCTGCATCCGAATAATGAGCTATATGAAAGCGAAAGAGAATGGGATGAGTGTACAATTTTGCCGCCATACCACAAAGATAAACTGAGGGCATAGATGCTCGCTCTCGCATTCAGACGTTCCACTCGACGAATGGTCGATAATGGGATTGTAAAACGAACAGATTTGCGGTCGAGAGATGCAAAAGCGAGATATGGAGCAATGATATAGAGTTTTCCGGCCTACACTAGCCGTCAGCGAGGTCAAGGAGGTAATGTCAACGTCGAGACTGACGGAATGGAGAAGAATATTTGGGTGAGCTGGTCTTTGGTCGGCTCCTTGAAATTGCGCAGAGCCGTCGATATCGTCGACATGGCTCCGTCAAGACTGAGGTCGACGTCGTGGACGCGAACGAGAAATCGGTTAGGCGGCACAGCCACAACAGCGCTCACACCCGAACCAATGGCGCAGTCCAATGTTTTACACGAAAGGCTACATCAAGCTAACTATACATATATTTCACCAGTGAAATAGAGGCCGACAAGCGGCATGTACGAGTCCCCATTTTTTGCCTCTTGTCCAGTGTCTTGTATGAGCAGGACAAGGAGGACAGATAAGAAATGGAATGATGGTATAAATTGTTGGGAAATTGTGCGCTGCTCATCATGTACCGCTCGGGATGCCACACGATCACTGGTGAGTGACCAGTCTCTTGTCAAGATGAGAGGACTCAGAAGACAGGACCCAGAGGACCAGCCACCGGGAACTTCAAGCTTCAAGTGTCATTATTGCACATGATATTAAGCAATAACTCCAAGGTGTAAAGCGCCCTGAGCAGGCCATGCTATTTTTGGCGCTGCCTTCTAATTAGAACAATAAGTAATCATTTTAGGATGCCTGTATTACCCGTAATGGAGGGGATTACGGCCGTCCCGTATACGGCCAAACCCGTACCGGCACCCGTACCGTCAGAGTCTGTCTAAAACAGCTGCCGGTTACGGTTCCGTAACCGTACCGCCCGGCCACGGTATAACCGTACGGGTACGGTGACGGTTGCGAGCCCTATTGTGGTCGTCGTTTTCAAGGTCAATGTCATGCATAACGGGTGACATTGTCACGATGTGCACAGCCACTAAATGACGTGGTCATTTTTCCCACATGTTCAAATTTTGGTTTTGTGGTGCAACATCCCCATTGACCAGAAATATTGTCTATTTTGTCCTCATGATGTATTACATGCTGCCTAATTGACAGAAAAGCTTGCCTGGACTGCGGCTCCGCGAAGCGTAAGAACGCACGTGACTATTCCCTTTGGGCGCTGTGATGCCAGCTTCCTGAATCTCGCTGATACCCAATGAACGAGCCCATAAATGGGACTCGTAATTCCAGGAGTCAAATAGAGCCACCCTAGAATGATTTGAATCAACTGGCGCAGTCGTATTGGAGAAAACATACCGTTGAGGTGATCTTTCAATGACATAACGAACATTTTGTTTTGCTTCTCCTTCTCGAATGATAACAATTCGTTTCCATGCCTGTCGCTTGTGGTCCATGTTGCGATGGTCCAGCTCTCGAAGCTCTGGACATCGTTGTACCGAATCCATGATGAGAAGGTGCATCCGATCCAAGTTTTTGTCTACGGCCTCCCAGAGTTGAGGACCTCGAAAGACTTGAAGCTTCGGAAAGCGTCCAAGAAAATCAACCCACTCGTCCTGTGAAATCAGGTGAACAAATATACAAAGGTCAAGATAGAGAAAGCGCACCAGAGTCTCCAGCGTCGAATGGGCGTATATCGCCAGCCATGTCAAATTCGGGAAAATCGTGCCAAGGTCGAGTTGCTCAGGCAGACCAGACATCAGGATGTCGTGTATCCTCAATTTTCGCAAAGTAGAGCTGTCGACAGCCTTGCACCAGGCGACGGGATTATCGACACGTTGGTCGAATAAGAGATCCAGGATTTCGATTTTCCTGAGCCCATCAAGAGCCTCGAGAACACGGTGGGAGCACTCTACCGCTCGCAGGGCCGGTAGACAGTTGTCTGATAGCGAGATAGGTCCGATGGGGTACCAATGCAGCTCCTGTATGGTAGGATGGTGCTCTATAAAGGTCGACCATGCCTTGTCGACCAATACTGTGACGCCAGATTCCAGAACCAGTCTGAATGATTTGAGTTCTGGTAAGCGACAGTTCGCGACCACAGAGAGCTCCATAGGCAATTCCAAGTACTAGATTGCTACGTCAGCGGTTTCTCAGAGCTTTGTCGAATGGACTCACCTGAAGCCCCGGCGACAGAGTCAACATTGCGCTCAAATGCAACGCATGACTTGGTCTGATCCAATGCTGTCCTTGAAGTACAAGTCGCTTGAGATCGGAAAACCTCCATAGCTATACAACGATGGTCAACGTCAAAGAGGTCTAGTAGAACAGAAAGACATACTGGATATCGAAAGCTTGTTCGATCAAGAGAAACCATAGGCGCTCTCGAGGCGAACATTCCCCTTAGACAAAGATCTTCAATCTCCGTCTTCTGCTTCAATATCATCATGACCGCCAACTCATGATTCCAGCTCATAGTTGGCAATTGTTTGACGCTGGACCACGAAAAGATCTTCAAATGCTGCAGATGTTTCAATCCAATGCATATATTGATGATTCGCATATTCTCGTCGTCGCTGGGCGGCGGACCACCCTCGAGCAAGGTGCTGGGAACATGATCCGGTGCGCTATGGTCGTCCGTGAAGGGCATGGGCATTTGCGCCTTCAATTGCTGACCACTGTCGGCAGCTCGAAAGACAGAGACCGGTGAAGGCAAAGCGGCGGGCCGTGTTCGAGTGACGTTGGAAGCGTGGCGCGCAGAGCAAACAGCTCTGCATCACAGGATTCGGCCAACGGTCGTGACAAACCGGTGAAGAGAACGATGGACTCTGGACTAGGTTCTCCAGGCGTAGAGAGTTCAAGGCATCAACAAATACTGTTGCAGGCGAATAAAGTTCACGGACGGGAGACGACCTAGAAAAACAGCGCACCTGGATCTTTCTGACGGAAAACTTCAGTGAGATTGATGGTGGTGCACTCTATCGCTCTCCGCCAAGCCGGCGATTGAATGTAAACATGGGCTGATGGCTTCTTTTGCCCACTGGCAGAAGCTGAAAGAAATCGCCAATGACCACCAACTAAAGCAAAGAGTAAGATATAGAGTTTGTGCTATCGGATTCCACCTTACCTTTGATGCCACCAAACGGTTTCTTATTGGCTGGTCTAATGTTGGTTGCAATGCTAGATAACAGCTCAAAAAATCGGCCATCGACCATGGAAACTGAAACCGTGTCAGTCTCACTCGCAACAGAGAACATGGCTCTTGTACCTTCATCTATTCTCAAAACTTGGGTGTTCTTCCAACAGTGCAAGGCTGGCTGGCGATGTCGGATTATTTTAATGATGCAATCGAAATCCTCCAACTGAGAAACCACTCCTCAGATGGCCAGTGGGTCAGAATACCAATGTCGACCTGACGAGGGAAATGTCCTGGTCGATGAAGAGCTGCGCCTGGCCATTTGCTTGCGCAACGAGCAATATCGACGTATCCAACGTCAGCGCTCCCTCTGAAAATCGCTTAATCACCGAAAAGACGACAAATTAAGCAAAATGAACCTATATGGATGACGGTGTCCTGAGCAATTATACCAAACTCCACTGGTTCGGTCTCGATGAGCTTGAATTCGGCCGTACGCATAGAGGCACGAACAAGGGAGGTATTGCCTTGATGGACATGGTGTATGCTGAAGGGATTCTGAGCACAAAGAAAATGAAATAGATGTGATGACGAACCTTCAAGGGAATAGGGCTACAAGAAGACCATGAAAACATATCCGGCAAGGGCCAGCGGCTTGAAGGCTGGGGGGGTTGACGACGACGAAAGACAGATTCGCCTTGAACTGCTGACCCAAATGTGCAAAACATTGGAGTATGCGATCCAAGGAAAAGGTTTGACTTGAAGGCTGGGGGGGTTAACACTGTCGAAGGAGATATTCGCCTTGAACTGCTGACCCAAATGTGCAAAACATCGGAGTACAATATGCGATCCAAGGAAAAGGTTTGGCTTGAAGGCTGGGGGGTTTAACGCTGTCGAAGGAGATATTCGCCTTGAACTGCTCACCCAAATGTGCAAAACATTGGAGTATGCGATCCAAGGAAAAGGCTGGGGTCGGCGGCTTGAAGGTTGACGGTTAACAACCTCGAAGGAGATATTTGCCTTGAATTGCTCACCCAAATGTGCAAAACATTGGAGCATGCAATTCAAGGACAAGGCTGAGGTCAGCGGCTTGAAAGTTAGAGATTTGCCTGCAAGGTGACATAAGCATTGTCATTGTTTGGAGACGTAGAACGAATCTAGTAGAAGCACTCATTTCTGGGCTTACCACTTATATGTGTGTATAATCAAGATAATCAAGATGTGGTTAAGCAGAGACTTTTAAGACTTACCAGAAGGGATAAGTAATAAATTGATGAATTTTGACAGTAAGTTCAGCAGCGTACGTGGGACTGATTACATGATACAATATCGCTTCGTTTGCGCTACCAGTGAAGAACTACAGTCATATAATGGTCAGCATAACTTCAATTCAGTTGTCTGAAGGGACACCAATGTGAATTGAGGTATTTTAGCTCTTCTGGCCCCTCATTTATTGAATTTTCTTCATCACCTGCGGCAGAGTGTATGCTTTATCACCCCCAACTCATTGAAGGCAAAGCCAACAATGATAGAAAACGAAACACTTAGCTTGAAGCTACTGAATATGGTAAATATAAATTTTCCGCGCCTGCGGCACCTAGTTATGCGCCACATATGCAACTTCACAATCACAGCAAATGTGGTGCTTTTGGCAGTGGCATGTCTTCCAAATGATTGGGTATCTGTTGGGAATATTCTCCTTGTCCCTATGAGTATTCAAAAGACCACAGTGGGCCCATTCTCACTGTTCCCATCCAGTTTTGCTGTTACAGTATTTCTCAAGCCTGCGGCTCTGTCCGGCATGGTCAGTAAGGTCAATGTCAATTTTGTGGTAGGTTCCAAGACTGAAAGATTTTCCCAGCCAGAACTGTGAGTTTGGGATGGCTTGATCTCATAAAATCTGCATTTTCCGGGACTGCGGCGCCGAGTTTGCGCCACACTTGCATCAATCTCTCAGTAGACCAGTTTCATTACTCATTGGAACTCGTATCAATGACATTTGCTCTGCTTAATGTTCCCTCTGCTCAAAACTTTGCCCAGAAGCCAAACTTTCCTTTCAAAATGCGAGAGGAGACCATGCAGCAGGCAACAGCTGAAAATGGCATGGAACATATATTGGTGCTCTATTTAGTTGCTGGAACAGGTCTCTGAGTCTCACCCTTGAGGTTCAAGGTCCAGCTGATGTGTCAACAGCGAGCATATCCAGAAAAGGGACCCGTGGAAATATCTTCCAAAACAGGAAGGTGCACATGACCGGTAACTCGGTTAACCATACACAGGCATGACCAGTCAGCCCATTTCTGGGCTCACTGGTCATGCCTGTGTATTAATGGTTAACCCAGTTGCCGGTCATGTGCACCTGCCTGTTTCGGAAAGTATTCCCACGGCTCTTTTTTTAAATGTCCTCGCTCGGTGCTCGCTATTAACACCTTGTTTGGACATTGAGGTGAAATTCTGCCACCTAGAGAGCTGGTGTCAGAACTTGATAGGGCAGAAAGCCATGTTCCTTAGTCATTTTAGCCATACCGGGTACCCTGTTACATGGCCTCCTCTTGCACATTGAGATGGAAATTTTGGCTTCTAAGCCACTTTAGAGGATAGCAGCGATTATTAAGAATAAGTACTATTGATGTGCATCCAAAAGAGCAATGAGACGGCTATGGTTAGAAAAAAGATGCAAATGTGGCGCCAAGCTCAGCGCCGCAGGCCTGTAAAATACAAATTTCATAAGAGCAAGGCTCTTTAAGCATATGGCTCTGATTGGGATGATTCTTCAATCTTGGAATCCACCAGACAATCAAGGCTCACCTGCTGAATATGCCAGACAGAGCTGCGGGCATGAAAATATACTGTAACAACAGACTCGGGTGAACATCCAGGATACATGGTTTCATCATGGTCTCTTGAAATACCCCCAGAGGCAGGGAGAATATTTTCATGAGCTACAAATATTTGGCAGCTGTAGCAGTGTTAAAAAGTACTAAAACTTGTGGTTTGACCGCTGAATGTCACATATGTGGCGCACAACTAAGTGCCGCAGGCTCGGAAAAATTGTATATCTACAATATTTGGTAGCCTCAAGTTCGCCCTGCCATTTTCTATTGTCCTCAGCTTCTGATCCAACCAGTTTGAGTGGATAAAGCATGCACTCCGCCGGAGGCAGTCAAAAACTCAACAAATGAGGGGAACCAAAGAGTCAAACAGGCCTCAAACTTCCTTGGTGTCCATTCAGACCACTGAATAGAAGCTATATCAGCCATTATCTGACTGTATTTCCTCAATGGTAGTGTAAATGAAGCGATATCATATTATGTAATCCACCCCACGTACACCGCTCAACCTCACTGAACTCACCGTCAAAATTCATCATTTTATTATGTATCCCTCCTGGTAAGTCCCTCAAGTCTTTGCTTAACCACAACTTGATTATCTTGATTATACACACACATAAGTGGTAAGCCTATTTCTGCGTCTCCTTATCGGTTATCTTATCTCTTTTTCTCCATCTTTTCTCTCTTGTGCATAGTTTCTCCCAGACTGAGTCTTCTCACATCGTGATGTACATGCAGTTAATGTCGGTGGTGTCTCGCGCAGTAATCCCCACCGACGACAGCCAACGCTCTGGTCAACCAGGCCTTATCCAGCTCTTCAGCATCGAGGGACATTTGACGACAGGCATTTAAGAAACATGTCCGGGAGCATCACCCTGGCAAGTGGAAGGGTAAGCCATTCTTTCTCTGTTCGTTTTGTCAGCCTTTCGCTGGTGTTCTTCCTTCGTCCTCGAGTTGATCCTTCGATGCTTCTTTTGGTCTCGGTTCTGGTTCTGGTTTTGGCTCAGCCCATCGTTCGGCGATCGCTCTCTCCTTCTACTTTTTACTGTTTTCCTCCTCCTTTTCCTTGTCTTTGTTTTGCTATTTTGCTCTTCACTTTTCGTTTCCCTGTTTTGCTCGTCGCTTTTCTTTCAATGCTCCGCTGTTCGCTCTTCCTTTTGCTTAAGCTGTGACTTTTGAGATGTTTCATGTCTCTGTCTCTACCGAGAGGTCCCTCCCATTACCAAAACTTTTCTCGTAGAGAGGCTGGTGACGAGCCTACAGCAATGGGTGTATCTGCATTATAAGGTTTTTGCCTCAAAAGTTCAGATATGTCAGACAAGGACACAGTACCCATTCTCTCAGTCTAATCTTGCCATGGAATGAGTACTTCTAGAATGTCTTCGATTGAATAAGCCTCAGATCACTCGTCACGATCCCGTGAATATGATCTTGGAACCAGCGCCACATTGCCACCCGATGGTGACTTTTACTTGTTCAGAGCTGACATGGATCAACGAGCCCAGTGGATTACAGACAGTCTGTATCCCGCTCGAGAAGCTTCTCATTCTCTTCTGGTGCTCACCATTTCGATTACTGCGCGAATAAGATCAACTGCGCCACACTAATGACGCGCACAGTACCAGGACCCTGTTGACTTGAATGCAAGACATTCAATGTAGATATTGATGTATCTCGAAGCTTATGAATATCGCCGGGCCGCAATGTACCCCTTGCTAAATACCGAAGCGCTCACTCGTCACCCAGAATTGCCGGCACCTGCGCCACATTAGTCTTGCTGTTGAACGAGTCCCTTCGCAGTGCTCTGTTGCCACTGTAGCATAGAAGTGGCAGTGCAATTATCGCTGTTTGGTCAAATTAGTGATACAGCTGTGATCAATTTGAAGCAAGGTCAAGTTATTTTATAAGGGAACAATATATCATCATCTGAACACTGTTAATGTTGAATTAGGGCGGGGTGAAGCGGGATTGTGGCGCGCAGCTGATCTACGGTATCGCAATTACGTTTTAACCCTATTGTTCTTGAGCGACTCATAGTCGCCGCAGAGCTCGGGTGGGTCGGGTGTGAGATACCAGTGCGCTCAGAATTTCCTGTCGATGTCGGATCAGGATACAATTTAGGCCATCTAGATATAGCGCATCATGATTAGCCGACGAAATACATGAGCTAAATTACATAATGAAAGTACTGCCTTCGTCGGTTCGAACCTTGCTTAACCCCGGGAACAAGTATTCAATGCGAAGTATATTACCAAGGCAAATACACACAAACAACATCGGCCAAACTTTTGGCGACGAGATACCATGGTGGTCGAATTCCAGAAGTCTGCAATCAAAAGTCATACAACCTGTAACCACGATTTCCGCTATGATTTTCCACTTCCAATACCGTTACACGACCGGAGAGCCGGAGTTTGGGCAGCTTGGCTAGAATCAAAGGCCCATGGACCTTATCATATTCTTCCACTGAGTCTCTCTCTTAAATGTCTCCACCACAACAGAAAACCTCAACTTGTGCTCTTCACAAATATTATTCAGCTTCCGCTAGAACGAGTAACCCTCCATCATGCGTGATCTGACTTGACCACCGAAA
This sequence comes from Mycena floridula, assembly GCA_029320655.1. Lineage (NCBI taxonomy): Eukaryota > Fungi > Basidiomycota > Agaricomycetes > Agaricales > Mycenaceae > Mycena > Mycena floridula. Next base: position 1,747,522 of record JARIHS010000019.1, read on the forward strand.
AACCCACTTGAGAAAGTGACAGATAGATGCAGCCTCCCCTCGGTTTTCCACTCGCGAACACTTTTGCATAAAGTGTTCAGCGAGTTGTCATAGCTGTGCAAGGCAATGTAGACATAATTCAAGGAAAGAAAACCCTTCAGAGAGAAACAGGAGGAACCTAGGGAAAGCAAACGAGGATCAGAAATGGACGAGGTAAACCATTGAGTGACACTCACTGCTGAGAATATGTGATTTGACCGAGTGCTGTCTATGGAGGTCTATCATTTCCTGCAGGTCGGTGGTCACGTTGTTTGCAGGTTGAGGTCAACTGTGAGATATCGGTATACGGCCCAAAACATTGACGAAAGAGTTTGACGAATGCTGTTGACGCAAAAGAGCTGAAAGTGTATCGGACAACACAGATTGAATAGCGGAATTGAAATCAGTTGTCGAGGCCGTCGTGAACAGAAGGTGGGATGTGACGCTGGAGGTCAACATTGGCGGGCATATCAGCTAAAACGAATGAGTGAAATGTAGGCCAGATGAAGTATACAAACTTGAACCAATTGCCTTCAGAAAAGCTGCAAGAAGGTCAGTATTGAACAGGAAGGAAGCGCAGTACAAACCTGAGCTCGCTCTCGTTTCAGCGAGCAGCTGCTCGAAATGCAAACTGTCTCGGTGTATCATTCTGGATGACCCTCCATCATTAGGGTATTCGAAGAAATACATCCCGTCAGGACCATGTCCATCGAGTAAAATCCATGACGTTGAGGCTCTCATCGACAGGTATTCCATCGCAGTAAGAGAGGAGTAATGAAGGCCATCAAGATAAGATACGGGTTATCTGTTTGCGCATGTTTGAGGCGGCCAACTCGGGCTTCAAGCGAGGACGAACGGATGCTCCAGGAAAGCTTATGTCAGCGCGGCGAGCTCAGAGTTCCAGCGGAGCCATTTTGGGCTCGATAGCGATTTGTGTGCTTGATTGATGAAAATAAAAATAAAAATAAAAATTGAGCTCAATTCTTATCAAGATAAATCCAAAGAATGGTCACTTCCAGCGATAGTACTTGAATATCAGCCGTCAAACTGGCAATTTCTCCTTCAAGACCTTTTCAATGCTGGATAGGATGATTACATCGAAACGCATCGGCGGACGCGGGAATGAAATGTGGCGGGCGATGCCGGACCGCGTCAAGCAGCTGTCAATTCAATCAAGCGTACCCATCAATAGTACATACTCCGTGGAAAACCCTTCGCATACATTTCACCGATAACTGAAACAAAAGTTAAAAAAGACCGGTTCCAACCTCGGTGCCCGGAGGTGTCAGCTAATGGTCCGGGAAAACGGTCGGACAATAGCTTGGCGAGAGCGACAGTTACTTTGCCAAAGGCGTCATGTTTCAATCTTTCGTGGACCATCAAGGCGCTCCTTATTATGGCAACAGCGACTGGACAGGATGGTTTCTAGACCGGTCTAGGCCCTTTTTGATATTCCGACATCAGCCGTGTTTCGGCTTGGATATTATCTTATCTCTGAATATATGATCTTGACTTGCCAGCACTACCTTCGTCGACCAGTGCACCCGTGATGGTGGAAATATGCTGTGCATGTCCTGGCTTAAGTTATGACTGATCTCAAAGCTCGTTGAAACCGAGGGAGTCCCCACAGGACCGATACAAAGATGGTACCAAGATTGACTTTAGAGTTATTCAAATAAGTAGCGGCTTTCCAGCCACAATCTTTCAATGATCTCCATATTTCTGCTGCATTTGGTGCTTGATGGTCCGCTTCCAATATCACTTGCTCGGTATATGCTAACTGAGGCGACAAACAAGTAACTGAGCATGAACTTCATTCAGGCCAGCGATGTAACCAAGCTTCGGTACTATGCATGAGGGTTATTCTCAAATTCTATACTAAATATTGAGGTCTCATTGGGTCTGGACTTATTTAACGAGTGTTCATCTTTCTACTCGGGTGTATCTATGCTCTGCGCATTGTCGAAGCCAGAGCTATGAGTTTGGTCTGTTGTGGGGGAAATTCGTCTGTCAAAGTGAGTTTCAAGTTTCATTTGCTGAGGGATACTGGCCATCCTGTCTGTCTGATTGGTCCAAAACAGTGCTTCAGGCTTTATTCTCCCAAATATCCTGGCTTGGTCACTACACCTTCGAGTCTATTATCCCAGATCCTACTGGGAGAGCTGTATTCTGATTCCATGCCATTCAATACTATTTCAAGTGTTCTTTGACACAGCTTTCCTTCCCTTTTGCGGTCTTGTAACTATTGTTTCTTCCCATACTCTTCTTCAAGTCTCTCAATTCGATAATCCTCTCTTCCTCTAAGATTCAAAATACACCGATTAATGCAGCGATTATAGCGAGCCATTTGGGAGCCGGAGGATCAGAGCTCCGAGTCTAAAGAAATTAGAAACATGCCATCTTCATTTCTCTTTTTTATTTCTCACTCTTCAAACGTGCTTTATACCAGCTCATACTCCATCACTTTCACATATTCCTTGAGTAAAAACAGCTGAGATCTATGGTGAAAGTTTAAGCCGGGTAGTGCCTCCAACTAGTATGCCAAACAGCTTGTTGGAATCTTCTATCTCAATGGATCATGGAGCTCAGGAGGCATATGTACAGCAGCAGTGTATGTTTGAGAATATCATCCTGGACTTGTGTCGGCATCATTGCTTTGAGCTGGTATGATGTGTTGAATGCGTTGGCTGCTACCGTGTCAAGCATGCAGACTGTCACCATGTACGGTGGATTTCCGACATGGACCAGTGGGTCAAGCAGTTCTATTTACAAAGTACCTGGACTGGAGATATCTTATCGGAATGCCGACAGCCGGCCGACGCGTCGGAGCCTGAATTTCTTGGGGGCCATCAAAACCATCCTGTCCAGTCGCTGTTGCCATACCTTATAGATTCCATAGCCAAGAGGGCACCCATTGGTACAATACCGAGTACAATCAGACCGGATTCTACCATGTACCTCAAGTGCCAGGTGCGTTATCAATGTTTACTCTTTTTCAGTCAGCGATATTTTTCTCATGTTTCTTTCTCTTTCTTGCTTTCCTTCGCCCCTTTTTCGGTTACAGATTCTGAGCATCACCCGGGTTACTATCACTTTCTCATTCTTCACTGCCTCATGATTCCCTGGTGATATCTGCGTCGGCACAACTGCCAATTTTGCCTGACATGTCGCCTCCGGACTCTGGATCAGATACAGGGGCCAAGGAAATCTACCACCATCCTAGTAGAGAGACAGAATTGGCTGGTGGGAACCCCTCGGTAAATTCAGACGAGGAGGATATTCTGGCTGCTGCATTACGAGTCCCATTTATGGGCTCGTTCATTGGGTATCAGCGAGATTCAGGAAGCTGGCATCACAGCGCCCAAAGGGGATAGTCACGTGCGTTCTTACGCTTCGCGGAGCCGCAGTCCAGGCAAGCTTTTCTGTCAATTAGGCAGCATGTAATACGTCAGGAGGACAAAATAGACAATATTTCTGGCCAATGGGGATGTTGCACCACAAAACCAAAATTTGAACATGTGGGAAAAACAACCACGTCATTTAGTGGCTGTGCACATCGTGACAATGTCACCCGTTATGCATGACATCGACCTTGAAAATGACGACCACAATAGGGCTCGCAACCGTCACCGTATCTGTACGTTTATACGGCCAGGCGGTACGGGTTTTGCCGTATACGGGACGGCCGTAATCCCGTCCATTACGGGTAATACGGGCATCTTGAAATGTTTATTTATTGTTCTAATTAGAAGACAGCGCTGAAAATAGCATGGCCTGCTCGGGGCACTTTACACCTTGGAGTTATTGCTTAATATCATGTGCAATAGTGACACTTGAAGCTTGAAGTTTCCGGTGGCTGGTCTTCTGGGTCCTGTCTTCTGAGTCCTCTCACCTTGACAAGAGACTGGCCACTCACCAGTGATCGTGTGGCATCCCGAGCGGTACATGATGAGCAGCGCGCAATTTCCCAACAATTTATACCATCATTCCAGGTTCAATTCATTTCTTATCTGTCCTCCTTGTCCTGCTCATACAAGACACTGGACAAGAGGCAAAAAATGGGGACTCGTACATGCCGCTTGTCGGCCTCTATTTCACTGGTTCGGGAAGGATAAGGATGTGCAGAACCGTAACAATGCAACCAGGATAAGGCGTACCGAGAATGAGCGGCGAAGAAGAGGCCGGATTCAAGATGGCCATGCCAAGCTTGAAAGTGTGCTACCAACCGTTCCCCATAGAACCACTCGAGTCTCTCTGCTGCAGCGAGGTGAGTTTGCATCATCTTTTTGTCCTCGTGTCTCAGTCGATTGCAGCTATCGACCATATCGTTGCTCTCGAAAAGACCAATCAAGTGCTGCAAACTCGCTTGGCTTCTCTGGAGCAGGAGATTCGAAGTTGATACAAAGCCATCAACAAACAGATCTCCATGTTCAACGAGATTCTTACTTGCTGTGGGCATATCAAATCCAGAACCCGACGGATCCCTCGAGCCGGTTGAATATATTGAATTCATATATATGCTATCTAATCCATTTCCAACGTCTTCTGCTTTATAGAGGCGTTCGTGTAACTTGAAACTGCAGGTTCCAAGTCGGATCACGCTTCGGACGCGTCCAATCTCCGACTTCATGAGCAGAAGATAGATGATGATGGTATACTTATATTATACCGTGTTGCATACTGGGCCGATCTGTACCAAGACCAGTGTTACGAAAACGTTTGGTGGCCCCGATAGCAACGGAGGCTAAATCGGGTAAGACGTCTTCCATTTAAGGCAAGTGCGGGCAGTCATCCGCCCGCCCGACGAAAAACGAGGTTGTTACGCATTACGGTTGCTTTCCTACAGATCGGCCAGTATGTAGTTTATCGAGATCAACATTCGCAGAACAACCGAGGATATTCTGGCGATAGTCACCTGACCGAGTTCTTACTAAAATGAGATCGTGAGGGCCGGACAGCGGTAAGAACGTGCTGCTTGCCTTGGAAGGTCTTAGACCTTCGATTTTTGAAGAAAAAAATGCCAAATGCGTTTTGTAAGAATCGAAATCGCGACATTGAGAGGTCACAGCTTATATAATACAAAAGCATTTGTCATTATCGGAGCCTAAATTTTGTCCAGCTTCTGAATGAAACGGGCAGTAGCAGCAATGCGGAAGTTGGCTGGAATAACAGTGTGTCTGTCGCTAATTAGTAGTGAATATATCAATTTCCTTGAACGCACTCGTATCGAAGCTGAATGTGGGCACTAGCCATGACCAAGATATCACCCCGTAGAGAGGCTGGTTACGAGCCTAGGCACTTACTATGTTTCCTGTAGTGATTCTCCTGGTAACTTGAGCATCAGACTCCAGTGTCGGAATGAATGGAAATATACCATGCGCAAAACCTGGGTGCGAGTTCCTCATTTATGCGAATCCGGCTGGCCGATGCGCACAAAAACTGAAGCTTTTTTGACCTCGTGTCCAAAGCTTCTTACACAACGCGACAGTGAAACAAGGCCAAACAGAGCGAGCCATCTTCTTCCTTTCACGACTTCGACCACCAATCACCATGACCGCTTCCTCCGAAGACACAGTTTATACGCTCATTTTTACGATTATCTTCTTTGCCTTCATATACCATGTTCGGAGGCAATGGTATTATCTTGTGCAAACAGGATATACGAGTGTCGTAGAGGAACATGAGTCAGACCTGGAACCTGAATTCCAGGAACCTGAATACCGAGAATGCTTCATTCCACCGACCCCTCCTTCTTCCATCGACTTCTCTTCAATTCTTCCACCACTTTCTGCATTCATCATTGAATTCGATTCTGATGAACTACAGGAATCCATTTGGTTTAATCCGAATGAAAATAGTGAACCCAGAGTTGACGATGCAAATTCCGATGACGGCAATAGAGTCTTCAGCAGCACAAGCCACCCGGACTTGACAGAAAACGGCCATCTCGAATTCTTTGAATCAGATTCCGGTAAGCCGGCCTGATGATCCAGCTCAAAATCTGACAAAGAGAAGCAGGGCACACTCAGCCTCCGTCAGATGAAGCCTCAGATGATGATGGCTTCTTGAATACCACCTCTATCTAATATCGCCCAACCATCTATATGCAGTAATTTCAATCATCTATTGGTTCAAACTTTTTCTTCATTTTGAAATTGCTGCTTCCGATGCCACAACCATGATATTGTTGATGATACCCACCGAAATTGGTGAATCTTGGAGTTGCTCCAATGAAAATGGGAATTGGAGATCACAATCTCTCGCGTCGTCCGACTTGCGTCCGACGGGAGCCTTGCTGTTCTGGAATTCTGCAAAGAATTCTGAAGAATTGTGTTATTATCCAGCTAGAGGTCAATGACTTGTATGGAGACATATATCTCAAGTAAATCTTCCCCAGTTCGCCTTCTAGGACATATTTACCATTACCATTTTAATCTATTTTGTTGCTGTTCAGACTGTTTAAAATAATTAATACAACATGTTCATCCTGTGGGACATGCATGGTTTTTGTGTTACATTCTATAGCATAGGTTTGTAGGCTAGACTTGTGTAGTATAGAGGACGGTATGATGTCCGTAATTGGGCCCGCTCCGCAATAAAAAACTTACTTAATGACGCAGAATCTTGCGATTCTACGTCGCCCATTATTCCCACGAAAAAAAATCTTCTTTTTTCTTTCCTTTTTTATATATATAGAAAAACAGGCATTTGTATCCCACAACCAGACACGATCGTTCACCAGTTCACCATCAACGATTGTTGGAAAAGTTTATAGTCGAAGAAAAAGGTGATTCAACTTCGACATTCATCCTCCCAGGTCTCCGCACTAATCAGTCTGTGAGCCAAGCACAATATCAGGGTCAGGGTTCGACAGGCCGTGCTACGTGAGATACCTGTCAGTGTTCTTCGTTACAGTATGGCAGCTTCTATCTTGTACCGTTGGCTTCATTGAGTAGATTTCGACACCTTACTTAAACGCTAGCCTTTTCCTTGCTTTTTCTTGCCCTTTGTCGGTCTGGTCACATGTCACTGTTGGTCAACCTTGACTGACGTGGTCTCATTCAGCTCTTACCTCTACCTCAAACCCCCATTTCAATGGGTGTCCATCGCCTGTGGCCCGAACTTCTGCCAGCAGCTGCTGAAACCTGTCTCCTTGATGTTTCACCAGTTCACAAAACAGGGTGGGTGGGCATTGACGTGTCCATATGGCTCTATGAAGCAGCTTCCCTGAGTGCACACAATAATGAGAAAAGGGCATTACAAAATGTCTTCTTCAAGTGCTGTGCTCTTCTTCGCAGTCCTTTGACACCTTTGTTCGTCTTTGACGGCCCAGGCCGTCCACACCAGAAACGACGTAGAAGTGTTCGGGGGACCAACACCCACTGGCACACCGAGCCAAAAATATTACGAGACCCATTCATGGGCTCGTTTGTTGGGACGGAGCAAAATTCAGTACACCATCATCAAAGAACCTATCGGGGATAGATCACATGGCATCTTTCCCATCGCTACCGGCTAATTCAGGAACCGGTATCTGGCCGATGTCATCGCTTTCCAAGTGATTCGTGCTTGATTCATGTGTTGTGAGTATCATCCTTTTGGCTCGATAACGATTTGTGTGCTTGATTAATAATTAATTAAAATTAAAATTAAAATAAAATAGGAAAAAGGCAAAAGGCAAAAGACCGACCTACATACATACATTGTTTGCTTTTTGGCCAGCACAGACAGCATCCTCAGCTTATAATTGGCCGGAGTTACAAACCTCTAAGCAGGCAATTTCAACAAAATTTTCCTCGCCTACGGCGCACTTGAACTGAGACTAGAAGAGGGTCAGGATCAGCTCCCAGTTCTTAGATAACCAAAAAAGGCTTCAGCTCCAAAAATCCCAGAAGACTCATAGTCATTTTTAGGGAGCCTGCAAGTCCAGCACCGTCGACTTGAGCCGTAGGCAAAGTGGATGCCGGGCATACATCCGAGAGCTTCAAGTTGAAAAGTGATTCGGCTCATGTCGGAAGCTTGCAGAAAGTGACTTGGGTAAATTACTCACTGCAGAATTTTGAATATATTCTACAAACACTGTGACTACAAGTGCTCCCTTTCTGTTGCTGTTCAATTCTGGTCAACCAGTATTCAAATAAGCATTGGCCATATGTCTTCCCTCAAACCCATGAGTCATTCCTTGCTGTTGAGACCCAAGTCATTCTTTAAGCTGCCATCTTGATTTGATTGTGCAGCAGCAAGGTTGGGGATCTCGTTTGAACCCATACAGTATTTGACCGCTGACCTGTACACTATCATTGAGTTGTACACTAGCTTTTCATGCCTCAAAACCAACCCATAGACCTTCATTTTCTATCAGAAAAGACAGGTAGGACCCATAGGCAGACATAACAGGTGTTTTGGCAGTGAAAGAATACTTTGCCATTGAGCTGTGGTCGGCTTACTGTAATATTGCCACTAGGACAGAAATAAAGAACAGGGGATTATGCCATGCTATGCTGTCAGGGCTCTAGTTTGAGGGATTGAAGTGCAAGGTATATGTCCAAAGAGTCTGAGGGTATCAAAACTTTACCCAATTTGGTTCAATATCCATAGAAATACGGGGAAAACATGATTTGACGGATTGTGTCACATGTGTGACATACACAAAATGTGACAAACACCTTGCGTGCCGGCTGTTCCAAACCTCATAAACCACTGGAAAATGGCTGTTTTCATCCTATGCCTCATTACAAGTTACTTTGGTCACATCCTATAGCTGCTACTACATGCTGCATGAAGTGTACAGCTCAGCCATTGTCACACTTCACAGCATCACCGCAGTGCTGACCTTATATCTCGGTGAGTTCCTGGCCATTTGGTCTAAAATTTGAATGAAATAGACTTGATATGGTGATCTATGAGTTCTATATCACAGAGACTGACAGGGACTCTTTGGCCCCATGTAGTGGTGTAATTTCAATTTGTGTGTACAACTCAGCGGTCAAATACTGTAACCATGCAACAAGATTTGAAAGCTGGTAATCAATAAATAAACCCATTGGGGCTCGTATTTGCCACCGAAGGCTGGCCTCTAACTCGCTGGTCTTCCAAGCTTTCGGTTTCGGATGTCTGAATGCCCCGGGGGAGGCTGAGGCTGAGCTCGCTGCTCTCCAATCTCAAGGGGTTATCGATGTTATCATATCGGACGACATAGATGCTCTGATTTTTGGCGCTAGTACGGTCCTTGTTAAGCACCCAAATTGCAGCACATCAACCAACCGCAAACACAACGCCCTGGGCCCGTACCACATGATTCAAGCCAACAAACTAGTGGTGCAGCGCGATGGTCTGATTCTCGTAGCTCTGCTCAATGGCGGAGATTATGATGGTAAAGGCGAAGAAGGCTTTGGGATCAAGGTCTCCTTGGCGTTAGCCCGATGTGGCTTTGGGGAAACGCTGGTGAGCAACTTCAGGAACCTAGATCTCAGCAGGTTCCATAGCGAGTTTCTACCCTTTTGGCGTGCAGAGGTGCTGCAAGAGCTGTGTACCAACTCCAGAGGATTTATGGCGACGAAGCACCCGGCACTTGCGATCTCCGCCTCCTTCCCTGATATCAGCGTCCTTTGGTGCTACGTATCTCCTCTCACAAGTTCATCTGAGGGTGTAGCGCTGTGTTTGACCAACCTGGATACACATCCATCCATTCATCAGATCGCGCAAGTCTGTAAGGCCTGCTGTGGCTGGGATGCCTCCGAAATTGAGCGGAGATTCCGCAATTTATTGTGGTCTGGTCTTGTGATCCGCGCTCTACGACACGCGATCCTGATGGAGCTCCGAGACTCAATGAGGCAGCCAGCGAACCTCTTGCACTCCCTGCGTGTCAGAGATACCGCCCCGCGCAAAGATCCGATCCTGGTTGACGAGATTCGCGGATTTAGAGTTTCAGGGATTGGCGAAGAGTACCGTGTTGCCATTCGACCGCTTACGGTCTGGAGAGCCTTGAGAGAGGGTCATTTTGACTACAGCGACGACCAAGTTCTCGACATCTGGGTCCCAGCATCGTTGTTGGACAAAGCAGAGCCTTCATTGGTGGACCGCTGGAAGTGTTTCAAGGAGCAACAGAAGTACAGGAAGCGCCCAGACCACGTGCAGAAGAAGCGGAAGTTGAGCGGTAAATGCAATAGATCCAAGGATCTGTTATCCAGGCCTCTGGTGGCCAAAAAATCGGATCCGGACAACCTCTGGGCGATGTCCTCTGACGATGAAGTTTTTCTCAGCCCCAAAGGCCATAACAGACCAGTTCTATCCCAGTCATCTCCGTATCCACCGTCACAGGAAAATCCATGGACCCTTCCGTCTACATCACACACCTAGGGCACCTAAATGGTACCATAACGTAAAACCTTCGAGGTCGGGGGTCTTGTAGATGGGAAAGTGGCCTAAGAGGTCTTATCCCGCAAAGTAGATCCCACCAAAGGCTAAATGCGTCTACCTAATTCTCCTGGTACTATTCAATAATGCTTGCTGTTTCTCAATTTGAGATCAGTTTCTTCACGAAATGAATGCAAGTAACATACCTTTGTTCACCAAGCCACATAGCAATGACCGACGAGTGAACCAGGCAAGCTTGAGGACGTCAGGGAGAATTAGGCCCTGTGACACTCCCCTAGTAACTAGGCCGATTTTGCGGGTTTGAGAGGTCAAAAAACACCATTTTGTCGGCACCAAATTGCGGGTCTGAGCCAGGATTTCAGAAAATGTTGGCCAAAATTGCGGGTTCAAGAGACAGGTTAGGAATAATTCGCCATCAACATGGAGATATCTCTGTGGCTCAGTGGTTAACTTACTTGGTGAATCCTTTTCTGCCTTGCCTTCTCCTCGCAATTTCGAACCAACGCAGTGGCGGTAATTTTTGTGGAAATCGTGCATTTTTTGGCCTGGTCACGGGCGTGACAATCTGTGACCCTCCCGGCCAAATTTGCGGGTCTGAGCCCAAAAAAATTGCGGGTCTGAGCCGATTTCGGGGGCCGAGTTCCCAGGGGAGTGTCACAGGGCCTGGAGAATTGCTGTCGAAGCGGGTACCTGTCAAGAGCTGTCAACCAAATCCTCGATTCTCACGCTCTGGTCCCTTGCGATGCGCTCATTTGGCTTTTCCCGCTGATTTTGATGCGGTACATATCCGTCTCAGTCAAATTAGGTCCTTGATGCGCTATATCCCGCATTTGAGTCTATCCCTTACTTTCGGACACTTGGTGGTCTGAAGTGCACTGATTGTCACCGGGAATCTGAAGGATGGTGATTCTACCCAGGGATACTTGATATCGGAATTTCTCGCTACTCGGGACACCTGTTTTTGGGTCGGATCCTTGCCAAAAGGCGGTTTCATTGTTCCTCCATCGGTTTGTAGGATGCCTGAATCAACCAAACGCCACAAACCTGCACCACAAAAAGGAGACTTGAAACCTTTCAATCGGCAGGTGAATGCTTTTCTTGCTCATTGCACCACACTGGTACAGTTATGTGTCGTGTATTGACTATTAATGTTGTCTAGGTCTTGAGCTGGATCTAGGGACTGTAGCTCGGATTCGGATAAATCTTGTTCGACGGCCGTGAATGAAACTCGGATGCCCAAAACGGGTGAAATGCTACCGGATCGTTCCCTGTCATGGCACGATATTATTTAATCAATGGGTGAGCCATTTTGAATTTGATATTATCCTGAATTCAGCCCAGTGAACATGTTACGGAGCTCAAGCGGCATCAGCTACAAATGGCAGTAGAGCGCGATGACGTCGGGATCTCACCCGGTCTTGTCGCTTTTGGAACGCACATCGTCATGTTGCAAATGGACTGGTCAGAACCATTGTTACGGATATCTAGTGGATTCGGACTTGTTCGCTGTATCCCCGTTTAAAATTGATTGATCTCTATTACTTTCCTTTTTTTGTTCATGTAAAATACTTATACTGACAGAATCTCTGAGTCAGTCCATTCACTAATCTATGCCCTCACACAATGTCACGAATAGTTATGTCGGCCATCGAAACATCACCACTTCCATTTAACCATCATCGGATAATGAACCAGGGACCACCGCATTCTATTCCGGTGGACTGCAGCATAGTCGTAGCTCTTGCTGACCCCTGAGGAGCTCCCCAGAGGAATGTGTCGACTGCAAATACAGAATTTCACTGGTATCAACTATAATCTCAAGTCACAACACGAGACCTCACAATTTTAGAAATCTCAATAAGAAATTTCCACTAATGGTATGGAATATCCGGATATCTAGTTGAGACATCATTTCAGCATCCTCTTTTGAATAGAAGGAGTGTAAAGGTTCATGTTTCATTATATTAAATTATTTTAATGCGGTGATCTGGAGGTGTCGGTATATAGTCGGTCATTGCGCCACAGTTTGGCCAACGCCGGTTTGCTTCCGTTTTACATCTCCAATGAACTGAGGCTCAAATTGAGTGCTCAAATGATGAGATATAACCCAGTGGTTACTTCAGTGTTGGTTCTCATTGTTGGAGTCTAACACCAAAATGAAAATGGGGTAGTTGGTAGACCTAAGTCGAGTTGAACCTCGCACATTTGAGTGGCCTGTTCGGACTTTTTGTTTTTTAAAGTGAGCATCAAGATTTTGACTAGGGTGGTAGCGATACATGTCATTGGCTTCTGGAAAGAATATTCAACAGAAAAAACTCGTTGGTGACACTGCGGAGAGTTGTCGAGCTACTCCCGAGGGCTTCCATGATCATGTGACAGTGGCAAATCCCTTCGTCATCAATTATCTGACTCTCGACAGTTATTAGGCCTGAGAAATAGAGTTGGAAGTCAACGGACATGATCAAAAAGGCTGCCGGAAGCATACTATGGAACATCAAGATTGGCAACCTGTGGATACTCGGAGATGATGTGCGGCTCACTGAGAGAGGAGTATCTCAGTAGCGTCTGGTTGCGAGGACTGATCAAAGGAACACAAGAAATGACAATTGTCCTGCGAAATAAAGGTCACGGAACGATGAAGACGAGTCACCGTATTGAAGCTTACTACAGTCCAGCGAATGATGTTCACATAGAAGAGCCATTCATTGAGACCAAGTTGATAGCGCATTAATGAGTCATTTTGACTCCCCTCATCAGAATGACTAGTGGTCCGAGAGTGATGCCAGCCAAAATGTGGCGCAAATCTGCTCAGAGTGAGTTCTTACCATCAATACATTGCTCAGGAATGGTGAAAGGTTTGTGTTAAAATCAGTGGAGAAGTGGTCGAAGTATTGAATTATAGAATTGGGCTGAATATCCCGGGAAATCCCGCATTCCGTCAGGTAGCGGCATGTCAGTTTAAAACGCCAGAACAGAGATCTGATTGGGGCATTGAATATCTCTATTATAGTGGCCGTTAAGGCTCACTCAATGTGCGATATGAACAAAGAGCTTAAGTAGTCATAGTGCAGGCCCCATTGTAGCGAGAAAAAGCATCGTAGGCAAGGAGAGACATTGAAGATGCCGCCCGAGCTCCCCAATGTGCTCACTGGGGTCAATTCATAATATTGAATTCAACTGATTTCAACATCGCTTACCTATGGGTCTGATAATGCAGTGCCAAAGGAGTGAACAATATGGCGGGACATCTGCTTTGGGCATTCCCAATTCCAGCCTGTCGATAAGCCCGATTTGGGAAAATCCGAACTACTGTAGATGTGGCAGGTCTTCCAGACATCCAATCTGACTCGAAGGCTGGGCGACACAGATAATTCATCATGATACAACCCTAAACTAGCGTGGCGCAATAGGCAAGAAAAGCGTGATCCCACCTGCCGGTTGGGGGGTTTCGAGTCTCCTTTTTGTGGTGCAGGTTTGTGGCGTTTGGTTGATTCAGGCATCCTACAAACCGATGGAGGAACAATGAAACCGCCTTTTGGCAAGGATCCGACCCAAAAACAGGTGTCCCGAGTAGCGAGAAATTCCGATATCAAGTATCCCTGGGTAGAATCACCATCCTTCAGATTCCCGGTGACAATCAGTGCACTTCAGACCACCAAGTGTCCGAAAGTAAGGGATAGACTCAAATGCGGGATATAGCGCATCAAGGACCTAATTTGACTGAGACGGATATGTACCGCATCAAAATCAGCGGGAAAAGCCAAATGAGCGCATCGCAAGGGACCAGAGCGTGAGAATCGAGGATTTGGTTGACGGCTCTTGACAGGTACCCGCTTCGACAGCAATTCTCCCTGACGTCCTCAAGCTTGCCTGGTTCACTCGTCGGTCATTGCTATGTGGCTTGGTGAACAAAGGTATGTTACTTGCATTCATTTCGTGAAGAAACTGATCTCAAATTGAGAAACAGCAAGCATTATTGAATAGTACCAGGAGAATTAGGTAGACGCATTTAGCCTTTGGTGGGATCTACTTTGCGGGATAAGACCTCTTAGGCCACTTTCCCATCTACAAGACCCCCGACCTCGAAGGTTTTACGTTATGGTACCATTTAGGTGCCCTAGGTGACATCACAGGCCAGTGGTTCAACATTCATAGAGCTCTCCGCCTCTGAATCTGAGGCCGAGTGCCCTCAAAAGAAAGATATCATAGAGCTCTCTTCTTCTGAATCCGACGCTGAGTGCTCTGGAAAGGATATCAGCATGCAAGATGATATTAGCTTGAAGAGGAAGCGTCATTCCTCTCGAAACCAAGAGACCCATCCCCACTCTTCTTCTTTGTCCGAGATGCATGGTCCATCTCCAAAAACAGATCATACACGTACTACGTGCGACGCTCTCCGAGGCAGGTTTCGGTCTGGCCTTCCTTCAATCCCACAGTCCCACTACTGACCTTGATGTTGCAGAAATCATTGATGTGATTGTTGTCTCTGAATGAGTTGTTCTCTTAGCCTCGTTACCAGGCCCTCTGAAATCTTGAATCATGTATCCTTTTAGGTCCATGTTTGCTCATTTCGCGCTCAGCCAATGCTGAGGCGCGACACTGTTAGTCAAAGGGAACACAAACATGAATGGGTACTCACATTTATCTTTTCCAGATGAGGGAGAAGTGGCCTTGGTGGGCAGTTTACTGATCTTCCTGACTTTCTTCGGTGGTTTGTCTTGAGCAAGGAATCAAAGTTGTAACAGCCGACAATTACTGAGTAACATGTAATATCCACTAGATTCATCAATTTGAAGCCTTGATGTACCAAACAATATACAGCTTCAGAATGAAAGCAACTGAGACTCAAATAAGTACTTAGCCGAGGCGTCAACATCATGTGGTGGGAATTGTTTCTCAACCCACTTCTAACTGTTCTCTGCTCACTGCTGAAGGACATGCGAGGTCAAATTGCAAAGCATAGACATTCAGAAAGACATAATAGACATAATACATGGAAAAAAAAAATCAACCTAGTAGCGGCTAATGGTTTGTACGCAGAAGATACCGGGCTCTAAGGGAGTTTTCGATGTTCTGGGTAACCTGAGATGTTCCTGGGCTTCAGCAGCATCGAACGGATCCCGCGCTAAGCGATTTGGAGGAGAACTGAGGGCGGGTGAATCAATTGAGCTCGGTGATGTCACCGGACATAAGAAAAGTCACCCTGTCACGCTGGACAGCCATCGGAATTAGCCATGTCTCATGCTGCAGTGATGACACATGCATCAAAAGTGATCCAGACCGAGATTTTAAACCTATACCACAACCTATAACCAACATGCATGGAAAATAATGTCATGCGAAGCTTTAAAATACAAGTGGCCGACTTCCTGGGGGTGGCCGAGTAACTGACCAGTGATAGTATGTCCATCCCAGTGGATTTGGCCCCAGAGTGCCACAGTTGAAGCAGAATTATGATCAGAGAGATGGATAAACATATGTTGAATGTATCAGAACAACAAAATGAATAATATCCACCTCCTTGGGTGACTGGAGATGATGGTAGTGTATGAGAAGAGCCACAAGCCGGCGGTGTTTGAAATCCGGCAGCATCTGTCACGCTGTTTTGCAGGCCTATGCTCAAGCCTATGCTCGAATCTTGATTCCCGGGCCTTTCCTCGGTGCTTTTGCCTGAAATAAAAAATTCGTGGATCTTTTGAAGACCATCTCTCAATGATTCTGCAAAAAGAGCCCCAAATATCGTCAATTCCAAGGCACTCACCAAGGTATTGGTTTTGCAACTCTGATTCTCAGGACTGTTGCATTTCTAATTCAACCGTCTCTTGCTGGATTTCTCCAAGAATTTACATTACTAGTGCTGAATGGTTTATTTACAGACTCTGATTTTCCTGGGGCAATTGAAGTACCGCAAATGCTCGAAAAACGAGCATTTGCATATCCGGTCCCACGATAGTATTCATCTGATGGCAACAATTGATCAATTCTCAACGATCCGGAGATCCCCTATTGTCAATCACCTACACGCCATGTCTCCCAGTTCGTGTTCCAGGCTATCTTCTTTTCTATTCAGGTTACCGAGTTTGAAGTCTTCTGTCCTGCGCTAGCTAGCTTAGTTTTGTTTGTGTAACTGTATAGTTGCTCGGCAAGCGCCAGATTTCCACGGTTCGAAAGCAATCCTTGGTTGCTTTTCTCCGTCATGGCACTAGTTCCTCCAGGTGCTTCGGTGAGTTTTTTTTTGGACGTTATTCTCGCTTCCAGCCGAGGGGCGTTAAAAGTACTTTCCTGATATCTCTCGTCTAGCTTGAGGAGCGCGCCCAAATCTACAGCAAATTCCTGGTCAGTACCGTCTCGCTCAAACGTCTCTGTTTCTGACAAGAGCGTCTAGAATGACAAGGAAGTCGTCGAATTCTTGCCACTCGGGTCTGGTGAAGAAGCGTGGCTCACCGAGCAAATACCTTTTTACTTGTATGGCATTCAAAACTGGCGCTATGAAGAGACCTTGCGGGCTCTTTATGTCGTCTTCCTGGATCGATTCCCTCACCACCGTCATCGAGATGAAGCACAGGCTCACTGTCGAAACCAGCATATCACTGTGAGCCTCATTTTTTCTTGCTGTAAATGTTTGCTCAACCATTTCAGCTCATCAGTCGCCGTCTCCACGAAAAGTGCATGGTGACTGGATTCCAGAAAGCAGGGATCTACGATCTGATGCAAATGGTCAACCCTCGATACCCTGGGGACATCCCAGTCGACATTCAGCTCCATTCCGTCCAGCTTGCAGGTCCCAACCCATGGAATGCTGCCCAGCGCTCTCATTGTCTGATGCTCAATTCGTTGAATTGTGCGCCACCTTTCACTGATGGATTTGACGTCGACGAAGCTCGCGCTGTCTTCGCATCTTTCCGGGGTCACTCGTCACCGCCGTCGACCCCCAATGGAGCAGCGAGAGACTCGGACTCTGGGACCATGACACTGTATGTTGATGTTTCGTATGACATTGGCTGCGCTCTCAACCGAAATTTACTTTGAATTTGGAAGACGGACATTTTACATTTTTCAAATCCTCTTGGTGATCGTCGTGTATCTTTTCCTTAGTGTCTAGGTACATGAATTATTTTACATATCTTCTAGATTGTTGCAATCAAAGTTGCGAGCTTTCTCAAAGCACTAAGTAATGTGTTATCGGGCGTCACAATCATAATGTTTAGACAAGATAATGGACTGTCTTAATTGGTGGCTGCGGCGGCCGGAATATATAGACAAATGTTAGAAAAAAGGGACCGAAGCTGCGGAAGCCTAGATTCGACGAGATCTGAGGTCCAGCAACCTCGAAGGATGGCTGAAATCCAGGCCAACACCCAGATTCCACAGTCATATCCATTCTGCTGGACAATTCTGCTGGACAGGGACGAGCTGGAAGATTGTCACTTGCGCCCTCGAACACCGGGAAAAGGCATACAATATTGGGGCTCACTGACCAATGAGTTGATGGAAAGTGCAGCACCTGCCCTTGAGATTCTGCAAGTGTCTGAAGGCGATGGAAGAGTTTCAGAAGCTTCTGCCGATAACTATGTGAAAAGAGTCAGGAGAAAACGCTTACAGAAATATCAGCGCTCCAAGAGGCCAAGTCGCCAGCGAAGCTGTCGTATAAATAGAGCTTCATTTGTGAGCGAATGGCAACAGCTAGTACCCAGTGATGCTCGTTGGGATAATGGATCGGTATTATCCAGATATCTCTGGAGTCTGGACCAATACTCCAAATCTCGTATCAGTGTCCAGAGTAGTCCGGTGACCGACCCTCTATGAGGGAGCCTCGCTGACGAGAGGTTTGCCTCTTGCCGCGTCAGAGAGGCTGGTTACGAGCCTATGTCCAGAGTACGAGATTGCGGCCTCCGGTGGCCTTTGGGAAAACCAGGGTCGAGAAGATGGCGCAATGCTGGGTCGTTGGACTGGATTTTGCGAGAAGAATTTGGATCCAAGCACCCAAAGTATCGATACAGTCACTGTTCAGCCAAGCATCTGGTGTCCGTATAATGTCTATATCAGATATGGTGAGCGAAATGGCATTGACCTGAGGCAGTCGCCGAGCAACCGGAGATTCTGGTGGTTTCGACATCGTTATTCAATTTTTACAAAGTACATCAATCATGCTTTCAAAGCTTTCGCTATATTGGACAGGCTGCGGCCTCGATAGATATCGCAAAACTGCTCATTACCAAGTCTCTGATGCTCCTTCATGACCTTCTAAAGTATGGTTAGATAAGAGATAATGTCCTGGAAAAATCACTTTACAGTCCATTTCGACCACTGTTGAGACATGTTGGGGGTCCAGAGCTTCAATCCCTTGTAGATCTGGGGTACATATTTCAGAGGCACATCGGTCTCTGAAAAGCGGAACGGGCTGCGATGGTCCCACTCGGGTGTCTCATGATCCCAACTCTTGATAAGCGACTGAAGTTGAGGATCCGGGAGGGGATAGTGCGAATAATGATTGACTTCCGCATGGCGCACCGTTACCCTGATTCTTTGGGTCTCACTATATTCGATACTGACAGAAGCAGGAGTCGCGGAAGGTTTCTGCGGCGAAGGAGGGGGGGTTGGAATGGCGGCTTGTGTAGCATCGATGTTCCCAGTAGGCAGTTCTCCAATTGTCTCCCAGGCGGGATTCTGCCCTAATGCTGTGGTGGACATCGAAGCCAGTGATACCGATACTGCCGGAGGATTTGAATCAACTGCTCCCTCCAGAGGAGATTCCGTCAATGATTCGTCTAAGCAAGATCTGTAGTGAAATTGATGGCTCTGGAGATCATAAATGAGGTATTTGGGTCCTCCGGATGCCAAAGCTGTGACGGTCTGAACGTGTTTGCGAAATTCGGTCACCTCCCCAATGCTGGGAGTGTGAAGAGAGGCTAGCTTTTTTTGCTCCTCCACTGATATGTTCGAGAAACGAGATTCCATCAAGTTTGCCTGATGAAAGAAAGGTCTTGAGCATATTGTTGTGACATAAAACTTGCACTCACCCATTCCAGTATATCTTGATTCTTAGTCTGTGAGACGAGCTCAGGCATATCTTGCGTAGCCGATTTTCCTTTGTGCTTTGACTTTCCTTTGTGCTTTCGCCGACTGTAGGGGATTACTGTCGGAAATGCCCTTAGCTGGTCAGTTATCAATGAATGTAAGTATATAAATGCGAGCTCAGCTCACTTTGACCACTCCATGGGATTCTGCGAATATTCCACCAGTGCTTGCACATATGAATCTCTGCTTCGTTTCGTTACAGATAGGCCATGCACTACGCATAATGCGCGCAGGTCTTTTAGAGCCTCTGGCCTGTCACTTGTCAGTCCATACTGTTTGTTTGTTAGAGTGACGAAATGCACAAAACAACAGTCTGTGGTTTTAGTTTATTGCCGATGAGTTGGGGAAGGACAAGGCGAATGATCTGCTTTGGCATTGCTGGAATAGGCGAGATAGCAAGGATGGATGGTCAGGCCGGTCAGGTCTTGCCAGGATCATGTGGCAAGTGGAAACGTAATCCGAAGTACTGACGGCTAAGTCGGCATGCTAAAAAAGAGATAAGATAACCGATAAGGAGACGCAGAAGTGAAAGCTTCTACGTCTCCAAACAATGACAATGCTTATGTCACCTTGCACCGCTGACCCAGCCTTTTCGTTGGATCGCATAATGAGCCTCCAATGTTGCACATTTGGGTGAGCATTTCAAGGCGAATATCTCCTTCGACATCGTTAACTGCCAACCTTTAAGCTGCCGACCCCAGCCTTTTCCTTGAATTGCATACTCCAATGTTTTGCACATTTGGGTGCAATTCAAGGTGAATCTCTCCTTCGACAGCATTAATCCCCACAGCCTTCAAGCCAAACCTTTTCCTTGGATTGCATACTCCAATGTTTTGCACATTTGGGTCAGCATTTCAAGGTGAATCTGTCTTTCGACGTCGTTAACCTCCCACTGAGCCTTCAAGCCGCTGGCCCTCGCCGGAAATGTTTTCGAGGTCTTCTCGTAGCCCTATTCCCTTGAAGGTTCATCATCGCGAATCGCATCTATTTTGTTTTCTTTGTGCTCAGAATCCCTTCAGCGTACATCATGTTCACCAAGGCAATACTTACGGCTGAATTCAACCTCACCGAGACCGACCCAGCAGAGTTTTGTATAATTGCTCAGGACACCGTCATCCATATAGGTTCGTTTTGCTTTATCCGTCATCATTTCGGCGATTAATCGATTTTCAGAGGGAGCGCTGACGTTAGATACGTCGATATCGCTAATTGCGCAAGCAAATGGCCAGGCGCAGCTCTATCGACTAAGACTATGAAGCTCGCTGACGATGTCGACTTGAAGGTTTGTCACTCATTCACATTTACTTTTCTTTCCGTATTCTGATTACATCTCAGACATTTTAGATTGCTGCCGACACTCACGGTTACGTCGGTTCTGATGTCACCGCATTGTACTCAAAAATCTGCTACGCTGCAAATCCGAGAAAACATGGAACTCATCGTGCTCGACGACTTCTCCATTACTGGTCTACAAGGTTCGTCGATCGCATTTGTTCATTTCTTCTTTAACCACTTTTTGCAGTGGTCTTGAGGCATCAACACTTGTGCCGACTCTGGGAGCCACGCGAGGGAGCCACGCGAGGGAATGCAACGTCCCAATGGAAATCGTCATATCCAAGGTATATGAGAAGATCGATTTGACCTTGCAATCGTCTTTTGCGCCTTGTTTCGCGATTACAATTTGGCCGACTACATTGCGGTGAACGACAACACCGGTCCGTCATTTACTCTCCCTGGCTACTGTTTTGCTGACAATACCATTGTAGTCTTGAACTATAAAGACATGGCTCACACAAATGCCTATGGTCTGACTCGTGGACTTCAATTCTCGGCTTTCGTTTTTCAGTACTACGGTCTCATTCTCGACCTTTTGATCCTCACTCTTCCCCGAGCGAGCGTCTCCCAAAATGCTGAGCAACCTCCTTCAATCCCGAGACCAAGCTACAGAGACGTCCACTCCCATTCGACTCTACTCCGATATGTCGAACGATTCCATGTTCCCACAGATTGCACGATGCGACTGATCAAGCTCAACTCTGGTCGAGCAGCAGTCTGGAACATCAAGCACGAGTTTCCGACGACCGTGAACGCGAACTTTACTGTCATATTCGGCTGATCTTCCGTAGGTCCTGAGCTTGCAGTCATGGCTGCCAACTAGTCGATTTACAGGTGAAAGATGTCCAGCTGGAATTGGGTGATTTATCACCCGCACTAGTGTCTGGCTGGTCAGAAACGTATTGAACGGCTTGCTAAAGGGCATTAGGCTTTGCGCAATGCTGGTCTTGTCTTGTCAATTGTGGATGTTGAAGATCAAAATTTATGGATATTTTCATAGCCTGAAAAAGTACGATTTTGCTGGAAATAATACAAGCGCGAAAATCAATTTATGATATTGTATCAAGGGCCAGAGCCTCTTTCTTCATCTTGTTCTGGAAATCTCGGTGATGCAGGACTGGTACAGAAGCAAACGGCAGAACGAGCCCAAGTTTCTCGTGGTACTGAACGAGCTTTTTTGCTCCCGAAAACCAGCCTGGGCTCCTTCCGAGAAATTCCAAGCTTTCTTTTCGTGTTGAAGAAAGCTGGGGCAGAGCGCGCTGCAAGTTTTGTCAGAATCCGCGGAGGCGTCAGATAACTAGATACCGTCAGGGCATTCAGTGGTGGTACGAATCTGTCTTGAATATCCATTCCTAGTTTCGAGTGGCTGATCCACTCTTCATTAGTCCCGGGATCGAGTTCTGACTTGAACTGGGCGAGCATCTTGTGGAGCACTGGATCATGTGAGACGACCATGTTCCAGAGATCACGAGGAACGGGACCGTCGTTGTCCTACTTTAACTTATGTCGGCGCATTTAAGCCGTTATTACCACGATCATATGATCGGTTATTTTTATCTCCGTCGGAGATCCCTCGGACATCTCTGCGCTGGCGGCGCGACCGCCAAGTTGTTCTCTCCTTCCTCAACCTGGGTTCCCTTGTCCCAATACTTAATAAATATATTATAGTTACCTTACTCAATAATTATCCACCCTGTTTGACCCTAAAATCCATGAATAACACAGGTTTTTGGTGATCCCGGTGAAAATAAGCATCATTTTGGCTGAATAAGTGAGAATAAGTTCAAAATAAGCGGCATTTAAGCTGCATTTAGATTGACAAAATAGATAAGACAACCGGCGATAAGGAGACGTAGAAGTGAGCGCTTCCACGACTATACAACCACGTGTTGGATCACTTGACACTTGTTGCTTCTTTCACATGGCCCTCGTTCCGCTGGAAACCCAGAACAGTGTTCAGATAGAATGGCCCATAGGAATACCAGCGCTCAAGAGCAAACTGGCGAGCATGTCGGAAGACTGGCAGGTCGGTAGCTTTTGCCTCCCTGACCGGGAGACGCTTTACCTTTTATCAGGCTGCCGCCAAACAGGTGCGGGATCCGAGTACCGGAGAGTTTACGGACAAATTCCGCGAAACATACGAGAAGAGCGACGTTGTGGCTGCCATGATGGAAAGCATCCTTTCTCTAATGCAAGTGCCTGGGTTTGAAGCAATTGTGATGCCGGAGGCTCAAAGTCTGGGCCATCTACCGGTCGTTGTACGTATGCTGTTCATATCAAGTATTTTCTCAACTTACTGGTTTCAGAGCCGAGCGCTGGACGACTGGTATCATATTTTGGAAGACCTGCAGTCTCTTCGTAACCCAGCAGCGAAAGGCCGCCAGAAACAAAAAAATATCACGACAACACCCTCCCCGACTCCAGCTTCTGACCAGACCGCGGTCCTAGCCGGAGAGGATTATCAACTGGTCAGTATCAGGCACCGTAAGATGGCCACTGCTGTGGCCGACGCACACTCGGTGATGGGTTCGGTCAGTCATACTCTTGGGATCGTCAAAACGTTCACGTCGGTCCTCCTGGTTCTTCTTATGGTCCAGGACGGCAATATCACCATCCTCCCAGGCCAGGTATATGCACTTTTGTCTCCAAAAGAGCAGAACCGCATCGATAATCATGCATCTCGCAAGGATCTGATCACAAACCTTCTTATGCCCATCAAGGCCGTGTTCGCAGCCAGTCCATTGGCCCTGTTTTTAAAGATCAGCGGGCAGGGAGATCCAGGTTCAGAGGATAAAAATGCTACCAGATTTGGTTCGGGACCATTATTATCTGTAGGTTCAGAACTTATATTCTGCGAATCTCTCTTGACTTTTTTAAAGCATCTCAGCTGGAGACAGAAAGCCGCACAGCAACCTCACTTACATGAGGCAGAGCTTTGCGTCGTCTACGCCTTTGCCCTTTATCTTCGAAGTGATGGGCGAATCTCGCCCAGCATGATGGTCCTCAGTTTGATGGAACATCTTTCAGCCATTTGCGATAGATGGAAACAAGAATCCTGGCCGCCCAGTACATCTGATTCTGAATTGTCCTTCTTCCACAAAGAAGACATGCCACTCAGGCGCAAGCGACAGCTATCGCCAGACCGTCCATTACCGCCCGGCGAATCACTAGACCATTCATCATCGCCACCAGATTTGCTTTTGGAAGTCTTCGAGTCAATTGATGTCGTGAAGAAGCCGCGATTGGATACTCAAGCGCAGCGGCTGCTTGAAGAAAAGGACAAGATGCTGGTCGAGAAAGCTGAAAAAGAACTCGAACTACGCTTGGAGAAAGAAAAACAAACGAGAGAGTTGGAAGAGGTCAAGGCCCAGGCAGAGCTGGATCGGACCAGACGTGAAAAGCAGACCCGACAGTTGGAAGCGCTCAGAAGTAAAGATAAAGCAAGCCAAGCTGCGATGAAGAAATTGCAGACTAAGTTGGCCCAAGCCACGAAGGCGCCTCGCAAGAAGCCGGCTGGAAAGGGCGGGGGCAAGGGCAAGGGCAAGGGCAAGAAGGGAGAAGACGACAAGGATTCCATGGACGAAGACGAGGATCCTTTTCCTTCGATTCCCAAATTCGTAGTGCCCGGTGATGCCGCGGCCATTTTTGCGGAAATCAGCCCCATTGCTTACCCAGTTGTGGAACCTTGGGTACAGCATGCCCCCCCGATAGAGAATATGGACCCAGTCTTTGTTCAAGATGTCAAGGGTGTCATGCATGAATTCCGATTCAAGTACCAAGTATGTATTTCTTATTTGCGCTTATTATCAGTTACGAGTCCCATTTATGGGCTCGTTCATTGGGTATCAGCGAGATTCAGGAAGCTGGCATCACAGCGCCCAAAGGGGATAGTCACGTGCGTTCTTACGCTTCGCGGAGCCGCAGTCCAGGCAAGCTTTTCTGTCAATTAGGCAGCATGTAATACATCATGAGGACAAAATAGACAATATTTCTGGTCAATGGGGATGTTGCACCACAAAACCAAAATTTGAACATGTGGGAAAAATGACCACGTCATTTAGTGGCTGTGCACATCGTGACAATGTCACCCGTTATGCATGACATTGACCTTGAAAACGACGACCACAATAGGGCTCGCAACCGTCACCGTACCCGTACGGTTATACCGTGGCCGGGCGGTACGGTTACGGAACCGTAACCGGCAGCTGTTTTAGACAGACTCTGACGGTACGGGTGCCGGTACGGGTTTGGCCGTATACGGGACGGCCGTAATCCCCTCCATTACGGGTAATACAGGCATCCTAAAATGATTACTTATTGTTCTAATTAGAAGGCAGCGCCAAAAATAGCATGGCCTGCTCAGGGCGCTTTACACCTTGGAGTTATTGCTTAATATCATGTGCAATAATGACACTTGAAGCTTGAAGTTCCCGGTGGCTGGTCCTCTGGGTCCTGTCTTCTGAGTCCTCTCATCTTGACAAGAGACTGGTCACTCACCAGTGATCGTGTGGCATCCCGAGCGGTACATGATGAGCAGCGCACAATTTCCCAACAATTTATACCATCATTCCATTTCTTATCTGTCCTCCTTGTCCTGCTCATACAAGACACTGGACAAGAGGCAAAAAATGGGGACTCGTACATGCCGCTTGTCGGCCTCTATTTCACTGGTCTCATTAAGCCGTTCAGAACACCTCTTCTCGCCAGGAGCTGCAATCACTGACTCTGGCTTCTAACATCTCCACAAGAGAACAAACTCCGATCTTCCTCAACCAACACCTCAAAATATTGGAGAATGAGACCAAGCTGGAAGTTGCCAATGCCTTGGCAGACGGCTTGGTCGTCATAGTGCCAGGAAAACAAGAGGGGCCTCTCCAGCCTCTTACCAAGAAGCAAGTGCTCGAACTTGGAAATTCCCATGACACTCTCCTCATCCAAAGTAAGTGACGAATTATGACAAGTAGCCGCTCACCACTTTCCAGATCAAACTCTTCCTCATGTGTCCGCCCGCAACCGGCTAGTTGCAGTGACTCGCCAGGCCTTTGCCGAAATCCTGGAATCGGAGACTGTCATTGTGAATCATCTGGATCAGCCAGGCCAAAACATCTGGCAATTGCCGATTCCGGATTACGATACTGGCTTTGTTGCATTCGCAGCAGGAAAGCAACATAGATTCTCCATGGATGACTACCCAAGTGAGATCAAGTGGGTGGTCGAAGGTTCTTCTGGTTCTCTGACAGACCGACATATCGACTTCGGCGGAGGTTCTACTCGCTATGAGGTCGTGGCTGGGCAAAAAATTGTTTTCCTTGTATTTCCAAAGGATAGAACCCGTCGCTTCTGGCTCGACCATTGTCAAGCAAAGTCAGACGAGAGCGAGACGGTTGCAGTAGTTCTGAATATTGGAGACATTTTGTGAGTGTTCTGCTCCTTCATCAAGATGTCTATCTAACATATCCAAGTATTATTGGGCCCGCACAAGAGCATGCTGTCTACGGAACGATTAATGCAGCAGCCGCAGGGTGCCATTTCTTTGTTGGACTCACTATGGGCGCAATGGCCAATGCTTTCGCCCAGGATTTCATCTCCGATGGCATTCAGACCAATACCCAGCATCGGGTCTATATGGATCTGATGCTCCAGATCGTGGTATTTATGGCAGACAAGCTGCTCAACGGTAGGTGGACTTCTTTTGTGGTTGACGGAGTTACTGACAGTCTTCCCCCTAGAAACTCCTTCTACAGTGTTTCACAACCCACAAATGGAATGGCCCCATCATCCTCATGTCCCTGATGTTCGAAAACCGACAGAGCTGCATGATTTCTTGATATTCTTGGCGTTTTTTCAATTCACAAATGTGCTCGATATCGATTTTTACTCAGAAGAGGGCATCAGCGCCAAATGGAGGCTCGCATATGTCTACATGCGGGACATTGTTGAGCAGATCATTGATCTACTAAAGAGGAAAATATCCATCTCGCTCCTCAACCAGCCCGGTCAAAACCCAGTGGGCTCTGTCTGGAACACTTATGTCCATCAGTTTGGTCTTGCCCTCATTTCGCAATCCGAAGCATATGAGAAAGAGCAGAATGGCCTACCGGAAGAGAAGCAGTTTGCTTTCTTCAGACCCAAGCTTTCGACCCTCCAACCATTTATACATCTACTATTCCAGAGCAACCGTTCAAATTATGATGGTCATCTACGACAAGTCACGTCTTACGCACCACCAATAATCCTGGATACTATCGACTGTAATGAGGAGGATTTGGTTGATACTGAGGTCACATTGAGAGGTGGGTACCTCCCATGGGAGCAGGAGGAACTCCGTGATCTCGTCACATTCTTTGAGCGATTTCTCCAAGACGAGCGAAAAGAGGATGTTCTGGGTACCTCCCTGCAGGTCGATATTCAGATAGCATCGAGAGGGTCGCTCAAGAGACGAACCTATGGTATTGAAGAGGATGATGCAGTGGGCGGTGATGATGAATGAGATCCAGGGTTCATGATATACCTTTGATTTACGCCTGGTGTTTATTAATCTTAATCATTACAAGGTATACCATTGGTGCGCTCCGGCTTAGTTCCGATGGTACAAATTCAGTCAATTTTATCAAGTCTTTGATCATGTCCAGTACTGAGCTACTCAACCTTGATCGTTAGGTCAACCCGTGAAATCCAACTCCAGCCAAGTAACCTCTCGGGAGCAGAACTCAGTGCGATCAAGTAATGACCCTTGGTATCCGACATGAATTGGCTTGTCCCATCATTCCGATAATGAGGCTTTGTGGCCATGAATCCGTTTCTATCCACGCGTTGAGCCTTTCCGGATTTCTTTGCACCAGATGACATTGCTCGGACGCCAAGCAAAGAAAGAATTATCTACAAGTCGTTATTTAATTGATCACCAGGAAGGCGGAGAGATTTGCCTGCAAGGTGACGTAAGCGGTGTCATTGTTTGGAGACGTAGAAGCACTCATTTCTGCGTCTCCTTGTCGGTTATCTTATCTCTTTTTCTCCGGGAAGATAGAGATCAAAGGCCAAACCTTCGAATCTCTGTCTAGCTCGATGTGGTCACTACTTGGATCCCAAACGCCGATTTTTCCCCTAGTAATCTCTAGTAATCTCGCGATACGGCCGGTGTAGAAAGCAAAAAAAAAAACAGCGCTTTACGAACCACTGGTCCATTTAGCTTCGTTTACCATTTAGCTTCGTCTAGGCTTGGAAGAATCGGTTGCTACAGGAGCCAGGTCCCTGTCTGCCACTCGGTCGTTCGTCCGAGCATGTCACCATCCCTGAAAACTACGAAGGCCAAAGCAGCAGCAACATTGGCAAGGAAGGGCCAAGTCACAAAGACCAGGCTGCAGTCAAATAGAGAGCGCCATACAGAAACGCAGCTGACTTTGATCCAGAACATCATTTTTGAAGAGGTGGACAGTGAGGCTGGAGACGACTCGGAGGACAGCGACGGGGACTTCGACGAGGACCTCGAGGAGGACTTCGACATCGACGAGGACATGGGCGTAACCAGCGATGGCAATCTGGACTTCGACGTCGAATATCCTGGTAGATATGGAGGGGACGCTGGGGAACATGACGATGGTGATGGTGGAGATGAATTAGACACGCAAGACGACAATGACGACGACGACGACGACGACGACGACGACGACGACGAGGTTGCCAACTCAAGCAAAGCCCGCTCCAGGATCATGGCCGAAACCTCCGTTTCCATATCCAGTGCGACTCAAAGAAATTATAAAGGGTCCGTAAATCAAGTCATCAAGGGATTTGTTGCGCTCAGCCTTTCTTTTTAGACACGCCGAACGATTTCTCAAATTTCTTGTCCAGAAAGGCTGGCTTGATGAAGCCCATGCCACAGATATGGAATTCTTCTTCCAAAAGATGTCCTTCCAAGGGAAGGACGTTGTTTGGTGGATATGGAGCTTCCTCAATGAGGTGTACGGTGTGGCAATTTCAATACTTGAACGTTGTTCTGATGACCTCCAGTGATATCTTGGATTCGGAGGGAAAACCGAGAGACCCGACAACACAAATCTCCGGGATAGGGACTGCAGAGACAAGACGAGCTGCCTTACTCTGGTTCTTTAATCACTTCGGACGACAGGAATATTGGGATAATACAGGTGCTAATAATATCAATGCCAACCCTGTTACATCCAAGCAGATTGATGCGTACATGGCGGCGCTCAGAAGGAGAAAGGTGGGCCATCATTTCTCAAATCCTTGAAAATACTCAGACATCCAAGGCTAATGTCGGAGACAAGCGCATGCCCTCTCGAGCCCTGACCGCCGAAGACATTGCAAGGATCGCCGAAATAGACAAATCACTGCTGGAATCCGACAATCCGCGGCGCGCGAACAAATGGGGAAGCCAGGAATGTCGTGTTATGCTGCGTTGCATGATAAACCTTGGCTTCATTTGTCTACTGAGGATCGACGAGGTCCTGCACATTCAGATCGGCAACTTTGAGATTTTGCCAGATCAATCAATCCGTTTGGATTTGACAAGAGTCAGAAAAAATGACCAGACGGGTCGCAGTAAGGAAATTCCCGCCTTTCCAAGATGTCTTGAACTAATTTATCTTGCACTCAGCCATAGGTCATACTCCCTTCCGTCTGGTTCCTCTTGGAGCGGACAAGGCGCCTGTTTGTCCTGTCCGAGCTCTGTCGGCTTGGATCTCCCTGTCTAAAATGAAAGAGGGCTACCTATTTCGCAGAGTCCTGGCTAGTGGAGAGGTCTCCAAGCTCCCCAGCCAAAAGTTGGTGAGCATCATTCCAGTACAGCGAGCAAGGATCCAACAATGACTGTTTGTAGTCCTACAAATCTTGCCTTGCCTTTCTCAAAGACCGTCTGGAAGAAATCGGTTTGGATTCATCGCTCTACGGCTGTCATTCTCTCAGAAGAGGTGGCGCTCAATACTTTGCATGGGTAATGAGATGGAACATACATGATGTTTGCAGGTGGGGGGGCTGGCGAGACGGAAAAGAGCTCCGCTCGATGATGCAATACTTGATTGATGAATGTGATGTTAATCGTCGCTCGAGGCTCGATTTTCTAGACCCGAACGCAGCCCCATCGGCGCCATGTCCTGCATGTAGGCGGGATTGCTGGCATGCATAATAAAGAGTAGCATTGATGGTTTACCTGGAGCAATGATTAGATGAAATCTGAGACGAATAAAATAAGTTGTATTCGACTTTCTTAGGTTCGGTCATTTTGCGCTTTCGCGCGTATGGCCATAATAGTGTGTCAAAATTAACCCACTTTTTAGGCATTTTCAGCATACTTGGGCTCAAAAAGTGACTTTTTCAGCATACTTGGACCTGATTTTGGGGTGAAAAATGCGAACTTGAGGTCAAAATTTCCAACTTCAGGGTCTGTTTTTTATTGAACTTCAGAGAAAATGAGTCATACTTGGCATTGAAATTTTCCAACTTCAGATCCAAAGTGTCCATGTTCAGATTAGTTTCCATGTGATGTTTGAAGTTTCCATGTAATGTTCAGATTTTCCATGTCATGTTCAAAGTTTGTAATGTTCAGATTTTCCATGTCATGTTCAAAGTTTGTAATGTTCAGAGTTTCCATGTCATATTCAGATTGACAGTTTCCATGTTTGGGTCTCAAGAATCCAACTGGCTATCTCATTGCTGTGAACTCATAATTATGAGCAATCAACTGCCATGAACTGAGTTCAAACCTTGCCTTTGGGTTCCATCTTCACTACAGACTTGGGCATCTTAGTCTGAATTAGATGATTATTACCTCACATACACTTGGCGGTTTTTCGCCCATCCACGTGATTCCCAAAAAGGAAACTCAACATGTGAGGTATGAACCAGTTCATAACCGAAGGTATTTGAAATTATTTGCTGAAAGGGTTTTCTCCCTGTGTATAATCCATCCTGTTCAAGAATATCATATCTTGTGACTATTTATTTGCCAGGTCGGGTCTTTCCGAAGTTGCGGGAAGAGTATCCATCACTCGCTCTCCCTCCCCACCCTCACAAGCTTGGGGGGTCCCCCAAGCTGCGGGAGTCTCGGATGGGCACGCTAAAGACTTGTTCCTGCTTTCAACAGATTTGGAGAATCTCCAAGGTCAGGTCGTCTCAGTGGCGAGAGCTTCAAAAAGAAAACACTTATCCAGGCTTGAACCAGCACCACTCAAGCTAGTATTACAGTACTATCCAGCTGTTATTACAACTGAGCCATTGGGGCATACTAAGCTGTCAACTTTACCAGGTTATGTGAGTCACACAAGGCATTTCGGCTGATGAGAACCTGACATGTCATCAAACTGGTTTGTGGTTCGTGAGGTCATGTGTTGTGTTTCCTTTTTGGGAATCATGTGGACGGGCAAAAAGTCAAAGACTACCTCACATGCCCACAAGATTGATGTGACGGGTGGGAAATATCACATGGAATCAGTAATATCAGTGTAAATTGTCGCACACAACATGTACAGCATGTTTTCTGGCTTCAGGACTCGGAGTTATTGGACAGAAGGAGATGAATCATGTCAATAGACCATATCTTTTTCTTGCCTCAATATGAAGTTCGCAGAGTCAGTCTGAAAGTTCACATCAGATTTTTGAAGTTTGCTGATCTAAGTCAAACGTAGGATGTCAATACCAAACATGGGGAATTTCTGAAGTTTGCAGAATCGATCCAAAAGTTCGCATCAGATTTTTTAGAAGTTTGCTGATCTATCTCAAACATGGGATGTCGATGCTGAACATGGAATGTTTCTGAAGTTTGCAGGTTTGTCCCAAGGTCCGGATCAAACTTTTTAAAGTTCGCGGATCTGCGTCAAACATGGAGGATTTCTCAAGTTAGATGGAAAATCAGGGTTTTATGCAAAGTTAGCTAAATTTTAATTATGACACACTATTATGGCCAAACGCGCGCAATCTTCCCGACTCAAGCTAGTACTCAAGCACAGGCTTGGTTGACTCCTCTGGAATCTTGTCCATTTATGAATCCCTTTCACGTCATGTGGTCAATACAGTGGCCTTTGACCTAGTCTCTCGTAGACAGACTCGTTTGCAGTGTACCTTTGACCATAAAAAACTCTGAATTGAATGCCTACTTACTGAAGATATGGTTTCGAGTGCGATCCCGGGATTTCCCATCACCAAGCGGATGTAGATGTGGCAGGCGTAAATTGGTCTCTTCTCTCATGCTCCAATTCCCTTTGGACCTCAGCTGTCTTCACTATGGATCTAGCTCCCATGTGGATTATTTGCTCAAAGCCCTGCCTCTCGAGTCGCACCACCTTCGTCAGCATGCCAGATCTTATGCCTTTGACCCCTCAAGTCAGATATCTCTAAATCCGAGCCTAGTTGGCGCCCGTATCACCGATCCGTGCGCCACAATTCCCTGTGACTCGCCCACCGCCGAAGCGTCCGCCAGCATCTTTTATTAATCATCTCTCATCGAGAAATCCAGTCCTAGAATTCACCAACTTCGACGCGACAACCTCAGCACTACTCTTTCCACTCCTGTCCTTTCCCCAGTACCATACCGATTTGCTTCGCAGGTTCCAAATTTTTCATCAAGACGACTCATTCATTTTTCTTTTATATATTTAAATTCGTGTAACAGTTCAGAGGGAGGCAGGGTAGTTGTAGTACGGTATGATTCTTCAAGCCATCTAAAAGCGACGAAGCCCCAAAAGCATCATGATTCCAATTTCCATCATCAACGGAATCCGAGCCTACAGAGCGCGCCTAGATAAAACCGGGTGATGGACTGCATGAATAACAAGGTGAAGCATGATTTCGATCTCCACATTTATATAGCGAAGTTCCTCAGGATATCCATTTGCAAATCAGTTGTGTACTTACTGTCACAGAACCATAGCAGACAGTTTGACCCTCGACTCAACGCGCTATGCCGATGTCAAAGCGGAGCAATCGCGGGCCTTGTGCTTGCTATGAAGATCGCCTTTCCGCTTCTGAGACCAGTCTTCCAATCCATTTCTGACCCCAACGACGCGACCAGAACTGTTATTGCTGTTGGAATCTCGAGTCAGAGTCAGAGTCGGATGAATCCATAGGCACCGCAAAATCACTCCCGCGTATCGAACTCTGCTCAGTGGATACCGAAAGCCAAGAACATATTTTGACGAGGATGTACAAAGCATGCCAACCCTTTTTCGCAGTTCATTCCTCGTTGTCCGATGTATCCTCATCACGAGGCAGACCACTAGCGGCTGCCGAAGTCGTTCGCAGCGTCGCTCGAGCAGCTTTACGCTCTGTTACAGCCCGGAGAAAACGGACAATCGATGCTCGGTGCTCCTGGACCGACAAAAGCGACCTCAGGTTGTGGAGCTCGATGTCCATCACGTCCATCATATCCAATGTAGCCCAGAGACGCTGCTGGAGACGAGGAGCGCCTTGAGCTGAGACAGCGGCCATGCTTCTGAAGGCCGTCGTGTGGACCTCCTGTAGTCGGATCATGTCGAGACCGATGCGGTCCATGTAAGCATGACACTGAGCCAATTCGCGTCGCAGACGAAAGATCTCGGCACTACGTCGCTCATCATCTCTAGCCAGTCGGATGACCTCGATAAATTCGCCCTGAGCGACGATCTGTTGTGCTTGAGAATCGATGACGCGACCCAAGGCCGAATTCTCGGACAGAAGCTCGTGGTAGTGATTGTTCAAGTCGACGAGATCGGCTCTCATTTCGTGTGTGGTCGGGTCCGCGATGACCGAAGGAACTTGGGGCTCATAATCGGTCGAAATTTCGTTGGGACCAGTCAACTGCAAGGACGTCAGCCAATGATAGTCAAGATACCAGACTAGGGAGAAACAAACGAAGACTGCTTCGACGTTAGACTCGGCGGACCATGGATAATTTACGAAACCGGCCAACGAGCTTCCAGCAACATCCACTAGTCAAAGGTCAGTCATGGAGCTCTCACAGCACTCAGGGTTAGACTTGACTGATGGTCAATATTGATCGATATATCAATAGAGATGTTGAAATCAAAGAGACTCCCGATGGTGGTTGGGGATGAGAAGCGCTTGCTGAATTGAAACAAAGAGAAGATCACGTATTGACCTCACGGTCACGCCTACACTTGACGCGTGTCC
The DNA here is from genome assembly GCA_029320655.1 of Mycena floridula. Lineage (NCBI taxonomy): Eukaryota > Fungi > Basidiomycota > Agaricomycetes > Agaricales > Mycenaceae > Mycena > Mycena floridula. Next base: position 1,781,449 of record JARIHS010000019.1, read on the forward strand.
TCGGATTCGTCGTATCTCCGTGGCCGGCCAATTGGCAGCCAATTCAAACGATGCGATTCCGGCCCAGTAGCTACACTACGTTGAGAACCAAGAAATTCGGCGGAAAATGGCGAGAAAAATTGAACCTAGAGTAGAATAGTCTTATTGCACATTCCATATATGGTAATCGGCTGTTGCGATAGTCGCATTGCATTGCTTTAGTCGTATTGTCTTCAACTTAGTGCTGTCACGGATAGCGTGACGCGCCGGCCAAAGCAACATGATACTCCGAGTCGGCAGTGGTGACTATAGTAAACTTCATAGTCCAGGAATCAGTCAATGTTCGGCTTCTCAACTTGAAGGGTCACAGAAGGATCACATCAGAATTCGGGATAGATATTGACCTGAGGGGGATTAAATGTGAAAATTGCTGTAAGTGGCACCTTTGACTCGGATCCGAGTTGACCAAACGACCGGCAGCGTATGCGAAAGTCTCGATAGCGAACATCGAATGAGTTGAACCTAACAAAGGGTGAGCGACAAGCGAAAGAGAATAATTTATGACGTACGATTTCATCGAGTTTGTCGATGTATCGTGCGAAATCCCGTTGGTGAGATTGCTGAGTGCAACTGACGAGGATCCCATTTTGCTGCTGCCAGGCTACCAGGAATTTGGTCACATCGCCTTGCGACTTGTCCTGTTCATTGACCCCGTTGGCTATGGCGTTTTCTTTGAAGTGAAATTCGACCATAGCGCGCTCGCGATGGCATGCGAGGTGTCGGCTTCGATGCACCTAGGTAGTGTTGGGTCGGGCAGGGCATCTGCCTTGATGCCCGCCCTTGCCCTGCCCTGCCTTGCCCTCAAAAGCCCTGCCCTCAGAGTAGGGCAGGAGAGGGCAGAGGGCAGGGGCAGCAATATTCAAATGCCCGATGCCCTGGGCAATGCCCAGGGCTTTGGAGTCTCATCGCAATACATTATTTAACCACTGGCTGAGCCATCTTCCATATTAGACCCAAATTGACCCAGTGGACATGTTACAGATCTTGGACGGCATAAACTAGAAATGTCAGTAGGGCGCGATGATGTTGGGATCCCGCCTGATCTTCACGCTTTTGATGTACGATTTCGTGTCGTCGTTTTGAAAACAGACTGAGTAAGACATTTTTTCCAAATTCTGAAAACCGGCAATGTGAGCCGGCAAATGTGGAAACTTATACATGGTTGTGACACTGGGCTCAGGTGGCGTCTCGGGCCACCGCATACCTTTACAATCACTAGTATCTCATCATATAAGCCTGCCATCGGAGCTCGGAACTCCAACTTATTCCTCGTGTGAAACACTCATGCTTACATGTAGTGGCACACAGCGGGCATCTCAGCTTATTCACCGTTGGTGATCTATGCCCTTGCCATGCGCTCACAATAATAAGTAGCTCTCTGGGAACAAATCATTATGTATTTCATTGTGAATTGACCACCTGCATCCGGACATCATCCGAGAAATTGAGAATGAACCAATGGGTCCCTCATTCCATTCCGGTGGACTGCAGGCATAATCCCAGCTCTTGCTGAAGAGCTTCTCAGCCGGTAGTGTTGACTGGAAAGCTAGTATTCAACTTGTATCAGCTATAATTCCAAGTTACAACATGAGACCACACCATTTTAGACTCCTCAATATGAAATTCTCACCAAGGGTATGGAATATCCGGATATATAGCTGAGAAATCCTTTCGACATCTTTCACTGAATGAAAGGAGTGTAAAAGTTCATGTCCCATCATATTTGGTTGATTTTACCTCGCTGATCAGCAGCTGTCAGTATGCAATCGATCATTGCGCCACAATTTGACTATCGCCGGTTTCCCGCCATTATACATCTCCAATCCAACTGAGGCTCTAAATAACCACTCAAATGACGAGAATATGCTCCGTGCTCACTTCCATATTGTCTTATATAATTTATTCTAACACTAAAATGAAAATGAGGTAGTCGACAGATAGAAGTGAAGTTGAGCCTCGCACATTTAGGGAGTTGTTCGGACTTTTTGTATTTCAAAGTGAGCGCCAAGATTTTTAGATAGGATCGTATAAATACATGTCACTGGCTGATGCCAAGTAAATCTAACAGAAAAAACCAATTGGTGACACTGCGGAAAGTTTTCGAACTGCCGCCGAGCTCCTTCCCATGGATCATGTGATGGCGGCAAATCCCGTTCGTCATTATCTGACTCTCGACGGTTATCGGGCACGCAAATTGGATCTGGAAGTGAGCATATATGAGATGACATTGAAGCTCAGTGCAGCAAATAACGTATAGACAGTGGTAGAAGAAGCCTCTTACTGACTCATTTCAAATCCTCAGAGAGACAGGTGATCCTAAATTGATGCCGGCCAATGTGTGGCGCAAATCCGGTAACGTCGAGCTTCTAGTATCGCTAGATTGTCACGACTGCTGTAAGGTCTTTATTAAAATTTTTCAAGAGTCGCAACATCGACCCATGGAAGCGGCATATCTGTACCGGGGGAAATCCGCATTTCTGTATCCGGTAGTGGCACATCAAGTTGAACCAGTGAGAGAGATATGGCAGGGGGATTGAATAGTGTTACTATATTGGTGGTTCATGTTCCCTTGTTGCGCAATATCACTAACAATTGAGTATAGATCACTCGTAATGAAGGATATAGAGCCCCAACACCAAGAACAAGTATCGTCGACAGAGAGAGACATCGAATCTCGAGTAGAATGGCTATGAACAAAATAAAGACCTCAGACGGCAATTCTCACCGCTTAAATTCTCTCAAAAGTTGAGAATCCGGGCATGGTGCCATAAGGGGCCGCCGCAAGAGTGTAGATACAGTCCCTACTACTATCAATTCCCAGTGGCTTCAAATTTTACGCAATGTCAACAATTCTGAGAGCTTTCTATCGTCATCCAGTGGCATCTGCTTTTCCAGCCAAGATATTGATTAATATGAATTGGAGAGCTGGAATACTTATCATTGAAACAAACACAATCAAATCTCGTTTTCCCTGGTGTTCACATCCCATTTGTCGCGTGTTTCGTGCCGAAGGGCGGGAAGGCGGTGTGCAGCGCCCCATGATCAAGGACGGAACAGCACAATTTGATTGAAATTCTCCCTAGATGGAGCCGGTATTGAAAGGCAGGTCAAGGATTGAATACCAGGGATCTGATAATCAGCGCTCTGAACATCACGGATGAGCGTCGGGATAGACCTCATTCGGCAAGGCGGACCTAGCGCATCAGAAGGAGCGGAATGAGCTACATAATCCAATGATTTCATTGGGACTGGATCGTGAGAACCAGGGACAGCTCTTGACAGCTACCTGCATCACTCCTGCATCTGCGCCGGCTTTCCTGGATGTCCCTCGAGCAGGCTCGGTTGCTCGTGAGTCATTGCTATATGGCTGTATGTATAAAGGTCTATGGTTTACATTCATTTCGCGAAAAAACTGATCTCAAATTGAGCAACAGCAAATAATTTTGAATAGCAGCGGGAGAATAAGGTTGCTGCATTGAGACTTTGGTGGCATCTACTTTGCGGTAGATGACCTCTTAGGTTAGTTTCCCATCTACAAGACCCCCGACCTCGCAGGTTTTACGTGATGGTAGAAGTTAGGTGCCCTAGGTGCTTCGATGTCTTCCTTGGTGACGTTGTGATATGGATGGCCTTTGGGGAGACTAGCCTTTTCCTCCTCAAGATTCTCGAGAAGGTATTTCTCGTAGATCGGCCAAGCATTGACTCGCTTGCTTCCAGAGACGGGTTTCCAGCGCTTGATAATGGAATCAGGGGTTTTACCAGTGAGCTGGCTCATACGGTGAACGATATGATTAATAGCTCGATAACCGCCTCGCAAAATCTGAGCATGTGTCGGGTTCATGGATGCATCGGGCTCCCAGTCCTCCGCCTCCAGAGGAAAGCCCAAAGCTTCATGGTCGAGGAAGATATCTTGGGCTGAAGGACTATTGGACGAGTTCGAAGGATCGACTGGAGCATTGGTTGAAGATGTCGAATGATGGATGACATCAGTCGCATTCTGATTCGGCAGGAGATCGTGATTCTCGGAAGAAGGCGCATTCACCGAGCCTGAAACGAAAGACGCTGCCATCGGCGATGATGGTGCCGTCGGAAACGTCTTGGGAAGGGGAGAAGGCGCGTTTGCTGACGCCGAGCTAGAAATGAACGATGCCACTATTGAAGATGCTGAGGCTGGAGACATTTTGGAATGACTAGATGGATTCGCTAGTTGTCCAACGGCGTTGGAAAGCCTGGTCAAGGCAAAAACAGTGCTTTCGGATGCTGAGCCGATCGAAGACGATGGAATATCTTTGTCTTGCCAAGGATTCTCGGGAGTCGAGATTCCTCGGACAGGCATGAGAGATCGATTCTCAGGACGAGTTGGAGTGGTCCATTGGGGCGTTACGACCATGGGGCGCATTGACGTCTCTTCACGAGAATGGGTGGATATCGAAGGGGAAATCGATGGTATAACCTGGAACGTGGCTCTGGGAATGAAAGATGGGGAGGCAAGAGGAGCGCTATGGAACCCAGTCATGAACAAAGCCGACTGGTTAAGCCCGCTGTTAGATACAGGATGGTTCGCCAATGGCGAAGAGCTGAAGCCGGGTCCGCTAGCTGGAGCGCTTTCAGCGGCTGGGTTTCGCATGAAACCGTTGGGATATCCATGTCGTTTGCTTGGTGGCGCATGAGACTGAGAGCTGTCCAAAGAAGCAGCTCGATTTCTCACTGGCCGTCGTTCGGCTTGGACTTTGTGCAACATCGCGTCGAGCTGGTCAGCAGTCAGATTGTCGAAGTTGGGAGGTACAGATGTCGCTCGCTCCTGGGATGTACGAGCAACAAGGGCGTCCAACTGCGAGGCGGTCATCATAGACATTGCTGAAGAATCAATGATCGACGCTGGAGAAGCAGCAGAAGGGTTCGGTTGAGAAGCTTGAGAAGAGGATCGAGGTTGTCGATCTGAAGAACAGAGTTCGACCAGAGTAGAAGTCGAAGGCAGAAGGTCTGTTCGGGCCTGGTGCATTTGCGTGACTGTAGGATGTTCAATTCCTACAGGAGGTCAAACGTTAGCACAGACTGGTCGACCGCGTGCATCTTTTGAAGGGGAAGGCAGTGGGGGCTGCGACATCGTCTGAGGACCTGGATAGAGGTTAGAAGGAAATACAAGGCAAGGCGTTGAGACACATACGGTTTAAGCAAAGATTCGAGAGCCAAATTGCCGATTCAAGAACAACAAGGGAGACGGCTGTAAGGTATTTAGCATTAGCAGAAAAGCTGTAAGATAAAATAAATACCAGTGGTGTTGCAAGACTGCTGGAATCACGACAGATATACAGCTTTCTGGACCTTTGTGTGTCGAGAGCGAGCTCGAGGGTCAAGAGGACTGCAAAGGTTGGTCTCAGAGACGGGCAGATATGCGAGAAGATAATGCTTACAGTGGATTCGGCTGACCTGGAGTGCTAGAACGAGTCTGAGACGCAAAATCTGCTGTTTTGCTGGCTTTTCCTAGTGGGGAGCGAATGAGGGTGTCGAGCTGCTGAGCTCAAAAATTTCCAGCTTTATAAGAGTGCGGATGTGACTAAATGCCAGAATAAACGCGACACCTGGGCGAGGAGATCAAGATACAGAGATACAGAGATTTTGACGAATCCGAATGGCGTAACAGCAATGTGACGCGTCAGCCATATCAGTCTAGCAAGGACCAGCCTCTCCCAAAATCGTGAAGTATTTGCGACCAATGGTGCAGAAGGCCGAGCACATTTTGAGGCGATTTTGAGGTCATTTTGAGGTCAAGAGGTAGAAGAAAATTTTCATTCATAATTTGGCTACTTTGTCTCGTGAAACGGGTGCAATACATGGATCACTGTCGCCGAAGTGGCCAAGCATATTTGCGCCTTTGCTTGGCCACCGCAGTGGCCAAGTGGTGGCCAAGCGATTGGCATGACTCATTTGGGCCGATGACTAAGCTTGTGGGCTTTGTTCTTCGGACACGTCGTATGTAGAACCACCTATTTCGCGTTCATCTCGCAAAAGCAATGCCGAGCGTCACGCGTCAAGCTTGGTAAGGATGAGATCGAGAGCTACATATTTCGCCCTTCCAGGCCGCGCTGCTGGCCAAAGCTATTCTCCTGCTTCTGCACTTGTGACTGCTCTCTGTCGCTCTTCATCTATAAGTAGCTATCGATATACATACCTGTGTACTTTTTGTTATTGCCAAATTCTTTTATCGTAAGTACTTGGAGAAAGTATTCTGAGGTGCTTGCGCAGCTTTGGCCATATTACGACACTGTTTGCCTTTCGAACCGTGGGACAAGCAGCTGTTTCCAGAAAGTGTCGGGTCCGGAATAGCCGACCCGCCGAACTGACGAACTGCCGAACCCGTTAAAATCGGTTCTTTTGGCGATGTCTTGCACACACACCAATGTTCATTATACCATTCATAATTTTATGTATCTTAAGCCATTCAATTAATGGTAATACAGACGAAGAAAATCTGGTCAACTAAGTCTGCGGCGGCGAAAAAATTTCCGGCGTGATGTGACATCTCGTGATGTGACGCTGCTGCGGTTCGACTTCCATCTCAACTTCAGCGCTCTCTCTTGCTCCTAGCTTTCTTTCTTTCTCTCTCATCTTCGAACAGTTTGTCCATTTCTCGACTATCTGTTCTCTTGTCGCCTGATTTCCTTGGAATAAACGTTTTACGCTTATTCGGATCGTTCACCCCTGCCTTGTACGCATTTTCGATTTTTATGGCGTCTTCTTCTTCTCAAGCTGGTCCATCGCGTCGAGGTTCGTCTCTTTATTTCTCTTTCTTTTTCGCTCTTTTTCTGACTCTGTCTTCTGTAGCCCGAACCCTAAGTCCTGTCGCCTCAGCCCCAGGTTTTCATGACGACGATTTCGTCATTGATGACGAAGACCTCGGTCTCATCGCCGAGCGTATTGGCCAAACTGAGGTCGCAACTAGCACCTCTGCTTTCGGTCCTCGCGGGCTGCAAGCTGTTCCTTCGTCTTTCCCTGCGCCTTCTGATGATGTTCCCGACGATGTTTCCGAAACCGAAACCGTCATTGCTCCCGACAATTTTCCCCAGCCTATGAACTTCGCTGGTACTTTCCGTCCACACAACCTTTTCAACCGCGAAAATCTTGACATTGTCGATAACTTGGGCAATGACAGCGCTGAACATTATGGTCGTGCGATGGCTATCGCCTCCATTCCAGTTCCGGATTTTTCCGCCTTCCTCGATGCTCGTAATCTTGCATTACGCGATCACGAGCGTCTTGGTACTCCTGAAAGTCGCGCTCACTTCCTCTCCGCCGACGGCGCTCTGATTGAAGCTATGAGGTACGTTCATTTCTTCATCCGTTTCCCTTTCCCTGATTTCTTTGCAGATCACAGGTTACATCGTTTGGCTCCAGTTTCCAAGACTATCGATCTTTCGTTGAAACCGGTGATATTGCTGAGTCTCGCAATGCCACTTCGGATCGTCCCGTCGTCTCTTCACGCTCCGCTGAAGCGGTTGCCTCTTCTTTTCTCCCTCGCATCACATTGCGGATACCTCCTCTCCGATCTTCGGCGCCACGAGCCTCTTCGGGTACCCCGGCAACTCCAATTGTCGCTTCCCCATTATTTCTTCCCCGCACAACGCCCTCTCCAATTCCTTCTTCGGTATCTGATCGAATTCCCGCGTCGCAGAAAGGAAAAGCCAAACGCGTCGTATTCTCTTCTTCTCCTTCGGTATCTCCTCCGCCCCCTTTTCGAACGTCATCACCTCTTCTCCCTGAAGGAGTTGATCCTCCCATCGAGGATCCTCCTCTTGTTGTTGAGGGTCTTAGCCGTATTGCGTCTAATACGCAAGACGTTCCCGCTTGTTCTTCTCCAACTCCTTCCGAACCTCTTTCTCCGTCGTTATACGCATCTATCGACTTACTCACCGCCGTCGATGAAGATATTTCCACAGCCTTTGATGGCTATATCAATGCAGATTCCGGCGTTGCTCCCTCGAGTGCCGTTTCCGACGCATCTTCCGATAATGCTCGTATTCCTGCCCGTCTCAAGGGCAAAGAAAAACGTCCTTGTTCTCCATCTCCATCTCCCAAGCCTCGGCGCAGTCGCCGTTTGGTAAAATCTCCAACTCCTCCTCGCATCTGTAACCGGTGTTTGCCGCTTCTTCGCGGCACCGTGAAAATGCGGAATTCAAAAAATACTCGACATCTAGCTGCTGGGTGCGTCGTTTTACCTGGCAAGAAGAGGTGCGAGCGGTGTATCGTTCAGAAGCAACAGTGTTCTTTTACGGACACTCCTCTTCTTCCACATCAACGCGTTTCGCACTTGGAAATCGACCCTTCTGCGCCTTCTCAACGTCGTCGTGTCCTTAACGTCTTTTGTGAGTTCTCTTTTTATTTCCTTTTTCTTCTTTCAACTTCTGTTGCCACAGCTTCTGTTCCTGCCGTCGAGCGCTCTCGTTCGCTATCTCCATCCCACGTCTCCGATACTGAAGGCATGCCCCCCATACTTCCTCCTCCTGCTTCGGCAGATCCTTCAACACTACTCCCACCTCCTTCCTCTGATTCAACTGTTCCTCCTATAGCTGCCTGCCCCAACATGCCGGTGACTTTATGGAACATCGATGATCGTAGAATGGCTGCCGAAGTTCCCTTGTCCCTTCAACGAGGATCCGCTCATACAACCGATAATCCACCCGATTTGGATTCACTCCGTGGAACCATTACTTCCGAGTTGTTGTATACACGCAACACTCTCTTGCAGACTTCCGACGCCATCCTCGACTCCATCTCTTCGTCTTACGTTGATTATGGACGAATCCGTCAACGCGTCGAATATTTCGATGCTGTCCTTCGGTCTCGGGTATCGATGGTCGAGGGCAATTTCCAAGTTGATGAAGCTGGTTTGTCGCCTGAGGAGGTTATCTATCTCACAAATATCCTCACTGCTCGTGAACATGTCACTAATGTACATTATTCTGCCCCTGGTTCATCTGGCCCTTCGTCTTAGTTCTCGTTTTTCGTCAATTGTATTTTTGCCAATTGCTGCTTTTTATACAATTTCCCCTTTTTCTGTCAATAATATAAAATTTGTCAACACGAACTTAGTCAAGCTCCGGCGCTCTATCGTTGCGACTTTATAAAAATAAAATACAATGCGTATACTTGTCCTCTGAGATCCATTATTCCGTTGTTTCAATCTCATTAGTTTCCTCCTCTAGCCCAGTCGTTTCGTCGTTCTTCATTTCTTCGAATCTCCATATAGACGCATCCAGTAGACTTTCCAGATTATTTGGTAGTTCGATCCTTTTCCTTGCCAGGTACGGCAGTACACAGAATTTTGCAATAGGCCTGTCGAATAGGGTTCCGTCTAACTCACAAACAATACAAGCTCCTCCTTTATTGTTTGCTAGAAATATGAGCGGTCCCAGGTATCTGGCTCTCATTTTTCTATTGAGTGACTTCTCGATTGCCATGTTCCTTATAAGCACTAAGTCTCCTATCACGAATTTGTAATCTCGTATCATAGATTTGTGGCGTTCTTCGAATATCTCTGCTGTTCTTCTGCGGGTTTCGTAAACTTTCGAGTGCAGGCGCTCCAAGTCCTTGAATCTCTTTTTCAAGGCTTTGGTTCTCCTGGCAATTAAGTCTGTCCTCGATAGAATTTTATCCGGTGCGTCCAGCAGATAAGAAAGAGACACAATTCAAAAGATAAAGACGGAAAGAAATGACGAGAACAACAAAAGCATGTGGAAACCGAGAGAACGAGAAGACATACGTGAACGAAGACTGGTAAAACGTACCAGAAAGCAAGATAGGAGACAACCGGACTCTACAGAAGACACACAGACTTCAAAGAATAAGTACACATTTATAGTATTAGCGAATCGGATTGAAGCGAAAGAGAAATACGGACTCTCATCTTATCGTATTAGAAAGTCACAAGGACATTCATAGAATTAGTATAAATAGTGGACGATTGTATAATAGAAACTAACTTACTTCTTGTTTCATATTTCGTATCGGATAGCACAGAGCTCACTCTAGAGCAAAAGACAAGTTCCTAGGCTATGGATAGTCGAGCATATACTCGATTGTGCGGAGTCTATTCCATTATTCCAATTTTTACATTAAAGGATAAAAGAGCAGGGAATCAATAAGACTTCCTCAAATAAATCTGCAAGTGACTTTTGTGGATTTAGCGTATCACCGCGGAATAAGAACTTGCCACGGAGGCTTCCTTGATCTCTTACCACGACCTGGTCTGAGATTTCCCATGCTTCAAGTGACAAGGATCTAAGTGGCTGCAGTTCCGGGGAATCTCATCGATGTCCACAGGACAGAGAGTTCACGTTCTGTGGATCAAAACACGAGGAGTCTTCTTAGACAGCCACCAGAGCCAAATCCACTGAGAATTCATGATTCTGTGCCACTGAGCCACTTTGCTCAAGCTCCTCGAGCCAAGCCTTGCCCACCACATTCATGCACATCTATCACTATGATGAAACCATTACACATCTACATAGATAACAAGTCAAATGAAGCTTGAACCATGCCCAGAGCTAACTATGCCACCCGAAAGACAGGTGGAAATACTTATAGTTCTACAACAGGTGTGTGGTGCAGTAGTACCATGAGATACAAAAAGAACTACCTAGATATAATAACAAGCACGGAAAACATCAATCCCAAAGTAGAGCCACCGACTGCCGAAATGCCCAAACAGGAAATCTGATTTGAAATCAAAGCTGACAGTACTTCTTCCGCACGCTGTGGATGATATCACATAAGCAAGCATGACGTCCTGCCAGATCTCAATGAAACCCTCCCATGCCCATCCTCTGCTTTGCTGGCAACGACCACCTGCACCCACCTATGACAATCCCTCGAATGCTGCTATGAAGGTAACCAAGGTCTCGTATTATAACCAAAGCATGCCTGCTGAACACAAATCACAGGTCCAATTCTCAAGCTGACACGCTGGTCCTTTGTCCTGCCGCATGGAGCCTGAACCCTTCAATATCATCACAGCTCTTTGTCCTCCTTATCCCCGCAGACAAAGCAAGCAGCATGCCTGATTTGAGCCACAATATAAAGGCATTATGGTTTGTCCAAGCCCTCCTCTCTTACCGTATCACCCATTTTTTCAACAAGTCACTCTCAAAGGAATCTCAATTCTCTCTACAACAATGCCTACCAAAGCCACCAAAGCCAAAGCTACCAGCACTGTCAACAAGCCAGCAACCATCTATCATCGTGCTCAGAACAATGCTGCCAAGAATGTCATCCAGGATGCTGCAAAGCCCGAAAAGCCACCAAACCTTGTTCTGCATCACCTGACTCAATCCCAGTCTCCAGCCGAGCTCGATAAATCCGGCACAGTGACCAAGTCATCAAACAGTTTCACCCCTCTTGCCGCTACCATCGAAGGAGACAAGGAGGACAGCATCACCGGTGACAACTCCAATATCCATGTCAAGGCTGTCAAGGTCGCTTCAGGTATTCCCTCATTTTGATAATGCAACATGCAACTAATTCAGCCCGATATTTTTTTTTTTCATTAATAATCCCAGGCAGGGCACTATGCCTCAAACACCCATGGCATGGATCAGAGGTTGAAACAATCCTTGCTGTCTACGCCCCAACAAAGAAGCCCCAAAATGGCGTGTTCTGGAATGAACTGACCAGCATATGGCAAGAATACAAGCTCTCAATACCAACAAAGGTAATGGGAGACATGAATGTTACAGTTGATTTGATGGACCGCCACCCACACAAACTGGAAGAGTGCGAGTCCTCCAGAGATGCTCATATGGAATTCCTGTGAACATTCAGCATGGCTGACGGCTGGAGAAATAAAAAGCCACATGGGAAAGACTATATGTTTACAACAAAAGACCAACAATCACAGCTGGATCACATATACACTGTAGATGATTCTGTAAACCAGTGCAGACTGTGGTGCATCGAGGACTGTACTGGCTCACTGTCTGATCACAGATTGGTAACTGTGGAAATCCATGGACCACTAACCCCATTCCAAGGAAAGGGACGATATTCCATGCAAGACAAGTCCCTAAAGAGCGACACCTTTTTTGATGAAGCTGATATCATAGGAATGGAGCTGCAAGGCAATCTGGAAGCATGGGTCAGTAAGAATATTGAGGACCAGCACCCCAAAGAGTATGGGCTTTGTCCAAAGCTGAATGGATTCACCTTGAAAGAGAAAGAGCCAAAATTGTCACCAGAACTGACCAATGTAAATTACTTAGCTTGCAATGTGAAAGAGATGCTCTAGCAAAGAAGATCGTGCAAAATGTGGACGAAGAGAAATCTGGTGCTGAAAAAGCGCACCAAATCCAGGTCCAAATCTCGGAGATCATGGACTACCAGAGAAACAACAGGAAAAAGAATAGCAGGCTGCTTAATCGTCTGGAACTGGACACTGCTTCAAAAACCTTGATGCGAATGCTGAAAGCCCAGAAACCAAGAAACATGATATCCCGTCTTAGAATTCCAGACAGTGAACCAGTAAAATATGTACTCAGATCAGACAAAATGGCAGAAACCATAAGAGACTACCATGCTGGAACACAGATTGATTAATCTGAAGACAACCCAGATAAAAAAGACAGATGCATAGCCAAAGTATTAGAGTCCATCAGCGCAAAGATGAGCCAGGATGATATCAGGAAAATGAGACAAAAACTAGATGAAGAAAAGATTGCTGCTGCACTGAAGAAAGCAAAAAACGGCAAGGCCTCTGGGCTCCAAGGCATCCTGACAGAGTTCTGGAAAAGAATGAGTGATAGATACCAGGAAGGAAAAAGTAAATTCAACATACTATGGGTCATGACTGTTGTCTTCAACAACATAGAAGAGCAAGGCATGCTTGCAGACACTGGCTTCGCTGATGGATGGATGTGCCCCCTTGACAAGAACAAGGATCCCGATGACATGGCAAACTACTGGCCAATCACAGTTCTAAATTACTATAAAATCTTTACCACAGCACTAATGGCACTGCTTGCCGACATAGTGCAGGACTTGATCAGCGTGGACCAAGCTGGTTTCATGAAAGGCAGAAGCATAATGGATCAAGTACACCTAGCAAAACTGGCCACAGAATATTCTGAGAGAGAAATGTCTAATGGCGTAATGATCCTTCTAGACCAGGAAAAGGCATATGACCAGATATCACATAGATATTTGTGGAAAGTAATGGAAAAATATGGTATTCCAGAACACTTTATAGCTACTGTCCGTACATTATACACAAATGCCCAAACTAAAGTCATGGTAAACGGGGAGCTTAGCTCCTTTTTCACAATCATGAGGGGAATGAGGCAAGGGGACCCATTGTCATGCCTGCTCTGCAATCTCGCAATCGAACCACTGGGAGAGATGGTACAAAAGGCAGGCTTCATTGGATTAAAAATCAAAGACTCACAAGTCTCTGTCGTAATAACCATGTATGCGGATGACACAATGGTCATACTAAATGAAGCTGATAGGTACAATGAACTACAAGAGATCCTTGACAGATGGTGTGCTGCAGCCAGCACCAAATTCAACATTGGCAAGACAGAAAACATTCCACTCAGAACAGTCAAATATCGTGAATATTTCATAAAAGAATGTCACCTGAATGACAAAGACAGGCTGCTGCCTGAGTCACAGAAAATCTTGAAAGACGGTGAGTCGGCCAGGTATCTAGGAGGCTGAGTTGGGAATAAAGCCCAGAACACTGAAACATGGACTCCAGTGCTGGAAGAAATGAGAACTAATATTGAACGTGCCAAAGACATGCATCCAACCCTCAATACAGTCAAGTACATGAGCCAGCTATACCTTGGTGCAAAGACTCAATATAAGACTCAATGCGGTGGAATGCCCTCCTTTGTTCTGAAAGAAATGAAGAAAATGAACCAAGACCTGATGTGGTCTGGAAAAGGATCACAAATATCATGTGCGCAAATGACTGCTGCAAAATCTCTGGGGGGAAAAGAGATGCTGGATATTGAATCAAGAAATGAAGCATCAAATCATCTGAAACCGTGCAGAAGAGCATGGCAAAACTGAGGAATTTCAAGAATGACTGATATCAGCAGACATACCACATAACGACATTGAGAGGCATATGATTAGCCTAGACACCCATATAATTATGAGCCATAGGAATAGCTGGATTGGTAGGAGAGTTTAAGAGGGCAAACCTCACGCTGCTGAATGGTATGTCGTACGCCACTTCTTTATAAGTCATCCATCCGTGAAGAAACCTTAGTTGCCGTTGTATAGCTGAGATACCATCCAAAGCTTGGAAATAATGCATTGGTTGAGCATAGGCTTGAATATCTTCCGATGTGGGTTTGCCGGGTTGAGTCCCAGCTTCCACTGGAGAGATTCTGAATCCCCAGGATCTCATTCAGACAAGGCAACTGGAAAGGCATCGTACAAAATCTGTGATGAATTTGGAAGCAATTTGGCCTGATCCTCTGACTTCTCCTTTCCAAGAAGCAGACATTGGTAACCACAGCATGTCGTGGCACCTAGCTATGTTGGCTGGCAGCTTGGGACAAAAACCAAGCCAAGGGACTAGAGGATGATAAGCCTGAGCATGGCACAAAGCATTGATAGGACCGAGGTGGCCCACTGTAGCGCAGCATGGTCTGTCACCAGAATCACTGTTTCTCACTCGATGAAGGGTTGAAATTTCACCAGAGTCTCCTTGGCTCCCAGAGCTTCCCTCTCCGTCGTGCTATAGTTCCTTTCTGCTGGTTTAAAGGTTCTACTCCAGTAGGCTATAACTCTTTTGACATAAACATAAGAGTCATCAAAGGTGATAGCCCACTGTAGCACTTCTGGACGTTCCACCACCTCCTTTGCTAACACAGGGACCAACAAAGGAATGGGGAGACCCACTTCGAAAGCCTTCTTCAGCTTATTGTGAACTAGGGTCCCTCTCAAATCGCCAACTGCCATCTTCTGTACCTGTTGTAAAGCGCAGGCAAGGGCCTCATCTGATGTATCTGTATACAACCTGTAAGGCTGACCTTCCACAGGATGACCCAGTACCGGGGCGACGGACAAGGCCTCTTTCGCTGCGATCTAAGCTTCCTCTCTCACTGCGTCCCATTCCCATTTTACCCCCTTCCTGAGCAACTCGAACAATGGTTTTGCGATAAAGGAATAAAAAGGAATATAAGTCGAAAAATAGATTAACATCCCTAAGAATTTCTGTAAGTCCTTCACCGATTTTGGGCAAGCGAGAGAGATGATCGCATCAACCTTCTCTTTATGCATCGAAAATCCGAGCCTGGACACCTTCTGACCTAACAACAGGATAGAAGAGAAACCGACAAAACATTTTGCAGGGGACAGTATAATACCTGCCTTTGACATTGAGGCAAGCACGTTGTCCAAGTGAACCAAATGCTCGTCCCAATTCTTCAAGTAAACGACAATATCGTTGATATAGACCAATGTGAAAAGCCATAAGTATGGCGATAGTACACTCTGCATGACTCTTTGGAATATCGCGGGGCCAATCTGTAGGCCAAAGGGTATCCTCTTGAATTGCCATAATCCCAAATGAGAGCGGAAAGCCATCCTCTCTCGATGCTCCTCCTTGATCGCTGGCTGAGTGAATCCAGCTAACGCATTGAATGATGACAAGACTTGGGCTCCCGAAAGAGCATGCAAGATTTCACTCTGCCTTGGAATAGGGAATTCATCAGCTATTGTTTCTTGGTTGAGTTTTTGGTAATCCACACATACCCTGGGTTTGCCATTCTGGTAGACTACCAAGCAAGGAAATCCTCAAGGGCTAACTGATGGTTCGATGACTTCCTTCTTGAACCGGCAGACATTGGAGGCTTTCTAAGAGTGATTTGCAATCAAATTGTCTGAAACCATATAGAAGAGCATGGCAAAACTGAGGAATTTCAAGAATGACTGATATCAGCAGGTTCGATGGCTGTGTCTGAGCTGGCTTGGCATTCCTAGACTACCAAACAGATCATTGAAGCCTTTGTGAGTGAGTGATTTACAGTCAAATCACCTGAAACCACACAGAGCATGACAAGACTGAGGAATTTCAGGAATGACTGACATCAGCAGGTTCGATGGCTGTGTCTGAGCTGGCTTGGCATTCCTAGACGACCAAATAGGTTATCGAAGCCTTTGTGAGAGTGATTTACAGTCAAATCGTCTGAAACCGCACAGAGCATGACAAGACTGAGGAATTTCAAGAACGACTGATATCAGCAGGTTTGATGGCTGTGTCTGAGCTGGCTTGGGACTCCTAGAATATGAAATAGGTCATCGAAGCCTTTGTGAGAGAGTGATTTACAGTCAAATTGTCTGAAACTGTAGAGAAGAGCATGGCAAAACTGAGGAATTTCAAGAATGACTGATATCAGCAGGTTTGATGGCTGTGTCTGAGCTGGCTTGGCATTCCTAGACTGCCAAATGGATCATCGAAGCCTTGCAAAAGCAATTCCAAAAGGGCTGTAGCAGACATTGGAGGCTTTCTAAGAGTGATTTGCAATCAAATTGTCTGAAATTGTACAGAAGAGCATGGCAAAACTGAGGAATTTCAAGAATGACTGATATCAGCAGGTTCGATGGCTGTGTCTGAGCTGGCTTGGCACTCCTAGGATACCAAATAGGTGATCGAAGCCTTTGTGAGAGAGTGATTTACAGTCAAATTGTCTGAAACCATACAGAAGAGCATGGCAAAACTGAGGAATTTCAAGAATGACTGATATCAGCAGGTTCGATGGCTGTGTCTGAGCTGGCTTGGCACTCCTAGAATACCAAATAGGTCATCGAAGCCTTTGTGAGAGAGTGATTTACAGTCAAATCGTCTGAAACCGTACAGAAGAGCATGGAAAAACTGAGGAATTTCAAGAATGACTGATATCAGCAGGTTCGATGGCTGTGTCTGAGCTGGCTTGGCACTCCTAGACTGCCAAATGGATCATCGAAGCCTTGCAAAAGCAATTCCAAAAAGGCTGTGGCAGACATTGGAGGCTTTCTCAATGGCTGTGTCTGAGCTGGCTTGGCACTCCTAGACTACCAAATAGGTCATTGAAGCCTTTGTGAGAGTGATTTACAGTCAAATCGTCTGAAACCGTACAGAAGAGCATGGCAAAACTGAGGAATTTCATGAATGACTGATATCAGCAGGTTCAATGGCTGCGTCTGAGCTGGCTTGGTATTCCTAGACTACCAAATAGGTCATCGAGCCATTGTGAGAGAGTGATTTACAGTCAAATCATCTGAAACCGTACAGAAGAGCATGGCAAAACTGAGAAATTTCAAGAATGACTGATATCAGCAGGTTTGATGGCTGTGCCTGAGCAGGCTTGGCATTTCTAGACTACCAAATAGGTCATCGAAGGCTTTGTGAGAATGATTTACAGTCAAAGTGTCTGAAACCGTACAGAAGAGCATGGCAAAACTGAGGAATTTCATGAATGACTGATATCAGCAGGTTCAATGGCTGTGTCTGAGCTGGCTTGGCATTCCTAGACTCCCAAATAGGTCATTGGAGCCTTTGTGAGAGTGATTTACAGTCTGACCTGCTGATATCAGTCATTCATGAAATTCCTCAGTTTTGGCATGCTCTTCTGTGTGGTTTCAGATGATTCGACTGTAAATCACTCTCACAAAGGCTTCGATGACTTATTTTGATAGTCTAGGAATGCCAAGCCAGCTCAGACACAACCATCAAACCTGCTGATATCAGTCATTCTTGAAATTCCTCAGTTTTGCCATGCTCTTCTGCATGGTTTCAGACGATTTGATTGCAAATCGCTCTTAGAAAGCCTCCAATAGTAACAGTCAGAGTGGCCAATTCTGATGCAGATTCTGATGGCAATTCTGGGTGGGAATTTTCCCAGAATCAGAACAGAATCACTCTTTACTCTGACCACCCCCAATTTTGCTGTACATTTTATCCCATGAAATTCACATATTATTTTGATTCTGCTGCCTTGGCACTCTGCTCACTGTTCACCATGCTTAGTCACAGCATTGCTCTTGCTCCTATCCACAATGGCTAAAGCCTGATGAGGTGCTCGCATGCTCACATTATTTAAGCTCTATTATAGTGCTCAGAAAGCTCATCAGCAACGATGGAGAAGACACATTCATGCTTTGAAAAATCAGCTACCAGTCCATCACCAGCGAGCTGTGCCCAGTCTCTCCAGCCTCAGCAGTCTCTTGAACAAAGATGCCGCCAGTCACTCGTCTAGTTGCTCATCCTCCAACAGGCTCAGCAATGGATCCTTCTGGGAAGATGATCTTTTCTCTGTCTCTTCCTTCCCTTCCAGTCTCTCCTCTTTCGTAGAGAGCAAGGCTTCAGACTAGGGTCCTGTTTATATCTCAGATTTGAAAACTGCGTTTATAAACACCGGTTTATAAATCAGTTTTTAAACCTGGTCTGGTAAGGCCCGACCCCCAACATGGCACTGTCGTCTTGACGACCTTCTCAGCAAATTATATTCCTGCTGAGGCTGCTTGTATCACCAAAAAAACTTATTCTCTTCTTCAGCAACACAAGAACCTTACAATTTCATATGATGGGGGCACTATTAAACGTCCCCAGTCAATCTACACTGTTCATGTCACAACCCCGGATGACCGTGTACCGTATTTTGTGGAAGGCAATGAAGCTTCTGGGTATTCGCATACCGGCGAGCACATCAAGAATGTTCTCCTCAAGGTCAGATCATTCACTGTTCTGTCTTGCAACTATTGACGCTTCCCACAGATCATCAACAAGATTGGTCCATGGCACTTTTGTGCAATCTGCTCAGATAACACTGGGAATACAAGCGTCAGTCGGGAGTTGATTGTGTTTGAGATTCCAACTATCATAATCCTTCCTGACCCACCACATCATCTCTCCTGTACTATCAAAGACATCTGCAAGATTGAATATTTTGAAGATGTACGTATCTCTTCCTTATTATTGTAGTTTGCAAGCTTACAGACTTCAGGCCATTGGAAGAATGCAGATGATCATCACATACTTTTCCAAGTCTACTTTCGCTGCTACCCATCTTGTAGCAATCTGAATCATCATGGCAATCAACAAAGGCCTCGAATCTGTTGGAAACACATGGTTTGGGACGATTTACTGGGCAGGATATGCACTCCTGAACTGTTTGCCCACCATTAACAAGCTGGTCTGCCTGAATATTGTCAAGACTGACGGTGACAAAGTAAGTTACCCTGTACATCTCACAGCAGTGTCTCATCTATATCTGTAGGAGCGGTCCATGCTGGCATTTCTCAAAAGTCTCAATGCTCAAACCGAGTTCCAAAAGGAGCTGCACCAGCTTGTTGTCATTCTAGAACCTATCGCTCGTGCCATCAAGTGTTTGGAGGGACTCCAGGTCACTGTTGGTGACGTTTGGAAGTTCTATGTCGCAATCACTGCGGTTATGCGTGACACCTTTGCAGAAAATTCGTCTGACATCCCTCTTTCGGTCCAGCATGATGTACGAAAGATTGTTAATGCACGATATGAACAAATGATCAGTGGTCCTAGTGGCCCAATCTATTTAGCTGGATTCTTCCTTGATCCCGGTATGAAATGATCCAAGCTTTAGGACAGTTTACTTACATTCATGCAGTTTATATCAAGAGCGACATTCTGCAGAAGAAGCAAGTGAATCAGCTCCATCCGGATCCTGCATTTACAACATCTAGTGCTTTGCAATCGACCAATCATACTGACCAGGACTTACTTGACTCCATGCCTGCTTACATTGAAGTCGGGACTCGTCTCTTCAAGATGATTGTCGATGAGATCAAAGCTGGGCGAAAAGCACCGCAGTTTGATGATTATAAGACAGGCCAGGATATTCTGCAGGCGTTCAAGTCCCAGTTTGAGCGCTATACGCGCCAACAGTCACCTTTCAGCGCTCGTTCAGCAGCATGGACAAAGCCCTTGCTTTACTGGAAGGCGATGCTACAGGACAAAGAGGCCAGCATCCTTGCAGTAGGTCTTGAATCGTCTTTCATTCCTAACAGCTGTGCTGATTGATCTTCAAGTTTATCGCTGTCAAAATATTCTCGATGCAACCAACGTCTATGGCAGAGGAGTGGACTGTCTCCACGATTAGCCGTATAGTAGACTCAAACCAGCCATTCCAGCAAACCGCAAATTTATGACAGTCGATCAATTTGCAGTGTGCAAAGCGACTGGAACTTCTCACGGCATTTTAGCACAGTACAATTAGTTCCCACAGATTTAATTGAACTTGGTCAAAATTTCTACAAACTGAAAATGAAACCCCTCTAGCAAATAATTCTGAATCAGCCAAAAGTCTGCATTTTTACTTGATAAAACGAATATCCAATCACGATTGCTAAATAATCCTCGGTAAGCACACAGTGAGCCATTCTTTGATGCCAGAGCTCATTTTGGCACATTCCTCATCTTATCATCTAGCCACCATATCACTGTGAAATGGCTCCCAAAAAGCGAAAAAGAAGTGATTCTGAGGATGGTTATTGCCTCTCCTCTTCCATCAGGCTGTGACCACGGCGGATTATGTGGGATGAAAGCCCAAAGACTCCTGAGCAGCTTTTCACCAGCAGCGCCCCAAGCTCTCCAGTTCATGGACCAGTCAGAGAAGATGATGATACAATGACATCCCTTCCCTCTCCAGCACCTTTGACTCAGCCAGTGATCCCCTTTTCCTTTTCCATGGCTGGTCCGACTGCCTCAACTCCGCAAACTCCTAGACAGCTCGCACCAGATGGGCTACCAGAAATGACCCCAGAGGAATTTGAAGCAACACCTGTTAAGAAAGGACGCTGCACAGGACTCAGGAAAGCACGTCCAGATCCTCTCGAGTCACCCTCACGCCATCTCGAGAACAAGGGAATGGTCTATTGAGATGGTGCTATTCGAAGACATTATTCTTCGAAACAGCTGATTAAAGAGTCTGAGCAGGTTCAATCTGCTGCTGACAAAGAGGAGAAGCATCGTGTGGCGCAATCACAAGCTGAGGATGCGCGAAACCAGCTTGCTCGAAGCAAAGCCCAGCATGTCATCAGTCTCTTGACCAGGTCAGAAGCTGAGGGTGGTTTCAATTTCTCCAGTGTCGCAGAATTCTTCCACGGTTTGACCATGGATGGGGTA